>OY728158.1:1623567845-1624817845 GCA_963277665.1 Viscum album
TTTGAGAGGTATCTGATGTAATAACTCATGTTCTCCCAGACCCATCAGTTTTCAAAAACTAGTGATTTGGGAGTTCTGGGAGGCCATAGTAGATTATTTCAAGAGTTTTGTAATTTACCAGTTTTTCTTTCGGCTACTCAGGGTGTCAGTATCTACTTGTCAGTTATTTGGCATGTCAGTGCGTCGTCATGTTAGTGTGTCCACATGTTAGTGAGTTGGCATGTATGTGTGTTAGTATGTCAGTGCATCAGCATTTTAGTGCGTTGGCATGTCATTATGTCAGCATGTCAGTGCATCGGTGAGTCAGAAGCATTAGTATAGGTGAGTTGAGTGCATCAAGGAGCTAGGGCATCAGTACATTGTTGTGTCAGTTGATCATTATGTCAGTAAATCTGCATCGGTGGCTTAACATCAGTAGGTACCACCAGAAGCTCACCAGTATCGGGCTTAAAATTGGTGAGTCACCCATCTATGACTCACCCATCAATGACTCATTTTAGTTTTTTCTAGTTTTTTCAGTTTTCTAGCTTCTACCCTCCTACATCTTATTTGACATAAACCAAGTTTTAAGTATTCCTTGGAAATTTTAATGGTCATTTGACGTATATTAATTAAATA
Source organism: Viscum album (assembly GCA_963277665.1). Classification (NCBI taxonomy): domain Eukaryota; kingdom Viridiplantae; phylum Streptophyta; class Magnoliopsida; order Santalales; family Viscaceae; genus Viscum; species Viscum album. The sequence goes on from OY728158.1 coordinate 1,623,568,464, forward strand.
TTTAATATTTTAACGTCTCTTGGGACATGAGATACTCAAACTGTGTTATCATGGACACAAACCCATTATTAATGACTTTTAGAACCTTTCGTCCTTTAAAATAGGATCTGGATCTTCAAAGATAGAATTATCCCTTCATAGTGTGTTTTCCATTTCCACTTGGTGCACTAATAGAATTATTATAGATAAAATTAATTCACCAGTGATATATCCTATCCCACTCAGTTTTCATGGAGGTTTTCCCTTCTGCTCGCATGATCTCCTATTCTTGGTGCAAGGAGGAACTTTGATACTTTGATCATCCAAGTAGAGATTTCATTTTCCTCTCATTAGTTCTGCATCATGAGGGGTGGCTATACTAATGATTCCATGTGAGTAATGACTGGATACCTTTCTTAAAAGGAAAAAATATATAAGATTTTAATTAGATCAAAAGATAACATGTTTATATAAAATAATAGGCTGGGAGTGGATTAATGTTGATTCCCTATTTCATTGGTTATCATAGATTATTCGTTGGTTATCATGGTTGTATGGATTCTGAAAATCATGGCCTTTGGTTCTATTTTATTGTGCACTGGTGATGTTCTATTTTTTTGAGATGCATGAATAAATTTCTATAACATGAAATATGTTTAATCACGTATACTTGGAAAATTAAAAGGATTCCCAAGGATTAAATCCCTTGTGTGATCACCCATGTTTCAAAAGGTTTATTAAATAACATGGTTTACTAAAAATAAATATTTTCATTTCAATAGGTGTGGCAGAGTGATGTGTTCTGTTGGGTTTTTTGACTTTGTGTGAGTTGTGCGGTGCTGCTATTGGGACCATGATTGTGGGTATAATGGTGGATAAAAGAGTTTTTTATGATAAGGGTGTGGTATGAGAATTAAAAAGTATTTAGTTTTATTGTAGTTTTTGTGGTATTTTTGTGTGGGTTAGTGTAGAGGGTGTGTTGGTATCCCAGGTTGAGAGACTGATTGTTTGTGGAATGGATGGAATTGTAGCTAGCCAAAATAACTTTATTATTTTATGGAGATCAAAAGAAATTGTGTAGTGGGACTGGTGTGTGGTAATGGTTTTATATGTAGTGCGACTACATCATGGAAATATTAGGATTGTACAGTATTAATTTGAAGAATGATTGTTGGTAGTGGATGAATGGGGGCATGCAGCGGGATGTTGAATCTGGTTTAGTTTGATGTATTTATATGGTTTTGGTGGGTAGTTTCCCGGTTGTTATCAAATAAATTAAATTTAATCCATAAATTAATAAATGAAAAGCTTTTAGTGGGAAAAATGGATTGTCTTATGGTTTAGAAGTGGCTCTTGTGTGGTTATGCATATAGGGGTTGTAGAAAATGTGGATATGTATGACTTGGTTGTATACTATGGTAGACTTTAGGTTGGGTTAAGTGTTTCAAACTATATATAAATAAATTTTAGTTCATTTTGAATTATATAGACACCCCACCCTTGTTGAGAACCATGGGCCAAATAACCCCTTTATTGGGTGAGGGTGTCTTTCCTAACATCTGTGTGAGAGGATGCATGGATGGTTACTGACATTCTTCCTCAGAACCTCTTCCAGTTGATACCACCAAAGCATATCTATGTAGGCTATAATGGATTGAGGCTTACCATAGTCCCAGTTCCCTTTGGAATGTTGGTTGTGGATGGGAGGCCTAGGTGTTTGCAGGTCACAATTGTTTTCCCAAGTGTTTTCTGGATGAGACCCAGGTGTCTTCGAGCGAGAGACGTGGTTGTTGTGGCCTAGGTGCTACATGCAATATTGTGTGTGGTTCAGGGGCCAGGTGTGTGTGGGAAGTTTGGGGATGTGTGACTACGATTGGGTATAGTGGTATCATCAATACGATATTCATTAGGGATGAAAAATCAACTATTCATAATGTTTTCTAGGGTACCCAAATATCAATGTGCATATACTAACACATTACATGTCTTGTGTTATTTGGTGAGAGTGCCTTAGTGAGGTTGGGCTGGTATGTATTCCACTGCAGGTAATTTGAGGTTCTACTATTTTCTAATAGGTATATTAGTATGTTCCCCCACATGTGCATGTGTAGATTTAGTTTCCCTACTTGGTATACATGTATACTCACCCTTCGTATATAATATATTTTTTAGTTTCTAGTAGGACTTCTTGGACCAAGTTGGACATTACTATATCAGGTGTTGGGATTAGTGGGTGTTAATTCTTAGCCTATTTTCTTTTCGAACTTGTTTTGATACTAATGTTATACTTTGTATTAGCTCTACTTTTGAACATGCATGCAGGAATGGTGTTTTTTCTTTACTTCTACTTTAGTATTTAGAGTAGTTTGGGATATACAATCTTATATCCCAATATTGTTCTATAAAAATGGTAATTCCTTCTATAATATTTGTGATTCTATACCTGTGGTGCTCATCTTCAGTCTGGGACCTATTGAAGGAGAGACTTCAGTGTCCATATATCTCCTTCATCTTGAGGAAGGAAGGGTGTGGCAATTTTCTGTCCCTTCCTTCCCCTTAAATAATGCGTGTCATGACATGGAACCTCCAATTTCTTCAAGAAAGGACAGGGGCACCCATGGTTCCAGGAACTAATGGTTCAAGAGGGAATGAAAGGGATGGATTACAGGGTAGGGCAAGGGTAGGGTGTGAATGAATCATGTTTTTAAGATACTAAATATATATCTGAATTAGTACTGAACAAGACTAATGTTATTACTGGCCTTCGCCAGGGACATATGTCTGTTTCTGATAGATATGATTTTTCAGGGGAATCCTTGGCCTTTCGTGATGAAATTGACTCTAACATTGATGAATTTGAAAAAGATCATGTTGTGTAGGATAATATTGATGTGCTTATGAGGTTGTAGGGAATCATGGTGATATCTTTTGATTAAGGGTTAGTATAAATAAGTTCTTGATTCCATCATTTTAACAAATTGATAAAAGTCACTATCAATAATGGGGACCATTTAATGGAGTATGGAAATAATCATCAGTCGAATCACCAATTTCCACTGAATCACCTTTGATAAAAAGTGATGAATTGATGGATCTCAAGTAAGGTCACATAGCTTCATTGACATACTAAACAATTATAATTATATGGAGGTGTTATCTAATGAATTTGGAAATGCTCATTGAGGAAAAGTAATTAAGATAGAAAAATCATATTTGGAGACAGGTCCAGCCGAATATCCAACCCTATAGGATGACATTGATAATGTGTCATTGCAGGATCATAAACCATGGATGATGGGACATCAACCAAGAGGCAGGGGTGATGGATGATCCCATAGAAGAGTATTTTCAGTTGTGAACTACCTTCTCACTTGTTTTCATTATTCGTATCCCAATGTAATTTGTAATTAATTTATTTTAAATAAATTTCAGATCCATGGGCGAGCCAATGGTCCATGTCATCTTGGTAAATGAATTTATAATAAAACTATATGAATTTATTTATATACATATATAAATAATCTTTATATATACATATGTGTGTGTCTTGATAAAAATATGTATATTTATATCTACATTCTAATATATGAAAATAAATATTAATATCTAATATATTTAAATAAATTTATGTATATGTATATATTGTACACATTTGAGGACATTTCATATTTGTTTAAATGAGTCTTCAAATATGTTTTATGTCATTTATGATTTTATTGCATTGAATTATTTTCCTATTGAATAGAAATTGTTTCATTTATTTTTTCCCCTATTTCAGAAATTTATTATCAATTATATTTATTTATTTATATGTATTTATGAATATTTTTCTATATTTGTATTCATTTTAAATATTTATACATATTTATATTTATATATTATTATATCATATGTATAGATATATAAATATTTTTAAATTTACTTTTTTCTATTTATATTTTTATTAATATGAAATTACAAATATGAATGTGTTTATATATATTAATGTTACATAAATGTGTCTTTATATATATTTATTTACATTTTTTTAATATGTAAACACGCACACAATCATATATATATATATATATATATTAGTATTTATTATTTATTATTTATCTCTAATAATTTATTATTAATTGTTTTTGTTTTATTTATATCATCTTTATCGATTATTTATTAATTATTTTTTATGTTTTGTTTAATTATTATTATTTATAAATTATTTTAATTATTATTTATGTATTTATAAATTATTTATTTCTTTATTTTTTATTATTTATTATTTATTATTTATTATTTACTTATTTACTTATTTCTTTATTTAATAGTTAATAATTAGCATTGATTATTAATTTTTGACTTTTTATTATTTATTTATTATTTATTAATATACTTATTGATTGATTGATTGATGGATTTATTTATTTATTTCGATATTTATTACATATTTTTTACTTATTTATTATTAATTAGTGGTAATTTATTATTTATTATAAATATTCATTAATTGATATTCTAATATTTTTTAATATATATTTAATTTCATTATTATTTTATTATATATATATTCTATAGATGTTTATTATTTATTATTTATTATTGAATATTTATTCTATTACTTATTATTTATATATTTATTTTCATTATTAATATATTATTTATTAATTATTCTTTATTTTATTGTCTATATATTAATTATTAATTATTATTAATTATTTGTGTACTATTTTTTATTTATTTTTTATTTATTCATTATTTATTTTATTATTATTAATTATTGTTAATTATTATTTATTTAATTATATTTTTTTATTTATTTTAATTATTACATTATTATTTATATATTTTTTATTTGATGAATATTTACTTATTACTTATTACTGATAATTTATAAATTATATTTATTATATAAGATTTATTATATTTGATTTAAATATTTATTACTTATTTAATATGTTTTAAATTTTTGTTTATTATGTATTTAATAGTTATTTATTATTAATAATTTAATAGTTATATAATAGTTATTTATTTATTGAATACATATCATTATTTAATTATTAATATGAATTTATTATTTATAAAATATTAATTATTTATTTAGTTTCATTTTTATTTTATTATTTATATATTATTTTTTTTATATTATTTCATTATTATTTGATATTTGATATTTTTTATTTTTTATTTAATTTTTTATTTATTATTTATTATTTATTATTTAAAATTTATTACCATATTATATAAAAATTGGTTTTATTTATTATTTATTTATACATTATTTATTTATTACTAATTACTATTTATTAATTATTAGTTATTAAATATTACTTTCTAATTATTTAGTTTGTATTAATTTGTTGTGTATTTTTTTTCTATCGATATATATATATATATATAAGTACACAAAATTCTATTTACTCACCACATGAAGAGCATACTATAGTTATAATGTCTTTGCATAATAACCAAGCGGTAAGGGGTTCAAATATCAATCAATATAGAATTTTAACATCGTATATATGGAATATGCATGTGCAAGTGCATGGAAGTATAAAACAACAATAATAATAAAAGTAAGTAATAAATAATTAATAACTAATTAATTAATAAATATAATTTTTACTAGAGTAATAAAATTAAAAACTAATAAAATATATTATTTATGACAATAAAAATATAAAAAATAAGAAAACAATAATATAATTAATTATTGACGGGGATAAAAAATTAAATTAATTTAAACAAATCAACAAAATGTCTCTAAAATTTAGCGGAGGTTAAAACCACTGCTAATTGATTCTAAAATTTTTAATAAACTAATATGAAATGATTCTTAACACGTGATTTACTAGTTTTTTTTTCAAAACCCACGTGATACAATTTAGTGGCTCTTTAAACATCAACTAATTGCCTATTTTTTATATTTAAAAAATGAAACAGATATTTTCCTCCTGAAATGTTACAATACTCCATTAATTATACTTCCATCTATGAAAATATTTATTTATTTTACATAATCTTGACTATAGATATGATCGAATGATACAATATTTAGTCATTATCAGAAATGTTTATGATTATGATTTTGAGATATTAGTAAAACTATTTTTCATTTCCACATGCTTTGTTATGATAAAATTAAAATTCTTTTCATGATCATAATGCATTCCTATGAATAGATTATGTTACATATGGGTTTTTTTATAGCCCTATAAAACATTTGGTTATTATTAATATTTATGAAATCATAGAGTATATTGGAGGTTATCCCAAGCCTAAAATATGGTACATGAGAGGTTATCCCTAGCGCTAAAGAGTTTATATATTAGGTTATCCCAAAACTGAATTATGTACAATGGTGGTTATCCCAAGCCTAACATGTGATGAATTTCATAGAGGGTATCTGTGAAATAATATTTCTATGATTTTGGAAATTCCACACATTTTATATCACATTGTATAACATTTTGATATTCATATGATGGGATGTCATTGTTCATGATCTAGTCTTCTTATAGGATTCATGTCTTATGATCTATTATAAACATATGATTGGATTATAGTCTATTAATTGTTGGGTATTAATTATGAAATGATAAGAACATGTTATCAAACCCTTAAACTAGTGACATGCTTACATATGATGGTTGATTGATTTCTTTCATTTATTTTCATATTGAGTATCTGATCTCACCCTCTATTATGATGCATTTCCCTAGTTTAGGTATAATGGATTTATGTAGTGTATGAATAAGAAGTGTTCTTTTTTGGATAAAAAATTATGATCGTGGGTATACCTAACAAATGTATGATAGTATTTTATTTTTAATATTCTTATCATAAATGGTTTTAATTAATTAATTATTCAAAAAATAAATTATATATTGATTTCCTATATAATTTTCAAGTTGTGCAATAAGTTCTGTAAAATATGGTTAATGTGGAACCATAGTTAACTAAACATATGGCAACATATTTCCTTTATGGTTAGTATTTTATTATTGATTATTGGAAAAAAATTGTGAACTAACCGCTTTATTAATCAAACTCCAGGGTAAGGGAATATACGAATGAGTTAGCTCAGATGATCACCAATGGTAAACAAAATTGATATCAATCAATTTTAATAAATTAGAATATGATAAACATTAGGTTATGAGATCACAATCATAAATTTTAAAAGTAATACATGGTCATTCAATGATCCTAAATCATAAATCAGGGAATACAAATTTTTCATAACAAAAAAATATTTACTAAGTGTATAAAATCATCAATAATCAATCATGATCCATGATAATATATCGTAAGAATTATTCATAAGTTAGTGGAATACACATATGTATGGATAATCAATTTTTTAGTCCGGGATCACTACCACTTCTATCAAATTTGATAATGTTCACTTCCTATTACATAATTTCCATAGTCAAGGTTCACTCCCTTCAATATCATATTTGGAAGAGTCACCTAGTAAACTAAGATCACATTCCATTCTAGTCACTATAATCTAATGAGATATCATTCACTACCAAATTAATTGGAGTTCTATATAGTTCTAGTCCCATAAGTCACATAATTAAATCCTTACAGATGTGTTCCCGATGATCCAATGACATCATTCATATCATCATATCATAACATGTGGAAAATAACTAGGTTTCATAGAAATTTCAACATTTTTTGATATATATCTACTGTAGAAGAAACATGTTTCATAATGATTTTAGCATATCATAAATAACTCATGGGAAAGAAATGGGTTTTATAGGGTTATCCTTAAATCATCATCACTATAACATATCCACATAATATAAGTGGATAGTATTATAATGGAATATACCAAGGTATGTTTATGGATCCTTTAAATATGTTGTAATTTTTTAAAAAAATATATAAAATATCATTATAAAAAAATTTAAAGAACATTTGAAAAATATCATTTTATAACATTTTAAATAAATATTATCAGAATATTGATAAAATCATTTTCTTTTAAAATAACCAATGAATCATATAAATTAATATTCAAATAAAATTATAGTAATGAAAACTATAAAAATCTATTCATATTATATATATAAAATGGAAAAAAAATTTCTGCCATTTTTTAAAAGGTGAAAAATCTACATTTTGATAAAATATTTTAACAAATATTTCATTTAGACCATTCTAAATAAATTCAAAGGTATATAATATGACCTCTTTAAAAATTTTAATTTTTATCAAGTGACATATATGAAACTATTTTGACATACAAGGGAATGAAATAAAATATTCATCATCTAAATATAAATGGATGTCAAAAAATAATTAAAAACAAATTCCCCATAGCTATATAAAAATAATAGTAGAAATAGATATTAAACCATAAAAAATATAAAAACAAATTGAGTATAATAAAAGTTAAGGAATTTACAGGATAATATATATATAATTTCTCTCAATTGAAATATAGAATATTCAACCTCGAAGAAATGAGTTTTCCGCATAAACTCATACCTCTTTGGTAATCTCTAAATAGAAAACCTCATTAATGAGAAAACCATATATGGTCTTGTAAATATCTATAGATTTCAGGATATGAATCATAAAATAGAAAACATTCAGAACACTATATACTATTAAATGGTTGTTTATAGATTCTACACATGCTTATAATCCAATTATTTAGACAAGAATAAAATTATATTATATGATGGAGATAATTGAGAAACCATTGTTAATTATATATGATAACAAAAGTGAAATTGAGTTATTATAAAATGTAATGAAAAATTCAAGATCAAACAATATTAATATTAAATATCTTTTCTCATGTTCATGGAATCTAATAGTGTTGTAAATATGAAATATTTTTCAATAAAGATCATATTTATTATATTTTCACAGGGGTCATTACAAGGGTTTTATTTGAAAACACAAGATATATATTCATGATCATTATTTCCCAATCGCATGTTGATTTTTTTTAAAACCCCAAATTATCTTTAACATTGTATATAATAAAGGTATTGTTACATAGCTCATGTTTTAAATGTTTATTGGATCCATAGTTGTAATAAATGTTGATGGGGGAGAACAGGTTGAGTTTATTTAGTGGGATATCATCAATGTCTTAATCCCCAAACAAAATATCACAGAGGGATAAATCTCTAAAAAAATAATTATCCATTAGTGTCGTGTTAGAAAATTTATCATAGGTAAGTTCTTATATTTAATGTGTAAATATTTGTTTTTTATTTTAAAAATTTATTCAATGGGGAGGGGGCTTGTAATATTAATTGAATTATTTTGGTTTCTAAATTATTTTGTCACTTTTTTGAGAAGAAATAAAAAATTATTAAGAATCATTATAAATTGAATTTATGTAGTTTAGGATTCATAGAGCTGATTTGATATGGTTATAGTTTAATTCTTAGAGGTTCCTGGTTCATATATAACATCTTAATGATATTGTAATTTGAAAAAAGAATTTTTCTGATCTATCATTAATTTTTTTTGAATTATTATAGTTTATTGTTATATGTATTATTCTCCAGATGGTAAAAAATAAAACATAAAGTTACACAATTATGAACATAATCATCTACCTAATTTTTAAGACATGTTTCTGGATATGTAACATCACAAAGTAAATACATCATATCTTATAAATAATATGTCAAATAATTTGGATGATATAGAAGATTTACTAGAGCATATATATAAGAATTTTCTAAATAAATGAATGATGATCCTAATGATATGTAATTTAATATTAGTGGTTTGACATGATATATAATATTTTTATGTTTATAAAATGTATTACATTTTACAATTAAAATACTCTGGTTTTGTGAGTTTTATACATGTGGAATTAATTTTTATTAAGTTTTGACCAACATCAAATCATAATTATCATGTTTCTTATGATTATGGAAAGGTTAAATATGACTAGTGCTCATATTACTACACTAAATTGGGTATGTGACCTACTGAGGCGTAGGTGATCATGCACATGTATTACTGATGTATGAGGTTTTATTGGGAAATCAATTAAAAAATCAATGAAAAATCTACGAATCCACGATCATGGGGATGAATCCCATAGGATGAGTTGAATGAGAAACAAGGATACTAGGGGGCCAGCCTATGTGAGACATCCAATAATATACCTACAAACTAATGTAATCTATTGGGATATCCATATATACATAATTTAATTTATCATGATGATTTTATATGAATTATCAATAATTAAATAAATATGGAATTATTATCAAAATTCAATAGTTATTCAAAAATAGTATGATGAGTTGAATTAAAATGATATATCAATTTTTATTAAAATAGAGAAAATTTTCCAAAGATTAATCAATGATATAAGAAAATAAAATTAATTGTTCAATTTTAATGATCTATTATTTCTATTATATAATCATTCTATAATAACAAAAATGCAAGGAATTTATAAATACCTGGATAAATGATTTCTTTCAATATATGTAATTTCCAATTAAATTAACTTATGGATGTTTTATAGTGGTAGTGAATAGCAACCTGGCATTCAAATTATAATAATAAATCAATAATAATTACTAATAAAAATATTTGATATTGAAATGAATAGGATATGTAAATGATTATAAAAATAATTACTAGGGAATATTATGTATGTAACAACCCATGTAATGTTAGAATAAATCATATCCATAATTATTAATATTAAATATATAGTTATATTATTTATAAACTATTATGTTATTTTTATGTCAATAGAAACTACATTAATTAAAATATTTTTCTATATGGTTCTATTTTAAATTAAATTTTTAAATTTCAGTATTTTTAATTAATAAAATTAATATAATTTTTGATATCAGCAAATCAAAAAAAATTAATAAAATCTTGGTATTTTTTGGAAAATATTTATTTTTCAGTGAATTGGGAAAAATACATTTTGTTGAAAAACAATATTCAATAAATTATGTGATTTTAATGCCCCAATATTTTTGGAATATATTTTAATGTAACCAATTTAATATTTAATTATATTTAATTAACATAATTACATATTTAATTAATATTATATTAATTTTTAGTATTAGACAGTCTTCAGGCTTAAAATTAGTATTTTTAGAAACTATTTTAAAATACATTATTTTTCTCCTTTATATTTAATACAATTAATCCTCAATGGGTAATGGAAGGAATTAAATTTATAGATTATATATCCTAAAATATTAATTTACATTCAAATAATTTTTATTTTTCATCATAAGGTAAATATAGAATAATCTTTTTTTTAAAAAACTCTCCTTAAAAATACGATATCTAAAAATATCTATGAGATTAATACTAAATTAAAATTTTAAACTAATAATTGTGGAATTAAAAAAACTATATTTTTTATTATCAGTCATAATAAATTATAATTTTTAGTGGTTTGAATATATTTCTTGACCATAGTGATTAATGAAAACTGTTAATATTAATTATATCAATTATGGTTAAATTGAGTTTACTTATTATTTAAACATATATTGAATTGTTTTGGAACAAACCGAAAATTTTCCAAAACCCATCATTTGTCTATATTGTTACCTTAAACATTCAATTATCTATAATTGAAAATTATTGGGGCCTTGTGACATGAACTAAACATGGGTGGACATCACTCTTTCAAAAAATTAATAGTTTGCCAATCACCTCACAAATAGAAGGCCACCCCACATCATCCTCTATTGATGAAAAAAGTAAATTTTTTTGGTCAATAAATTCCCCAATAAAATATCAAATTACCTAATTTATTTATAGAATCCATAGGTCATGCATAAATACAAATAAGGAAGGCCTTTGCTATATTAAAAAAAGAGTTTCCATGACACAATGTAACATTCACTAATTAGGGATTTTAATTTATTTTCTTCCTCAACTACTTAAATTTTTCCTATACCATGATTGTATAATAACATTGTAATATTACTTATAAGGATACTTTTCCATGTAAATATTATGGCCGAAAACTAAACAGACATCCATTACATGGGATATGAAATCATTATTCATGTATGTAGAAGACTTACACCTCATGAAATGATGTCATTCATTTTCCATTACCACCTTTTACGGGTTGGTATGTTGATATATATATATATATATATAATGATTATATATAATTTTTATAACATAATTAGAAATTTTTAGTTATTATAAAATATATACCCTTATTATATTCCATATCATATATGATAGGATAACATCTCCCATATGTATTTCAGACTGCAACCTTGTGAAGTGATGTGATTCATCTTCAAAAATTTATTACATGGAAGGAATTAAGGGTAAATAAAAAAAATATGTTATATAATAGAAATAATTATAACATTAATGAAATATTTTTCATTATATTTTTTTAATGAATAATTTTCTTTCTTAATACTCCATTCAATGAAATAACAATTATTTTATATATAAAATTATATAATTATTTATTTTTTTACTTGTGTTATATTTATCATTCTGTAAATATAATATATTATTTACTATCATTATATAATGATCATTGAAAAATTGAATCATTACTCAAGCTTATGTACGATCTAAAGTCTCCAGAATCATAAAATTAGTTATATTTTAATAATTACATTTCATTATTAGTATCAAAAGTATAATTTATGCAAAAAAATATATATTTATGTCATGATTATTATTCATAATTTGTATAAACATTTATCCATTTAACCATAATTGACATGAAAAAGTCATTTTGTATATGGTCAAAACATCCAATATAAAATTAATTGATTATGTAATCTTATATAAAATGTTAATAATTTGAATAAAATAATTATATAAATGAAAAATATATTAAAGAAATTATATATTTATCATAATTTTATTATTCATAAATATAAAGGCATATGAGATATGTTGGACAGAGGGTAAGGGAATTCATCTCAATTTACTTACAATGAGGCATATATTTATGTTATTCACGTTTAATATTTTATAAGGTGTATATGAATCTCCATTTCCATGTTAATTTATTAATATTTTTCTCCCATTGTATTTTTTAATGTTATTCTATCATGGTGTTTATGATTTAAATATTTCCAAATTAAAGTAGACATTTCATCTAAATAAATCATTTTTTAATTATTTCCATCAAAATCCTTTTATCTTTTGTGTTCATGGTTTCAAAATGATTTTACAAAAAATATTATATGGACATAAATATTATTATGTTGTACATTTTAGAACTCTATTACATCATTTCAATTTTTTCCAAAAAATGAATGTTTTTATGTGTTTTTTATGGAATTATTTGAAAAATGAAAAAAATATTCTTAACATACAAGATGATAATGAATTTTCTAACATAAATATCATTATATGGTTTTTAGCTTCCATTTAATGATTTAGTTTTTATTCAATGAAAATTATTTTTCAATTATTTAGGGTATATTTGTAGTGAAAAGGTTTTTTCAAAAGAAAATTGGATTTTGGTATTGATAATGGGGTTTTAAAAGAAAATTGTATTTTTGATATCCAATAGACAATTTTATGAGTTTAAAATATTTTTTCAGAAGATAAAAAAAAGTATTCATGTTATGGTAATTGAGCATTATACAAGAGAAATGGGTGTTCCCAGATAGCATCAGGTGAGCCTGTTATAGCTTATACTATTGGTTAGGCTATATATAAGTAAGTGAGGTAATTAAAAATTATATGATGGGGTGGATCAAATAGTTCCAGGTGAGGCTATTAGATCTTATATGATTGGGAGTCCTATATTACATCAAGAGAGACCATTATAGCTTAAATGATGGGTGCACACAGATTCATCCCCATTGAATTGGGAAATGATTATATTGAATTTTGGTCTTATGATTAATAATATTAAATGGGTTTTGAAATGGTTTATGGATATTATTATCTATGTCAATTAAAGGGGTTTTACTAATATTCAATATGTTTTAATATTTTTCTTCAAGTGAATTGTGTTTGCGTTTTTATGTTAAAATGTTTTGTTTTGGATGCAAAAAGAATGCTAAAGATGAAGATATCCATTATATGACTTTTCATGTTTTCACATGACTAAAAGACTATTTTATTTTATATACATTAGTAATAATATTGTTTGTATAAAATAATATTAATTTTTTCATATGATTAGTACGGAAAATTATGAATTCAATTTTATAGCTGTTATGAGTTTTCATGATGGAAATAATTATTCGGTTTTAAAAATATTATACGTTTTAAAAATGGATACCAAAAGTTAGTGTCAAATTTGAGTTATATGGTTTTTAATGTGGGGTTATCACCTAATTATCCAGAACTATATAACTAAAATGATCCTCAATGTAAAAGAATGTAAATTATTTACTAAATCATAATATTACGTAATGATTAATATTATAACCTTATAAATAACACATTAGATTAACAGTGAAAAATAAAATGGCTATATTGAGACGGATAATGTAAAATATCAATGAAAATATATCAAATGTATGATAATAACATAGATTTGTACAAATAGTATAGGATCGATAGAAATTTTAAAATATATTATAACACAATAATTGAACATTAGTGAAATATTAAGATTATGAAACCATACCTTGATATATAGATACCTAAAACATGAGAGGGACCTTTATATGTCCTCGCAATATCATTTAGAGGACTATTGAGAGGGAAATAGTGTGGTGAAATTTGAATACTATACTAAGTGTCATGGGTAATGAATGGACGGGTTGGTGTTTTTTTAAAAAAAAACCCTTGGATTTTCTTATTAATTTTTGGACTTAGGATTTTAAAATTTATGTTGTAAAAATTGTAGAACTATTAACATTACAATGGGTTGTAACTATAATATTTTAAATTCAATATATGATTTCCAAAATTTTTTATGTTCAATAAAAGAAACCCATTTTAATATATTGACTTTGACTTGGAAATATCATTTATCCACATTGGATTTATTTTTACACCACAATATCAATTTAAAATTTTTTAAATCCCATTATAGGTTTTATATTATAATTTTAAATATTATAGTATAAATTAATTTATCATATAAACATATTTTAGGATATGGAATCATTTATCATATTTATTAATATTTTTAAATGTCATAATAAAGTCATAATAGTTATATAATATGGTTAATATATATCATTGTTAACATGATTATTTATCTCTGTTTTAATGTAATCAAAAATTCATCATTGGATAATTTTTACGTACCTATTATACATTAGATGTTCCTTATTTCCATTATGATACATATATATTTTGTTATATTATTTTTTTTGTAAACTGACAGAACATATTTTTTTATAATATTTATTATATTATTCCCAAATTATTTTATTAATTTTAATTAAACACTTACATATTAAAAACAATGGTTATATTACCATTATAATGGAATTTTATTATTCAAACATTCAAATTCTCAATTGCTTGGCTCAAATTACTATAAATATCTACCCATAATTATATTTCATTCATTCCACTATAATAATTCACCTCATTGTTAAAGTTTCTAATTTTTTTTATTTTTTTTATTTTTTTTCTTTATAATACCATTGTAAATTTAATTTTTACTGTTCTTTAATGAATAAATTCAGCTAGGGATTAAGATTATTTGTTTTCCCGATATTTTTATATGTTCTATATCCCAATCCATAATCGATATATTGAATGTAATTTCATTTTTTTTGTTTGCGCAATTATTATAAATAATGAAAAATTCACTAATATATGGTTATTGTAATTAATCACATGATTATAATTTTGTTATCTTGGATCTTATTGGAATATTTGGGTTTCTAACACATATATTGATAGTTAAAACCACAATCAACTTATTCTTACATGACCAAATAATAATATGTTCTACCCCATATACCAACACTAGTTGAAGAGGTAATATAAACACATATATGTTTTCTAATTGGAATTAAATCTTTTACTATTATAATTATTAATATTATAATTTCAATGAAATCCTATATTTGTTTTTATTTCTGGAACTATTGGTGGTGGCCTACTATGTTTTATATCCACAATATATATATATATGCATGTTATTGTATGTGAAGAGCCAAAATCATCAACTAAGTTATGTTAGGTGATATCTTTTAGGTGTATTTGTTGGAGGATCTTGTTTATATTTTTTTCATAGAAGGGAGGTGATTGAATGGTCATAGATCATAGTATCTGTTTTATTTTTTAAATTTTTAGATATTACATGCGTGATTGCCTTGTATGGGGATCTATTTTCTATTGCATGACTCAGTGAAATTTCATAGGTTTCATATTCTATTATAGAATTTTATGTGTTTATTATGGTTGGTTTATCTCTAAAAAGTATATATGATTATAATGATGAATTTTTTATGGTTGTTTTTATTCACTATTATGTATGGTTATTTTATATAGAATTTAGTCACCCTAAAAGGTTGGCATGTCCTCAATACTAATTGAAAACATCTTTTGAATGGTGAGGTTCCCCTAGTGTCTTGTGGATTATCAACTCAGCCTAATAAATCTTTACCTAGGCTAGGATGTTAAAAAATAGTATATGAGACATTCTACTTATTATTTTACTATTTTTTACATGGAATCCATAAATGTGGATGGTCACAAGTAATAGGGGACAATATTCTAGATCATAGCTAGAACCTATCTATAAAACGACAATATTTCCAAGGATACTGATTGTGATTCAGGGGTTGTGAGTATTATTGTTTTAAAATTTTATGGACTAAAAAGGGGGAGTTACTATTAATGTCTAGAATTATCCCATGATGGGATTAGGGTGGGAGTACATGAAAAATTTTATGATTATATTTTTTCATAAAAAATCTATGAATTTATATGAATGGTAATATTCTAAACATAAGTGGTGATAGATAATTAATTATTTGAAAAAATATATTAAATAATGATTTAATGTATAATTTATCAAGGGTTCCATAATTTTATAAATATGATTAATGTGGTACCATAGTTGACTGAACCAATTTTTTTTCATTTCCATTTAAGTTTTTATTAGATTATTGATTATGTGAAGCATATGTTTATTGTTCACTAACTGCTATATTATCTGATATAGTTACGTGGATAACTTAATATAGTATATATACCTATAATACATATTATTTTTAAAGACACTATGATATTTGTGAGATGTTAGATATGAGTGTCACTTCATGAGAAATAATCTATAAGTAATTTGGAATATTTTTATTTCATGTAGATCATAGTGATGACGGGGTAATATAATGAACCCATGTATTGAATAAATTTTTTATTCTTATTTTCTGATGTTCATAAATAAATTCTTATCTATTTAAAATTTATTTTTGATGTTATGGGTTATGGGAGGAGAAGGTAAATGATTTGGAGGCCAACTATTTTCAATTTATATAGAAAAGACCATCACGAAGTCAAGGGTAGGGTGTTAGTTACACAGTGTAAGCCTAATTAAGTAGGTCCTTCTAGACCGGCCATGTGGTGGCTTGTAAATGGGGACCATGTGGTTGGTGTATGGTGGTCATGTATATAGTTTTCCTTATAGTAATTTTATTAATGACTGTAAATTTATAATTATGTTATTACTGGATTTATATTAAAAGAGGATATTAATACTTATATGGGGATTCTTAAGAATATCATTATTAATAATATCAATAATTCTCTCTATATAATCAAGTGGATATTTATTATTCAATTCATGGTGAAATGCTGACCAATGAGTGCCATTAGATTCATCTCTATAAGGATTTTGATATCCATATCATTTTATATAATGTAAATATTCTTTTTTCACTATAGTATTGTTTTTATCACACAATTCTTTTATATTATTGATAATATAAATAATATGTTTTTTAAGGATTTATTTTTGTATTTTTTTGTGGGTTATTATTATAGTGTAAATGTTTCTTTATAAGGATGATTATATATTTTGTTTGGTGGTTTGATTTTGGGGATTCAATGTTCTAAAAAATCATTCATGCCAAAATTACTTTTTTAATATTTCAAATACATTCAAAATAGACCCCACATCCATAAATGGGAAAATAATTTCATTTTGATGGTAGGTGGCTAGTTTGGGTTTCGTACCCAGAGACGCTTATAAACATGAATCGTCAGAGAGTATTGGAGGTTGGGCTCATCACATTCGTTTGGGGGGGAGTTGTTTCATATTTTGAGACCCTCTTCTTGATTTCAGATAAGATCCTAAATCTATTAATAATCATTATATGAAACGTTTTACGATAAAAAAAATTATATTTTAAGACTCTTTATATGAAAATAGGTGGGGGTCTTTTTGATGAATCCATATGAATGTATCTAAAGTTGTTCCTCCAATTCCCTTTGATGGGTATCTTCTTATATGTTGAATCTGTATAACTACTAAATCCTAAGTTTTTCATTATCTATAGAGGCAATAAATATTTCGATTATGAGATTGAGTAGTTAAGTGGCATCCTAGGTATCCTATTTTTTTAAGTGTATCCAAACCACCAATGTTCATTAAACTCTTATAGAATAACATTGCACAAAAAAATGTATATTTGGAAACATGGGAACTTGGTGGTGTGATTGATCCTTGGGGAGGTGTAAAATGTATCCTTAGAAAAGTAATAATTATTTTTTCCATATTTAATTCATTCCTTTAATACTAACCAATGTTTTATACCCTAATGTGATAGGTAATTTTATGATACTACCAATTACAGCTTACACACTGAGGATTCACTGACATGTGTAGGTTCATGGTACCAATGAGGTTTTCATTGAAATTTTATGTGAACATGAGATCTATGTTTAGTTTTAATAACATTTTATCAATAGTAATCTACATCATTAAATATGGATACAAGTCTTACATGCTGGGAGAACCCATTGGATTCATAATACATGGATCAAGCCTTTTAGAAGGTGTCTAAAAAATTATGGTTATGGGAGGAATAAAAGGCATCATAGCTAAGTGGTTTGGGTATTACACATTGAGGCTATCCTTTATGAATCATATTATCTTTAATGTTACATAATCCCAATTGTTCTACGATTGGTGTGGGAAACAAGGGATCAAAAATGACATGTATCACTATTTTTGGGTTTCAAACATATGTGTTGGGACATTCCTTTTGATGTTTATTATTAAGAATATGAATTAAAATGATCATATATATCCTAGTTATGATAGTGATTAGAGTAATATTATTTCAATTAAACAAGGTCTGACAAACTAATATTTCACTTCATGGATGCAGGATAAGCATATCAGGTCATGTGTTTCCTTCTTGACCTAACCTAATTTTCTGACTAACAAACGTTGGTCATTTGATTGATATGCCCCAAATTCATTCTTGACATGTTGGGGGCTGTCTTAATATCATTTACATTGACAATCACATGGTCCAGTTTACATTTCCAAGGTACATCACATAATCATGATGAAATGTCTAAAGAATGTTGCATGACCAATGGTGACTCATCCAGAGGAAATCTCATGCCCGAGATGGTTGATCCTATTAGTGATAGAATGATAATTGTTTACATGATTTTAGGGTGTTACATGGTCCTATTGAATTTCTCTAGTGTCATAATGAGATCTTTATGACACGTTTGGAGGGTGTCGTGAGGGTCAGTGTGACTTGTCTTAGAGGAAGCTGCACGTGCTAGATAACTTGTCCGGGTTTCATCATGAAACCTAGGATTAATGTTCATAGGATATTTTCATATATTTATATCTTGTATGGAGGAGGTTATGAGATCCAATTGACATAGCCAAGTGGTATCTCTAGACTCAACTTCCTTGTACTGGTTCTGTCATTGGATTTGGTCAAGATGAGTAAGATAGATTATAATGTTTTTATTGAATGATAGAAGGGTTCTGTAAGGCATGGGTGGAATGATTAGGGTCACCATGTTAATTTCTCTGATATGATCGTTGATTTTGAATTATATAAATAGTATACTAAAATTGTGTCATGTGATCAAGGAGACATGTCCTAGTGTCGGCACATGGCATCAGTGGTTCAGTCTAAGAACACAATGATCAGTGTATTTTCTTTTCACATAAGTCTCCAATATTTTTAGTTTTAGTCTCAACCATTTAATTTATATAACAAAGAATTTATTCTTTATTAGCTTGATTAATTCTTTCATGACTGACTATGCATGTCGTATTTCTTTGTCATACCCACTCGAAGTACAGAATGTGATCTATGAGTGATCATGTGAAGTGCCTATGCATTTCACATGATCTGATTAGGTGGTGTTCCATATTTCACTAGCTGAAAAACCATTATGATCATGTTATCGTACACTCTGAGAAATCCAAATCTGTTTCTTAAGTCCACCAGTTCATTGAACTAGGGTTGATTTTTTTATTATAAAGTGTGGGATTCATAGGCCTCTCCATCTAGTTATTCACCACATTGTATGGTGCATATCATGCAAATTTATCCTAGAGTCAATGGATGGATTTTATGTGATATGTTTTGTTAGATACCATTGTGTGTCATTTTGGAGGCATCACATGCTTTTCAGTGACCAAAAGACCATACCATCAATATCTCGGTTATTGTACTATATCCATATAATGCGGTGTTTCACAATCATGTGGGAAAACTAAGAGAATTTCACATTCCGGTGAATATATTTCTTTGTTTCTTCACATTATCTGGAAACATATTTAAAGTCTATAATGTGATATTATTTGACTTTTATGGGACCGTTCACAATACAATGATGGCTTGTCAGGGGGATTTTGCAAGATCAACCCATCTTGTTAAAGGGATTTGGAGAATTATTTTGGAGTTCATTTATACATCACAAGAAATTATAACTTCAAGAGGCTCCCACACATCCACTTTTATTTAAATTTATTTTTGAAAGTCTTGAGGATCTTGTGATATTTCATGACTGTTGATGAAAATAATCACTCTCTCAACAGATGTTGCATGGGGTGACCAAAAATGTTTCATGTGGTGATGCATGATCATTTCATGTAAAATAACTCTTATTTTCTTTATTGAGCCTATGGGGGATCGTAGGACTTATTATACATGTCGAAAAAAATTTACATATTGAGGGTTACTTGTTAGTGGGCTTTTAGGAGATAAGAAGGATAATTCATCGGGGTTTCGTATTGTTTTGTGAACCATGTGAGGTGCATATCATGATGTTTGTGACTATAAAAGGCTCCCTCAATGTATCCTTTTAAATTAGTTAATAATTTCACAATGGTCTAGGTTCTTGAGAGTTTTCATGACTATTGTCATTGAAAATAATTCTCCCCATTACCGATGCGTCATGAAACCATAAAAGGATCTTACGGTGATGCATAAGACTTATTATGGGAGAACCCTTATGTTTTTCTTTGATATCGTTGGAGGAGATAGTGTCCTTCTGTTCATTCTAACATCCTTCAAATGGTGAGGGTCACATAGCTATGGGATCTTGCAAGAGAAGTTGGATATGTCAATAGGGTCTTGGATAGTCTCTTAAAATGATTGGGGTGTGTCAAATGATGTTTACAACTGTAAAAGGATCCCACCTTTTTACATTTCTATTGCATTATTTTTTCTTGTGGCCTTGGGTCTTGTAAGGTTTCTTGAGTTTTTCTATGGAAAATCATTATCCCCATAGGTGATACAGCACATGACCAATAAAGTATTTTGGGATGATTCCTCAGAATTATTCTAGAAAAAATATTTTATTTTACATTGGAGCTATATAGAGTGAGAACTTCTTTTTCAGAATTTAAATCCCCCTTTACGTGTTGAGGGTGACATGCCCATATGATTTCATAGATTAGGTGGATATTTCACTGGGGTTTATGTCTCAAGAACCATAGGGGGATGTCACAAGATGTTTACAACTCAATGTGATCTCATTATTTCAATATTTTCTCTTATTTACAAGGGCTTTTGGATGGATTGTTTAGTTACTTCTGCCTAATAATTAATGTAACATGGGGGTCCTCCCCTAATAACCATAGTGTGATTACTTATTGTCATGGATTCTTTCACAAGAGCATATGAATTTTTCAATGGTTCTCTGTAGTATTTTATAGGTTATGAGCTACACATTCCCCCTTTACAAGACCTTTTGAATGTCTCACGATCACATATATATTGGAGACATATGCGGTCCATGGGTTATGTCCACCTTTTATTCATATTTTAAATAAAAATATCCATATTCAAAGATTTCATCCATTTTATAATTTTCAATGCTCATTTGGTGGGGGTAAAAAATGACACCACCCTTTGGAGAAACATCGGCGGGGAAAAGGGTTTTGTTCTAAAAAATATAAACACCTGTACAATGGTTTGAAATTATCACCAATCAGAATCATCAAGTGTTTCCTGGTCTTCTATGAATTGTTTCAAATTTTTTGGAATTCCCTATAAATTGGGGAGTATTGTGGGGATCATTCACATACTACCCCACTTCTCAGAGCCCTTGAACACTACCTCTATCATAGAATCCTTCTGTAAGACCCTTATGAAATATCCTATTAAGATATCCTTTCATTAGAAATTTAGAAAATAACTATCTTGCATGATCTATTTTTCCTAAGATCCTGTATGAATAAACCACAAACTAAATTTCTATAATTTTGTCGAATTTATCCTTAGGGATGCATGAATTCCTTTAGAGGATTCATGAGATTTGATGACTTGATTTCCTGATACATTTCAACTACATTGAATCTCACATGAATAAGTAAATGGCATGAGATCATGATTATTTTATATGCTCAAATTGTATCATGAAGTTATACAGGCTTATCGATCCCTATAGACCATCATGAAATATGAAATTAGTGAATACATTATCTGATCTCAAATGCCCTGATGATTCATGCGATACACATGTAGCTGTTTCAATTTTCTGTCTTTTCTCCAAAAGTATTTTATTTTTACTTCCATAAATATTCCACTTGATTTCTTTTAGATGATATCAACATCTCATCACAGCTGCTCTGCTATAGATAATCAAAGACACATTATTCCCAAAAACCACAATGACGACCTTCAGTATCTCATGATTCAAATAATAATGTTCTGATTTTTTTTCCATTAATTAAAACAAAATCACTAATGTGATTTATTTTAAAATATTTTTGTCACATACCTTATATAATTGTAGTTTATGGTCCTTTAGATTAAGAATTATAGAGCTTTAGTTTATAGTATTTTACCTCAGACCTTTTCTTCACAATAGTTAGGGTCTTTTACAGCATACATTATATCACTATTCTTTAGGGTGTTTTAGCTCAGACCTTTTATCATTGTAGTTTATTACCTTTTATCTCGGACCTTTTACCACTGTCATTTTTTTCTATTAACTCAGAATATTTTTCAGTGTATTGTATCTCTATTAAGCTCAGACTATAGGATTCCATATAGTTTAATGTCATACAACCAACACATGATCCACGATCATAAAATATGGTGTCAACATGCCATGATTGTACCAAATCACCAAAGGGGGTTTGGGTTATTGTATTGTATTTCTAATGATCATGAGGATTAGAGGGCCTTTTCTTAGTAGGTAAAATACCTTATACATTGCAATCTTGGAAAAACCGAGGTATCTACAATTTTCTCCAATGTCCATGAATGTTTTAGAGGGGTAATATTAGGTGAGGGTGAAATACATGGGAATCGTTTCCCACAAGTAATTATGGAATGTATATGGTGTAAATCATACTCCAATTAGATTGAATACAAGGATAATGGAATGATGAAAACATATAGGTGATGAACCAAGATACCCTAAGGTTCTGTGTTACTCTGTGGTGTCACCCTACTCATGAGGATTGGATATCCATTCATATTAGGTTGAGGTACCTATGGTTGGTAGGTATAAGAACTTTATGCATTGATAACATGGTCAAAATAGGTATCCCAACTTTTTTACAAGGTCCTTGAATTTTTTGATATGTATCAAGAATCATTCCAATTATGTTTTTTTGAAAGAAAGCTATCCATGAAGGTTTTGGGTACAATATGGAATTTTTTTCTTAAATTTGGAATTTTTTATCATAAATTTGGAATCTTAGTTAGTATGCCATGTAGTTTTTATTCACGAGGTCTACTCCATTAGAGGTTTGAGAATGGACTGTTGCATTCCTTCATTTATAAATGGTTGAAAAAACGATGACATAATTTCAATGATGTTTAATCCACTTGAATAATCTCATTATTTGTATTCTAAATAATGATTCAATTTGCCATGGTCTTGGAGATTACATGAGACAATCATACCCAGAATTGACTACAACACCATTAGGTGAAAGGTTCATCTATAGTGATTTTAGGCTAAAAAGAATAAAAAATAACCTTATATTGGGAAAATATATCTCTAGGTGGTAGGCCTAAGCCCTTACACATTAATAGCATGGTCAAAAAAATATCTCACTTTTCATTTCCAAGGGCTATGAAAGTATTTCGGTAACCAAAGGTGCATAAATCATGATTTAACATCCCAAAACAGGGTACACCTAACGCGTTAGCCATATCGGTGGGTCACATAGCCTTAAGCACACCTCCCCATATGCTGGAGGCCACTGAATAGAAGAATGGGTGTAAAGGTGGTTTGGTGGGCAGATCATACCCTCTTATTGGAGGGGCATAGAGAGTAACAACAAACATATTATAGTAGAACCATAAAAAATTAAGAGAAAAATAAAAAAATGAATAATAAAGTATATGAAGAGTAAATTAAATTGAGGAATTTATAAAATATATCCAAAATAATAAGAAATTATCAACATATGGATGCATTTCATGATGATATACACGAATCAGAATAGGGGATCATGCATACAATCATGCTATAAAAAAATTAAAAAAATACACTACTAGTATCTTGAGTTATTTCTCATCCCTCATCTCCTAAAGTCATAATATAGGTAAGCATATAAATAAATTTTAGAAGGGTGTTTAACCATATAAATACATGATGATATATAATATTATTCGGTACAAAAGGCATCCTATGTAGGATGTGATAGGATAATATTAGTAGTCCACCAAACATAATGTCTATATATAATCTATGTAGTGATCATAACTAAATAGTTTGTGGGTATAACAAAATATGAAAAACAATTATGAAATAAACAACCAGCCTACTCAACTTCCTATAAGACACCTAGGTGGTCTACCTCATTCATCCAATGGCCAGAAGAAACATGTCATCAATTAATATATATATATATATATAGTAATAATAAATATATATTTTATTTATTTATTTCATCCACCTATATTTACCATGTATGTATGATCCTAAGTAGGCATATTCCTGGAATACTCTTTTCCAGCTAGGCTACTGCATAACTCACACATCCATGACGAGTCTAATATCCTATAAGCTGGATAAATAGGGTCCACACCCTACATCCTAATAAAAGTGTGAGATGACATTAATGATAGTCGATATGGTGAGTGATCAATAAAGTCATCACTCAAATAATGGTATGTGGAAGCACAAGACCAATGTCCTAATAGTTTCAATGATGTCAAATTTCATGCTCAACACATGAATAAGGAAGTAAGATACTTCCATGATCATCAATCCCTTACCATTGTACCATAAAAATAACAAGTTATAATTGTGATTATAATATATTACAAATGGAATTAGCACTCATTCATTTCATTATCCATTTTTCATTATATATAAGGTAATAAATTTAATAAAGATAATTTAACAAAATAACCAATAAAACAATTCATTACATTTTTTAAATTCATTTGGGGAAATGAAATCCACCATATAAAATCCATTCTACATTATACATTTATTTAAAATAATTTGAATTCATTTAGGATATATGGAAGCCATCATTAGTATGCTATCATTTATAAAATCCACCTTCATAAGCCATTCCACATAAAATTTCTATTGAAAAATCTTGAATGGCCATTTTGAATGGTTTCATGGATAAATACAGTAGATTCCTACATGGAAAAATCCAAATATCATTTTTTTTTCAAACACATACGAGGTTCCTGGGTCCCTTATAATAATTACACACCAAGGGAATTTCTAAAAATGAACGAAGATAAATTCATGAAGTGTTAGTCGAGAATTTACCAAATTAACCATATATGATAATTTGACATGAAACACCCAAGGGTTTTCCATAAATAGTAGAAACCACTTATAATTCACTCAACAATGAATAGATAACTTTGTATAAAGATTAAAGGATCAATTTAACATGAATAAATCAATATAAAGGAGACACTATATAAAATTTGGCATGAGGCCCAATGACATAGCTACGATGCGATGAATCTCATAGTGGTAATAACATTACCACCTTCTTCAATTTCATAGATGACTCCTTTCTTGATATCAGACTTGGATTTGATATATGTTGGAAAAGATTTGGGAAATGGTTCCACACCCTAAAAATAGGTAAAATGATGTTGTACCTAAATTGAATGATGGATCCAGTGATAAATAGAAATATTAAGGGAGAGGGTTCAAGAAAACACCAAGACAGATCCAAAGCTTCTAAAGGATCGATAAATGGGAACCACATCAGTGACTTGTATCAATTCCTTGATTGTGGATTTTGTGAGCTCAAATTAGGAGGAAATGGTGTTTCGTCCACTATAAGAATAAGTATATAGAGATAATTTGTTTGATGTTAAATGAATGTAAAAAAATTTATATTTATATCAAATTAAGGGGGAGCACATTTTTGGAACATGGTTTGTAAATTGTTAACAAACCATGTGAATGTAACTACTATAAGGGGAACACAACATTATTATGTGGAATGATTGAGTAACTATGCATAGACCATGGAAACCTACTCTATCCCAAATATCAACAGACACACCTGATTGTGCGCATCAGGTTTTATATTGTTCAGAAAATAGTTCTAAAAACAGGAACCATTTCTGTAACCACATGGTTTCTGAAAAACCATGTGTCCTCGGAAGCAAAATTTCCCCAAATTTGGAAGCCCATACTTTTTCAAAATGTTCAAGAAATCTGGCCGCTGAACAAGACATGGATTTCCCAAGATCCTTAATTAGTCTATAGTTCATGTTTAATGTGATTAAGAAAAGGATCCAAATTAGATATCAAATGACCCGTAACTTCTCAAAAATAAGGTTCATTACAGCCTCCCCAAATTAAATAATATCATCCTAGTGTTAGAATTTTGAGGCTAATGTGGTATAACAAGACAATAACTCTACCCACTGAGCTTGTATATTATCTTCCCATTGCTATGTATCACCCTATACTCGACTATACTATCATAACACCTAATCAAATAGAACTGTAATACCGTAGAGTGTACTCATTATTCAATCAACATTCTAAACATTATACTCCTAGAAGAAAGAATCATCATCCCATTTGACCTCATCAGGTGGAAAGACATGTTTCATGTCTGGATAGTATTCATATAGTTTAGATACATGAAAGACCACATGAATATATCAATATCATTGGGTAATTACTTACTGTTAATCTACTGGTCTGACCCATTTCAAAACATCTAAGGATCCAATAAACCTCTATGAGAGATTTACCAACTTCTAAATAAACATATACCCCACCCTGGGAGACACATAAAGGAATATACAATCTCCATCCATGAACTGAAGAGTTCATCAGCCTATATTGGCATATGACTGATGTCTAGAATAAGCTATTAACATGCACATTCCAATTAGCTGGACCTGCTTTATGGTCTTTTTTCATGATATATTTTCCAAGAAAAACTACCTACCCTACCCTTATCTAGCACATAGGTGTGTGGTAAGGCCTACCAATTAAGGAAACATAAGGATCCTTCTCTATGGTACCGTGAACTATGATATTATAAGAAAAAATGATGGTGGAATTTGTTTCACCATGTAATCTCAAAATCCCAGGATACATATAGAGAGATTTTCCTATAGAAAATGAATAATTCATACCATCTTTCCATCAGTCTGTGGGTGATAGGTAATTCTCATATGTACCTATGTAACCAAGTTCATCTGGAACCCCTTCCATAACCATGATGATAAATGAGATTCTATATCATAAATGATTTAATAATGAGCTCTAGGAAGACGTACAACATCCTTGACATATAACTATCAAACCTAAAATACCAAGAAGATCTCTCACATAGTTAAAAGGTCATTGATTTTTTTCATAAAATTAATTACAACCCACACTTTATCATTTCCATGAGGTGATCTAGGTTGACTAGTCACACATACCATTGAAACATTGGCTCATTTATACTCCATAATGGACAATGTTTGTAAAATCCATTTCATATGTTGATGTTTTACCTTCACCAACTAAAAACTAGAAAACTATGTGATGAAACATGTATTCCTTCATTTCATTATCGGCCACTCATACCGGCACTATAGATCTCAATACATTTTTGTTGAACTGAGGAAAACTACCCATGTTGAGGTGTGAAAGTCCTATATCAGCTCTTCTATGATGTATTATATAACCCATTTACTTCTATGGAACAACAATATTTCATCCTTTTACACATTCCAACATGAATATTTCTCATCATTTGAATCACTTTACCTTAGGATAAGGCCCTCATGATTAGATAAATGTCTCATTCATACCCGTTGTAGATGTATAGAAGCAGTGGATAAGGCTACAAGGATAGTCAAACAATTGTCCCCCTAAACCTCAATGTGAATCTATGATAACACATCAATAATATGAAACTTAAAAAAGGATTCATGTACCACCATTGTATGAGTCTCTCAGATCAACGATTCAAACATTTTATTATTCATTAAAAGGTCTGTATAAAGATCAAATTTAAATGAATGTAGGTACTCCACACAGATGTGTGGTTTAATATTCAGATCCTATTGTGTAATGATGTACGCGGGTATTTTGGGTTTAGTGTATTCCACAACATTATCTACATGTATATTATGCCATCATCATCGTAAGGCATGTAAAACAGGATAGAGAATGAGTTCATGCATCACATAATTCGGCTCGTGAGGTGCCAATAGATGAGACCTCTGCACAATAACCCACTCAACCAGCATCTAAAATGCTCCTTGTCTAATAACTAATGCATCACATTATAAGGTATAGTTCATTCCTAGATCTGAAAGATTCTGTGTCAATGATGGTGTCAAATGTCCCTTCAATTACTGATAGGATGCCTCATAGGGTTCTAACCATTTGAATTTCACACACTTCTTTGTAAAGAATCTAGGTGGGGCTATATGGTGTAATAAATCATGGATGAAGCATATCTAATATCCCTAAATCCATAAGAAAGTCTGGTTTTTGGACTTGAACAAGACCTTCTACCAGGAAAATACAACTATCAAGTTCTTTGGGTCTTCTAAAACTCATAAATTCAAGATAATGTGTCCCACGATGTAGACTTTGTTGTTCTAGAAGTAGAATTTACTGATCATAATATAATAGTGATGGTATCTATTTGTATTTAACAAGATATCAAGTTGGGTTTCAGTGTTGTTTACAAATTGTTAATACACCAAGATATCACCAATGAATACTACTTCAAATGAATCTAAATATGGATGGAATGTCTGATTCATAAGTGACATGAAGACTTCAGGTGAATTTGAGAGTCTAAATGGAATGATTAGGTACTTTTATAGACCATACCGGCTCCTATAAATATTGTGAGGTATATTTTAAGCCCTCACACACAACTGATAATAGCCTAAACTCAAATAAATCATTAAAAAAATTACTTTTTCTTAATGATAATAATAGGGATAATCTATTCATTATTGGGGATACTGATTCGTTACTATGAGCTCTATTAATCCACAATAATCCTTGCAGAGCCTGAGGGTACTTCCAACCTTTATGGATAAAATCACTAGTTAACCCCAAAGATAAGTGATAGGGCATATAAATCCATTAGTCTTTAGATCCTGAAAATTCTTCTTGAGTTTAATAAGCTCCATTGGATCCATTTTATAAGGTGGTATTATCACTGGTGCGACTTGTGGAACTAACTCAATAAAAAGATGTAAATCTTGAATATGATGTAGAATATAGATGTTGTCAGTAAATACATCTCCTAAATTCTCCACTATTTGATAATGCATAGTGGCCTGTAATCCCTGGTCATAAAGTAAAATATTTGATGTTTGAGATGTAACACCACACAACCTCTTATGCTTGGGTCATATTCATGTCACATTGACATCCCATTATCTCTTATGCATAATCCCAACTCACTATTGTGAAATAAATGTCACCCTATGATGTTATTATACGTTGTGGGATTGATTGGGAACTAACCAATCCATAATTATTATTATATCAAATAAAATCATGTTGTGGAAGAAAATATTCCACCAAAAAATCTAATCGCTTATCTCAAGGGGACAATTATTTGAACAATGGCCACCCGTAGAGAATATTCCTCACATGGTTTCTATGAAATGGATTGATATTATGGAAAAGACATACAAAAAATGTATCATTTAAAAATAGTGATACATGAATGTGTTAAATAAAACAGACTCTAAATTGGTGGATTCTATAATTGTACCTTATACAATATAATGTCATCTTCTTTTCTCAATCAGCATAGGAAGGAATGCATGTAATGACTTCTATGTCATCTCTGAGTCACTGGCTAACATTCATCAGAATTCCTAGTCTTCTTGAAATGATTATCATATATCTGAATACCTCTACCTCAAACATGAAATCATCCTGATCAATCGGTGGTATTCATGATGCCCACCTTTTGCAATCCTATAGGCCCCTCTCTTGAATGAGGAGTTGGTGTAGATCCCCGATTTCTTTGTGTTAGAGTGAATCTAATAAAGAAGAACTATATATGACCCAACACACAATAGCCTCTACACTCATCTAGATCGTATAATCACTAATGTTTCTTATGTCCTATCATCCTTCAATAATGGATTCTAATAAATATATCAACATGAGGATCCTAAAAAATGTTTCCTCCACAGGAAGCCTTAGGATGTCTTTTTTTCTACGAAAAAGAACCACTTGTAGCTCTAGGTGCTGAATAACCCTGACTTACACCATCTGATTCCCTCAAGTTCCTTTCTGTAATAATTTCTTGAATGGAATCTTTGGAATTGGTATTCAACATAAACACATTGACCTACGACCAGATGGCATATACTAGCCCATCTAAGAATGTCCAAGAAATTATAAGATCATCAATAAATAGTGAACTAGGGAACCATTTTATATCATTAAAAAAGGAAAAGTATTCCATAATTTAACAAATCTCTTGTTATAGGCTCATGAATTCTCTAGATCTATTTTTCCTTAGGTTTTGGGGAAAGAAATAGTCATAAAAGATCATTTAGATATAATCCAAGATCATATCACAATGTTGATCAGACATGGTGATTATGTACATACACCTCATAGCCTAATGAAGAATCATATAATATTCTTGAAAGAAACTCTATTATGGCGTCATCCTTAGAAATTATTATATATAAAATGATGGATTTGATAAATGAATCAATATCATGAATTCCACCATCCCCTAAAAAAGAGGGGGGATGTTGATGCTTTAATTTGTGAGTTAACTCTTACATACTCAGGTTCAGTCGAACAAAACCACTTATAAACTACAATATATATAAGAACCATTATTTAAATTGTGAATCATGGACCATATTAGGTATATGAAGGGGCCACATAGGTGGCAGTATAGGTTTAATCACTAGATACTCATAGATTTCCACTGTAGTAGTATGGTCATCACCTTCTTCCGGGAATGCGAATGGATGACGTCTTGGCGACATAATACTAGAATTCCAAGCACACAGATCAAATGAGATTTAATCAATTTAGGAAATTATTGATAGAAACTATCATAGTAAAAAATTATTCCAGTAAGAACAACCACGAAATTATTCTAACTCAACAAGTTAGGTCTAGGCTGTAGAAGATACCATAATAGTCAATAAGAACATAACATATACCCAACCGCCGACTACTTAGGTCATGTTTGGGTCCATGTATCCATGTTATATCTAAATATTTTTTCCATTTCAATTGATAATAACATTAATTTTATACATATGAAAACACATATTGATGTTTCTTTAGAAATTTAACGTAGATCTATTTCCCCTTGTGAGGTATAGTGGATCTAATTAGTGTAAGACGTGGGTCATCTTCTGTTTCTAGATTTACCTTCCTAAGATCATTTATGGTGATGGAGACACCTTCCTCGAATAATGGAGGGTTTTTAATTTGGTCATATACTTATTCTTCAACCTAATATTATGTTGGGGCATTCTCATCTTGATATTGAAATCTATGGGAATCTCTGTTCGCTACAAGATGACAATTTCCAACAAAAAAGACATTATCATCCCCTAATTCTAGTGTCACTGCAGTGTGATTCTAGAAATGAATTTCATTAACACTGTCACTGAGTACATGTGGGATTAGACTTTTGGGACCAAGTGTATTACCACAAATATATTTATATAGAGGAAATAGTCAATATCAAACATACTTGATTTATTTTCAGTGGTGGTCATCAAGCCATTGGAGACTATAACCTATATATCATTATCCATCATTGGTTTTTCTCCTTATGATTTGATGAAATACAACTCAGAATATGTTTCTTCACTAGTCTTGAGGGGATAATTCTCCCCATATAGTATTCTGAACATAACATTGATGGGGTATTTCAAACACTGATGTAAAGTAAAAGAAAAAACCATGTGTATTGGGATCCAGAGACTTTCGAGTAGAACATTGTTTGAAGCGTCTTTCTATATAACTATAAACTCAGCATCAGATGTTATATCCCCAATCAAAGTGGTGGTATTGATCATTATGAGATAAAATTAATCATGCTTATCATAAAATCGAATGATGAGCTTAGTGGGATATAAATCCCATCCCTTATATCCCAAACAACATAGAGTTCAAATCGGAATAATATTTATCATATAATCATTATAAATCAAATCCCCATATATGTATCCATTATCTAGTCTACTCAAAACATATAGGGGTATGATGTGTCCCTGGAAGATAACTTACCAATCCTTCTCTTTGAACAGTATTGTGACATATAATTATACTAGTATGGCCTCCTCTAATAGACTTCAAATACATCATCTTATGTCTCAAAATTCCAATGGAATTTGAGTGATTTAATTAGTGCCTCCCTATTTTTTAATTAATAATGGATTGTATCTAGGATTGAGATATAGGATAGGAAAATAGGAAAATATTTCATACCATAATACCTTTTTCTTAGTGGTTGGTGTCTTCTGATGTGTGGTTTCACTTTTACATGTGGGTTAGGAGCTAAAGAATTTCTGTTGGATGGGAATGGTTCATACATAGAGGCTGATGGAGCATATTATACTAGTGGATCAGGTTATGTTGATGATCCCCATTTATAGTGTTGATTTTGTAATCACACTCCCACTAGGATGTGATAAAAGATAAATGGATGTAGATAACCATTTCAGGGTTCTGGGACACCTCAATGATTCTGTTGGGTTTTCTGGAGCACATTACCATATGTATCAGCTGCAAATATATCCTCTATTTGGACATGATATAAATATTATGTCTGACCATGACTGTTTTTCCCCTGTATCCTCGGTTCCTCTGATTAAAACTTTTTATTCCCCAGTTTATTTTGAGGAATTCATACTCAGAGCCATATTCATCATTAGATAAGGGGTCCTCTATGTTCGTCACATTAATGGAACCAAATATGAGAACATTCTTTAATGAAGTTTCTATTTATTGGGGTGGTTCCAATGTTTTAGATGTATCAGTGTAGAAATATGCTAGAGTCAGAGCTTGTGTGGGAACAAAATAAAAAATGTATTCTTGTTTTCTACTTGTGGTGGAATGATGCTCCCACCATTAGAATAAATATCAGATTTCACCTTCTTGGTTGATGGATATTTTGTTGGTATTTTTAGAAATACTCTAAAGTTGGAATGAGTTCAGTTAACAATTTTAAGAGTCGTCAAGTTGTTTAAATATTCTCATGCCTAGATAGAATTTTTTACCATTCTATATATTCTGCTTACTAGGAAACTGATATATAGGAGTCCTAATAAGAATATTTAACTAACCCCACATCTCTAGAATTGACCATACATTGGAGGACATGTTTGAAGATGAAGCAATTCTTGATGTTTTGACACATCCTTCAATAGAATGGGATGGGTTCAGTCCGGGAAGTTGACCTCATTGGGCATCCTAGGGTGTATTTTCATGAGCATATTATTGTCGATGGATGTAAGATTATAATCAATGAATTGTTCATTTCAGAAAGAGTTGGCATAATTCATTAATTCCTCAATTACTCTGTGACCATGATTTCATTGTTCTTTTGGTAGAGTGTGATTTTGTGGTTGTTTCCACTCAGGAGGAGTTAATGGGTGGTTTATGACATTCATAGGTGCTTCAGGGGGTACTGCTTCTATATTGAGGGTAAAATATGTAACTTCAAACATGTAGATACCTTTCCATATATTGAATCCATGAGACAATAATAATGTTGGGTTTGTTGAATGGTGTCTTCAAAATGTCAAGTTGTTTTTGTGAAATCACACAATCCAGCTGCATACTATATTCATATCAGAGGTGTCTATAACTCAACCGATTGATTTGGTATTTTATTATCCCACTAATTCTTGACCCAGTCATAGACTGGGTGATTTCTCTATGGAGGGAGAGGTTATCTCTATAATGCAATGAAGTCATGTTAATAATAAACATTATCATTTATTTTAACCAACTACATAGATAGGGAGATGGTATGAGACTTAGGTATCGCTATTTCAGGGATCATCTATGGGAGGAAAAATATTTTTTTCTTACTAAAGAAAATACCCTGTTGTAATATTCCCCAAAAGGTTCTCTTCATTGTGTTTCTAAGAGTTTTCATCTCATTATCATATTGTCTAAACTATTCCTCTGTGGAATTATCATCAACTATTCTTGGTGTTCATTGTTTATTAGCCATGAATTTCCCTATAATATTGGATGTGTTCCACTATAGAGGTGGAAACTCGATAGTTGGAGGTGCCGTATTTTGGATCCATTTTTTGTTTTAGCTCTGTGCATCCTCAGTTGCTGAATTGAAATAAACATTCTCTCTATGTATTTTTTCTATGGTGTGTCGCACAACATTTGGGTCTTGACCCACAATATTTTTTGTGTTAATTGTGATGAAATTTATAGATGTATATTAGTCATTAGTGGATATCCCATTATATTCAATGTATTAGGATCATTATAAACTTTCTTCATTGTAGCGTTTCCCAAAAACTTGGCCAAATCTTTCATTTTTGGCTTACATCCATGGTGGGGATTTATTGAGATCACTATATGCTCCCCAATCTTAGATTATGACTAATGATAATTAGTGAATATTGGGTCATAACTACTGATCTTTCCCTGAATTAATGTGGCATGTCTTATAGCATGAGGAATGGATGGAATTATGACTGTCCATATTTACAACCCAACCTAGAGATGGTTGTTTCACCCTGTGGCGATTGTGATGATGAAAATGACCCATCCATGTAGGTTGGGGACTATTTGAGACCGTAATTGGAATTTATTCACACTTTTTATGAGTAATAAATGATTCCCATCAAGGATTTGATGACTTCTAGGACGAAAGTTGACTTATAAATGCCCTAAACTAATACAATACAATAGATCTGGAAACATTTTTGATTTTTCTACGACCCTCTTATGGGATGATGACCCTATTGATATTCATTGAAATATAAATCATTATATCCTAGTGGGATGTAGTTTTCTTTTAGATGTTTCAGACATGTACCAAACCATTTTATGAACTG
Source organism: Viscum album (assembly GCA_963277665.1). Taxonomy (NCBI): domain Eukaryota; kingdom Viridiplantae; phylum Streptophyta; class Magnoliopsida; order Santalales; family Viscaceae; genus Viscum; species Viscum album. Next base: position 1,623,604,325 of record OY728158.1, read on the forward strand.
ACCGTCTTAGAGGAATGGGAGGTGATATATATTCTATCATCCTAGTGAGTTGGGTCCTCTATTGGATGCATGATATGGTAGTTACTACAATGGAAGATTTTATTTGTTATAGTTCTATTCATGTAGGAGTTGGGTGAAACAGAATTCCATTATGGGTGTATATTTGTACCAGATCCCACTAAGTTTATTTCAACCACAACTTCCATAGTTGAATCAAATTCATGTTTCATTGACGTTCCTAGATGAAAATCATGGTGGATACCATGTTCATCCATTTTAGATGTCTTCACACAATTGAAGATGAATAATTTATTTTTTGTGTTCGTATTTCACATGCATTACATGGTCCACAAAATTCATTACATTCTATTACATTACAAGATTCATTATCAGAGGGTTTTGGTTATTCTGGGTGTAAGGAAAAGTTTTACTCTCTTTACATTCTCCATCCCCATATATGTATACATGGCATGTATTTGACTATTAATTACCAAAGAGATGTTATGAAATGGAGTAAATAAGGTTTTATATTTTCATTGTGAAATTTTTATTTGGATCCTAGTCCATGGAGATAATAGACATGTCTGGATTAAAATAGAGTATCTTGATGTTCTGAAGGTGAACCTCATATCCTGGTTAAGGGAGGTGTCTAATCTAAAGTTGCTGTTGATTTTACCACATATTTTGGCATAAATATTTTTGTCTCTCCTTTTCTAGCTCATTAGAGATCCCATTATGATATTTTGGGGGCCATAACATGATGGGGAGGTTGTTTCTAGCTACCATTCTCCTTATTTTAATATCGAATCTCTCTTTTTTTAGATATACATGCCTCCTTTTGATTAGACTATATAATGTTCTTCTGGGAATTGCCTACTGACCAGAATAGAGTGTTTCTAGAATTTTATGGGAAATGATATACAGTTGAACCATTTGTTTTGACCACCTCTCTATATGAAATCATATGACTTTTTAACACCACTATATGTAGATATTTTTGGGAAATTGGATTATTTCATTATCTATTGGGTATATCATCATGGAGAGGTTGACCACGAAGTCTGTTAGGACTAGATTCCATATGATCCATCTCCACACTACCATGAGGATGTCTATCATGGTAGTGGTTATATTATTCATCAGATGATGGGTGGATGTTACCTTATGGTGTTTAGAATGTGTGTCAAACAACCTCAATGATAATGGAAATGGGAAGATTAGGGATATGCGCCATGTTATGTGTCATGTTCAGAATATTCTAACCTATCTTCTAGAATTGGATACGGATGTGATCCTTTTATGTGGGAGTTATCATAAAAGTTTTATAAACTTCTCTTCTTAAAAGAGTATGATCCCAGTTCAATGAAGATTCTAAAATAATACAATGATCATACCCATTATTGATTGAAATGTGATCTCATCCAGTGGCATGTACCATTTTCACATGGTGGGCCTCAGGCATAATTGGAGTATGAACCCATTATTGAGTATTTGAAATATGGCATTGGTATTTTGTCGTAGGGATGTTGGCTTTCCTTGAGGCAAGTGTCACCCTTACTTGGTGAGATAAGATTAGAAAAAGAATATGGATCCGATCTGAAAATGAATTCCCCACTAAATTTTGTAGATAGACCTTTGGAATGAGAAAAGGGATATAACACCCCTCATGTATTTAATTGGTAGAAATAATTTATTTCTATATTTTATTTACATTCTAGAATATTCAAGGTAGATTCACTAACAAGAATATGAGCCTATCCCAAGGAATGTTCCATTCTCACATGGTGAGCCCCTACCTGAACAAGGATATTCTTCGATGTTTTTAATTTTGAGTATGTCAGTGGTCTTCTTATATTGTACTATAATATTTTCATGATTCATATTCTACTCATTTAGGTTGATCCAAGGCATGGATATGGATATGAGCCCGATCATGGGCCATTGGAATACACGGCGGTACTTTTGAGGGAGGAATATGAGCCTATCCCAAGGCATGTGATACTCTCACATGGTGAGACATTGTAACACCCCGACCCTAGATACCCAAAGTCTATGCATTATTACATAACATTGGCATGATCAAAAAGGATCAAGTCTCGAAAGACCGATTAGTTTAGTAGTATTGGAAACACTAGATATATTCATAAGTCTTACATTACATCATAAGGTAAAAAATCTAAAAAACATCTTTTCTTCATATCCCCTCATACTATCCCTACAGGTCATTCATAAATTACTTATTCACATCGTGGGAAAAATAAAACATTGAAAGGGGTGAGATCAGATGCTCAGTAAATATAACAATATAGCAGAAGATTTCATAGATAAGCATAAACACTTAAAGTAATTTATAACTAAAACAAAATCCTTTTAAACTTGAACTTAAGCATAATATTGGAAAGAAAAAATGAAATAATTCCATTTACTTATTCACATGGATATTCAACTAGTCGAACAATCACATGAAATATCAATAACCACTTTCATAATGATGGAATGCATAATGCCAGACTATCATAACCACGTAGCGAAGGCCTCATGCCAAGACTACAAAAAAGATTTTGTCAAGTCCTCGTGCCAAGAATCTAGTTTGTCTCATGAGATCTACCGATGCATTGAGGAGCTATATCGGGCTCCACCCGTTACTTACTAAGTCCAATGCATTCCTCATATGAACAGGTTTAAACATAACATAAACATTCATATTAAAACTAGCATACGAAATGCCAATACTTTAACCACAAACCATGAATGGTATAAAAATAGCACATCCATAGTCAATCATAACTCATTAGATACAATATAGAAGATTGTATTGTATCATATTAACCCAAATTGATAATGATGAAGGATTTTGACATAGATTAATATAATCATCAAAACTATTGAGAGAAATATCCACCTTTTTTCTTGAAAATAATTAAAAGTTACACTATCTATCCAGAAGCCATTTAAAATAGATTTTTGAATCAATGTTTCCCATACCACTTTGAAAAATTTAAAAGGAATTTTGATTTTAAAACTTTAATGTCCATATAAAAAAATTCCTTAAATCCATTTTTAAAACATGGACATTAATGAGAATGATTTTGAATAATAAATCTTTAAAACACATAAAAATGTATTTTAGTTAGAGTTTCTAACCAAAAGAGAGACACTTGAATAAAAATAATTGAGGTAATAAAAACTTTGTAATATCATGGGAATAAACGGATTCATGATATACTATGTCAAAGTACATTATATACACCACATAAAAGTGATTTGGTGTATAACAACAAAGAAGTATCAATGGAATGTAAATTGAGATGAAATCTCTCATAATGGTCGTATATTAAGGTTAAGGATAAATGAACGACATAATTATGTGTGACAAATATAAATACACTAAATATGATTGGATATTCAGTGTAAAACAATCAAAGGACATTCACACATATTCCTGTAAAAACAACACCAATGAATTCGATGTTTATCTCAACAAATCGAGATTGAGTAAAAATTACTCTTATCAAGTTCATACCGATGACTTGAGAATTTATCCATGGAGTTATTATGTGTATAAAGAGTATATCCACAGAAAGGGGAGTGGAAATTATTACATAATCAAATGAATAGTGATTCCACACATAATCTTGGAGTAAAATAATCAATGAAGTATGCGTAAAGCCGAATGAGTGGAAATTGAAATTTAAAATTCCCTTATCGATTTGGTAACTTATGAAACATGCACCCATGAAAGAAGGATAATACAATATTTATGTAAATATCCATAAATTAAATTATATTACACAATGAATACAATCATGGGCAGTACACACACCACATGCTATAAATAAGTGTTGAACAATGGAAATCTCATGGAATTAAAAGTGAGATAAGAAACCCCTTACTTTGTACTTTTTCCTTGGTTGAGGGTAGGTTAACCTCCTGTATAATGGTGAAATAATTGTTATCTAATTATAAAATAATCATATAGATTAATGTGATATCATATATGATCCTTTAACATTGATTTGTTAATAATATCGTAGTATTATCGTCATTTCGGGTGTTAACTTACTCGTTTTCCGTTATATTATTTGTTACGTATGCCGTGTTTGTTATGGATAGGTTGTATCTTCTTCATATCCAGAATTATATCAATTCCTTAAACATTATTTTTAAATCATCAAATGATAATTATACTTGAATGGATACGATGGAGAATGAATCTCATCGCTTTCAGGGAGACGGTAGTCCGTACGTACGCACGAGCGACAATATCATTCTTTTGATGTTAAAATAATATATAATTGGATAGTATATCATATAGACAGAATAATTATCATGTTATATTTATTATTTACATGAATTACACATCATTATTATACCCGTCCAAATAATAAATTATTGAATGACAATTACACCACGACGTGGAGACGGTAAGACATACGTAGGCACGTATGGTGACATGTCATTAAAAGGATGGATAGAATACTGAATATGGTTGTACCATATTTATAATAATATTATAGTATATAGGAGATATTGGATTCATTATTTTAGAATTGTAATAACAAATAAAGAAGAAGTTGAATAAGAAAAGAATTTGAAAAAGGGTGGTAAAAACATTACCTCTTCTTCGGGTTATTCCTTTTGATTTGATCAAAAGGTCTCCTTAGGTTGGATTTCGGATCAAACATGGGCCTCTATGTTGTAGTGAGGGAAGTTGAAAAAGTATTGGGGAAGGTTTTGGCCGAACAAAAAGGATTTGAAGGTGTGATGTAATGAGAAATGTGAGTGCCCTTTTATAAGAGGGGTGAGGGGCACCTTTGGAAAAGATAGAAATATTATTTTATAATAAATTCATATTCTGTTTCTAATAGCTCAAAAGTAGATTATTTAATGTTTATGGTGGTTATAGGTGTAAAACCACTCAACTAATAGAATTTAGACAGGTTTGGGTCATTATATTGACCTTATCTTTAAGTATTAACTCTTAGTTAATTAGTTTCGCTTTTACAATGTCTCTTTGTATTTTTATATTATATGGTTAATAAAAATACTATATACATCCAAGAGACCCCCAAGTGGTACATTAATGATAAAACTATCATTATATAAGTTTCTTGGCCGAACCTTAGATTTTTAGGAATTTAATATCAATTAATAATATAATATTTTTTTAAAAACTATTTTCTGTCAATTTTGACACTATTCATTAATTGATTTTTGTGAAACTAATAACAGAATGATTACATAGAAAAACGTCAATTTAATCAATCTTGATATGTCATATTAACCTATAAAATTATTTTAATTCAATAAAAGTCTTCAATTATATATATTTGGGTATTTATAATATCAATTATTTTAATTTCTCACTATGATGGTAATTACTCCATCATCTTTGGGACATAAACAAATTAAATTATTTAATGTATAACAATTATAAATAAAATATCATTATGTAGGAAATAGTTTTAGATTTCGAATGAATATTTATAATCAAATTTAGCTTCTTTGTAACCCTATATTAAATATGTTTTGGTAAATAAACTTTGATTTTAACTCTTTTAACTCTTCTTTGAATTAAATAATAATAAATGTCCTAATCTAATCCAAGTGGACCTTAATGATAATATTTTATTCCTAATGTTGTTTTTCGTCGAGATACACTTGTCCAATAGAATTAGTACATGTGTTAGGGTAATATTATTATCATTTTTAGCCTTAATTACCCTATTTAGTTTTAACCGTGGTAAATAAAAGTAAAAAGTTACTATTCACCAAAAAATTATTTTCATATCAATGAACCACATTTTACACTTTGATATTAACCGTTTCTCTCTGATTTTCGAAATTCCACTTACAGATGCGGTAAAAATAAGTTTTATGAAAAATTTAGTTTTTTTAACTACCACTTAGTGGTTTCACTATTCATCAAAAAATAAATGTTTCCAGAAAAATACCAAAAATTAGCCCTAATGTATATTTGATATTATGAATTCAAAAATGATGTCTATTTTACCAAATTCAAAACATATCAGTTGCACTAATTAATTTAAAAATTAATTCCCATCATCAAAACAAATAGCGTGTTTTTAAGAGATAATAACTATCAAAAGATTGACACTTGTTTATGTCTGGTTTAAATTTGAAATATCATCCAATGAACAACATTGTATTAAATGGTAAAAATATATTCTAAATATACTTTAAAACCACTCAAATTAATAATTTATCAGTATTAATTATTTAGAATAAAAAATTTGTTTTTAATTAAAATTTGGTAATTTTCACGATTCATCAAAATATGAAAGTTATCTCAAAAGTACCAAAATTTCACCCTAAGATAATTTCGATATTACGAATCCAAAACTGATGTCCATTTAGAAAGATAAAATTTTTGAAATTTCAAAAAGTAAGTATTACTATTCATAATGGCTAGTTTGATTGGTTGTGGTGTGTTAGAATCTCGAAGTTGCGTACAATGCACGACATTGAATTATTCAAAGGGAAACATACCGTGGAATCTTGGGGTGTTACATTCTCCCCTCCTTCAATAAATGGCATCCTCGCAATTTTTTTTTAAATTGGGCTTGAGAATATAATGGAATGTCCCACATCGGAAAACAAATTCAATAAAACTATCAGTTTAAAAGAAATGAATAGTGGTATAAAGGTCAACCAAGATAACCCATAATATAATTCCATGTAGGAAAACATGGATATGGAAGATAAACTAAGTATTCAGTTTTGATGGAGAGGGATAGAAAACACGATCAGGAGAAAGTTAACAATAAGAAAATCATAAACTTGTGTTAGGACAAACAATCCTTAGTCTCCCAGTAGGAAAAGTAAACGAACACCATTTTTTTGTTTTAAGTTACATTACATAAGGATGAGAAATTCATTTATTATATTGACTATGAACATAAAGAGATATACTTATGTTTTAAGTAGAGTTTCATTCTTTAATAACTTTTTACCACTAACTCAATTTTTTGAACAATGAGTATTCTAGAAGACTTGGTCACAATGGAAGAGCTAGAATAAACTTCTATAGAAATACACGATCCACGTAGGATAAACTATATATTTACCTTATCTTTTAGAGATTAATCAAAACCAAAATGGTTAGTATAATATCTGATGACCCCCCAAATGGATATTCCATTAGAGAAAAAAACACTAATCTTAATTTCTAAAATTAAACCATCAATAACCCAAAGTTAAATAAATTTCATCCAATAATCAATTGTCCTTAAAATCATTCAATATAATCCAAACTAATATTGAATCTCAAAACTTATAAGAATGTAGTCTTCAACGTTAAATTGTATCTTCAAACGACATTAATTACTCTTAAAGTCAGAAACTTAAAATTAAATAACCTAATCATTTCAATAAACAACCCAAATCACTATAAATCCACAATAAAAACAAAGATAAAAATCCACCATTCCTCCTCAAATGAAATCCCATACTATTCTATTTTCCATACAACAAAGCGAAAACCTTCCAAAATAACATTTATCACTTAATTACCAAATCATTTTCCTATAAAAAGGGTATTCATTTGATAAGACATAAGATCCCAAATCAAATTATTAATGATCAATAAAATCATTTAACTAAAAATAATAGTCACACTAACCAGGGACTTCACGTATTCCAGTGGTAGGCGATAAATCCCAATCGCACTTTGGTTGTCGGTTCGATTCCCACAGCTTTGTCTGACGCAATGGGCTGTCACACGGTTGGTGTGTTGTCCTTCTTCAAAAACTATATTTTATAACATTACCAAAATGAGATAAATTCCTCAAAATAACTATAACATAATTTAACCAAAAATCTTATCTCATACATTTCATTTTCATCCCAAATTATAATAACTTATAATTGCCTCAAACCCAATGATCATATAAAACCAAATGGTTATTTATAACTTTATTCACAAGAAAAAAGATAATTCTTCCTGAAATATCATTCTCACATGGAAAACTGCAGGGTTAAAAATAAAAGAGAGAATTATTACAAATTAAACCCATCAACTAGGAGCACTAATACTTTTTAAACATTTCTCCAACCATTTATTTCCACATAGCTTCTTCTTTGACTGAGAAAGTAACCTATATAATAGGGTATTTACTCGGGTAATGGCCAGGTCCCCTATATTTACGACAAATGACTATAAATGGACTCTTGGGACCATTTTTATCTTCTTCCATAGTACTCATCAATTTTCTTCACCAATTATTCACTTTATTTCCTTCCTTCCTGCAAGTAAAGCTTTTCTTTATCCCATTGAGACACTTTCCTGGGTGTCTCCTTCCACATTTCCTATATGATGGAAATTGATGATTACTTTATCCATGGTCACTACTGCTGGAGCTATTATCATTCATCACTTTTCTCTTCTTTGTTGAGTCTGGGAATTGTTTAATATATATATTGTTGATCATATTTTTGGAAAATTGATTTGGCGTAAAGATGATATCTTTTATGCCTATCAAAATTCCATTTTTTTCTCATTTCCACCACCGTTCCCACCTTTTACATCATTCTCAATGTCACTATGACTTCCTTGGAATCCATCCATTGACCAAAACCAGAAAGCATTGTTTGAGTAACAGTAGTAATAAAAACATTTATAGATTAACATGTCACCATATTATCAATTTGAAACACATTAGGATTAACCAAGGTCATTTACAGTCATCTTATATATTTAATACTTCAAATCGGTTAGTAAAGAAAATATAAATTATCCTAAGCATATCCCCCTGGAGTTTTGTAACCAATAGTGTAGCAAGGCCCGTTGTCATGCACCAGTTCCCATTCGAGTCTAGCTCAAAGCGGTGTTTTCGGGTTTTACCCCTAGGTACATCTATGCTAGAGCCTCCTCTACCTGCTCGTATCCAGATAGGGATGTTTTGCTCGGAAAACTCACAAAATCCCTACAGTACCAAAATTCTAGGATGTTCTTCTATACTAATCCTCAATGCTCATATTAGGTCTACGTGCTCTAATAAGAGTTTATCTAAATCTAGATTTCAAGTTTTGTACTAAACTTCCTATAATACCAACTGTAACACCCCGACCCTAGATACCCAGAGTCGGTGAATTATTACATAACGTTGGCATGATCACAAAGGATCAATTCTCGAAATACCGATTAGTTTAGTAGTCTTGGAAACACTAGATATATTCATAAGTCTTACATTACATAATAAGGTAAAAAACTACAACAACATCTTGTCTTCATATCCCCTCATACTATCCTAGTAGGTCATTCATTAATTAATTCTTCACATCCTAGGAAAAATAAAACATTGAAAGGGGTGAGCTCAGATTCTCACTAAGGATAACAATATATCAGAAGCTTTCATAGATAAGCATAAACACTTAAATCAATTTATAACTAAAACAAAAGCCCTTTAAACATGAACTTCAGCATAATATGGAAAAGTTAAAATGAATTAATTCCATTTACTTATTCACATGGATATTCTACTAGTCTAACAATCACATGCAATATCAATAACCACTTTCATAATGATGTAATGCATAATGCCAGACAATCATAACCGCGTAGCGAAGGCCTCATGCAAAGACTACAAAAATGATTTTTTCAAGGCCTCATTCTAAGACTCTAGTTTGTCTCATGAGACCTACCGATGCATCGAGGAGCTATAGCGGGCTCCACCCGTCACTTACTAAGTCCAATGCATTCCTCATATGAACATGTTTAAAAATAACATAAACATTTGTATTAAAACTAGCATACGAAATGTCAATACTTTAACCACAAACCATTAATGGTATAAAAATAGCACATCCACAGTCAATCATAACTCATTTGATAAAATATAGAATATTGTATTGTATCAGATTAACCTCAATCGAGAATGATGAAGGATATTGACATAGATTAAAATAATCATCAAAACTATTGAGAGAAATGTCCCCCTTTTTCTTGAAAACATTTAAAAGTCACTCTATCTGTCAAAAATCCATTTAAAATAGATTTTTGAATCAAAGTGTCCCATACCACTTTGAATATTTTAAAAGGAATTTTGATTTTGAAACTTCAATGTCCATATAAAAAAATCCTTAAAAGCATTTTTAAAACAAGGACATTAATGTTAAATATTTTGAATAATAAATCTTTAAAACACTTAAAAATGAATTTTAGTTAGAGTTTCTAACCAAAATAGAGACACTTGAATACAAATAATTGACGTCATCAAAACTTTGTAATATCATGAGAATAAAGGGATTCATGATATACTATGTAAAAGTACATAATATACACCACATAAAAGTGATTTGGTGTATAACAACAAAGAAGTCTCAATGGAATGTAAATTGAGATGAAATCTCTCAAAAAGGTCGTATCCTTAGGTTACTAATAAATCAACGACATAATTATATGTGACAAATATGAATACACAAATATTATTGGATATTCAGTGTAAAACAATCAAAGGACATTCACACATATTCTTGTAAAAACAACACTAATGAATTGGATGTTTATCTCATCAAATCGAGATTGAGTAAAAATTACTCTTATCAAGTTCATACCGATGACATGAGAATTTATCAATGGAGTGAATATGTGTATAAAATGTATATCCACATAAAGGGGAGTGGAAATTATGACATAATCAAATGAATAGTGATTTTACACATAATCTTGCAGTAAAATAATCAATGAAGTATGCGTAAAGCCGAATGAGAGGAAATTGAAATTTCAAATTCCCTTATCGATTTGGTAACTTAAGAAACATTCACCCATGAAAGAAGGATGATACAATATTGATGTAAATATACATAAATTATAGTATATTACACAATTAATACAATCTTTGGCATTACACACACCACATGAAATAAATATGTGGTGAACAATGGAAATCTCACGGAATTAAAAGTGAGATAAGAAACCCCTTACTTTGTAATTTTTCCTTAGTCGGGGGTAGGTTAACCTCCTTTATAATGGTGAAATAATTTTTATTGAATTAGAAAAGAATCGTATGCATTAATATGATATCATATATGATCTTTTAACATTGATTTGTTAATAATATCTTAGTATTATCATCATTTCGGGTGTTAACTTACTTGTTTTCCTTTATATTATTTGTTACGTAAGCCCTGTTTGTTATGGATAGGTTGTATCTTATTCATATCAAGAATTATATCAAGTCCTCAAGCATTATTTTTATATCATCAAATGATAATTATACTTGAATGGATATGATGGAGAATGAATCTCATCGCTTTTGTGAAGACGGTAGTCCGTACGTACGCACGGGCGACAATATCATTTTTTGATGTTAAAATAATATATAATTGGATAGTATATCATATAGACAGAATAATTATCATGTTATATTTATTATTTACATGAATTACACATCATTATTATAACCATGCAAATAATAATTTATTGAATGGCAATTACACCACGACGTGGAGACGGTAAGCCGTACGTACGCACGTATCGTGACATGTCATTCAAAGGATGGATAGAATATTGAATATGGTTGTACCATATTTATAATAATGTTATAGTATATAGTATATTCTGGATTCATTATTTTAGAATTGTAACAACAGAGAAAGAAGAAGTTGATGAAGAAAAGAAATTGAAAAAGGGTGGTAAAAACATTACCACTTATTCAGGTTCTTCCTTTTGATTTGATCAAAAGGGCTCCATAGGTTGGATTTCTGATCAAAATAATTACTCTAGGTTGTAGTGAGGGAAGTTGAGAGAGTATTTGGGCAGGGTTTGGCCGAACAAAAAGGCTTTGAAGGTGTGAGGTAATGAGAAGGGGGAGTGCCCTTTTATAAGAGGGGTGAGAGGCACCTTTGGAAAAGTTAGAACTATTATTTTATAATAAATTAATATTCCATTTATAATGGCTCAAAAGTAGATTATTTAAAGTTTAAGGTGGTTATAGGTCTAAAACCACTCAACTAATAGAATTTAGAAAGTTTTGGATCATTATATTAACCTTATCTTTATGTATTAACTCTTAGTTAATTAGTTTCACTTTTACAATGTCCCTTTGTATTTTTATATTATATGGTTAATAAGCATACTATATACATCCAGGAGACCCTAAAGTGGTCCATTAATGATAAATATATCATGATATAAGTCTCTTGGTAGAACCTTATATTTTTAGGAATTTAATATCAATTAATAATATAATATTTGTTTTAAAAACTCTTTTATGTCAATTTTATCACTATTCAATAATTTATTTTTTTGAAACTTATAACAGAATGATTACTTCAAAAAAAGTAAATTAAATCAATTTTAATATGTCATATTAACCTATAAAATTAGTTTAATTCAATAAAAGTCTCCAATTATATTTATTTGGGTATTTATAATATCAATTATTTTAATTATTAACTATTATGGTAATTACTGCATCATTATTGTGCCATAAATAAATTAAATTATTTAATGTCTAAAAATTATAAATAAAATCTAATTATGTAGGAAATCGTCTAATATTTCTAATGAATATTTATAATCGAATTTATCTTATGTGTAACCCTATATTAAAAATGTTTTGGTAAATCAACTTTGATTTTAACTCTTTTAACTATTCTTTGAATTAAATAATAATAAATGTCCTAATCTAATCCAAGTGGACCTTAATGATAATATTTTATTCCTAAGGTTGTTTTTGGTCGAGATACACTTGTTCAATAGAATTAGGACATGTGTTAGGGTAATATTAATATCATTTTTAACCTTAATTACAATATTTACTTTTAACCGTGGTAAATAAAAGTAAAAAGTTACTATTCACCATAAATTATTTTCATCTCAATGAACCACATTTTACTCCTTGAAATTAACCGTGTCTCTCGGATTTTCGAAATTCCACCCACAGAAGCAGTAAAATTATGTTTTATGAAAAATTATGTTTTTTTAACTACCACTTAGTGGTTTCACTATTCATCAAAAAATGAAAGTTTCTAGAAAAATACCAAAAATTAGGCCTAATCTATATTTGATATTAGGAATTCAAAAATGATTTATATTTTACCAAATTTAAAACCTATCAGTTTCATTAATTAATTTAAAAATTAATTCCCGTCATCAAAACAAATTGCGTGTTTTTAAGAGATAATAACTATCAAAAGATTGACACTTGTTTATGTCTCGTTTAAATGTGAAACACATCCAATGACCAAAATTGTATTAAATGGTAAAAATATATTCTACATATACTTTAAAACCACTCAAATTAATAATTTATCAATATTAATTATTTCGATTAAAAAGTTTTTTTTAATTAAAATTTAGTAATTTCACTATTAATAAAAATATGAAAGTTATCCGAAAAGCACCAAAATTTCACCCTAAGCTAATTTCGATATTACGAATCCACAAATAAAGTCCATTTTGAAAGATAAAATTTATAAAATTTCAAAAAGAAGGTATTACTATTCATAACGGCTAGTTTGAATGGTTGTGTTGTGATAGAATCTCGAAGTTGCGTACAATGCACGTCATTGCATTATTAAAGGGAAACGTATCGTGGAAGCTTGGGGTGTTACATTCGCCCCTCCTTTAATAAATTGCGTCCTCGCAATTGTTTTTAAAATTGGGCTTGAGAATATATTGGAATGTCCCACATCGGAAAAAGAGTCAATAAAAATATCACTTTAAAAGAAAGAAAGAGAGGTATAAAGGCCACCCAAGATAACCCATAGTAGGATTCCATGTAGGAAAACATGGATATGGAAGATAAACTAAGTGTTCAGTTTTGATAGAGAGGGATAGAAAACATGATCAGAAGAAAGTTAACAATAAGAAAATTACAAACTTGTGTTGGAAAAAATGGTCCTTAGTCTCCCAGTAGGAAAAGTAAACGGACACCATTTTTTTGTTTTAAGTTACATTACATAAGGGTGAGGAATTCAGTTATGATATTTTTTATGATCATAAAGAGATATACTTACTTTTTAAGTAGATTTTCATTCCTTAAAAAATTTTTACCACTAACTCATTTTTTTGAACAATGAGTATTCAAGAAGACTTGGTCACAATGGAAGAGCTAGAATAAACTTATATATAAATACATGATCCACGTAGGATAAACTATATATTTACCTTGTCTTTTAGAGATTAATCAAAACCAAAATGGTTAGTATAATATCTGATGACCCCCCAAATGGATATTCCATTAGAGAAAAAAACAATAATCTTAATTTCTAAAATTAAACCATCAACACCCTAAAGTTAAATAAATACCATTCAATAATCAATTGTCCTTAAAATCCTTCAATATAATCCAAACTAATATTGAAACGAAAAACATATAATAATGTAGTCTTCCACATTAAATTGTATCTTGAAATGGAATTAATTACTCTTAAAGTCACATACTTAAAAGTAATTAACCTAATCATTTCCATAAACAACCCAAATCTCTATAAATCCACAATAAAAACATAGATAAAAATCCCGCATTACTCCTCAAATGAAATCCCATACTAATCTATTTTCCATACAACAAAGCGAACAACTTCCAAAATAACATTTATAACTTAATTACCAAATCATTTTCCTATACTAAGGGTATTAATTTGATAATACATAAGATCCCAAATCAAATTATTAATGATCAATAAAATCATTTAACTAAAAATAATAGTCACACTAACCAGGGACTTCACGTAGTCCAGTGGTAGGCGATAAATCCCAATCACACTTTGGTTGTGGGTTCGATTACCACAGCTTTGTCCGACTCAATGGGTTGTCACCCGGTCTGTGTGTTATCCTTTTTCAAAAATTATATTTTATAACATTTCCAAAATGAGATAAATTCCTCAAAATAACCACAACATAATTTAACAACAAATCTTATCTCATACCTTACATTTTCATCCCAAATTATAATAACTTATAATTACCTCAAACCTAATGATCATATAAAATCAAATGGTTATTTATAACTATATTCACAAGAGAAAAGATAATTCCTCCTCAAATATCATTCTCACATGGAAAACTGCAGGGTTAAAAATACAAGAGTAAATTATTCCAAAGTAGACCCATCAACAAGGAGCACTAATACTTTTTAAACATTTCTCCAACAATATATTTCCACATAGATTATTCTATGACCAAGAAAGTAACCTATAGAATAGGTTATTCACTCGGGTAATGGCCAGGTCCCCTACATTTATGCCAAATGACTTTAAATGGACTCTTGGGACCATTTTTATCTCCTTCCATAGTACTCTTTATTTTTCTTCGGCAATTTTTCACTTTATGTCCTTCCTTCCTGCACGTAAAGCATTTTTTTTGTCCCATTGAGACACTTTCCTGGGTGTCTCCTTCAACATATCCTGTATGATAGAAATTGAGGATTCCATTCTCCATGGCCTCTTGTGTTGGAGCTCTTATCATTCATCACCATTCTCTTCTTTGTTGAGTCAGGGAATTTGTTAATATATATATTGTTGATCATATTTTTGGAAAATTGATTTGGCATAAAGATGATATCTTTTACGCCTATCAACAATCCATTTTGTTTCTCATTTCCACCACCGTTCCCACCTTGTACATCATTCTCAAAGTCACTATGACTTCCTTGAAATCCATCCATTGACTAAAACCAGAAAGCATTGTGTGAGTAATAGTAGTCATAAAATAATTTAGAGATTAACATGTCACCATAATCTCAATTTGAAAGACATTAGGATTAACCAAGGTCATTTACTCTCATCTTATATATTTAATACTTCAAATCAGTTAGTAAATAAAATGTAAATTATCCTAAGCATATACCCCGGGAGTATCGTAACCAAGAGTGCAGAAAGGCCCGTTGTCGTGCACCAGTTCCCGTTCAAGTCTAGCTCAAAGCGGTGTTTTCAGGTTTTACCCCTAGGTACATCTGTGCCAGCACCGCCTCTACCTGCTCGTATCCAGAGATGGATGTATTGCTCAGAAAACTCAAAAAATATCTACTATACCAAAATTCTAGGAAGTTCTTCTATACTAATCCTCAATGTTCATCTTAGGTCTATGTGCTCTAATCAGATTTTATCTAAATCTAGCTTCCAATGTTTGTACTAAACTTCATATGATACCAACTGTAATGCCCCAACCCAAGATACCTAGAGTCGGTGCCTTATTACATAACATTGGCATGATCACAAAGGATCATGTCTCGAAAGACTGATTAGTTTAGTTGTCTTGGAAACACTAGATATATTCATAAGTCTTACATTACATCATAAGGTAACAAAACTACAATAACATCTTGTCTTCATATCCCCTCATAATATCCCTAAAGGTCATTCATAAATTACTTCTTCACATCCTGGAAAAAATAAAACATTGAAAGGGGTGAGCTCAGATGATCAGTAAGGATAACAATATAGCAGAATCTTTCAAGGATAAGCATAAACACTTAAATCAATTTATAACCAAAACAAAAACCTTTTAAACATGAACATCATCATAATATGGAAATGATAAAATGAAATAATTCCATTTAATTATTCACATGGATATTCTACTAGTCGAACAATCACATGCAATATCAATAACCACTTTCATAATGATGGAATGCATAATTGCAGACTATCATAACCGCGTAGCGAAGGTCTCGTGCCAAGACTACAAATAAGATTTTTTCAAGACCTCGTACCAAGACACTAGTTTGTCTCATGAGACATACTGATGCATCGAGGAGCTATAGAAGGATCCACCCTTCACTTATTAAGTCCAATGCATTCCTCATATGAACAAGTTTAAACATAACATAAAAATTCGTATTAAAACCAGCACACAAAATTTCAATACTTTAACCACAAACCATGAATGGTATAAAAATAACACATCCACTGTCAATCATAACTCATTCGATACAATATTTAATATTGTATTGTATCAGATTAACCTCAATCGAGAATGATGAAGGATATTGACATAGATGAAAATAATCATCAAAACTATTGAGAGAAATATCACCCTTTTTCTTGAAAACATTTAAAAGTCACTCTATCTATCAAGAAGACATTTAAAATAGATTTTTGAATAAAAGTGTCCCATAACACTTTGATACTTTTAAAAGTAATTTTGATTTTAAAACATTAATTTCCATATAAAAAATTCATTAAAACCATTTTTAAAACATGGACATTAATGAGAAAGATTTTGAATAATAAATCTTTAAAACACTTAAAAATGTATTTTAGTTAGAGTTTCTAACCAAAAGATAGAAAGTTGAATACAAATAATTCAGGTAATAAAAACTTTGTAATATCATGAGAATAAAGGGATTCATGATATACTATGTGAAAGTACATTATATACACCACATAAAAGTGATTTGGTGTATAACAACAAAGAAGTCTCAATGGAATGTAAATTGAGATGAAATCTCTCATAAAGGTCGTATCATTAGGTTAAGGATAAATCAACGACATAATGATGTTTCACAAATATAAATACACTAAATATGATTGGATATCCAGTGTAAAACAATCAAAGGACATTCACACATATTTTTGTAAAAACAACCCCAATGAATTGGATGTTTATCTCAACAAATTGAAATTGAGTAAAAATTACTCTTATCAAGTTCATACAGATGACTTGAGAATTTATCAATGGAGTGATTATGTGTATAAAAGGTATATCCACAGAAAGTTGAGATGAAATTATGACCTAATAAAATTAATAGTGATTCCACACATAATCTTGGAGTAAAATAATCAATGAAGTATGCGTAAAGACAAATGAGTGGAAATTAAAATTTCAAATTCCCTTATCGATTTGGTAACTTATGAAACATGCACCCATGAAAGAAAGATAATACAATATTGATGTATATATCCATAAATTAAATTATATTTTATAATTAATACAATCATGGGCAGTACACACACCACATGCAATGAATAAGTGGTGAACAATGGAAATATCACGAAATTAAAAGTGAGATAAGAAACCCCTTACTTGGTACTCTTTCCATGGTCGAGGGTAGTTTAAAATCGTTTATAAGGGTTAAAAAATTGTTATTGAATTAAAAAAGGATCATATGTATTAATATGATATCATATATGATCTTTTAACATTTATTTGTTAACAATATCTTAGTATTATCGTCATTTCGGGTGTTAACATACTCATTTTCCTTTATATTCTTTGTTACATAAGCCGTGTTTGTTATGGATAGGTTGTATCTTATTAATATACATAATTATATCAAGTCCTTCAAAAATATTTTTAAATCATAAAATGATATTTATACATAAATGTATACGATGGAGAATGAATCTCATCGCTTTCGTGGAGACGGTAGTCCGTATGTACGTACGAGTGACAATATCATTATTTTGATGTTAAAATAATATATAATTGCATGGTATATCATATAGACAGAATAATTATCATGTTATATTTATTATTTACATGAATTACACATCATTATCATACCCATGAAAATAAAAATTTATTGAATGACAATTACACCACGATGTAGAGACGGTAAGCCGTACGTACGCACATATGGTGACATGCCATTCAATGGATGGATAGAATACTGAATATGGTTGTACCATATTTATAATAACATTATAGTATATAGTAGATACTGGATTCATTAATTTAGAATTGTAAAAACAAAGAAAAAAGAAGTTGAAGAAGAAAAGAATTTGAAAAAGGGTGGTAAAAACATTACCACTTTTTCGGGTTCTTTCTTTTGATTTGATCAAAAGGACTCCTTAGGTTGGATTTTGATCAAAATAAGGCCTCTAGGCTGTAGTGAGGGAAGTTGAGAGAGTATTGGGGAAGGGGTTGGCCGAACAAAAAGGCTTTGAAGGTGTGATGTAATGAGAAGGCAGAGTGCCTTTTTATAAGAGGGGTGAGGGGCACCTATGGAAATGTTAGAAATATTATTTTATAATAAATCATATTCGGTTTATAATGGATCAAAATTAGATTATTCAAAAGTTAATGTGGGTATATGTAGAAAAACAATCAACAAATATAATTTAGGCAAGTTTGGGTCATTATATTAACCTTATATTTAAGTATTAACTCTTAGTTAATTAGTTTCACTTTCGCAATGTCTCTTTGTATTTTTATATTATATGGTTAATAAAATTACTATATACATCCAAGAAACCAGAAAGTGGTCCATTAATGATAAACCTATCATGATATAAGTCTCTTGGCCGAACCTTAGATTTTTAGAAATTTAATATCAATTAATAATATAATATTTGTTTTAAAAACTCTTTTATGTCAATTTTGACACTATTCAATAATTGGTTTTTGTGAAACTCATAACAGAATGATTACTTCAAAAAGGTCAATTAAATCAATAACCATATGTCATATTAAGCTACAAAATTAGTTTTATTCAATAAAAGTCTCCATTTATATTTATTTGGGTATTTATAAAATCAATTATTGTAATTTTTCACTATTATGGTAATTACTGCATCGTCATTGTGTCATAAATAAATTGAATTATTTAAGGTATAAAAATTATAAATAAAATATAACAATGTAGGAAATCGTTTTATATTTATAATTAATATTTATAATAGAATTTAGCTTCTATGTAACCCTATATTAATTTTTTTTTGGTAAATAAACATTGATTTTAACTCTTTTAACTCTTCTTTGAATTAAATAATAATAAATGTCATAATCTAATCCAAGTGGAACTTAATGATAATATTTTATTCCTAAGGTTTTTTTGTGGTCTAGATACACTTGTCCAATAGAATTAGGACATGTGTTAGGGTAATATTAATATCATTTTTACCCTTAATCACCCTATTTACTTTTAACCGTGGTAAATAAAAGTAAAAAGTTACTATACACCAAAAATTATTTTCATCTCAATGAACCAACTTTTAATCCTTGATATTAACCGTGTCTCTCTGATTTTCTAAGCTCCACTGACAGAAGCGGTAAAATTATGTTTTATGAAAAATTCAGTTTTTTTAACTACCACATAGTGGTTTCACTATTCATCAAAAAAATGAAAGTTTCCAGAAAAATAACAAAAATTAGGCCTAATATATATTTGATATTATGAATTCAAAAATGATTTCTATTTTACCAAATTCAAAACATATCAGTGGCATTAAATAATTTAAAAATTAATTCCCATCGTCAAAACAAATAGGGTGTTTTTAAGAGATAATAACTATCAAAAGATTGACACTTGTTTATATATGGTTTAAATGTGAAATCTCATCCAATGAAAAACATTGTATTAAGTGGTAATAATATATTCTAAATATACTTTAAAACAACTAAAATTAATAATTTATCACTATTAATTATTTTGATTAAAAAAGTTGTTTTTAATTAACATTTAGTAATTTTCACTATTCATCAAAATATGAAAGTTATCCGAAAAGTACCAAAATTTTACCCTAAGATAATTTCGATATTATGAATCCAAAACTAAAGTCCATTTCAAAAGATAAAATCTATAAAATTTCATAAAGTAGGTATTAATATTCATAACGGTTAGTTTAATTGGTTGTTGTGTGTTAGAATCTCGAAGTTGCATACAATGCACGTCATTGCATTATTCAAAGGGAAAACATACCGTGGAAGATTGGGGTGTTACAGACATTATTTGAATAAAGATATCATCCATGTTTAGTGCATCTTACTTTAATAGAATGTCCTGATAATAATTTTGGATGAGATTAATAAAATGCACCTACTATGGAGAAAACAATTTATCGTAATGATCAGATTATTGAGGTACCTTGGTTTTATGGAAAGGAATATGCTCATTTCCTTATATTTGAACCAATTTTAGGATATTCTGATGGAAATATTCTAAAATTTATAAAATGAAATTGGGTTTTAGAAAATTGTGTGCAAGGATATAAGAATTAAAATTTTCCATATCCAATATATACTAGTAGATATCATCGATTTATGTTTGTATATGTGACATCTTATAAACACCTTGGTCCACTAAAATATGTAGAAATAATTCATGCATAGGGATAAGAATATTCACCTCCCCTATTCTTTCTATATGAATGTTTTGATAGAAATATTCGATGTTGGATGGGATATGATAATTCTCGCTGGCTGCTGACAATATATGTAAGTAGACATCATTGTTGGGAGTTAAGATATAATCCCACTCATAATTTTCAAGTTAAATATTTTCCTTATTATTCTTTTTTAGAACCTGGACATGGGTGCTAGTGGTGAAAATGTGTTAGGTGGTACACATAGTATGTGACTGAAGAGAACTAGAGGGGTGGCACTAACAATGATTTTCTAAAATTACCCACTTTAGTGGGCCAAGAATAAGAATGAAGTCTTAATAAAATACATGATATAAATTCATAAGATACTAAAGGTGTTGATTTTTCTTCTCCAGGTATAAAATTATGTTCTCCTAATTAGGGACACTATAATTACTCAATAATTCATTGGATGATTTAGAATCATTGGTGTTAGTACATAAATACTATCATGGGAAGAATCAATGTTAATAATTGTATATGTCTATTGAATTCCCACACTGTTCTCTAATCCACCCTATACTAAAATGGTGGGATGGTGAGGTCATTCTGAGGAACATCTGGGATTTAGTTGTAGCTGATTTTCCATAATGCTTGTTGGATGAAGAACTGTCATATACTACAGTTGTTTTAAATTTCAGTGTCTGTAGTTATGAAGACAACATGAATCAAGGCCACATATTATTGCATTGTTTCATTCATGGTATATTCTCATTGAGATTTAATGGGTATGAAATTGTCCATTTATTCATGATTTAGTTATCATTCTCATGTAGACTTTTCAATGTAAGGATCTAATTATTTCATGAGACTCTCAGATATAGAGGATCTATTTTAAGATCACAGTCATGGTCCACTGATCATCCTTCAATTTAAGAGTTTAATGTCTGGTTCACCTTTTTAACTTGTTTTGAAATTGACACAAAAAGGAATGATATATAATAACCCAAAAACTCTGTTATTTGATTCAATCATTGAGGGTTCTCCTTTTTTCTTCGTAATGATTTTATTGGATTTGGTAATGTGGTTTAATTGTAGGGTGTTAAACAATATTCCATATCATTCAAATTAGAATTTTTTTTTTATATTTATTAGAAACTACAAGCAGTTCGTGTATCCATAATTGGGTATGGGTCTTATTTTTAATGGAAGGTGATCTGTTGGAGTTTCAGACCCTTATATGATCAGGAACTCACACTGGTTGTGAGGATGTGTGGTGGGGTCTATTACGCACTATGGGATGGAAATATTTCCTAATCTAGGACACTACTATCGATTTACTATAATTTCGATAGTTTCCTCCTAATCCAAATACGAGACTTTTTACCCGATCAAAACAATCAAATTTTAATTCTCTTTATGTGAAAAGATAGGGGGTTTTGTTGGTAAATCTATATGGATGTATCTAAGATTCTTCATCCACATCCATTTTAAGGGTAGATTTTGAAATGTAGAAACCATTTAACCAGGGATGATGATGTTTTTTGTTATAACGAGAGGTGCTTCATGTTTCATGGATGAGATTGATCCATTATGAGGTGTTTATGATATCCTTTAATGAAAATAGAATCAAAACACATGTAGTTCGTTTAACCCATGTAGTAGAGTTATGTATGGAAAGAAAATATATGTGGTAACATGGGAACTTTGTTTTTATATAAATCATTGGGGAGGTATCCTATGTATACTAGTTATATAAGGAATAATAGTTTTATTAGTTCAGTCATTCCTTTGAGAATTTACCTAAGGTAGATACTCATGTGTGATGGGTAATTTTATAACATCACTTATCATGGAATACACACTAATGTTTCCCTGGTTTATTAAGATTCATGATGCCAATGAGGTGATCATTGCAACTCTGTGAGCCCACATGATGAATTCATAGTGTGATAAGTAAGTGATAGAATGTAATAAGCCTTATCACATATAGTTGTGGGGATTCCAAATTGTTAAAATCATTTGATGATTTATATAGGGATTAGGTATTTGGATAGTGTCCTACAGATCATGGTTATGGCCAGAATCAAAGTCATCATAGTTCAGTTTGTTGAGGAATACACACTAAGTTTACCCCTTGCGAATGATATAATCATTAAAAATTCTTAATCCCACACGCGCGATGTTCGGTTTGTAACATAGTGGATGTCAAATGACCTATATCACTATATGTGTATGTGGTATTTATGGGATGGGACTACACAATGAATGTTTATTATTAATCTCAGGCCTTCATTAGTTATCCTAAATATAATTGTTATAATAAGAATAAAATTTATCATAGTCTATATATGATAGGGATTACACATTGATATTTCACCTTATGGAGGTTGGAAAAGTTTATCATGTACTGGGATTCTTCTTGACCAAATTTACTTGTCTACCTACAATAGGTTGTTGTATACTCATCATTCCATTATTGCCTTCTTGAAATGTTATAGGATGTCTTCCTGCCATCTTAAATGACAATCAAATGATATAGTTGACTTATCTGAGGGAAATCACAAAATATTGATGGATTGTATTAAGGTCTTAGCTTAACCGATGGTGACTTTCATGAGGACATCACATGACCTAACTGGTTGATATTTTAATCCATCACAATATATCAGGTGACATGTTTGGAGTCTACCACGTGAACCAACAAACATTTCTAGTGGTTATCATGAGAGATGGAAGGAAATCATGGAGGGTGTTGTGAGTGTCAGTGTGATATTTCTTGAAGGGTGTAACATTTCCTGGCTAACATGTCTGAGTGACATCGTGAAACCCATCTAACATGACCAGAAGATGTCAGATGGTCATTATAGCTTGTCTAGAGGATGTTGTGCTAGGTAGTTGACATCAAAATGATTTATCAGGATATTCATCTAACATGTACTGGTGAAATTGTATTATTTGGTCCATATATATGAGGGACATAGCATGATCTAGATGTAAATATTAGAGGGTTTTACGAGACAGGGGTGGAAAGCCTAAAGCGCCACCATGTTACTTCCTCTAAAATGTCCAAGGGACATGGCATGATCCAAGTAGTACACCATATCAATTTCATGTGATCAAGGAGAAATTTCCTGGTACTATCACATTACCTAGTGGGGGTCACATTAAGTTCACGAGTATAAATTTATATGTTCTTCTCATAATTCTACCATATATGTAATTTTAATCCTACAAATTTATTTCATATTCTATAGATATATTAATTATTATCTTATTTATGATTCTAATGACTACCTAGATATATGGGATATCCTTCTTATAACCCACATGAATTCTTTCACATGATATTTGAGTGATCACACGAAGTGCCTATTAATGTTTCATGATCTACATCGGGGATTCTGGTTATTTTACCTACTAAAAGACCATTCCAATGACATGATCATATTTTTAGAGAAATCCACTTTGATTCCTTACTCTGTTGGTGTTTGGATCCAATGATGAATTATTTATTCTATGGTGATGGATTTATCGGCCTTACCACTCTATTTAGTCTCCAAATTTCAAGACACATATATCACAAATCCATGATAGAGTCAGTGGAGGTATTAGAAGTCATGAATTTGGTGAGATCCTACTATAGGTAATTGTGGGGGAATAAAATGATTTTACGAAACCATGATACCATCAGTTCAATTTTCCATTTATTTAATTATATTGAATTAATGGGGTCTAACTTTACTACATAAGAATACCAAGGTACGTTCACATTGTCATGTAGATATTTCGAAGGGAATTTGAGAGATCAATACTCTTGTTGAATGTACTTCATGTGATCATAGGAGAAATATCTATGAGGTTTCATGAGACTGGGATGGCTCTCTAGGGTGATTTTGGGAGATCAAGTTTTTATTCCCAGTAGATTTTTTGAGGTCTTTTAGAGTACATGAGCATGTCGCATGATGTTTAAAAACATAATAGGCTCCGAAAATTTCATTTTCATTTTATTATTTTATTTTTCAAAATCTTGGGTATCATTGATTCATTCCTGGGTGTTATTGAATACAATTCCTATCCCCACTGGTGATGTGTTTCATGACCATCAATGGGTCATATGGTGATGCAAATAATTTCATCGACAAACGATTCAGTTTTCTTTATGGAGCCAAAGGGGAAGAGCATGGCCGCTTGTTCCTTTCCAGATCCCTTCACATGGAAATGGATAAATGTAAATAGGATTTCATTATATAACACATATATGTTGTTGGGGGTATTTTTGTGTCTAATGATGCACATGTTCTATGTTATATGATGTTTATAACCATAAGAGGCTCCCACATTTTCACATTTTTCCCTTTTTTATTTGACAAGGGCATGGGGTCTCTTAAGTTTTCATTCGTGTTATTTAGGAAAATAATTATCCAAATCCATGATTCATTGCAAGACCAAACAAGGATCATAAGGTGATCAGTGAGCTTTATCTTTACAAAACCCTTTTATTTTTCTTTGGAGCCAGAGTGGTAGCTTATGTTCTTTGGTTCTTGTCCAATACCCTTCGACGAGCATGAGAGACATACCTGAAGGCTTCAACGAGATAAGGTGGATATGTTATTGGGGGATTGAAGGGTCTCAATAACAAAATGTGTTGCATTTCCTGATGTTTGTGAATGAACTATTCCCCCCACCATTCTGACTATTATCTCCTTGTGTATTATAAAAGTTTCTGTATTCGTTTTCTTTTTCTTGAGTGTTTTTAAGGAAAATCATTCTCCACATCAATGATGCATCGAGTGACCAAGAAAGTATCTTATGATTATGGGTGAGAATTTTTAGAGAAAATCCATTATATTTTTCTTTGTAGAAATAGGGGTAGAATATTCTTTCTCATCATGTCCAAAACCCTATACGTGATGAGGGTGACATGTCCATGTACTTTTGCGAGATAAGGCAGATATGTCCCTAAGGGATTGAGGTGTCTATAAAATTTGATGGGGTGAGTCACAAGATGTTTAAAAACATAATTGGATCCCATATTTTAGATATTATTTCCCAACATTAATTTTTTTATTTTCATGGACGTACTATGTGACAATTCATGTAACATGTGTGTGTTAGTCTGGCATCCTCATTGGGATCGTTGAATGTCTCGGATTCATTAACAAGAAGTAAAGGACTTATTAAAGGGATCTGTTAGATATTTTTTAGGTTTTTTTGATGCATATGTTTCCATTTTTTGACCTTTTCAATGTCTCTCCATCACATGACTCTTGTAGGCTTAGGCGATCTATGAATTTCATCCACCTTTTCATTTTTTATTTTATAGGTAAAATAATACCCATATTCAGGTATCTTCTCCTTTATGGATTTTTCCAATTCTCATTTGGCAGGTTTAAATAGTTAGGAAAATGGTATCTTATAAACTATAGTCTTCATATGTTAAATTCTATCATAATTTTTCACTTTGTGATTTTATTATTCATATGAAATAGGTAACAAGGAATGTTTTAAAAGATGTAAAATCATTTTACATGAAATTTTAAATGCTATGAATATTTAATAAATGATAATCAAGGGAAAAAATTAAATATTTTTCACAAGTAGAATAGTTATTTAATAAATAAAATTATTAAATGGAATATAAATTTTGTGAAATCTATAATGATGGTGTAAATGATGTATATGTTAGGATTGAAATTTATTTTATATATCAATTACATATGTTAACATGATATTCAATGAAACATATTTTCATTCCTTCGATGAATAAATTTTATTCAATTATTGTTGATTATTTTCCTATTATTGAGTGAATTTTGATTCGGTTTAACATATATAATCGATATAATTTTAAGATGGATTTATTTTCTAATAGGGTTGAAAAAATATAATTACCATGAAGAGTTATCTATTTGTTTTTGATAATTTTTATGAAAGAAATACTAAGACTAAAAACAATTATATCTTGATAGAAATTAAATAATAAATTATAAAATTTTCTTTGGTAATAAATTATGTTTTTTTTGTGAGTGATTTATTTAATTTAGTTGGATAACTTGTCAAAGATTATTATTATGATCCATAAGAATACATTATAATTGATTTTATATATCATAATTAATTTATTGTACAATGACCCATGATGTTCGTCTCCTATAAGAATATTTGAGTTATGATAACACATGAGATATTGAAGTGTGAGAGATATATTTTTTAGGTACATGGTTTTCTACTGATATTATATGTGATTACATGTTTTTTATTTGAAAAAAATGGTTGATGTTTTCTGTTATGTGTTAAAGTGATTTTTGTAGATATAATTAAATCATTTTTCAATATAGGTATTTGAAAATTTAGGTGACTTTTTAGTAAAGAGTAATTTATTTTTATGCAGATAATTATAGTGTTATTTCATACAATGGATAAAATCCTTTTATATATTACTTAATGTTGATTCAAATGTTATAATGAATTTACTAACGATTTATTCCCACTCATGATGTGTTGGAACCTCATTTGTTAACAATATTTTTACAAGATATGATAGGAATATAAAAAATAATATATAATATGTGTGATTATATGAAGAGATATCATAGTGTTATATTCATGTGATTTGGGAGCCTTTTGGATAATAAATTCTTAACACCCAAGGAATTTGTTATATGTTTTTCTTTAAATAAAACATATCCATGTATATATATTTTCATTTAAATCCTATAAAAAATTATCCACGAAATATAAGTTAAATAAGATGAATAAATAATAGGATTATAAATAATTATTGTAAATAAAAATATATTATTCAACTAAAAAAACAAAAATTTTGAAGATAAATATTAAATATTATTTATTTTTATATATTATTTTTCCTTCTCAACTAACTTTTTGTACAAAGGATTTTATAATTTTTCCTAAAAAATTAAATTTTCCACTTTTAAAATTTTATTATATATGACCAAGTAATTAAAAATAAATTATATTAGAAATTTGAATGAAATAATATTAAGAGCACATAATGATTCAAATAAAATTTTTAAACAAAAATGGGTTCTCTAAATATTTTTAATTTCATTTATGAGAATTTTTTTTGAAAAATTATAATTTTAAATTTATAAAATGATTATTATATTTTAATATAGGAATATAAAAAAAATTATGGAAATTTTTTCAGATTTCATTCTGTGGGATGAATTTGGGGTAATTGTTTAAAATCCTAATTTGAAAAAACTATCAATTTTGTGATATTATCATAACATATGAAAGAATTGAAATTTTATGGAAAAATTTTAATATAAATTATAAATAATTATGAAGTATAAAAATTATAAATTTAATGTTGAATTTATATAACATGTGTTTAATTTTTGGGAAACGTTAGAAATATTTTTCTCTAATAATTGTTTTTTGGTTTTCATATATTTTTGTATCTAGGGGGTGTAAAATTATTTTTGATTATTTTTAAAATTCACAAAAATCATATATGGTTAATGATATATAAATTAGTTTTATAGAAATAAAAAATTTTATAATTTTTTGAAAAATATATTTTTATGCATAAAAGTAACCTTTTTATAAAATATTGTAATTATGGTTTTTATGTTCTAATATTAAAATTATTTTGTCTACACCCATTGATTTTTTTGATAAAATAGATTTCAATTTTATATATTTGTATATGAAAATTATTTTATATTGATCTTTCTTCTTTTATAGACTATAAAATAATTAATTTTGTAAAACATAATTACTATGTTAAGAAATAAAATGGTAAAAGTTAAAAATATAAGTGTAAAAGTAATTAAATCATGTTTCAAATATATTTTAAAATAATTGGTTGGGGTATGAATAACCTAATGTCATCCCCTCATCCATCATTTTTTAATTTGGGTCCACATGTTAGGTGGAACATGTTATTCCATTATATTAAAAAGTAATATTTATAAAAATTACATTCCCATTACATATAGAAATAGCTCACCTCTAACCTAATTTCATTGAAGGAAGTTAAGGAATATAAGGAGAAAAAAATATGAAATTTAAAATTATATCTTTAGATTCATGTTAAAAAATTAATCAAAAAAATATTCTCCCTATATTTCTCTTAGTATCACATCAAAATTTAATTTATTAATGATTTACAAAAGAAATAAAAATCATAAAAAGTACCTTGTTTATTTGAAATATCATATGTAATTCTCTCACCATTAGTGTGTCATGTGTAACACACTGAGATTTTGTGAAAATATATTTTTTTGTATAAATTTATTTTATAATATTTTTTTATTACACATAACAATGATTTTTGATTTTTTATAACAAATACTAATTTTTTCCTCTTTACACACAATAACGATTTTAGATTGCATTACATGCAACACCGTGTAGAAATGAAAAGTGATAGATAATTCAAATTTTATAATTTAATATGATAATTTTCACCAATATATTGGAAATGAGGGTATAAATAGGATTTTTTGAATAATGAAAAAAATGGTTTAAACCTATTTATGTTATAATTTATCTTGTGCGAAATATAATTATAAATGAAAATAAAAACAATTTGAAAATGGGGAAAACACCATCTGAAAAACTAATATCATGTACGTAGATGCATTTTACCACAATAAATCAAACTAATAACTTTGTGTGACTGATTTTAATGAGTTTCATATATTTTATATTCATTAAATTGTCTATCATTCATCATATGTTTTAAAAAAAAGATATGATCATAAATCCAATTTTATGCTTAAAAGTATTTTTTTTATAAAAACGGTTCATCGCCATTGGAGCCCAAATTTTAAAATTAATGTTAAACAATTTTTGGAGATTTATTTGAAATTATAAATATTTTTAAAATTCTACAATATAAATTATCTCACATTTATTTTTATTTATTTTTATAAAGATTTTCATTTTTTATAAATATTAACGAATATTTATTTTTTTGAAAAACATCATTTTAATTTTATTTATTTATAACATAAAAAATAAATTTTAATGATAAAGTAAAAATAGTTAAATTATACATCTAAATATCCAATATATTTTATTTTAATCAAATTTTATAGAATTTTTATATTAATCTATTGTAAAATTTTGAACGTTTTCACTTAAAAAAATGTGTTTTCACATAATGTCTGGTAAAATCATATTAAATTAAAACTTTATAATTATTTGAATGGAATTTAAAAAAATTGATATAATATGTTTAAACCAAAAAATATATATTATCATAAAAAATATAACTTAATTTTTTATTAAAATTAATAGTTGAATATAGAAAAAATTAATTGCAATGGTAATGGTAAAAATGTGTTTAATTGTGGTTAAACTACAAATATATAGTTCCAAAATTACCCCATAATCTTCCAAAAAAGTTGGATAGACATGTAAAGATAGTAAATACTATACTATAAAGAATGGTACGCTATTTTATCCTTGTAAAATTAAACAGACACTTGTGTCAATCATTCTCTTTAAAAATTGCAATTGTTCCACCCTTCACACTTATGGAAGGCCATCGTGTATCCTCTCCTCATAAAACCGCCAAAAACATTCTAATTGGAAAATAACATCCCATATAACTTCCAACATTACATCTTCACATAAAAATATTCCTTATTTTTTATATAAATTCTACCTAGGAAGGATTTTTGTGAAAATAAAAAGTGGATACCAAAAGAATATGCAACATTCATCAACGAGCATTTTAATTTTATTTATTCCAACCAAACAATTAATTGTTATTATATAATGATGATATAATATCTTCAGTATAATATATATACTAAGATGTTTTTATTTGAAGAGAATAACCTACAACCATTTCCACATACATTAAATTGGGTTTGAAGTCATTGTTTTTGTGTATGGAAGACTACCTCCTCACAAAACCGATGTCATTCGTTTTACCATTACCATGTCTCATTATTGGGTATTATGATGGATATAAATTATATATTTTATTTTTATTAAATTATTATATCTATGGGGTCATTATATCATATATAACTTTTTACATTATTTTTTATATGGATATGATAACATCGTTCATTTTAACGATGGACTACCACCCCACAAAGCGATCTTATTCGTTTTCACTATAGATTTTGATGGATTATAATAAGGACATAGTTGGTGAATATATGTGATTTAAATTAAAAAATTATGATATATATGACATATTAATCATTCTTAATATGGAATATACCATTTTACATCTTACCTTTACACTCATTGAAAGTTGAAAACATAATTCGTGTACGTGTGGACTACCACCTTCATGAAGAGATGTGAATCTATTTTAATCACCACACAAAAAAAATGATATGTATAATCATATTTTAAGAAATAATAAATTATTAATGATATTATTATCATTATGGAAATAAAACATATTACTTACATCCAATACCTTATAATGTTTGATCAACAACTGTGTCATCATCCTCCCGATTCTTTATATATTTCATGAATTTCCCAGATAGACATACCTTCTTATACCATAACCATATATTTAATGAAGGTAATATAATCTTTGATAACCCTTACCTATCAGATAACTCTTACTTAACATTAGACAAGTAAATTATATCTTGATCATTCAACCATTTCAATACCTATAATGATGTATCAAACACAAGATACCTAACCACAACATATATTTTATTATTTTTCCTCAGATCAAAGTGTGTGACCAAATGTTACACATTGATAACCATATCATGTCTGTTGATATATAAAAATAATTTTGAATATTAATAATTAATGAAGACTGAAACGTGTGGTATTTTTATTGGAAAGTGAGTCACAATGATTCAATCTACTCTATATCACAAGTTTTGAACATCATCAAAAGTTGTCTAAATGATTTTGATACCCTATAACAATTTAATAATAAATAATTTTCTTCTCATTTTTATTTGTTGTCTAAACATTAATATGTATACATAATATAAAAAATCATAGTATCGGGATGTTCTAAATATATTTTAAAACTGCTATATCCATTTCATACAACATGTAATTTGAGGAAATTATCATTTGAAAATTTGTTAAATAAGTATCTAAACTATTTTTTTAAGAATAAACAGACACCCCATACACATAATGCAAAAAACACAAACACACTCAAATATATATATATATATATATATATATATATATATATATCAAACTATATACATGCAATAGAAATCAAATTACGAAAATGAGTTCTTTCTATAGTCCCCACTCTAAACATTGTACAGTCATTATATTGAATTTTCTCTACAAATAAACATCCCAATTTCACTCCCATACTCTACTAACATCATATAATCCTTAGTGTCTCCAAAATATTAATATATGGACTTTTAGATTTTCACTAAATAAAAAACATATAAATGGATAAGAAACATTCTCAATAGAGGTATCATAATTCCTCACATATTATACCCCATAAAACAAATTACATTCATGCAAATTTAAAAAATAATGGTTTTAATTTAAGTATTAAATGTTGTTATAATAATGTAATATCTATTTGATAGCTTGAGCCAAAAAAATAAAAAAATTATGACATCTTCGTGTGCATGTGTTCACTACATCAACTTTTAATGGCGTTCAATATTTTTTTAAAGTAACATACAAAATTGGCTCTAAAAAACTATATAATGGATTAACATGATATTTATTACAATATCAAGAAAATAAATTTTACAACCAATCCATATCATCCACTTGGTATATAGTAAACTAATCAGTCACCAATGGATATGTGGGAATTATGACATCCATGAATGTGAAATATTTATTTTTATATATTAGTTTATTTATTTACCCAGCTATATTCTAACATAATTTACCTCTTGAAACAATTTTAAAATATCATTATACTTCTATAAGAATGTTATTTTTCTAGTGTACATACTTTCCAAAGAATACTCATCCATTTATAATATATTTTTATAGTTTGTGTCAATTTAACCACCTACAATAACAATGTAATAAATGTATATCATTGGTAACTACAATTAAATAAACAATGGTGATATTTGAAATTAATAATTAAATAATTATTCTTTTGTTTAGGGAATGGTAATGGTAATATCTGGCCTGTTATTAATATATGACCCCTCATTTATGAAAATTTTCAACAATAAGGTCATCAAAGACGTTATCATCATGAATAGTAAATAAAATGAATTTTGAAATTAAATTTGAACATTAAAAATATTCT
Organism: Viscum album; assembly: GCA_963277665.1. Taxonomy (NCBI): domain Eukaryota; kingdom Viridiplantae; phylum Streptophyta; class Magnoliopsida; order Santalales; family Viscaceae; genus Viscum; species Viscum album. Next base: position 1,623,637,545 of record OY728158.1, read on the forward strand.
AGAAAATATATTCCTTAACCTTTAAGTAACATTAAATAATATAATTTTTTTCACTATTTTAAACTGACACCAACATGACACTCATACTAAATAATAAATCTTGTATAATAACATCACGAGAAGATAATAAAATAAATTTTACTAATATATTTTTAATCATTTATTTTTAATTATTTTTTATTATAATCTATATGTAAGAAAATAGCTCTAAAATTGGTGCTTATGATATTTTTTATTTTCATATAGACTGTTTTAGAATATTTTTCTAAATAAGATTTATGTTAAGGGTTTTTTTCGTGGAATATTTTCATGAGTCATAATGATTCCTCTTTGGATCTTGATTCAAAACAATTTTTTTTCTTTTATAGGATTATACAATAATGTATTTTACCATTTTTGGAGTTAATTTAATGGATTTCATTCTTCATAAAATTCAAAATTATTATGATTAATTCCAATTCTCTCTAAATGAGTTCCTTTTTCAATATAAATATTTAATCTACACTATAATGTTCTACTATTCTTCTTTTCAAATCCAATAATTATTTATTTCTATAATAATTCAATTTCAATGTACCAATTTTAGATGGAATTATTTATCATTAAATTTATGGTGTGGGTTTCAATGATGGTAATTTCAAAACATTTAAATATATTTTCCATTAATATTTTAAATTTAGTCATGTACTCCACATTTCATAAGTAAAATATTTATGTCATTTTTAATACTATATTATTATTATTTAAATTCAAATTATGTTCTAGAAGTGTTTTAATATAACCATAATGAAAAATATTTTTATTATTGACTCATAATTTAATCCCTGTATTACAATGCTCTGAAATGTTTTCCAAAATCATCTTTTTATACTTTTACATTCATTTTCCTCATTAAAAGATATATATTGGTTTGAGTTATTTCTTTATGAATCACTCTATAAATGGAAATATTAAATACTCGTTTAGTTTGATTTACGGTTAGCATAACCGAATCTAGTATTTTATGTGAAATTATGTGATACAAATTGTAAATTTCATGAGACCTAGTTTAATTCGATGGGTTCTTTATGTTAGGTTGAACTATTGATTTCGTGTGCCGCACATATGTAAAAATATATTTATTGTTATAGAACTAAAATATTGATCTCTTCATTAGATAAGGATTTAAATCTACATAAATGAGGATATGAAATACGTACAATTGGTTTTTTCACAATAAGAAGAGTGGTAATTTTCTCTACAGACATGAAGAATTTACATATTTCTTGTTCAAAATTTTATAAATTAACTTTTATAAATATTTTCAGATAATTTAATTTCTATATTATCATCCCATGTAATTAAAAATCATTATTTCTATCATTACGATCCATGGTTATTTTTTCTTATCTTCCTTTTGTGATATGGTACATGCTTGGTTTTTTTAAATTAAATTACCTTCATTTATTACTTATGGAATGTATAATATTTTCATGTAATTCTAATAACATATTTCTCCTACTACCACGATTCTAAAAGTCATATAATATGAAAAATAATTTCAATTTAAATTTTTCCCTTACTGAGTGTTCAATATCATCCTTTTATTATGAATATATTACCATTTTAATGAAAATGTACATAACATATAATAATATTGGATATGAGTCCAGTGTGGATTTATTATTTAGAAATATTCACAAGAATTTAAAAATACATTTATTAAATATATATTAACAAAAGAAAAAAATTTTTTGGGGAATTAAATATTTTAATTCTGTTTAGATGTAATTGTTTTCATATAGAAATGGTTTAAAATTAAATTTTATTCACTCTAGATCATATCTATTGATATCAAAACCAATGTGTGAAGTATGTTTTATATAACATCACATTATAATGAAGGTTTAGGGAACCTCAGTTAGTACAAAAAATATGCTTATTTTTTCCGAAGGAATGGTTTATATATTTAGTAAGAATATTGTTTTTATTTATTTGGATTAATGTTTCTATTTATTTGGAATATTAATATAGATTTTTTTTAATAAATTTGGGATACGGTTATATATAAAATAAAACAAAAATTATTTGGTAATGTTATGAGTGATTAGTTTTCATTAAAATAACATCCCTATATGAATACTAGAATGTAGATGAATCTCTTTCATATTTACAAACATGGGAAATATCTCTGAAATTATTGTTCAGTATAAATTAAATATTGACATAGTGCATGATGTGTGGGCCTAATACTTCATACCCATCAAGACACTTCAAACGTATATTCACTAGTTAATTCATATCTGCATTATAAATCATTATGAGGGATATGAATATATATATTTTAGAGAATATAAAATGAAATTATTATGGATAATACATATTGATACATCTTGATTTATAAGTTAGGTTATTTATGGAATTTAAAAATTAATTATATTATGTTTATAATTAATTTTTATGGAATAATAAATTTCCACAAAACAAACCATTATTTTATTAATATAAAACATATATAAATGAGATACTAATTTAACCATGAAAATAATGAAAAATAGGGAAATTGACATTAAGAATAAGTGAATAGGATTGATTCTGGTGTTGAAATTTTGGAGTTATTATAACCCAACTATCAAGAGATATGACTAAAAACAAGAGTCTTTCTAGGAAAAAACACAAATAATAAGTGAATGATTGAGTTTCATAGAAGATCAATTATTGATGATGATATAGGAATTTCTTGGATCCTAGCCCAGATCATCATTTTTAGTTTAGACTATCCTAGGATTCATTGGTGGGGAGGTATCTTGGTTCTGAGGGTGGGTTTTCATAACCTAAGTGTCCTCACCCCGACTTCACATTACATTATATTTTAGGATTGATGGAATACTTTTTCAACTCGGTGCAATGTTGGTGTGGATGTGCATCAAAGAGGGGGATCAAATAGGGTGGGTTCTGGATACATGGTTGATTTTTGGTTTTATGGTCTAGTTTGGTGCTTCATCCTCATCGACAATGTTTTTCTCCTAATTTCTTTTATTTATCAATGGATCATCAATACCTAATAAAATTTTCTTTATTTTGTGGTCTATGGTCATCTTCCCCTATTGATGATTTTGATGAAATTGTTTCACTATTTAGTCAATGGTCACCACTCCCTTCTTAGGTCTTCCCCCTCCAAACTCAGTTTATTCATCCTTTTCCATCAAACCATCCTAGGTCATCTTGGTGTGATGGTTCATGGAGAGTTTTTGGGATGGGTTTGTCAGAGCTATGGTTGTATTTTTATGAGGAGCAATCTAGAAGGGGTTCTCTAATGTTGTTTTCTTCTCGTAATAGTAATAGTGGTCTCTAGATGACACCTTTTTGTTATATATATGGTTATGTATAGTAATAATGTTGAATTTTCTAGATCGTTAATAGGGATGGGGTAGGGAGGATGATGATGGTGTCTAGTGTGTACAGTGTGTCGCTCAAGGGTCTTACAGTCCATAATGATGATGATATGTGATATTTTTTGAACCTTTTTTAATTTGAATGTGTTTTTTGTGAACTATGATTTTTGTATGCTTTTGATTTTTGTATGATATAAGTGTTTTTCGTATGATATAATTGGTGATGTTTTCTTTCAACCATAAATGTTTTTTTATTCTGGATATTAAAAACATGGGATTAAAATATGTTATGGTAAAGATGATTTAACATCCTACGTGAACACAATGGAAGACGAACCCATGGGAATGTTTCATATAGACAAGTAAATGATCCAAGTGTTAATGGATTGACAATGGGGATCATGAAAATCACATTGGGGAAAATAATTTTATCAATGAAATGTCTTCAAATATTTTGTAAAGCATAATATATTACAAGCATTGAAATTATCTGAATTGATGCCCTCATATGGGGGATAACAATGATTTCCAACCTCATAAACATCCTAAACAAATATATTTTTAAAAATCAAATGCAATTACTTCTATATTAGTATACAAATAATTAGGTTCTACAAGGTAGAAAAATCATTCAATCCATATTTCTACAAAACTTGTTAGATTTAATTCCAATGACTCTAATAATCCTATGAATTTATATAGGACCATAAAATCACCACTCTAAAGATATTCCATTTAAATGTTAATACAAAAGCTATTATTGTAACCCATGTTGAGGTTTATTAAATGTCTATTATAAAGTTATTATTATCCTTCATTTAGATTAATTTTATGTGATCTTGGATGTGTCTTTTATATTTCCACAAACAGTATATATTAATGAAATAGTGATATCATATATCATGTATCAAATCATTTTTTGGTTAAATACCACTATATGGGAATATATGAACTCAAAAGGAAAATTAATTCCATTATATTGGAACAAACACATAATCTTGGTAATTTTTTATCATTAATGGTTAGGAAGGAAATCAATATTTTGATATATATATTGTAAATAAATAGAAGTGTTTTCCAAACAAACCCATGTAACTATAGTTTATACATCATTTAAAATAAAATTCCAAGTCCTTATTATCATAAATGCACCCTTAATAATATCATTAGATAGTATTAATTAATATATTCATGATGAAATTTATATAATGGGAGAATATAACACCCTAAGATTGTACTATATATTTTCCAGAAAATAATCTTTATTTTAATAATTTGTTCCATAAGATATCCCAAAATAATATGAGACACTTCAAGATAGATTAATATTGTAAATAAATTTTTGTAATAACCACACCCCTAGTAAATGAATCGATAATAAATAAATAAAAATTCCAATAATTAGATGATAAAAAAGTAGTGTTACTTATTTTTAAAGAGGAATCTTCTTTCTAAAATTTCATATTTAGTATGTTATATAATTTGTCCTACAAAATAAAATTGAAAAAAATTAAAATATTATTTTATAATTAATATCATATTATTAAGATATAAATTAAGGATTAAAATGAAATAATATTTAGAATAGTGTTTTTTTATAATATAATCTTTCAACAAAAATAATTATTCTTTATTTTTGTTATTTTCATTAAAAAAATTAAAATTTTAAAAAATGGGATTCATATTTTAATCCTAATTGTCTAAATTACTCTGAGTGATGTTTTTTGATTTTTCTGAAAATGTAGATTTTTGGGAGAATAGTGAAAAATAATGATTTTTAAAATACATTCTATTTAATCACATTATATTAGTAAAAGAATGAATTTAAATGACTATAAGACTTTTTATATAAAAATATAATAATAATGTCATAAAATAATGAATTTAAGCATACTATAATGAATCTATAATACACATGATTAAAATTTTGGAAACATAAATATTAATTTTCTATAATACAATCTATTTTTGGATTTTTCTTTTAGTTAAGTTTAAAAAGGTTGAATATAGGGTTGGATTGTTTCGAAATACCGAAGACAAAAATATGGTTAATAATTAACCAATTAATTTATGATAAATTAGTGATATAGATAAATTTATAATAACAATAATTTGATGCAATAAATATAAATCCTAAAATTTGATAGTTAAGCATTACATGCATTAATGTTAAAATAAATTTTTATGAAGAAAATAAATTTTATTTGGTAATAGTTTTATCATATATTTAATCATTAGGTTACTTTTTTAATTTATTTCCATTTTATGTTATTCATTTAAATGAAAATATATTTTTTCAAATTAATTACTATGATAAAAACAAATAATTTGTAAAAAGTAATAAATATAATATTAAAATACATAAAAACATGTTTAAAAATTGTGTTAACATGAATAATTGAGGTATTATACACCATAAATAATCTCCCACTACATTATTTTCAAAATTTCATCAACATTCACTGTCAAAATTGTACTTTCTTTATATATGTATATTTTATATTTACTAATATTTCATTCCATTTACCTAAAAATATAGTTCAACTCCACCCAATTTCTCAACACATTCTAATTAAATACATCATCCAACACTCTAAATTGAACTCAGATTAACTGTATCCCCACATACAGGAAAATATTTTCATTCAAATATACCAATATAAATTTCTCAAAGGTTATTCTTATGGGAGAGCATCCAATGGGAGAGGTAATGTTCTCAACCAAGATCTCTTAATTATTCGTAACTTTTACACCATAGACACTATTAATTTCAATGAACTATGTTAAAATAAAAATTATTTATATTAATAAATTTTATTTTAATAATTAAATATATATTTATATGGTCCTATAAAACCATTTGAGAAATGAATATCCTTCTATTAGTACTTATGAACTAACATCTCTATGAAAGGCATGCTTTATTTTTCATCACCTTAATATATTTCATGTTATATAAGTATATTAAAAACATTAATATTTTATTTATAAAATTATTGATATTATGAAATTAGAAATAATTCCTTATATTTTCCTTAATATATTTAGAAAAAATTCTCTACCCTTTCATACATGTAGACTACTACCTCTACATAAGTGACACATTACATTTTCCACCATATTCCATTATAATTAATGTAACACTATTACAACATTATTCAACACACTAAAACAAAAAATTAATATAATTATATTTTTTAATAATTAAATTATTCAAATAGAATAAAATTATTAAATATACTCAGTAATAGATTGCATCTTGTTCAGGTTTCAGTCTATTTAACCACCAACGTTATAATGACTATAAATTTTAGTCATGTATTAGGAAGGAGATATAAATACATGTGATAGTTTAATATAATGATTAAAATTTAATTTAATTTAGTATTTTTAATAGTATTTTAAGTATATAACCCTTCATTAGTAGACCATCACTTATTTGTGAAAATTACAAAAACATGCTCATTGTATGCCTCATCATCAATAATCATAACATAAATATTTAGGAAATTGAATTGAAAAATTATAATTCATTATTAAACTTCTATTACATAACCGTTTTTTCTATATTAATGATGCAAATTGAAATTTTAATAATCTTCAACTTTGTATTTATAAAAACAGTCAATCGAAGATGAAAACATCAGATGGTGAAAATGTTATAAAACTAAATATTATATTTTTAATTAATTATCATTAATGAAGATTGTGAAAGATAATTTGTATGAATATAGTTATGAAATAATTTTTTATATTATTGTGTTTTTATATATATGGTTAGTGAATATTTGGCTATGTGAGAATTAAGGTTACAAAATTTCTTGAGAGAACATATTTCCATGATTCGTAAGGATTCTGCTTTGAAAATGGTTTTAAAATATGGTTTTATTATATTAATTTATTAAACTATAATTATTTTTGAATTTAATATATACATAATTATATTAATGTCTTTTTTTATTCATAGTATTTTTATATGTATAGAAAAATTCATATTCTATCCATATGATCTATTTTTCATCCGTATTCATATTTACCACTCTAAAACATGTCCACATATTTATATTTTGGATTTAAAGTAAAATTTATTTCACATAACATTAAAATTTAACTCTAAATATTTAAAAATAAATTTTTAACAATATATATATTAAGTGGATTGCAATAATGGTATTTTAAAACTAGTAAAAAATATTTTCCATTCAAATTTATAATTTTACCTTTCACTCCATATTTATTATGTAAAATATTTATTTAATTTTAATGAATATTTAATTTTTTACGTATTTAATGTTTCATTTAAAAAAAACTACATGTGACATTATTTAATTTTTTTTATCGTGATTCATATGTTTATATCTACAAAAAAAAATACAATGAAATGTTTTCCAAAATTTTATTTTCATAGTTTCCCTTTCCATTTAATATTATAAATACCTATCTCCAATGGAGTTATGTTAAATGAATGAAAAAATAAATTTCTTTTAAAAATAATATTTTTTGTTGATCAGTTTTTGTTATCAGCCAATAAAATCTCATACGTTAGTTTATTCAATTCTATTTAGAAATTATTAAAATTATATTTTCATTCCGTTGTTTCATTACATTATGGTAAGTGATTAATTTCATTGGTAACCTATATAGATGTATTATTAAATGTTGGGGTACATTATTTTAATCCAATTAATTGGATAAGTATTTATATCTCATGATATAATGATGATACAATTTATATTTTGTTTATTCATAATATTAATTGATTTCATTTTCTTTGTCGGCAACAAAATATATAGATATATTGATTATTAAAAATGGTTTAATTTCTCTATACTTATAATGTTTTAATATTTCATTGTTATATTCAATTTCCAAGACATGATAAATATTTTTATCTATTAATAATGTAAATAACCTTATTTAAACCATTACATAACTATCAGTATTCAGACTAGACTACTTTTACTTTCATTCCCCCAGACCTTTTAGGTAAAAAAATTTACATAAATAGGAAATAAATTTTAATTAATATTCCCATATATTATAAAGTGGAAACATCTACATAGTATCAATTTTTTCAAGCAATATTTAAAATGTAATTTGTACCAAATTTTATTTACATGATAAATCCTCATGAATATCAACATGACATCTTTATTATTATTACTCATCCGAAAACCCTAAAAAAAATATTAAAAACCCTATGATGATCCTAAAATATAACAGAAATGGAAATAAAAATATGATACCCATTATTCAAATGTAAGACTGGATAACATATTATATTTTTACCTTTGTCTCATTATTCATTGTGTGTATTATATAATTAACATGCTCCTTAAAAAACATGTTGCTCACTGAAGACCATTAAAAATTACTATGAGAAAATATAAAACCTTGAAAGAATATTAGAAAATTATATTAAAAAACCATGTAGTAAATAACAATATTCTACTTAAAACAGTATAAACCTCAGTGCTTACCTCTCTTCTAACTTCCATTGACGAAGAGAAACATTACCCAAATAATTAGAGAGATATATTGTGTTCACCTATCATATATGATTTATCAGGATGACCCATTGAATAAATTCTATTGTTATAAAACATCTTCACATATATATATATATTTCCCTATTACTAATAAAACATTTTACACATTCACATTTTCATCCTAAAACCCTTAAAAAGCTACTTTGAAAGCATATGCAAAACAATTTCGAATATCAGAACACCATTTCCATTTAAAATTAAAAATTCAATATTAGTACAACATAAAAAAATTATCGTATTTTTTTATGAAAATATTTAATTATATAATGTATTCAAATATCAAATAATGGTTGTGTTGGTGGGAACATGCATTGGTGTCATATGCATTAAAATATAAACTTTTTTTCATTATGTATAAAAAGTCAAAACATTCTGTATGAAATTCATAAAAATTTTCATTTTGAAAATATTTTTGATTAATTAAAATATAAGAATAAAATTTTATTTATAATTAATTTATTTCTATATAAATCAAAACATAAAATAATTTTAATTATATACACATACAAAAAATAGGAAATAAATCTTTAAAATAATAAAATATGGTTATAAGGTATTGTATCACTTACCATGAGTCTGAATCATCATGGACATTATTAATCATCGATAACAATAAACAAATATAATTTATTATCTTTTCATAGAAATATTTTCATATTTTTTTATTCATTTTCTTTCATTTATTACCATTTAATACACAATTACATAATCAAATAATTTCACATCGAATGTTTTGATGATATTAGGTTCACATATAAAAATTTTGTTTGGTAGGTCAAATATGGTCAAATAGATCATTATTAAATCATATAAAAAATAATTATTATGAAATTAATGTCATTACTATACAATAATTATAATATCAAATCAATATTTGAATGGTAGTTATGAAAAATTGTTTTTATTATAATAATGTAGATGGTAGGTCATATGTAAATAAGAATAACATTTATTTTTTCTGAAAAACATTATTAAATGATACTAAGTATTCTTTTACCTTCTTTAAATTATAATTATATCACAAATTTAATATTAGTTTTTTAAATATATATAAATTTACTATCTATGTGATTTGATTTTGAGAAATGAATCACAACACTTCTTGGAGGCGTTAACCCATTCGTACACAAGAACGATATAATCATATTTAAATAGATATAATGGTAAGAAACTAGTTGATATATTAAATAAAAATAATGTTAATTATTTGATAAATATTATATAATGAATTTATAACCATCCATATAGTCATCCATTAGAGGCATTTATGGAAAAATAATTGTGTCGGTTTGTGGGGTGGTAGTATTCTAACAAATGAATGATGGTTCCATTTCCTAGAGAAAATATGGGATCAATAAATGTTATTACATCAACATAATGACATTAAATTATTTATTATATACTTATGCTACTATAAAAAACCATTAAATTAGTTTTTATATTTGTCTAATATCATATAGAACAAAAAAATAATTTTAACAATAAACAACATTTCAGACAACCTTGTTTTATTTATAACTTATGCCTGTATGTTTGGTATTACACCTAAAATAATATCAAAAAATTTTCCCTATTTTTATTGGTAATTTTTCTGTCAATGGATTAACTACATTGCTCAAACTTTTTGAGTAAGAGAGGAGTGGAGGTTCCCTTTTAAAAGTGATGGAAATGACAGACATGGCATTATATAAATGAGTAAATAATATATACATATATATATATATCCTGACCATCGAAAGAGTCACCAATTAAAAAATTATTTGGATATAGGGTGTTATAGGGGCAGAATAATCACAAAATATTACAATAAGATATGATTTCATTAAATTTTAAATCATATCTCCTTGTTAAGTGACTATGAATTGGTTTTAACCGTAATATTAATAACATAAAGTTTTACAATCATAACATTATTATTTAAGAAAAAATAAAATGGTCCTAATAAACAAATTTTTACATGAAAACTAAAATTTTTATTCCATTATTTCAGGTTAAATATATATTGGGTGAAGAAATTACATTAAATATATGAATATAAAACTCATGAAAATAGTTTTTTTTAAATAACATATTTGAGGGAGTAAGTTATTTTACATTCAAATAATGAAATAAATTTGTTTATATGTGGTTTTTAGTTATATAATATAAAAAATACATTTTTTGAATTTTTTTATCAAGACATAACCTAAGATAATCTTCCAACAATTTCATTATAATAAAAGACAAAAAAAATTTCAATTTAAATAAATTATGACACATATTTTTAAAATCTCTTCACTGGGATCCTGATTAAAAAAAATTATTATAATAAATTATATAACATCTAGAACATTAATTTTATTTAACACCATTCAAACAAAATCAAAATTACATTGTTTTTAGAAATTTTGAATATTTATTCCATATTTTTATCTCAGTTTTACCTATTTTATCAAGGTGTAAAATATTTTCTGGAGTTAAAATTTTTATTTTCCCAAACATAAGTATAAAATATTGAATTATAATAATTATTTATATTACAAATATATATTATATTTTACAAAAAATAATTAAATTATTTATAAGAATTTAATTTAAATATAAATCCATAAATCACAATGAAAACAGTTTCCACAAAAAACAATTCCAAATATGAACATATAAAAAAATCGTGTATAATTATGATTAAGATTTTATTATTTATACTTTCTCTTTATAGAGTATAATTTTTTAATTTATGATTATATTGAAATCATAATTATTCTATTCAATGAAATGTAAATGAAACAAATCTATATATTTTAATATTTAATGGAACATCAATATTTTCAGAAAAATGTAAAAATTTAATAATAAGATAATTTTGGTACATTGATATAAAAAACATACATTTGTTAAATAAAATTTAATAAATTATTAATAATTAATCACAATATCCACACAAAAATTTAATAAAAAATGGTGATGAAAATGTATTTTTATGGCACAAATTGATTTCATTCTCATTTGTTTCTTACTAACAATAATAAAATGAATGTAATTAATTAAATTTTATATAAAATATAATCATTTTTTATAATAATATATCAATAGTTATAAATGTAATATATTTATAAAAAATACACTTCACATATAATTTTTTTAAAAACATCGGGTTTACCTTTAAAAGACATTGTCATGCTTTTATACCAATTGAAGAGAAATGCATGATTGTTTTTTCCATTTTTTAAGAAATGTTATCTACCTATATTTAAAAATATATTTATTCTAATTAATTCATATAATTGAACGGCTAGGTGAAAACTATCACATTTAAGTAATAATATTTTTATAGCATATCAAAATTTTTATAATGCATGGGGTTGAGTTTAAAATACTCTATTGAATATATTAGAATAATAATATTATTTATAATATATTTTTATGTTAAATTATACTGGATTAAAAAAATTAAATCCTCCTAATTTTACCTTGTTACTAATAGAAAAAGGGAAAAACATTTATTAAAAGTATATTCCATATAGTGGAAGATAAATCATACGATCATGAATGAAAATATATTTTTAATATTAAAAAATACATTTTTTGGAAACCCAAACATTAAAAATGGATGATTAAACTTCCATTCAAAAGAGTAAAATTTAAATATGATGTTCATCTACAATAACACATAACTAGGTTCCCAAATAGAAGTCTTTTAGCGGAATGTAAAAAGATTTGATATAGAGAAAAATGTAATGTAAAAACAATGATGGTGAGTGATATAGAACATTGAAAAAAATAATGTGAATGATCATGATATATTCAATGACTAGAAAACGATAATAAAAAAGGTGTTAGGAATTTCATTGATTCATTAAAAATAATTACATTAGGATTTCATTTTTATTTCATGATTCTTCTAAGAGAGTTGAGGAAATCCTTTTGTATATAGAACATGAACATAAGGAAATATAATTACATGATTTTCATCAATTCCCTAAATGAAATTTCATCCTTTTTATGAGGGTTTCAATAATTTTCCACCATTATATCAACTTTTTATTCCAATTATGTGTATGAATATATTATTCTTTGAATCACAGTAATCAACTTCTATTTAACCATGAGTCATATAAATGTATAAAAAGATACTCATCATGTGATTTCTAAAACTAAAATGAATAACACTAGATAAAATAACACCCAAAATGAATAATAATTCATATGATTATATTATTCATTAATATATAAAATTAATCAAAAAAACAAAAGGTTAAAAAAATATTATTTCAAAATTAAATCAAATTATATCCCAATTAGCATCAATAAAAAAAAATTAATGATTGTTTTACCTCCAATGTTGTCTCATATTAATTATAATTTAGCCCTTAAATAATGATAATATTCTATTGAATAACCTTTATTATTATCAATAAGGTTTAAAAAAACATTAACTGATAAAAAAATATCAAATTATCATTAATCTAATTTTGATACCATTAATTAAATCATTAACAGTTGTATATATATGAAAACCATATATTTATCACAATTTATATCATTATATATTGAATAAAAGAACACATAATAAAACCCAATAAGATCATTATACGTAATTTGTTTTTGTAATTAGGCACAAATCATAACAAATTAAAATATAAATATATTCATACAAACTAAATCTCCAAAAAATGCCATTAAATTTCATGGATCTTCTCAAAATGAATTGTGTATTCTGGGGGTGTACATAAGAATGGGTTAAGTTATAAAGCCCAATGAGGGAATAATCAATGAATAAAATGAATAAAATTATACTTGTCTGTCAATAGGTATGTCAAGGTAACATAAGAGTGGTAAAATTCATTAACATGAACTTTTAAGCCTGATATTAGATGATAACATAACAGTATCATGGGATTGTGGAAACAACATAAAACATGATATAATAAGAAGAAGTCGATGATAATAACTATGAAATCATAAAATATAATTTTTATGATACCCTACAATAAATAATACATGGAATATCATTAGATAAAAACATTACCCAATGCATTGGAGGGTTATATAATTCTTATCCCATCTTTCACATTCATATCATGTACATACATAACTGTGACACATAGATCATACAAAATTTGGATTTATTTAATTTTTTTTTATCCCAAGAAAAATTAATACAGGTTTAATGATTTAATTTCCAAAATAAATGAATCATATTCCTATCTAGGTGAATACCACTAAGTTGAAATGGGTATGGGGATTTAGTACGCAATGGTTTGGCATGGAAAATCGTAGGACAATTATGGTAGTTTAACGGGGGTACAAAAATATTAATTTAAGGGATTAATGAGAGTAAAAGGGATATCCAATAACTTTTAAATCGTATAGATAGTAATTTATATGTCAGAAAACAAATTCTAATGTGAAAAAATTGAAATGAAAAGGAATAATATAAATAAGCTTCTTGGATAAAGAGAAGATGGTGAGGATCCCTTACCCATGTATAATAACAACATCTGTAAGGGTTATATTATGTGGTAATAAATGATATCTCATTCTAAAAATATAATTTTTTTCTTAAATATTTAAAATTATTAATGATGTAAAACATAATATTTTGAGAATAATAAGGTTAAAAAAAATTAGTATGCTAGAATGGACAAATAAGAGAGTGATTTCCCTTACAATAATATGGCTCCCCTAAAAGCATGAGATGGGAATATTAAGGCATTGGGAACAACATTGGAGGGATCTATAGAGTTAAAATCTGAGTAAAATTATTCTTAAAGGGTTTAAAGTGAATATTATTGGGAATTTTGGTGATGTTTTATTTCTAACGAAATGATAATTCTTTATAAATATCTAATCATAGATTTCGGACACTACATGAAAAATAAATCAAACCAAAAAAATACCATGTATTTTGACAATTGTTTCTTCCAAGGAGGATCATGTTTAATAATTTTATAAGGATACGGAAAAAACTTATTTAAATAATACCATAGTTGATCTAGAACTGAGTCATGTTTATGAAAATATTATTTTAAACATTTAAATATAATTTAGGTTTTGGTGGTCTCATTAAGGGTTTATAAAGTAAATTCAATGACTACAAAAACTAATTATTTTAATAGGGTAGTGTTAATTTTTGTATTGAATAATATTTATTTTGATTATTATGTCACTTTAGTGATTTTATGATGAAATAATATATAAATTATAATTATACCATGATTATTTTTTTAAAAAAATTTACACTCCCAGTGAAAATGAAAACATCACCATCTAATAAATTTTACACGCTTATTTAAAAATTAATATTAATATTTTCAAAATAATATTTTATATATTATAATTAACTAATTATAGAATAAATATCACCATTTTCCAAGAAATATTTGTATATTAAAATAATAATATGCTGACCCTTTAATATATTAAATTTGAATTAATAATTTTTTAACATTGTCATATCTTAAATATAATTTAATAATAAATTATATAAAATATACTTTTTAAAAAATATATTAATTAATCAAAAAACGTTTTTTCATTGAGACTATAAATTTCCACAAAAAATTAATTTTAAAATATCATATCAACGTAAAATTTTTATCAAAATTATTATATAATCATTATAATATAATTAAGGATAAACATAACCATTATTTTATTAAAAATAAATACATAAAAAATTTATATTATTAAGGTATAGATACACTATCCTTTATTACCCCATTGAACTCCCTTGGGGAAATCTATGAGATGGTCATACATTCTTGTGGTGGTTTAGAATTCATGGTTTGAGCCATGATTTTAATGACCCTCAACGTTAAATATAAATGGGGTTTCTTTTGTTTTGGATATTTATTATCATTTTTCTCTTATTTAAGTGAAAATATCAGTTACTATCACACTCAGAAGCTCTGATAAATTGGATTCCTTATGTATGCTCATACTACTCGAGGTTATTTGTTTCTCTTTCTTTATCAATCACATTCATCATAGCCCTTAATATATAACAACCATATGATCACTAGTTAATAATTATACAATAAATATTTATGACTTTTAATAGTATTTCAAGTCCATAATGATATAACTTGTAATTATAAAAAATAAAAAAATTACTATATTTGTTCTCTGTAATTTATGTTCTTAAATAAATATTTAATCATTTTAAAAGTTAATTTAATTTATGAAATTTTGTGTCACTGCATTATTCAGCATTCTTAAATTTATCCCTTGATATATCATTAATATCTAAAATAGATTTGTGTACATTTTTTTCATCACCTATTCATGTTCCCATGTCCAGTCCTCAATCATCTGGTTCTTCCACAACACTTTAACCAATGTTTTTTCTTGTTTTATTGATCCTTCCCTTAATTATATAAGATCAACATCAAGTTCTCATCTAATGAGATATCATTTTCCAATAAATAAAACTCTAGATTTTGTACATTTTATGGGTCAGTTATGTACATCCTCAAGATGGATACATGGAACAAAACATGTACTTGAGATATCTTAGGTGGGAGTACCAGTCTATAGGCAAATACTCTGAGGTGATCATGGATCTAGAAGGGTATGATGTATATTGGACTAAGCTTTATATTCTTCTAAAACATCATGAATTTTGTCCAATAATATTTATGAAGGTACACATTATCATTGAACTAAAACTATATGTCATATTAATGATTATATGAATATTTTTTTGGTGAATTTTTGTGTAATTTATTTGATGGTAAATGATTTTACGTGTATTGGTTATCTCTTGCATAAGTTCCGTTTACATGAGCTTCTACTCTCCAACATCATCATATCCTGTCAAAGACCCACAGTGGTTCAAAATACCCATCTAAGTCCATTTAATATGACCTCATTATAAGATTTTGAGTCTTAATGGTTCTCTCAAACTTAATACCCTTGTGAGGGTGATATAAATTTGTAAGCTCGGCCTTGTATCCAATAATTATTGTAGGATTATCCATATCATCAATTTCCGAATCAGGCCTCAATCAAATAAAATAGATATATGATCTCTATATAGTCTGAAAACATACCTATATATATATATCTTATTTCATTAGTCAAGTGTCAAATAATAATTTATAGGAATGAAATTTGATGACATCATAAAGAGACCGACTGCCAAAAATACACGGGCATTGACTTTATGGGTCTTGGGGAGCCATATGATGATATTAATGGTTACTTTTTACCATATCGATACTAGTATTGGTAGTGGATTGATCATACCCATAGACTTATGTCATTATTCATTGACTTGATTTCTTACCATGAATCGTGATACATGTTCTAAAATCACTTTCTTCCTATTATCCTTTCACGATTTTATCTTAATAAATATACTCATCATCTTTATTCCTTAATAAATATATAACGATGATCTATAAACATTGTTAAATTTTCTCCTATCAATTTTTGTTTATGATTAGATACATATTTGAATTCCAAGGCCTATAATTACATATTTTAAAAATATAAACAAAAAAATATACTATTTATTTATTAATGTAATCATATAATATTTATGATACTCCTTGATCCACTCATTAATAGTTAGTTTTGTATTTAATTAAATAAGGTAATATGAATATCTATTTATTATTACTATTTTCATCAGCTATATATCAAAGAATATTGCACCCATTATAGTTCTCATCATGGATATGGTTTCAGGATCTTTTCTACTCCACATATTTCACATTCCTATTATGGTAATGGATTTAACAATCATAATCCATAAAAATATCTAACCACCTTCATTAGTTCATATTGATATCCACGTTTTGGAATTTATACATAAGGTATTTATAATACATATATATATCACACATCTCCTTATATAGATAATTTAAACAATTATTCAGAGTGATAAACACTATATCCAATTATAGATAATGTCTTGGATAGTTCTTCTCATGCATTTTTAATTGGTTGGTGGCATATGATATCACTTTTTAATCATTCTCTATTACACAACCCATTACTTTTTTAGATTCATACCTTTTTATCCAAACTATTTCTACCCTGCTGGGTTGTGTGTGTATACATGTTGTGATTAACCATGTATTCATATCTCTAAAACATTATTCACATTCATTAATCTTGAAAAAATTCACCCTTTCTGATTTATCATATTGAGTGGGTTTTGAAACTATGATATGTTTCCCATAAATCTGTGATTGTAACCAGCTAATCTGAAGATACAATTAATTTACATTAATGATTATTAGTTGGTCTATCCTTTAATTGCCTATATTTTGGAAGGATATATATATATATATATATATATATCCATTTTTTATGATATTCCCTATTAATATCACATTTTATATGTATAATATTGAGATATAAATCATCAATCAATTTAGGAGGAATACTAGAAAATTCGTTGAGGAACATTTTCTCACACAATGGTCATGTCACCAAGGATGATTATTCCTTATTATCAATCATTTTATCAAGATATAATTACTCATTATCAAATAATCATTGATATTTTCCCCAACAGTATCCAACTATATTAGGTTGTTAATCGATGGTCCTTGAAAACAAACACAATTTGCTAATATGGAATGAATTGAAATACAATAAAACATACACAACTCTAGAGTAATGTTGATGTTTATTATATTTATCATGATCAAAATCTGTGTTTTCAATTACATAATACCTTACCTCTTCATTTTTTCATGGGGATTTTTTGTTCTTATCATCCTGGATAGCACATAGAATAGAAAATTATATCGGATAACGCTAATGTTTACCACAATAATGTCATAAGACTATTAATGATACATTGAATTTACCTTTATTTCCATCAATAGTATTAACTGAATTATTCAATTTTCTCAATAAGTATCTAATTTAATCCCTATTTTTTCACAAAACAAACAACATCAATTTTTTTTGGTGAAGTTTCACATAGTTACACTTTCCAACAATTTTGGATCATTTTAAATTGATTTGTATTTCCATTACATACTTTATAATAGGGAATTATATGATAATTCATTCTCTTCCTTAGGTATGTGTTTGTAGATCCCAAAATATATCTATAGTAAATCATGTTTTTTGATAAAAATGTTTTTAATAATAACAATAATCTCATTATTCGTTCTAATCATAATTTTCATCAAATTTAAGAAGTCATCACATTTCCTATCACAATTGTTATTGATAGCATTCCTCCTATTTTCATCCCTTTAAGAAATTAATGGGAAATGTTTAAAAATATTAAATACATTAATGATAAAGAATAAAAATAAAAAAGATAAATAATAAATTAAGTATATTCCTTACAATATGATTTTCTCCGTTTGAATATATGGTATCATTGATTTATTTCATAAAATGTTATGTTAGGTGTATTATACCAGCTTAATGTTGGTTCGTATTATTCTTATACATTTATTGAATCAAATCCCCAGGAGTATCAATCTATATATTCAACATGGCTTATTTTTTTCACAAGTAGATGCTCGAGTCTAGCTCAATTCTACATTTTGGGTTATTAGACCGAGGTACAATGTTTCTATATCCACATACACTAGTAGAATACATAGAAAGAGGTATATTCATGGAATCCACTTACTCTATACATTACCAAAATTTTTGTATGATTTTATATTTTTAGTCTTATACTTGAGGAATTCATAATCATTATCCAATCATAGTACTAAAAAATATCTAGAATTTTCATTTATGCCAACTATTACAACACGTATCATTCCTTCACATTATTTTAGGATCTATTGAGTAATGTTACATAGAATAATGACCTAGAAGGCCCCAAGGACTGATTAATTTGGGTATTACTTACATATAATAAAACTTGATATTTATATAAAAATACCTAAACTAAAATTCCACAAAATTTCCTTAAATTTTCTTCTTCTTCATTACCTAAACAGGATAATCTATGGAAGAACATGATAATGGGGAGAGAAATATAGACTAATAATGAAATTATAAAAGAATAATATGAATAAAAATATATATATGAGTCATAAGTAATGTTATGTAATTAATATATGGTGGGATTCATAATCATTAACATCAAAAAATTATATAATATGGTAACATAAAGCCAATTTGGAATTCTAGAGATAACATAAAACATGAAATCCTAATAATAAGAAAGGTATAAAAAATTATGCATCATAGAATAATATGGATTGGATAACCTCTCAAGGTCCATTCTTGGAATCTCATGAAAATAAGATTATCTAATTCATTTTAAGGATATATAATTCTGGGACCACCTGTCACATCTAAATAATTTACATGAATAATTTTTCCATATTGAACATTCAACATATGGTTCTCTTTAAACTTATTTAATCCTATGATTGAGGAGTGTGGGATACATTCCTGGAATTCTTTAACAAATAATGAATATGTACATATTGGTAAATAAACTTCACGATAAATGGGTTTGGGTATTCACTAAATAAATGTTTGGAATGGAAAATCACAAGATAATTTTTGTATAATAACACTGGTAACATATATAATCATTAATGTGTTTAATGAGAGTGAAAGGAGTCCCAAATCACTTGTAAATAAAAATGGAAATTAATATTAATATTTAAAACCATATTCCATGGAGAAAAATTAGAAATAAAAACACATAATATAAATAGGGTTCTTGAATATAGATGAAAATTATGGTATACCCGAATTTATTTAAGAAACAACAAAGTTAAGGTTATGTAGAGAGGGGATAAAAGTTCTATTATTAATAAAAAGGAAATTCTATAGTTATTTTATATTTAGACAAAATTAAAAAACAAATAATTAAGATTCAAATTGATTAATATAATGAAATCTCTCTATTGAAATAGAAGAGAGGGAGTTCATTTACCTTGATAGGGTGCTTCTAAAAGCATGAGATGAGATTCTTAAGGGTTCGGGAAAACCACGTGAGGGTTGTTGAGAGTTATGTTAAGGATAACTACATGATCCAAGGGTATAAATTGAAGATTAACAGTAGTATGGGATGGCTTTAATAGCCAAAAAGAGGATAATTATTAATTAATTTCTAAACATATGTTTTTCACTCTATATGGTTACATAATATAACCACAAACTATCATATCTTTTTCTTATGGTTTATACATAATAGGATTATATTTCAATATTTTATAAAGTTAATAATATAACTCCTTTAAATAATAATTTTAGAGAGGTCGTAGTGATTCATGTTTATAATGAATTTATTTCAAAACCTTGAAATGTAATATATGTTTTTGAAAATTAACTAATGTTTTATAAAATTATTCAAACATCGTAATGAAATATTATTTTAAAGGGGGAAAATAATATTTTTTATAGATACAAATTATAATATTTATTAAATATCATATGGTATTTTTTGATGGCATAATACATTAATTATTTTACTTATACCAAAGTATTATAATATTTCTTAAAATTATGAAAAACTCACCATTGGATAGTATTTATTTTGATAATTAAAAAATAATTTTCTAAATATAAAAATTTAAAATTTTAAATAAAGATTCTAATTGTTCAAAAAATACTATTTTTCATAATATCTATTTTCAAACCTTGAAAAAATCCAGTTTGTCATCATAAAATTGTATTATAATTTATGTTTAATAAATTTTCTTAATAATTATATTTAATTAGAAGATATTTTATTTCCAAAAATTCTGGAATTCATCAAAATGTTTTTCTTGGTTGAAAATATATATTTCTAAAAACATATAATTTTTGTTTAGTCATATCAAAATTTTATTTTAATCAAACACATTATTTAAAAACAAATAAATAAAAAAATTATAAATATAATCCAAATTTTTTAAATGTTTTCTACAAATTCATACTTTTGGGGTCTATATACATAGCCCTTTATTACACTCGTCAATTCCTTAATAGAATAGTGTGTGATGATTATGTTTTATTGTGGTGTTTTGGAGAGGATGGTTTGGTCCATGATCTCAATGTGTTTAAAATTCTCCTATTAGTGGATTCATGCGTACTTTTTTCAATGAATCATTTCATGGGGTTGGTTATGCTAAAATACTAGTGGTGTTATCTCCCTCGAAATCTCCATGAATTGGGATTCAGATGGTACTGTCTTACTAGATGAGGTCATCGCTTCATTTTTTTTCTCAATTTGACATATCATAACCCTTAGTATATAATACTTGTTTAAGCACTATATAATAAATATCCTATTAGAGATTATGATTTATAACGGTATTTTATATCTATAAATATATAACAACTAATTGTCCAAAAAAACTAATGTAGTTTATGTATTTTATATAATTTCATTTTTTTAATATTTAATTTACTCATTTAAAAACTGAATTTCATTTATAAACTTAGAGGTCCTTACACTTTCATCCATTGATCTTATGATCGACTATATAATTATAATCCTATAATTATTTCCATAAATCACATTTTATCATATCACTGAAACACACACACATATATATATGTAAAATGATATCTAAATCCTTCTCTAATACCAAATATAATAACTTGACATTCAAATATTAAATAATAAAAAATATTTAGAATATAATTATATTACTTCATTCCCAAATATATTTTAGGTTTATAGGTATAGATAATTTATTCATAACTCTTACATAAAACCCATACATTAGAAAGTTTATATTTCCTCATAGTTACCATTTTCTCATACAATATAAAAAATTTAAAATGAAATATGTCTTCTCTTATTGAAAATTAATAATGAAATTTCAATTAACTGCATATTTTATTTTATTCATCCTTAACCCTGATGAAATAAATTTAAAAATGTGGTATGAGGAAAACATGATAGGTAGGAGATATAAAATATGAAATATATTATTCAAATGAAAACATGGAAACAAAAAAAAATTTAAAATCGTAAAATTATAATTTGATCATATAAAAAAAGTCAAATACAAGTAAAAAACAATTTTTCAGTATAAAAAACATTATAACCCATATAATTTAAATATATTCCATTATAGGCACCATATTGTATTATAATATTAATAATTTTTAAATAATTTAATATTAGTTAAATCAATAGGGGAAGACACCCCTATTAACTCCATATTATATTTCTGTAGTAACAAATAACATTACCAAATGTATTGGAGTGATATATCGGGCCCACAAATCATATAACTTTTTTCAATGTAAAACTCTATATAATTTGTATCAGAATCACCTAATACTTAATCATTTTAATGCTCACAACACAATATATATAATTCTCAAGAACCATATCATGAATAAATAAAGTTATTCTCACACCATTTCCACCAAAACCCCATGAAATTCTCTTTTGAACTCACACACAGAACAATTTAGGATATCAAAGTAGGATTTAAATTTTATAACAATTTTTCAAAACCAAACTACCCAAAACAATGGGAAATAATGTTTTTATTAGAATATATTATGCAAACAAATAATGGAATGATAACATTACATAAGACTTTTGAAGCAAGAAAAATTCATCGAGAATTCACATGTTAAAATAGAACTTTTTTTTATTTTTGTAAATAATTCAATTCAATTCCAAGTGAAATTCAAAAATAGTTCCATATTAAAAATGTTATGAAACTGAAATGTGAAATTAGGATTATTTAATAATTTATATAATTTCGTATTAAAAATCAAAAAAATAATAATATTAATAATATGTACATGGATGAAAAATATTATTAAAATAAATCATTAAAACCTTTAAATCAAATGTTTTACGGTAATTTTTCACTTACATTGACTCTTTATCATGCTTTAAATTTTTTATCTTACTTAAAAATAATATTTTGTTAAATATTTACATGTTTAAAAACATATTTTTGTTTATTATTAATTTTAATTTATTTATTATAGTGTAGTATGAAATTACATTATAAATTAAGTTCACATTATTAATTTTGATGATATTTTACTCATGTTTCCAAAATGAATTTGATAGGATTATAATGGTCAATGTGTTCATTATCCCATCATCTAAATAATAAAAACCACTACATAATTATTTTTTTATAAATTATTTTTAATTTTAAATTATACCATGAAATAACATTAGGATCAATGAATTAGGATACAATTATAGTAATGGTAGGTTATACGTACGTATGAGTAACGTTTCAAATTTTCAACAAACAATAGTGAATGAAGATAATTATTATTTTTGTAGTAATTGAACAAAATTATATTAAAAATATCATATTGTTTCTTAAAAAACCTACATATATACATAAATATATATATAACTAAATTTTGATTTGGCTATGAAAAAATAATTAAATAACTTCATGGATGTGGTAATCCACATGTAAGCACAATTGATATTACCAATTTTCAATGGATAAAAATGTAATAAAATATGTGATACATTATATTTAAAAAAAATATATTTATCTAAATAAAATCATATAATTACTTTAAATACAACATTATAATCATATATGAGAGGAGTTATAGGAAAACATATTACATCGTTTCGTAAGTTGGTAGTTTAATTAAATCATGAATGAGGGTTCATTTACCATATCATGGAAGGTGATTTAGTAAAAGTTAATACAAGGCATATAATA
Source organism: Viscum album (assembly GCA_963277665.1). Taxonomy (NCBI): domain Eukaryota; kingdom Viridiplantae; phylum Streptophyta; class Magnoliopsida; order Santalales; family Viscaceae; genus Viscum; species Viscum album. The sequence goes on from OY728158.1 coordinate 1,623,662,052, forward strand.
AAATATCATTATATGGTATAAAGGTAATTTTATTTATATTAAATTGGGTAGAAAAGTTTTTATTTATGTATTAGAGGATATAAAACTAAAACATTTAATTAAAATCTACACCACTTCTACGGGAAACAACTTTATAATTATACCAAAAACCATATAAGGTAAGTATTATTCCCTATTTATCATCTATACGACATGATAATTCATTTTTGGAATGGATTTTTTCAGATTATGGCTAGAATAGAGTGTATAAAAGGTGTCAGGAAGAGAGGATAGAGTCCCATTTATATGTGAGGGAATGGACAGACAAGAAATTATTAAAAAATTAAATAACAGAGATGTCATTATAAGGTAAAATGGGACCATCTAATAACATATTTAAAAAAAATATTTGATATTTTCTTAATAAACTCAAACAATAATATTTAGTCCAATGATGGATAGATTTTATGCTGTATCTAATTATTGATCAACTTAAGATGATTTAAACCTAAATCAAGATAACTTAATTTATTATCATGGTAAATTTATTATATGAAAAAATAGGGGACTTATAAAAAAATTTAAATGTTGATAGAAATAGTTATATCAAACTTACCAGGTTCAATTTCAATAGAAGGAAAAAATAAATTTTTATATAATTACACAAAATTTAGGGAAAATATTTTTTTAGAAGGTATATTATTTAATTGTAAAGATAATTTTATCAAGGTATTAATTTATAAATTGATTTATATGAACATTTTTTGTTAAATACCAAATGAATATGGTTTTCAGACACCTGTATCTATATAAAATCATATGGAATCTTCTAACCATACCATTAAATGTAATGACCAAATAATGGTTTAATGATTTATTAAAATATATCAGATCTTTTACAAAATATAACACGTGGTCAAACATTAAATATATTTTTTCTAAAAACATTACATTAAAATATAAAATATATTCATTGAAACACCCCAAATAAAATATAATGATTTCATGTGTTATAAATATTTTAAATCATTACCTTATAGTTTAACACTGATTTACCACTTTTATCAAGGTGATAAATATATCCAATGCGTACTATTAATAATGCTAAAATGTAACATTAATATAATAATTTATACTATTTATTATGATTCCAAATATTCAAAAAAATATTTCAAATTCAAATCCTAAATTTTGAATAATTTAATTTTAAAATAAATGAGATAAATAAGATTAAAATTATTTTTTAGAAATTGTCTTTCGAAGTCCATAAAAGGACATATAAAAAATTGGATATAATAATGGTTAATATTTAATTATTTATACTATTTCCAAATAATTGATTATTTTTATAATTTAATATCAAATATCATGCTTATTTATACATTTCAATGAATATAAATTTTTGTTTTATAATAAACTGTATTTTTCACTATTCGCTAAAAATCAATCTTTTCCTAAATAACCAAAAATTTCACTATAATATAATTAAAATATGGTTAATTAAAATATACTATACATAATATCAAATATAATTTCAAAAAAATTCAACAATTTATTATAACTTCCACATAAGAAATTCAATACTACTAATATTTGAAGAAAATATGTTTTTTTTCATAAAATGAATTTATTCTCTTTTATTTCAAAATATTAATAGAGTAATGAATGATAATAAAATTAAGTGGAGATTAGATAATAATATCTAAATAAAGTATTATTTCATCAATTATAAAATGTTTTGTATAATAATACATTATTTACATAAACATAAGATTATGGAAAGAATCGTTTTTTATTCAAAATATTACATCTTCATTTCCAACCAATAGATAATAAATGGACATTTGATTATTAAATTTTTCAAAAAGATAAAATCCTATATAAGTTTCATAATTTTTTTATTTCTATTCATTCTTCCAATTTGATGAATGTTATATAACTATTCTGGTTTGCAAAATATTTTTTTATAGTATATCACAATATTTTTAATGATTTGTGTTTTATATACTACATACTGTCAAATATATGACATAAATAAAATAATTTATAAAATAGTAGGTATTATAATTATGCTATATTCCCCATTTTCATTATCTATAACTCTTATTCCACCATATATGTTTGTTCATTTAAGAATAATTTTTTTATATCATGGATTATTTAAAATAATGGGCCGTGTTATTTTGAAAAGATATTTCTCTCCAAATCACGCTTGATTAAATATTGGTATATTTTACCTTAATAATAAATTAACCTCATAACACTCTAATGATTCCATTCCCCTTGAAATATATATGATTTTATCTTCTTATAAATATATATGTGTACCTAGTGTGGCTTAATTATAGAGAATTTTTCATGAGTATTGTGATATATGTTTCTTAAGTAGCTATCACTCAAAGAAACTAGAACATCAAATATTTAAATTTTTTTAATATTGTGTGTGGTATTATCTTACTAATTTAAATGATATTGAATAATTTTAGGGTTATATTAGATCATCTCACTTGGTGTCCAAGACTATGTGTAATGTATGTGTCTTTAGAAATGGACAGGTAGTGTGTCACAGGACTATTATACTATTATTACATTACATGATTTTTTAATTTTGTTATATTATTAATTTCATATGAAAATTGGTTTTCATATATTCATGTTAGGATGTATGAAACATAAATGAATATATTAAATTATATAATTGAATTATTGAACATTTAATTATTATTTTCACAACATACTATTATTATAAGGAATAGTTTTGGGTTTTTTATGTTGTAATACGTTATAGGTTAATATATTATTAAAAATATATCCTATGATCATATGTTTTTGTAACATGCATTGGTAATAATATAGCGAATATATGTTCATGTGTAATTTTTCCATAGTGGCACTATAATTCTAGGGTTAGACATTAATAAATGTTGCTAAATAGATTTATTTTTTGAGTTCCTAATAATTGTGATGTTTTTATACTTTAGATTAATACATAGAACATTATATAGTAATTTTATATTTTTTTCTACGTATAATCTCTATAGTAGGATTTTAATATCCCTTTCATGTGTAGTTTTGTATATGATTAATTTATATTATTTAATTATTGATTTTATTCTCACTCATTTTAAAGTGGGTAATCAGCTATATATATAGCATTTTATCATTTAGGTAAATAACAAATATGTTAATGAATATGTGATTATGTTTTAATGATAACTTTTTATCAGTTAAATGGTTAAATTATTAATAATATAAATCATGTTTTCAAATATTGATAGTTAAAATTTTATAAATTATATGAAATAAGTAAAATTACGATGATTTCGTAATTAAATATGTTATTTTGATGCACCAAATTTTTGATATGTATTAATAGTGGTTCAGGATGTTTTTAACTTTTCAAACATAGGTTTTTATTACATATTATTATGTTTATTTTAATATAATCATGACACTTAATAAAAATCTGTATTAGCTTTATGGGTAGGAGGTTCTGATGGAGTATTTTATTACTAGTATGTTGAAGGAAATTATGACTATGTTCCTAGAGTTATCATTCCTTGAAATCCAATGGATAATATGATCAATAAATCATTCTTAATATAATAAAATATATAGAAGTGACAGTACCTTAGAATATTTAAATTGTTCTTGATGTTGTTTGGGATTTTTTATTGAAACATCCTCATATCACAAGAAGATATGTTAGTAAAGGGATTTAGAAGGGATAAATATTATCATTAATATTAAAAAAAATAATCCAATACCTATAAATCTATTGAATCTATCTATTTTTTCAAATATATAAAATTAATAATAAATGAAGTACACTTTTATCTATTTATATGAATTCTTCCATGATTTTCCACACATTCACTATTAATATCCCTATGAATATAGTAAAATCATACTTTTATGAATATACATGGTCTATATAAGCTCTCTAATTTTTTGTATATACTAAATTTAACATATGATTTGATATAACCTTCAGTTAATGTTAATATATAGAGAGATTCAGAGCTGTAATTATATTTGAATGATACAATTCAAATTCAAAAAAATACAAACCTATGAGTCTCAAAGTATATATCAATAAATGGAAACTCCATGAAATAATTTTTTTACCAATATTGAATTATAATTTTAAAAATAATTTAAAATATTTTATATTATTAAATATTACCACTAATATTTTAGTAAATAGTTTAAGGTATCAAAAATTTACATCGATATTTAAATCTTGGAAAACATCATGAAAAAGGAATACAAATTATTATGAAGGATTTGAGTTGGTAAAATTGGAAAATAAGTTTTCATATTATAATATATAATCATCAAACTCCAAAAACATGTCATAGTGACATTTAACATGTCATGATCCACCCAATTGTAGATTATTATGTCATTCAATCCACAATGTCATGGTCTTGACACTAGTGAATATTTTTATCAATATCCAAGAAGAATTAATTCAATATATATATATTGTCATTTTTCAAATTATATCTAATCATATGTAAATACATTTGAATATATGTTTTATACTCAATTTGGATACCTTATAAAACCCCTTAAATAAAATCTATCATTCATTTTACTGACATATAACCTCATATGTAAAAACATGTTATGATATTTCCAAAATAATATTTGGATATCCTCCAATAAATAATTTGGCTACGTCAAAAAATATTGTATAAACAAATTGTAAAAAAACATTATATTCTTTGAAAAAATTAAAAAGTATATCCCCATTGGAATTTTTTCCCTGAAAAAATAAGAATTAATATTTTAATATGAAAATAATGAAAATCCTCTAAAATATCATGAATATACTTATTCGTTAAAGGGTTAGTTATTTATTTATTTTAAATACAAATATCACCAAAAAAATATCTACACACAATATAATATACAGGTACGTATAATAATATAATCCCTTTTACAAAGGCATCGAGTTACTCTATGACTTAGTGTACATAAATCCCATATATCAAACTCACACGTTCGTGATTTTCTGTAAAAATGATAAATATATATATATATATATATATATATAAACACAAAGTACATCATTCACTTAGGAGGATGATAACATAGCATTGACATCACCCATAAACATAAGAAAATCACCCAAAACCTTTCATTTTGTTGGTGGAAACTTTATTAGTCTCTCTAAATCAAGGAATCGTATGACACACTAGTTATAAAAGATGAAAGTCACATATTTGTTATTCCTTGAATAATTAAATGATTTGAAACATATCGAACAACCCCTTATTAGATCAGCATCATGTATGATATAAGAAATGTATAATAATATAGTGTTTCTCGTGATACAAATATTTCCAACCATTGTTTTGGTGATTCAATATAATTTACACCCTAAGTATATGAAACAGAGAGTCTATGACACCCTATATGGTTTTCATTATGGATTTTTCGTGTTATAAAAATCATTTTTGATATCAAGAGTGAATATTTTATAATAATAAAAAATCATAAACATTGAAACCATAATAATATTTCAGAACCTATATTTCCTCTTAATGAATATTGATTAAGGATAACTCTCTCTCATGCATTGATTGGACAATTGTTATTTATGTTTATGAACATATGCATCCAATGTGATAGAATGATAGAGTATACAAATAGTGTGATATTACATCATTTGTTTTATATTCATAGACATCATTAAGAATATTGATATGACCATACATGAGTTTCAACCAAATAAAATCTCATATGATAGTATTCCAGATAGGAATTTTGTTTGTGATAAATATTTTATTTTTATAAACTAAATACATAATTTTTTAACTCTTACTACTCATTATGTGACAATAAGTTTATATCCCCCACATAACTCATTTAATAAGTACTATTTTTGTAGATGTATTTTGAATTATTTAAAGCCATTTGAATTATATTAATAATGTTCAACTCTTTGAACATAGTATGAAGAAAATTATTACACAATATATAATTTTTTTTCATTATTAAATTTTATTTTGTATATACAGTACATTATAAGTTCATCATCAACATTTATAAATCACATTGTTCTTTTCAAAAACTACAATATAATTTTTTTATTTCAATCCTCTTTTTGTCGATCCAATGTTTTATTTGGATGTATTTAGTATCTCATGTGGGGTTATATGTGTTCAAATAAGGTTTGGTGAGGTGTAGAACTGATCCTGAAGCTAATAAATATGCATGTGGTCTACTGAAATGATGATGGATCCAATGCGTTTGGTGAAATTAAATAAATAGTGTATGTTTTTCATCACCCCTGTTACATTTTCTTGGTTGATTTTTATCCCTCGATCTAAAATCATACCATCAGAACATGGGGAATCTCATTAGGTGATTTTATTTCCTGATAGAAGTCCTTTGAAGATCAATTTTAATATCAATGTTGTGATCCTATTTTGTTATGTCTAACATTTATTTTTTATTGAATTTACTTCCCCTTGAGACTATCTTACTTATTTCCCTTGAGAATTTGTAAAAAGAAATTTAGTATTTTAGATATGTATTTCTAATTAGGAATTGTGAATATTAGGGCATTCCCCTTTCATATCCAAGCCTCTCATCTACATTCATTGTGGATAATATACAATAATTTAATTCCAAGTGATTCGAGGTATGTTCCATCAAGAAATGAATTTATTCAAAAAAATATAATTTCTCTAACATTGATATTTTTAATATTATGAAGTCATGAATAATGTTTTGATGAAATTTGGTGGTTTTTATGTTTATTTAATATATATATACTTTTTCATTGTTGATGAAAATTATTTAAAGAATGTTTTATTTTTTTCAACGTTTTTTACCTATATACAAAATTTAAATTTAATTATTTTATTATTGTAAGCCTAACTAAAACTATTGGTGTGGTTAATAGATATCACTACTTATAAACTATTATCCTGTAGTACTAGTTTAACAGTTTAATGTTTTCACTATGTAGAAAGACATGTCGTATAGATACACTCCATGGTGTGAACACCCACAAATATGACTACTTCTCTAAGGTAATGTTGGAAATAGGTGGCATATTGATAATGTATTATGTATGATGATCCTCACTAACCGAGACCTAACATTACCCAAACTAATACATTTATTTATTTCTATTCATTTAAATGTATTGTTTTATGTTTTTGGAAAATTATTTGAAAAACATCTTATTAATAATGTTTTACAAGTTGCTGAAAGAAAGGGTTTTAATGTTGTTTCCGACGATTTCGTCGAGGTGCGCGTGTCCGTCTATTCGAGGATGGTGATGCTGTTTGTTGCCCCATATTCCAAATTTCCAAAGGCGATAAGTTTTCATTTCTTATTCAGGGACATTTTCTCCTTGATCGAAATGAGATGATAGGATGTATGTTCTTCCTTCCATTGATTCCTACACGGAACTCTTCACAATGTCTGGGTATCCCTTATAAACTTAAGATGTTGTTTGTGAAACTCTTACCAATGTTATTTCTTCAAGGACACCAGTTAATTACACTACTTCTCTCAGCACATTCCAAGGGGTCCGGTCAGGGCAGTAACCTGCAGACGGGGGAGTAGTAACGTTGGACATCAATGGTATGTCTGGGAAAAGGAGCACGAGCGCGTCTGGGTAAATTATTTTTATTATAGGGCTTCTCGAGGGTGTAGAATCCTGAGGCATCCCACGTCGAATACATGGAATTATATTCCATATACATGTATATGAGGTTTTCTACATCTTCATGTGTTTAACATATGGTATGCTGTATGTTTAACATCTAGCGGACACAGATCATACTGACCGGATCACTTACTAGAGTGGACCAGATGGGGGTGACCCCTGGAGGAAACCTAGATGTTAGGTGGTGAAATGGCCTGAACTCACTGAGATGTGGCGTCCCAAGTAAGAATCAAGATGGATAAAGGAGAGATAAATGTTGTGGACAGAGAATGATATGGAGTCGACTTTAGGGCGATGGTGATGTTGGGCTTGAGTCTCGAAGAGACCTCCTACGTATCCATGTCATAGGGAATCAATGCACGCACATTTCGGTGAGGCGATGAGACATTGGAGGAGGCAACCCATGATAATGGATGCATGGATTGAATCTGGATGGAATAGAACCTCATGGTTGGGGAATTATCTTCCCAGAACACATGGGATCAATAGAAAGATTAGGAAGAGTCATGAATGATTGGCTTGAACCTCAAAGAGGCTTCCTACAGATCCCCACAGCAGGGAATCAAATTCCACATAGCTCATCTGACGACGACTTACCGTCAATTTTTGACTTCAATGGCTTACCGCCGAATGGGATTTTCAATGGCTTACCACTGAATTTGGGGTCACAACGGCTTACCGCTAGATGGATTTGACAACGACTTACAGCTGAATGGGGGTCACAATGCTTTACCGTTGGATGGGGTTGACAATGACTTACTGTTGAATGGAGGTTCACAACAGATAACTGCTAGATGGGGTTGACAACAACTTATTGCTGAATGGGTGGTCACAACGGCTTATATCTAGATGGTGGATACAGTTTAACGTCATGCAGGACGAAAAGGGGGAATAAAATTTAGTGTCATACAGGATGTAGATGGTCTGACATGATGTAGGGCCGGAACTAATGGTTGTTGGGCTTGAACCTCGGGGTGGCTTCCTACATAGCTTGCATTGGCAAGGATCAAAGTCTGCGTAGTTTGGAATGGTTTGAACCGGCGTGAAAGTTCCCAAAACCAATGGTTATTGGTCTTTAACCACACAGAGGCTTCCTATGCACCTTTCCTTAGCATGGAACATGGTCCACATAGTTCAAGGTTGAGTGGGTTTTGATGTGAAGATAGTTGGAACCAATGAGCGGTGAGCATGAACCTCAGGGAGGCTTCCTACGTACCCTACATGGAATGAATCAAAGAGATTGTAGTTCATTGGTGGGTTTGGGGAACCAACGTGGAGATGGTCAGGACCAATAGATGGTGGTCTTGAAACTAAGGGAGGTTTCCTACGTACCCCACCTTGGAAAAGATCAAATACCTTGCAGTTCAGGGAAGGAGGTCGGGGAGTACACTATAGGCTACCCAGAGAGGATGTAATGGTCGATGCTTACTCTAAGCCCACATGAGTCATGATCTGAGTGAGAATGAAGAGGGGGCAAGGACCTGACGATCACGTCATGGATGGTGCGTCAGTGGGAGGTGGAATAGGGGCTTACACGTGGTTGAAATCCCCAAAGATGAAATAGGGGCTTATGCATGGTCCACAGCCCAGGGTGATGGATATTGGGACGTACTCCAAAGTGGAGGCCAAGGTGGTGACAATTCCTAGAGGGAGAGGGATGGGATAATGATGTTCTTGATTCCCATCCCTTTTCTGTCCTTTGGCAAAGAAGAAGATAAGAGGAGAAAGGGTGCTGCCTCGTTTAAGAAGACCTAGGGGATACACCAAGGTTTCTTCCCTATCCCCGTGGTCCAATGCTACTCTAGTAAAGAGGATCTAATTCCATTTTATAAATGATTTCAATTACATAGAGACCAGTAGGAATATAGAATGTTCAAGGCAGGGCACCCCACGTATGATGCATGTGGTGAGGCTACAATTTAATGTCCTACAACTCAGATGATAGTGCTTGGCAGTTTAACGTCCTGCAATTCAGACGATGGTGTTTGGATGTTTATCGTCATGTATCTTGGACGATGGCGAATAGAAGATTAATGTTATGCAGCTCGGAGGATAGTGATTGGTAGTTTAAAGTCCATAAGATGGGATGATGCTGCTTGGAAATTTAACGTCTAGCTGCTCGAACGATGGCACTTGGCAGTTTAACATCCTACATCTTGGACAATGTCACTTGACAGTTTAATGTCTTGCAGCTCGGGCGAGGTGGGTTCGCTCCGCTCCCCTAGGATTCACATAATCGATACCTCCCGCCCCTTGGGGCAGTGAAGGCATCGGTAGTGTCGTATTAATGGGGTGTTATGGAATGATCTATTGGAGGGTCCACGTTATCATGGCTATGTGAAAAAGAAATAGTCGTTGGCATGCCTATGCGAAGAAGCATGAAGTGAAGCAATGAAAAGGAACACGTCACCCGAGGGACATTGAAATTGCTCCGTGAAAACCTGAAGGGATGCATGGGAAAAGAGTGCATGATGTAGGTGTGTTGTGCATAAGAGAGTCTCAGATAGGGTGCCTTAAGGTGAGGGAAACAAATGGAGAACGCGAAAGAGAATGGGATGGGAAAAGATAGATGGTGTGTACACAAGATGCAAGGGACGCATGCAAGATGAAGGGATTGCACACAAGTGGGAAGGGTTTCATGAAAGATGGACTAGTTGGGCGAAAGATGAAGGGGTTGCATGCCATAAGGGAAGTTTTCATGCAAGAACGGACTGGTAGCGTGCAAGACATAATGTTTTCATGAATGATGGATGGTTTGCACGCAAGAGCAGTCTGACGCAAAGGGAACTTCTATGAAAAAGCGGATCCCTTGCACGCAAATGACTTGGGAAGAAATGAAATTCATGAATGAGGGCCCTTGGGGAATCTGCCGCCCAAAATCACATACCTGAAGATCATTGAGTTTTTCGCACGACCAAAGATGACATGGATTTCACTCAGTAGAACGACGCTTCATCTTCGGTTACGGTCCCAGAAGGTAGGGGATACTTTTCATATAAATAAAGCCAATCCATGCTAAGAATCACATCAAATTCCACTATAGGAAGGATCACAAGATTTGCAGGAATCACTTTCCCACAAACTTCAATCGGGGAAGAATTATAAACTTTTGATGTGACTGTTGTTCCATTAAGAGTTGTCACAACCAAATCAACATCTAATTGTTGAGGTAATACGGTGATACCCTTAGAAAATTCTTCAGAAATAAAAGAGTGGGTGGATCGAGAATCAAATAAAACATTTTCTTCTTTAGAGTGGATGGTACGTGTACCTTTCACCACATCGTTATCGTACTCCACATCACCGATAGAAATTGCATGTGACTTTCCTTTGTCTTTAGCCTTAAGAGTTTGTTGCCTTAGACCATCATCATCAACCCTTGGATTTGGATATTGATTGGCATAATGCCCCATCTCCTTGCACATGAAACATTGAAGTGTAGTAGGTTCATTCTGTGTATCCCTTCCTTTGTTTGCATCATTATACATCTTCTTCCCATCATTGCGGCATTAAAATTCCTGATGACCTTCCTTTACACATTTGAAACATTTACTTGTCCCTTTAAGAAAACACCCTCCATGTTTCATTCCGCACTTTTAGCATAAGGGAATGCTCATCTTATTTTCAGTGTGCTCTTTATATTTTCCTTTGAATTCCATTTTCCTCTTCTTATCAAACCCATCTGACTGATGGGTTACTCCAATATCCATCTCAACTTTGAGAGCACATCGAACGATTTCCTCGTAGCTGTTGAAGTCCCTTATGGCTAAGGCCCTTAGAAGACTTGGTTTTATGCCACTAAAGAATCCATCGATCTTACTCTCAGGATGGATAATAATACCAGAAGCATACCTTTCAAGTCTTGTAAAATTTGCTTCATAGGTACCAACAGATTCATCATCCTTTGGCTTTAGTTCAAGAAACTCTTTCTCCTTCTTTTTTCGAATAATACTAGGGAAGTACTTATTGAAAAATAAGTTCTTGAACTCGTCCCATTCCATGGACTCAATTTCAACCCTTTGCCTCGTATTCTTAATAAGATTCCACCATTGATCCGCATCTCCTTCCAAACGATACACTGCTAAGATGACTTTATCATGTTTAGAACATTGAAGAAATGAAAAAATCTTTTCAGCAGTACTAATCCATTGTTCAGCAACTAATGGATCAGTAGACCCGCTGAATGAAGGTGGACGATGCCTCATGAGGGATTCAACAAAATGTTGCTCCTTCCTTTTCTCATTTGGAAGTCCTGCATGAATCATAGCTTGAGAAAGTTGTGTGAGCATGGCTACAAGATTTTTTATTCCAGCTCCCATAACGTTTGGTTGCTCAGGGGTCAATCATGGCATTGCCCGTCGCATTCCGCATTTACAAGGTTCCTTCGGGTTCCAGAAGTTGACTATAACCAAGAAGAATCATGTAAGCAACAGTGATTATAATAGGAAAACCACATAATCAAGAATAAAATTTCACACTTAAGGTCTTATCCTAGGTTATTCAAGGCCATTTCTAAAACACTAAGATTGTGTTCTATGATTAGACTTATCCTTAGGGTTCTTACTAAGGATTTCACATCCTAGTTTCCAAAGTTTGACTATACCATTCCTCTGATACCAACTATAACAACCCATAATTTACATACATGGTTATTACTTCAAAATTTAAGCACACTTATTAAAACATATAAAAAACCAGGAAAGGACCGAATATGTATAGAGTCTTTAGAAACTGGGAAACATAAACAACTGGTTCATAAAGCATCTATTTTCCCTCCCATTTATTTCATCATATCTAGAGTCCCTTTTGGAATATCCTACTTAATAACCTTCTTCCAGACCTGGGGAAATAAAACATACAAAAGGGTGAGCTCAAATGCTCAGTAAGGGTAAACAAAAGAAATATCAATCACATCATATACATAAGAACATAAATTTTGGAAATCTTAACCTGCAAAAGAGAACATAATTTCATAACATGGGATAAATCATAGTAGTGAAATGTAATCCCAATAATCATAACATAAAACATGAAACTTTGTGGAATACCCACATAATCATAGAAAATAATTTCTTAGTAGTCAAGACTGATTTCCAAGACTATCTTAGTGGACAAAGTCCATTTCTGAACCAAGTTCACTCCTCGTTTCAGTCATGTTTCACTGAACCGGTTTAACCTGCCGTTCAAGCCATGTCTATCTCATGAGATATAAAATCTTTACCCAATGAATTGGAGGAAGATATTGGTCCCACAAATCTCATAATGATACCATTCTTATGTGTTCCACAAAATCATAAACCATACATCATATCACAACCCATGTAATAAAAATGGGAATCTTAAACATCATGACATCATAAAACAATTCATATAAGATAAAGAAATTCATAAAAATATATCCATCACAACATAATCATATCAATGTAATAATAGGGATATAAAAATGACCCTATATTATCTTATATGGAAAATAATTTTGATAAAACACTTGAACACCATTCTTGAGGAAAATATCCTTTTACTTCAATTTTTTTTCCTTTCTTAACATGTCATACAATTTTAATCTAAAATAAGTTGATTAAAATAAGCTCGAAAACTTGTAAAGTAAGATTCTTGGAAATAATGTTTTAAAAATCCATTTATGCCATATAAGTTAAAAAACATTCTTCTCGTACTTTTGTTAGAAACGTCAAATAGTACCTCGTACGAAAAATGACAAAAGATTCATTTCATATCTTTTACTAAAAACTCACCGAAGGGTAAAATTGGATTTAAACAAATTGTCGGTGGATGGAAATAATATTATATAATGAGTAAAAATGGATTTTGATGATAAAATACACCCTAGTAAATACCAATGTATAAACAATCACGGATAAAAAAAATGAGATTGTGATATTTTCCCTTACCATATGTCTGATATGCTTTGTACCTGTCCGAACCTCCTGTATACTGATTTAAATAATGGCATTGAATAATTACAGAATCATATTTGTTTTTATAATATCATATATGGTCATATTCTTAGCTTCTTATTAGTAATATTTCATTACTACTTGTTATTCGGGTGTTTATTACTTTTTGTTCTTATCCGTGTTTTGTCAAATAAATTCTTATTCCTCATTATAGGATATAGATACATCATTTACATAATGGTATTAGTGTAATATATATCATATTCATTCATTCAGTTCATTTATATAATCATTATTCAATGAAGATCATATAGAACGAGTCGCATCACATCGTGGAGACGGTAGGCCGTACGTACGCACGAGCGATGATATCGTTCCCATGATCGTGGAATTGTATTGAAGCGTATGTATAGTATTTCAGAATCATTATCACTTTTCAATAATCATATATAGTTATTCATTACACCATTATACCCATCCAAGTAAGGTGGTGGTGGAAAACAGAATACACCACGGCGTGGAGACGGTATTCCGTACGTACGCACGCGCGGTGATTTCGTTTTCTGTAGGATGGATAAGAGGTGAAATAGGGTTGTTTCATATTTATAATAACATATAAGTATATGAGGGATACTGATGTTATTACCTCATTAAGAAACAACTAATGAAGAGGGAGTAGAAGAAAAATGGAACTTGAATAAAACGGTAGAAGGTATTACCTCTTTCTCGAAGTGCCTCCTTTAAAATTTCTCTTAAGGCACTAGAGTTGGTCTTTTGATAAGACCAGTACCTCGAGTAGGTTTCTATGGAATTGGTGAAGTGAAATGGATAGGGGTTGGCTGAGCATGAAGGCTCAAATTGGTGTGAGAAAGAGAGGGTGGAGGTTCTCTTTTATAAGGGAGGAGAGGGGCACCTTTGGAAAGTGTGGAAATATTATTTTATTATAAACTTATCATCGGTTTAAAAAGGTCCAAAAATCATTACAGATGAATATAAAATGACTCAAGGTCGAAATAAAATCATCCAATCAGAATTGGACATGTTTGGGAAAATATTGTAATCATTATAATCTTATTTATTTAAATCATTTATTAATGAGGTAAATACTTCATCATTATTGTGTCATAAATAATTTAATTTATTTGGTGTCTGAAAATTATAAAAAAATATCATTATGTAGGAAATATATTTAGCCTTCTAATGATTATTTATAGTAGAAAATATAATTTATAGAACCCCTTATAAAAATTAATTACTAAAAGATTTTTGTTAATGTCAATTTTGCCTTAACATTAAATTAATTAATCCAAATTGTCATTGTCACTACCAAGTGGCTCAATGGGGTCCCAAAATCGACCCAAGGATGCCCATGGTCGCAGATACTCATCCAATAAGGTTAGGAAAAGTGTCAAGGTAATTTTGAATTATTTTAATATTATTTTAACCTTGAATTACCCTAATTACCTTTAACCGTAGTAAATAAAAAAAAAATACCGTAGCTACTATTCATAATATCAAAAAATAAAAGTAACCTATTAACATAATTTGGACCCACTGATTCGAAATATGGAATCCATTTTTCAAAATTCAAAACACAGATGTTGCAGTCATTAATTTAAAAATAATCCCGTTGTTAAGAAAACAGGTTTTAAAAGTTAAAACATTGCCAAAGATTGAAATGTTTTTACTTATGAATTCAATGTAAAATTAATGCTAATGACATACATTATATTAAATGGTAAAAATATATTATATTTATACTTTTAAAAAAATCAATATTATAATTTAACCATATAAAGTATTGCGATGAAAATTGTTGTTTTTAATTAAAATATAACGTGTTTTTAAGAGATAATAACAATCAAAAGGTTGACACTTGTTTATGTCTGGTATAAATGTAAAATTACATCCAATGAACAACATTGTATTAAATTGTTAAAATATATTCTAAATATACTTTAAACCTACTCTAATTAATAATTTATCACTATTAATTATTTTGATTATAAAATTTGTTTTAATTAAAATTTAGTAATTTTGACTATTCATCAGAATATGAAAGTTATCTGAAAAGTACCAAAATTTTATCCTAAACTAGTTTCGATATTATTAATCCAAAGATGAAGTCCATTTTGAAAAATAAAATTTAAAAAATTTCAAAAAGTGGTTATTACTATTCATAACTGGCAGTTTTAATAGTATTTTAATAGCATATCGTTGTTTAGTGAAACTCGGTATTGCGTATCATGCAAGATATCGAGGAAGGCCGCGGTTGCGTGTAAAGAAAACCAAGCTAGTGTTGTGTGTAGTGAAATATTCCTTTGATGATTTATAAAAACAAAAAATTTCTCATAAAAGTATCAGGTGTTACAATTCTTCTTGCTCCACAGAGCTGCAACACTTCACACCCATACTAGGTGGATATATGTAATTCCTGGTGAGGATGTTTGAGGATGGTCTCAGGCACAAAAAATGGTCTTAGGTGATCATCTTCAGGTTGAGGTTTATCAAATCTATAGTCAATCAAGCACTGATCATGGAGTACATTTTGAGGGATTCTAGTGATGTGATCCAGGGTGGCTCGACATCCGGAGTTCGTACATATCATACTGATATGAGAAGAACTGTAGGGAGACTACGTGTGGAGATACAAGGAAGAAGGATACTTCTTCTGGTGGCCAGATGGTGTGATAACAGTGTGGGAAGAGTGGGAATATGAAGCCACATTGCCCGAGAGACCCAATAGAGTTATGATCTTGTGGAAAGAGGAGTAATATTCAGTATTTTTATCAGTTTTTCTCACCTTATACTTGTGAAAAGTCTTATTCTATGACTCATATTTTAGGATAATCACCACTAGTTTTGTTATCAGTCAAGGAAATAAAGTTCTTCTGGTCATTCAGGTCGATGTGTAGGTTACAGTCATGGTAGCCTATCATTGAGCATTCAACAACAATAGGGTAGATCAGATAATGGTGGTTAGTCAGGGTCATATGGCCATGGCGCATGAAAGAAATTTGCAGTGGAGTAGACCCTACAAGAGAAAGATCCCAGACCTTCCACAGTTTTAGGTATGATTCTAGTTTCCTCAGTTTTAGCTTCTTCCCTTTTCCACAAAGGGGATTCTCATTGTTCCATATATGTTTCTGTAGTAGGGAGCCTTTTACTAAATATCTTTACTTCTACTAATACATTGACACATGAAACTTTTATGGGGGCATGAATGGATAGATTAAGACAATGCAAGGAGATCCCAATAGAGGTGGGTGGGTGTAACTTCTTATGGGACATCTATGTCTTAGAAATGATGAGTTATGATGTCATTCTCATAATGGACTGGATAATTCCCTTACAAGATGTTGTCGATTTCTATCGTCGTAGGGTGAGTTTCAGATCACCTGGTGGTTGATCGGTTCTTCAAAAGGGCGAGTGGAATGTCCAGGCGAGCAGAGCAAGACCCAGGCATCTTGGGATTGGATGAATCAGATCTTATATTTCATGTCTATATATAGATGAACATGGGACTTCATAGTTAAACTTTCCTCCAGTGGTCAATTGTTTAAGGGATTTCTTTTCTGAGGACTTTTTAGGTGTTCCTGCAGAGTAAAAGGTGGACATTTCTATTGAGAATGTGCTAGGAGTGACACTGGTGTCCATTCATCCTTATAGGATGACTACAGAAGAGTTACTGGAGCACAAGAAGTAGTTAGAGGAGTTTCAAGAAAAGGGTTTCTTCTGAAACAATACTTCTACATATTGTTCTATTGTCCTATTTGCCAAAAAGGAAGATGATACCCTTCGATATTTTGTGCATTATCGGATGTTGAACCAGTTGACGGTCAAGAATCGATATCCCTTTCTAAGGATTGATGATATCTTTTATCATCTTCGAGGATACCAAATGTTCTCGAATATTGACTAGAGATCTGGTTATCATTAGTAGCATGGTAGACCATCAGATATACCTCTTAAAAAATTACGAAGAATTAATGGTCAATTCAAGTATGTGGTTATGTTGTTTGTTATCATGAACACACCTACAGTTTTCATGGCACTAATGAATCGAGTGTTCCATCCATACTTGGATTCTTTCGTGGTGGCCGTCATGGAAGATATATTGGTGTAATATCACACTCTACATGACCATGCCCCCCCATATTGATATCGTTTTGAGTACACTAAGAGAGCGTCAGTTATATTCTATGCTTTCAAAATTAAACTTTATGATGGACTAGATTCCCTTCTTGCGTCATGTTATCTCAGAGACATGAGTATATGTAGACCCGTAGAAATTAAGAGTAGTAGTTTCATAGGAATACCCAAAGAACGTTTTTGAGGTGGAATGTTTTCAAGGACTGGATGGTTACTACAGAAATTTCATACAGGACT
This sequence comes from Viscum album, assembly GCA_963277665.1. Taxonomy (NCBI): domain Eukaryota; kingdom Viridiplantae; phylum Streptophyta; class Magnoliopsida; order Santalales; family Viscaceae; genus Viscum; species Viscum album. The sequence continues at coordinate 1,623,680,028 of OY728158.1, forward strand.
TCTCATGCTTAGCAGCACCACTGAAAGTCCTGACTAAGAAGGGTGCTAAGTAATTATGGTCAGATTCTTGCGAGTCATCCTTTCTGGAGATAAAAAGGTGGTTGACATCAACATCGATATCAGTATTTCCAGATCCAGGAAAAATATATACTGTGTACTATGATGCATCATTTATCAGGATGAGAGCATTGCATATGTAGGGAGGAGTCGTTGTGTACATGTCTTGGAAGTGCAGACCACAGAAGGAGAATTACCAGATGCAATATCTTGAGTTGGTTGTAGTTGTTCATGCTTTATGCTGATTAAGACACTACATTATAGGAGATAATTTTTTGGTTTCCACTAACCCCAAAAGTCTCATGTATATTTTCACTCCCCATGACCTGAACTTGAGACATCAAAGGTTGGTTGAGTACCATCAGTCCTTTCACTTTGAGCTTGCATACATGATTGGAAAAGGCAATGTTGTGGCTGATGCATTGAGTATTAGGACATAGATATTGGTATTCCAGGATGATAGCATTGAGTAGAAGCATATGGATTTTCACATTGAGATGCATTTAAAGTTTCATGATAGATATGGGTAGACATTTGTTTCTTCTATGGTTGTTACCTCGATTCTTCTTGATCAAGATAGAATGAGGCAGCTATCAAATTCAAATGGATGAGTCCAATGAGAAAGTGTTTTAGAAGATGAGCACATTTTGAGATGGACTATTGACAAGGATGAGATCTTTCGTTTCTAGGGGCACATGTGGGTGTCAGCAGACATACACGGGGAGATGATGCAGGATTTTCATTCCTCGGTTTGGGAAGTTCATCCTAGTGTAACCAAGGTGTAAAAATATCTACACCCCATGTATTAATGTCCATGTATGAGGAGAGATGTTTCTCGGTTTGGCGCGTGGTGTTCCGTCTATCAGCAGGTGAAGCCAGAGCATCAGCGACCATCATGTCTTATGCAGCTGTTACCCATTCCCGAGTGGAAGTGAAATGATGTTTACATGGACTTTGTGAAATGTTTTCTGAGGTCACCTTGAGGGAACGATGTATTTGGGGTTTTCATTGGATGATTCACAAAGGTTTCTCACTTATTACGGATCAAGGATACCTTTAGTGTTGATGAGTTGGGATGGTTGTACATCCTAGAGATTGTACGTTTACATGGAGTTTCACATTACATTGTTTTAGAATAGGATAAACTTTTTAATTCTCAGGTCTGGAAGTGATTACAGACGGATTTGCGTATATAGGTGCATCTGAGTATAGATTGCATCCCCCTAACAGATGGCCAGTCTGAACATTTGATTCTGGTGCTGGAGGACATGCATTGAGCATATGTTCTCGACATTGGATGTTCATGGGAGAAACACATACATCTTAAAGAGTTTTGCAACAATAATAGTGTTAAAGAAACTATTCAGAAGTCACCTTATGTGGCCTTCTATGGTAGGCCAGGACGATCTCCCTTATGTTGGCTGGAGGCAAGAGAGGCATCTATGTTGGGACCTCTTCTTGTTCAGGAGACCACAGAGCAGGTGGAGTTGATTCGGAAGAGGATGTATAATGAAAAGACGCAACATAGGTCTTATGGGATTGATAGAGATGACCTCTAGATTTCAAGGTTGTGGATCAGGCTTTTCTTTGTGCCACACATAGGTTGGGACACAAGAGGATTATGATATAGGGAAATAGTTCACCAAGATACGTCAATCCATTTGTGGTTTTGGAAAGGGTTAGTCCGGTGGCCTATCAGCTAAAGTTACCTCAATGGTACTGTGTTATGAACGACTTCTTCCACATTTCTCATCGACAAAATTACTTCTCAGACCATTATCATGACTTTCACCCCCAGGTGGTTGAGCTTGAGGTGGAAACATTATTCGAGGAGAATCCTAACCAGATTGTTGATCGCAGTGTGATGGTTCTCTGTGACTAGTCTGTTCATTTGGTTTTATTGTTATGAAACCATGGGTGAGTACAAGACCAGACTTGGGAGAGGGAGGCTGATGTACTATCGCAGTTGCTAAAGCTGTTCGAGGATTCATCTCATACATTTCCTTTCTGGGGAAAATCATGGCCGAATTTCTTTAATGGGGGAAGTTTTTAAGTACTAGGATCTTCATTTCATGTATGGTTTATCTTTTATGGTTGTTTTTGAAAAAATAGGAGTTTCTGTAAATTTCTTGAGAACACACCATGTACTTATAAGTACATGTAGACTACCAGGTTGCCATGCAAAGCCATGTGCTAGCCATTTAATGGTATAGCACATGGCTGTGTGGGGTGAGCTATAGACTATCTAAAGTAGAGGCTAGTTAAATCAAGTGCACATAATGTATTTTTAAATAATGCGCCATGTATTTTCTTTTTATTTCATTAAACGGGCTGGGGTTGCATCTAATCGATAGAACACCCTTCCTATCAATTGGTCCCATCCATGAGCTTCCTTTGCTGGATATTATTCATCGAGCCCCCGAATCACCATCCATTCTTTGAATTGATTGTTTCCATTCTCGTTAGAGTCACCACGGTAAGATCTTCCTTCTTGTGGAGCCATGTTCCCCGATTTCTCCTCATTCATGAGATATTCTCAGTTGATTTTTTTTGGAATTTTCAATATATATGGCGTTCTTTGAAGATTCAGGGCATGAGGTTCACATATATCATTTTTACAACTCTGAGGTAGGTGTTTTGTGCCTTTATGTAGTTATTATATGGGTTATATGGGAAAAAGTTCCCAATACCCCTGTTATGGGTTTTTAGTGTTTATTGTTATTAGCCTTGGTATTGCTTACAATGAATTGTGTTCTTGAGTAGAGGATTTATGACGGTAAATAAGGTTATTTACCTTTCCAGGGATGTGTTGCCCATGTTTTCTAGATTTTGACCATTTTGTATAGCTTTTCCTATAAGGCGTATTTGTTTTCCATGCCTAGTATTGTTAAGATGGAGTGAATTTATTGGAGATGTCTTTGAGATACTTTAGGATGTTTAGAAAATTAGTTTGTAAGATTTCCATTGGCAGCCATACATTTTTTTCATGATTGACTAAAAGAGGTCCATGAGAACCTGATGTAGTAGACCATGGGAAGAATGGACATTGAGGGCTTATCCAGTGTGTCTGTTTACATCACGTTGCAATACTGTATGTGGGATATACATATGTGCTCCCTCAAAGTGTTTTTAGTTCGTCATTACAGGACCATTGTGGGAATTGGATGTTGAGTGCTTTCATAGAGTGTCTATAGTTAACGATGCGAGACCACATGGGGAATCGATGGTGAGTGCTTCCTCAGAGAGTCTTTGCTAAAGCTGAACCAGAGGGGTTAGAACGTGAGTACATCCCAGAGGGTTTCATGTGTTTGATTGATTGAACTAGAGGGGTTAGGCTATGAGTACTTCCCATAGGGTTACTTATGATTTTTGGTTTCTTAACTAATAAATGAAAATGGATGTAATTTAAACTGTATGATTTTTTAATTTTAGTGCATCCTTGTTTATTGATTCATTTTGTAGATTTCATGCCATATATATTCACTGACTGTTAGGCATAGATATTTTGGTTGTATCCTACTGGAATTCATCTCAGACCATTTTTGGGTGATGATTTTGGGCCCAAACAGAATATATTATTGCAAGTATATGTACGGTAAAACACCTTTCTACTTCAGGTACTTGATTGTTGTGGAGCGAGAGATCACATGGCCAAGATGAGGTTTGTGATGCTGCTACATTTTATTTGTTTCATTGCACTTTTTTTAGTATTGTATTCCAAAATTTTCACTTTGTTGGGTACATTCCTAGATATAAGTATCAGTCATCACATATATATGTGCTCTATTTTTTTATTTATTCATTTTTTCTTTGTATAACTGATCACATGTTTTTACTGATTCTGTTATTGTTATCTATTTATATCTGTTGCATTACTCTACCAATGTGGGAATAGTTTCCCCACTATCACACCCACGACCCTCGCTATTAGTCAGTAACCTCTGGGGTTTGGGGAACTGATCTTGGGGCCATGTTGACCAACCGGGTACGGGGCACCTCGGGGTGTCTCCTAAAACTGGGACGTTACACTCTACCTCTCATAACTGATACTATATTTCCCTCAAATACTACCATTAATCCATAGAAAATATATTTAATATTAATTTAGTGTCTATTTAAGGTTATCATCATTACAGAGAATTTCTATGACCCTTCTGTGAGGATTCTACTCTTAGGACATTATGATAAACTATGTCATATATAAGAAAAATCATTACATGATAAGGGGCTTAATAATATAAAAAATTGAATACAAGTTAGAATAAATTAAATAAGAGTTTGATATAGGGTACCAAATCTAATAGAATCCCTATTTCAATAGAGTAAACTACATAAAGCATTCAATGTAATTGCACTCATAAGATACTTAGGATTATACTATGATTGTCCTTTGGTCAATGTGTGAGCCATATTTTATTCTGTTGAATCTATTCTTACTGCAACTTCACCTCTCTGAGAAAAATACCTCATTATTTGATAAATACATAGTATATTGTTTATTTAATATTGTAACCTGGGATATTTCTCAAGAGATAGATCTATATTAAATCAGAATATAATTTTATAGGTGTTTTAAAGGGAGGTAACACATCAAGATCCTGGAAAATATTTATATCCAAATGGATTATATTTCCATATCAGAGGCCACTATATACTAAAAATCTATTTTATAATTTATATCAATTGGGCACATTGATATCTTATAGTTAAGAACTCCTTGGTTAAGACCAAAAAAATTTCTTGAATGTGACTTTAGATCAATATAATCTTCTGAAAATGAGACTAAGTATAACCCTTGGTGATAAGCTCCTCATCTCCTGCATACACTAGTAAAATATCCTTAATTATTCTTATATATATTATAGTATACTAATAAATAACCAACTTTTTTCACCTAGATCATGTTGATATATGTCTTCCATGCTCAATGCATAGTAAACATGAATTATAGTACATAATAGGGAATTCATGATTCATCATATAACCAGTATTTATAGGATATTAACTTTTAAAACATTCTACAATTATTCATGATAATACAATTTCAAATAAATAGGTATACCATGCGACACTATAACCAATCTCCACATGGATTTTTACACACTAAATAGTTCTTATATGTGATCAATGTATTACCCTGACATATTCTAAGGGTCCTCTAAAAAATATCATTAATGATATTAATCCATGTAATGTATACTAATTCACCAATTCCATTTATAAAGAAACCCTAGTATAACCATTCCTTAATAGATAATGAGACTAGTATTTCATTTTCATTAATTAATATGTCATCAATATATACTACCAAGAAAATGATGTAATTACCACCAAAAACAAATAAACAAATGGTTAAATTTCATTATTATTGAATGAAAAATATTTTATAGATTTATTTAATTAAATGATCCATAACCTTGACTATTTCTTCAATACATTAAAGTATCTCTATAACATGCATATCATTTTTTGCATCACATAGAGCCACAAAAAATGTTCTTTTTTCTGATATACATCTTCTGGATGTTTCATGTTATGGAATGTTGTTTCGGCATCCATATGTGAAATTTCATAATCACGATATGGTAAAATAGTTAGTATAATTATAATAGATTCAATCATTGAAACTAGTGAAATGGTTTCATCATAGCCAATTCCATAATGTTATTTAATCCATTTATCCACTAGAAATTCTTTTTAGGTACTTACCATACCATCCAAGTCCATTTTATCTTGAATAATGGTTTTCATCCAATTGGATTAGGATCAATTAAAATATCATCTAGAACCAAATCCATGTTATGATACATGGAATCAATTTTTAAATTAATATAATCACTATATCATATATATTATTATCTAACTACTTCATCTTTATATTATATATGTTTTTTTCATCAAATGATTATTCACCATAATTATTGACTAGAAAAGTTTATATATATTGATCAATTTTCTATATTATGTGTTAATGTAGTACTTATGTTTGTTGAAAAACTTATTCTATTGGGAAATGTACAATATATTCTTGTACCATCTCTTGTGTGTCCTTTGCATCATCTTCATTGAAATTGTATTTCTCACACATTACATCTTGAGTATGTGATCCTTATTAAGGATGATGACTTTTATTGCAAGATTATAATTATTGTATAAGTTGTTTTTTTGGTAGTATACCTTTTATCCTTACAATACCCTATTATAATATAACTTATGCCCAATGGTGAATTTATTTTGAAGTGGAATAAATTTTTTTTCTTAACCCCATGCACACACACATATGTATATATATATATATATATGAAAAATTGGTTTATTTTCAAACTATAACATGAATTTAAATCCATTTTCCTCTTTATTTTGAATTCATTTCTGATGTTTATTTTGTTGTTTTTAATGCATATCTATAAATATTTGAAGTAAGTGTCTTCCTTAATCCTAGTCAAAGTTACTATGTATATAATGTTATTTTTTATCCTCATAGTTTTACCATTAAAATGTTGTGTGTGTGGTGGATTTAGTGAAAAATAATCCCAAACTTTGAAAAGATGATGAAAAACTCTTTAATAAGATATTTACCACCATAGTCTGATAATACATGCTTTATCTTATGTAACACCCCAAGCTTCCATGGTACGTTTCCCTTTGAATAATGCAATGGCGTGCATTGTACGCAACTTCGAGATTCTAACACACCACAACCAATCAAACAAACCATTATGAAATTTTATAAATTCTATCTCTCAAAATGGACTTCATTTTTGGATTCATAATATTGAAATTAGCCTAGGGTGAAATTTTCGTACTTTTCAGATAACTTTCATATTTTGATGAATAGTGAAAATTACTAAATTTTAATTAAAAACAACTTTTTTAATCGATATAATTAATATTGATAAATTATGAATTTGAGTGGTTTTAAAGTATATTTAGAATATAGTTTTACCAATTAATTCAATGTTTTTCATTGGACACAATTTCACAGTTAAACCAGACATAAACAAGTGCCAATCTTTTGATAGTTATTATATCTTAAAAACATGCTTTTTGTTTTAACAACGGGAATTAATTTTAAATTAATTTCAGCCACTTCTGTGTATTAAATTTGGAAAAATGGATTCCATATTTGGAATCAGTATGTCCAAATTGTGTAAATAGGTAACTTTTATTTTTTGACATTTTGAATAATTACTTCGGTAAATATTTTATTTACCATGGTTAAAAGGTAAATCCGGTAAGTAAGGGTTAAAAAATAATATTATAATAATACAAAATTACAATAAAACGTGTCCTAACCTTATTGGTTGAAACATTTTTGACAATGGGCATCTTTGGGTCGATTTTGGGACCCCATGGAGCCACTTGTAAGTGATAGGGACACTTTATTTTAATTAAGTTAAAATGAATTCAAAAATGACACAAGCATATATCTTTTAGAAAATAAATTTTTACATAGGGTTATATATTTTGAATTTTAGACTAAAAATATTCATTAGAAAGATAAAACGATTTCATACATAATGGTATTTTATTTATAATTTTTAGATATTAAATAATTTAATTTACTTATGACACAATGATGATGCAGTAATTACCATAATAGTGAAACATTAAAATAATTGATATTATAAATACCCAAATAAATATAATTTGAGTATTTTAATGAATTAAACTAATTTTCTAGGTTAATATGACATTTTATTAATGATTTAATTAACTATGTTCGATGTAATAATTCTGTTATGAGTTTTACAAAAATCAACATTTGAATAGTGTCAAAATTGACAAAAAAGTGTTTTTAAAAAAATATTATATTATTAATTAATATTAAATTCATAAATATATAAGGATCAGAAAATAGACTTATATCATGATTTCTGTATCCTTAATGGACCACTTGGGGGTCTCTTGGATGTATATACTATGTTTATTAACTATATAATATAAAAATACAAAGTGACATGGTTAATGTCAAACTAATTAACTAAGAGTCAAAACTAAAAGATAAGGTTAATATAATGAACCAAACCTATCTAAATTCTTTTTGTTGAATGTATTTAGACCTATCCACACCTTAACCTTTGAATAATAAACTTTTGATCCATTATAAACCAAATATGAATTTATTATAAAATCATATTTCTTGCTTTTCCAAAGGTGCCCCTCACCCCTCTTATAAAAGGGAACTCCTCCTTCTCATTTCTTCACACCTTCAAAGCCTTTTGGTTCGGACAAAACATGCCCAAATACTCACTCAACATCCCTCACTACAATCTAGAGGCCTTATTTTGATCCTAAAGCCATCCTAAGGAGCCCTTTTGACCAAATCAAAAGGAAGAATCCAAGAAGATGTAATGTTTTCACCACCCCTTTTCAAGTTCCTTTCTTCTTCCACTTCTTCTTTATTTGTTATTACCATTCTAAAATAATAACTCCAGTATCTTATATATACTGTGATGTTATTATAAATATGGTACAACAATATTCAGTATTCTATCCACCCTTTGAATAACATGTCACCATACGTGCGTACGTACGACTTACCGTCTCCACGTCGTGATGTAATTGTTATTCAATATATTATTATTTGGGTGGGTATAATAATGATGTGTAAATCATTTAAATAATCAATATAACATGATAATTATTCTTTATATATGATATACCATCCAATTATATATTATTTTAATATCAAAAGAATGATATTGTCGCTCGTGCGTACGTACGGAGTACCGTCTCCACGAACACGATGAGATTCATTCTACATCATATCCATTCAAGTATAATTCTAATTTTATGATTAAAAATAATGTTTAAGGACTTGATATAATTCTGGATATGAATAACATACATCCCATTAAAAACAAATATGGCTCACATAACAAAGTATATAAAGTAAAATGAACCCGTTACCACCCAAAATGACGATAATTCTAAGATATTATTAACAAATCAATGTTAAAAGATCATATATGATATCATATTAATGTAAATTATTCTTTTATAATTCAATAACAATAATTTCACCATTATAAAGGAGGTTAACCTACCATCGACCAAGGAAAAATTACAAAGTAAGGGGTTTCTTATCTCACTTTTAATTCTGTGAGAATTCCATTGTTCACCACTAATTTATTACATGTGGTGTGTGTACTGCCCATGTTTGTATTAATTGTGTAATATAATTTAATTCATGTATATTTAAATCATCATGGTGTGATCCTTCTTTCATGGGTGTATGTTTTTTATGTTACTAAATCAATAAGGGAATTTGGAATTTCAATTTCCACTCATTCTGATTTATGCATAATTCATTGATTATTTTACTCCAAGATTATGTGTAGAATCACTATTAATTTGATTATGTCATAAATGCCACTCCCATTTCTGTGGATATACTTTTGATACACATAATCACTTCATTGATATATTTTCAAGTCATCAGTATGAACTTGATAAGAGTAATTTTTAGTCAATCTCGATTTTTTTGGGATAAACATCCAATTCATTGATGTTGTTTTTACAAGAATATGTGTGAATGTCCTTTGATTGTTTTACACTGAATATCCAATAATATTTAGTGTATTTATATTTTTCACACATAACTATGTCGTTGATTTATCCTTAACCTAAGGATATGACCTTTATGAGAGATTTCATCTCAATTTAAATTCCATTGAGAATTCTTTGTTGTTATACACAAAATAACTTTTATGTGGTGTATATAATGTAATTTGACATAGTATATCATGAATCCCTTTATTCTCATGATATTACAATGTTTTGATTACCTCAATTATTTTTATTCAAGTGTCGCTCTATTGGTTAGAAACTCTAACTAAAATACCATTTTAAAATGTTTTAAAGACTTATTCTTCTAAATATTTCTCATTAATGTCCATGTTTTAAAAATGGTTTTAAGGATTTATTTATTTGGACATTAAAGTTTTAAAATTAAAACTCCTTTTAAATGTTTCAAAGTGGTATGGGACACATTTATTCAAAAATCTATTTTTAAATAGCTTCTTGACAAATAGTGTGACTTTAAATGGTTTCAAGAAAAAGGGGGATATTTCTCTCAAATAGTTTTGATGATTATTTTCATCTATGTCAATATCCTTCATTATTCTCGATTGAGGTTAATATGATACAATACCATCTTCCATATTGTATTGAATGAGTTATGTTTGACTGTGTATGTGCTATTTTTATACCATTCATGGTTTGTGGATAAAGTATTGACATTTCATATGATAGTTTTAATAATAATGTTTATGTTATGTTTAAAACTTTTCATATACAGAATGAATAGGACATAGTAAGTGATGGGTGGAGCCCTCTATAGCTCCTCGATGCATCGGTAAGTCTCATTAGACAAAATAGTGTCTTGGCACAAGGCCTTGACAAAATCTTATTTGTAGTCTTTGCACGAGGCCTTGGCTATGTGGTTATGATAGTCTGGCATTATGCATTCCATCATTATGAAAGTGGTTATTGATATTGCATGTGATAGTTCGACTAGTAGAATATCCATGTGAATAAGTAAATGGCATTATTTAATTTTATCTTTTCCATATTATGCTGAAGTTCAAGTTTAAAAGGCTTTTGTTTTAGTTATAAATTGCTTTAAGTGTTTATGCTTATCTATGAAAGCTTCTGCTATATTGTTATCCCTAATGAGCATTTGAGCTCACCCCTTTCAGTGTTTTATTATTCCCAGGATGAGAAGAAGTAATTTATGAATGACGTGCAAGGACAATATGAGGGGATATGAAGACAAGATTTTGTTTTAGTTTTTTTACCTTATGATGTAATGTAAGACTTATAAATATATCTAGTGTTTCCAAGACTACTAAACTAATCGGTCATTCGAGACTTGATCCTTTGTGATCATGCCAATGTTATGTAATAATGCACCAACTTTCGGTATCTAGGGTCGGGGTGTTACAGTTGGTATCAGAGGAAGTTTAGTGTAAACCTTGGAAGCTAGATTTAGATAAACTCTGATTAGAGAACGTAGAACTAAGATGAACTTTGAGGATTATTATATAAGAACTTCCTAGAATTTTGGTATTGTAGAGATTTTGTGAGTTTTCCAAGGAATACATCCTTGTCTGGATACGAGCAGGTAGAGGTGGCTCTGGCACTGATGTACCTAGGGGTAAAACCCGAAAACCCCACTTTGAGCTAGACTCGAATGGGAACAGGTGCACGAAAACGAGCCTTACTGTACTCTTGGTTATGACACTCCCGAGGGATATGCTTAGGATAATTTACATTTTCTTTACAAACCAATTTGAAGTAATACATATATAAAATGAGAGTATATAACCTTGGTTAATCCTAATATGTTTCAAATTGAGAATATGGTGACATGTTAATCTCTAAATGATTTTATTTCTACTGTTACTCACACAATGCTTTCTGGTTTTAGTCAATGGATTGATTCCAAAGAAGTCATAGTGACTTTGAGAATGATGTAAAAGGTGGGAATGGTGGTGGAAATGATCAAAAAATGAATGTTGATAGGCATAAAAGATATCGTCTTTATGCCAAATTAGTTTTCCAAAAATATGATCAACAATATATATATTAACCAATTACCGAACTCAACAAAGAAGAGAAATGTGATGAATGATAAGAGCTCCAGTAGTGGAGAATATGGAAAAAGAAATCCTCAATTTCCCCCATTCAGGAAATGTGGAAGGAGACACCCAGGAAGGTGTCTCAATGGGACAAATAAATGCTTTACATGCGGGAAGGAAGGAAATAAAGTGAAGAATTGCAGAAGAAGAATGAAGAGTACTATTGAAGAAGATAAAAATGGTCCCAAGAGTCCATTTACAGTCATTTTCTATAAATGTAGGGGACCTAGCCATTACCCGAGTGAATGTCCTATTCTATAGGATATTTTCTTGGTCAGAGAAGAAGCTATGTGGAAATAAATGGTTGGATAAATGTTTAAAAATTATTAGTGATCCTTGTTTAAGGGTTTACTTTGGAATAATTTTCTCTTGTATTTGTAACCCTAATGTTTGCCATGTGAGAATGCTATTTAAGGAAGAATTATCTTTTCTCTTGTGGATATAGTTATAAATAACAATTTGGTTTTATATTATCATTGGGTTTGAGGAAATTAAAAATTATTATAATTTGGGATGAAAATGCAAGGTATGAGATAAAATTTGTGGTTAAATTATGGTATGGTTATTTTGAAGAATTTATCTCATTTTGGTAATGTTATAAAATATAGTTTTTGAAAAAGGACAACAGGTAGACCGTGTGACAACCCATCGCGTCGGACAAAGCTGTGGGAATCGAACACACAACCAAAGTGCGATTGGGATTTATCGCCTACCACTGGACTACGTGAAGTCCCTGGTTAGTGTGACTATTATTTATAGTTAAATGATTTTATTGATCAATAATAATTTGATTTGGGATCTTATGTCTTACCAAATGAATACCCTTAGTATAGGAAAATGATTTGGTGATTAAGTGATAAATATTATTTTGGAAGTTTTTCGCTTTGTTGAGAACACTATATGCCAAAGGAAAATAGAGTAGTATGGGATTTCATTTGAGGAGTAATGGTGGATTTTTATCTATCATTTTATTGTGGATTTATAATGATTTGGGTTATTTATGGGAATGATTAGGTTAATTAATTTTATGTATGTGACTTTAAGAGTAATTAATGTCATTTGGAGATACAATTTAACATGGGAGACTACATAATCAAATTCTTCTATGTTTTGGGTTTCAATATTAGTTTGGAATTTATTGAAGGATTTTAAGGTCAATTGATTATTGAATGGTATTTATTTAACTTTGGGGTATTATTGTTTGAATTTTAGAAATTAAGATTAGTGTTTATTTCTCTCAAAGAATATATTTTTGGGGGATCATTAGATCTTGTACTAACCATTTTGGTTTTGATTAATCTCTAAAGACAATGTAAATATATAGTTTATCCTGCATGGATCAGGTGATTCTCTAGAAGTTTATTATAGCTCTTCCAGTATGACCAAGTCATTTTGAATACACATCGTTTAAAAAAATGAGTTAGTGGTGGAAATTTATTAAATATTGAAACTATACTTAATGAGTAAGTATATATCTTTATATTCTTAGTCAATATCATAAATGAATTCCTCATCCTTATGTAATGTAACTTAAAACAAAAAATGTTGTCCGTTTACTTTTCCTACTAGGAGACTAATGATAGTTTGTCCCAACACAAGTTTGTGGTTTTCTTATTGTTAACATTCTCCTGATCATGATTTCTATCCCTTTTTTTAAGCAAGTTGACATGAACTAATCTCTAGTCCATGCCAAAGAAATTTATTAAATCAAAAGGGTACAAAGTATTCTCGAGGTGCAAAGAGCTTACACCCTCACAAAGTTATAGAAATAGCTAGATAAACAATAACAGACCAAAGAGACCAATAAATAAATCTGGACCTACAAACATCCTCAAGTGAAGACATGTCCTTTCCAAGAAAGACAGTGAAGACACCAAGATCACCATTCTGGATGTGTTCATTCCAAGCACAGCCCAAAACAGGATGTCCTTGATTCATAGAGAGCAACTGATCAAAGCATCCCTGCAAATTTGAAAAGGACTTCTCAACCAAAACTGCTCAACATCAATACATAATCAGCATGCTCTTATCCTTTCAAAACATTCAGATCTGTATTGAAAATGCAGCCCAGACCATCAAAGGAGAATCCAGCGGGGACCGAGCAGAATTTCAGATAAAATGCAGGTCTGGTTCAGTGCATGCTCAAGAAGATCAGAAACAAACAAGCAGAAATTCAGAATAGACTTCAATTGAATCAGAAGAAGAATAAGCCAAGATAGAAACATAGGGTCCAGCTGGTTAAAAAAAATAGGAGATCACCCCAAAAAGCCCCTCAGAAATCGAACAGCAGGACTTCCAACACAATGCATGATAGACAGTTGTGTCAGAAGAAAACATATCACACGAAAAACTGCAGAGACAAAAAAGCAGGATTCTTAAACTTCAAAGTCACAGGGGAGATCATTGCCATGGAATCTCTTTGAAGTTGAATTTTTGGTCCTTCTTACAAAGAATATGAAAATCTCCAAATAATAGGCAAAAACTCAGAATCTGATCTCAACCAGGCAGAAAAGCTCCATCAAAAAGGCCAAAAACAGAAAAAATAAGTCAGCTTAAGAAATCTTTCCTGTTTCTTTCATTGAAAATCTCCTGCTTTTCAGCCAAATATGCGCTCTTAGTGATCTCTCCTTTCTTAAAGGAGTTGTATAAAATTTCATCACTGAGTCCCACCGAAGAAATAGGAGCTTCACATGTTGGTACAATGCATTTATCATCCCTTTCAGCTTGTTTCTCCATCTCAACATGTTGATTTCCAATAGGGGCAGAAACATTATGTCTAGCAATGTCCAAAGAGCGAGTGACAATAGTCCTCTCCACATGTGAAAAATCCCTTCGTTTTCTAGTTTTTTTGGGATTGGGTGTAATGAACCCATCCTCATCCACTATTGGTTTCTTACCTTTCCTGGCCATGTCCCTTAAATATTTCTCCTCAATATTAGTAGATTTATCTTTTTTTGCGCTTTGTGAGAGGCAATCTTCAGATTCCTCACACCTCTCCTTTTCCTCTTCTTCTTGAGTGCCTTCATTAATTTTCACTATCGACCACTCTTCAAGTAAGGGTGAGGGCCTATGATGTACATTTGGATTCACCACAGAGGGTGGGATCTCCTTCTCGCCCAAATTCAGAGAACCATCATGATCCCTTCGTGAAACACAATGTTCTGGGGGCACATTAGATGTCCCGGAGACATCCTTGGAAAAACGATTCACAATGTCATCAGCAGGTATTGAATTAGAAGGATTCAAGTTAGTTTTAGCACTGTACTTTTCTACCCAAACAGCTTTGCCGTGAGGTTGAGGTGGATCAGAGGTTTTTGACTCACATTCTCCCATAGAGTGACCAACTTTGAGGCAGCAATTACAATAAGGTGGAACATTTTCAAAAACCACCTCTTGAGAAAAGCCTTTATCACCATTCTGGATCCAAAATCTGGAAGGCAATGTTAGAGAAATATCAACCTCAGTGTAGATTCTAGCAACTGAGGGACGAGACAAGTTCAAGGTGGCAGAATCTAATCTGAACGGAGTTCCAAATAGACTGGCAATGGCAGTAAGAGCATGCTGTTTAAATAAATGTAGAGGAAAACCTGGAAAACCGATCCAAAGGGGGACAATAGGGGGCTCAAAACCTATTTCAAAATCGGGAGACCACTTGAAAACCTTCATAAATGCCCCCCCAAAAGACCATGAACCTCGAATCCAAAATCGGTAATAGTCCTTGTCCGAGGAAAACCGAAACACAACATTCAAGGTGTTCAGAAGGCCAATCTGGAAGTTTGTAAAACCTATGTTCTCAAGAGTTTTGCGCAAAAAGAACAGGGAAGGTCGATTTTTGATGAAGCGGCCTACAAGAACAAAACGTAGGTCTGAAGCAAGATCGTTTACCTCATCCTTAGAGAAACTAATCGCTGATAGACCTCTGTGCCGGTAGGTTTTATTGACTCTTTTTCTGATGTGGTACGTTACATTATATTCACAAGCCCAATTTTAAAAATTGCGAGGTAGCAATTTATTGAAGGAGGGGAGAATGTAACACCCCAAGCTTCCACGGTACATTTTCCTTTGAATAATGCAATGGCGTGCATTGTACGCAACTTCGAGATTCTAACACACCACAACCAATCAAACTAGCTGTTATGAAATTTTATAAAATCTATCTCTCATAATGGACTTCATTTTTGGATTCGGAATATCGAAATTAGCCTAGGGTGAAATTTTGGTACTTTTCGGATAACTTTCATATTTTGATGAATAGTGAAAATTACTAAATTTTAATTAAAAACAACTTTTTTAATCGAAAAAATTTATATTTCTAAATTATTAATTTGAGTGGTTTTAAAGTATATTTAGAATATATTTTTACCATTTAATTCAATGTTTTTCAATAGACATAATTTCACAATTAAACCAGACATAAACAAGTGCCAATCTTTTGATAGTTATTGTCTCTTAAAAACACGCTTTTTGTTTTAACAACTAGAATTAATTTTAAATTAATTATTGCCAGTTCTATATTTTGAATTTGGAAAATTGGACTCCATATTTGGAATCAGGATGTCCAAATTGTGTAAATAGATAACTTTTATCTTTAGCCATTTTGAATAATTATTTCGGTAAATATTTTATTTACAATGGTTAAAAGGTAAATCTGGTAAGTAAGGGTTAGAAAATAATATTATAATAATACTAAATTACCCTAAAACGTGTTCTAACCTTATTGGTTGATACATGTCCGACCATAGGCATCTTTGGGTCGATTTTGGGACCCCATGGAGCCACTTGTAAGTGATAGGGACACTTTATTTTAATTAAGTTAAAATGAATACAAAAATGGCACAAGCATATATCTTTTAGAAAATCAATTTTTACATAGGGTTATATATGTTGTAATTTCGACTAAAAATATTCATTAGAAATATAAAATTATTTCATAAATAATGGTAGTTTATTTAGAATTTTTAGACATTAAATAAGTTAATTTATTTATGACACAATGGTGATGTAGTAATTACCATAATAGTGAAACATTAAAATAATTGATATTATAAATACCCAAAAAAATATAATTTGAGAGTTTTAATGACATAAACTAATTTATAGGTTAATATGACATGTTAGTAATGATTTAATTAACTTTTTTCGAAGTAATAATCCTGTTATGAGTTTTAAAAAAATCAACTATTGGATAGTGTCCAAATTGACATAAAAGAGTTTTTAAAACAAATATTATATTATTAATTGATATTAAATTTCTAAAAATCTAAGGTTAGTCCAAGAGACTTATATCATGATAGTTGTATCATTAATGGACCACTTGGGGGTCTCTTGGATGTATATAATATGTTTATTAACTATATAATATAAAAATACAAAGTGATATGGTAAATGTCAAACTAATTAACCAAGAGTTAAAAATAAACGATAAGGTTAATACAATGACCCAAAACCTATCTATATTCTATTGGTTGAATGGTTTTCGACCTATCCCCACCTTAACCTTTGAATAATCAACTTTGGAGCCATTAGAAACCGAATATGAATTTATTATAAAATAATATTTCTAGCTTTTCCAAAGGTGCCCCTCACCCCTCTAATAAAAAGACACTCCTCCTTCTCATTTCTTCACACTTTCAAAGCCTTTTGGTTCGTCCAAACCATGCCCAAATACTCTCTCAACTTCCCTCACTACAACCTTGAGGCCTTAGTTTTATCATAAATCCATCCTAAGGAGTTCTTTTGATCAAATCAAAAGGAAGAACCCGAAGAATAGGTAATGTTTTCACGACCCCTTTTCATGTTCCTTTCTTCTTCCACTTATTAGTTATTTGTTATTACCATTATAAAATAATAACTCCAGTATCTTATATATACTGTGATGTTATTATAAATATGGTACAACCATATTCATTATTCTATCCACCCTTTGAATAACATGTCACCATACGTGTGTACGTACGACTGACCGTCTCCACGTCTTGGTGTAATTGTTATTCAATATATAATTATTTGGGTGGGTATAATAATGATGTGTAACTCATTTAAATAATAAATATAACATGATAATGATTCTGTATATATGATATACCATCCAATTATATATTATTTTAATATCAAAAGAATGATATTGTCGCTCGTGCGTACGTATGGAGTACCGTCACCACGAACGCGATGAGATTCATTCTCCATTATATCCATTCAAGTATAATTCTCATTTGATGATTAAAAATAATGTTTAAGGACTTGATATCATTCTGTATATGAATAATATACATCCCATTAAAAACAAATATGGCTCACATGACAAAGAATATAAAGTAAAATGAACCCGTTAACACCCGAAATGACGATAATTCTAAGATATTATTAACAAATCAATGTTAAAAGATCATATATGATATCATATTAATGTAAATTATTCTTTTATAATTAAAAAATAATTATTTCACCATCATATAGGAGTTTAACCTACCATCGACCAAGGAGAAAGTACAAAGTAAGGGGTTTCTTATCTCACTTTTAATTCTGTGAGAATTCCATTATTCACCACTAATTTATTACATGTGGTGTGTGTACTGCCCATGTTTGTATTCATTGTGTAATATACTTTAATTCATATATATTTACATCATAATTGTATGATCCTTCTTTCATGGGTGTATGTTTTGTATGTTAGCAAATCAATAAGGGAATTTGGAATTTCAATTTCCACTCATTCAGCTTTACGCATACTTCATTGATTATTTTACTCCAAGATTATTTGTAGAATCACTATTCATTTGATTATATCATAAATTCCACTCCCCTTTCTGTGGATATACTTTTGATACAAATAATCACTCTATTGATAAATTCTCATGTCATTGTTATTAACTTGATAAGAATAATTTTTACTCAATCTCGATTTTTTTGGGATAAACATCCAATTCATTGGTGTTGTTTTTACAAGAATATGTGTGAATGTACTTTGATTGTTTTACACTGAATATCCAATCATATTTAGTATATTTATATTTTTCACACATAATTATGTCGTTGATTTATCCTTAACCTAAGGATATGGCCTTTATGAAAGATTTCATCTCAATTTAAATTCCATTGATACTTCTTTGTTGTTATACACCAAATCACTTTTATGTGGTGTTTATAATGTACTTTGACATAGTATATCATGAATCCCTTTATTCTCATGATACTTAAATTTTTTATTACCTCAATTATTTATATTCAAGTGTCTCTCTTTTGGTTAGAAACTCTAACTACAATACCATTTTTAAATGTTTTGAGGACTTATTCTTCTAAATCATTCTCATTAATGTCCATGTTTTAAAAATGGTTTTAAGGATTTATTTATATGGACATTAAAGTTTTAAAATTAAAACTCATTTTGAAATTTTCAATGTGGTATGGGACACTTTGATTCAAAAATATATTTTAAAAATCTTCTTGAAAAATAGTGTGACTTTAAATGATTTCAAGAAAAAGGGGGATATTTCTCTCAAATTGTTTTGATGATTATTTTCATCAATGTCAATATCCTTCATTATTCTCGATTGAGGTTAATATGATACAATAAAATCTTCCATATTGTATCGAATGAGTTATGTTTGACTGTGGATGTGCTATTTTTATACCATTCATGTTTTGTGGATAAAGTATTGACATTTCATATGCTAGTTTTAATACGAATGTTTATGTTATGTTTAAAACTTTTCATATGAGGAATGCATTGGACTTAGTAAGTGATGGGTGGAGCCTGCTACAGCTCCTCGAGGCATTGGTAGGTCTCATGAGTGAAAATAGTGTCTTGGCATAAGGCCTTGACAAAATCTTATTTTTAGTCTTGGCACGAGGCCTTGTCTATGTGGTTATAATAGTCTGGCACTATGCATTCCATCATTATGAAAGTGGTTATTGATATTTCTTGTGATTGTTCGACTAGTAGAATATACATGTGAATAAGTAAATGGAATTATTTCATTTTATCTTTGCCATATGAGGCTGAAGTTTAAGTTTAAAAGGCTTTTGTTTTAGTTATAAATTGATTTAAGTGTTTAAGCTTATCTATGAAAGATTATTCTATATTGTTATCCTTAATGAGCATCCGAGCTAACCTCTTTGAGTGTTTTATTTTTCCAAGGATTAGAAGAAGTAATTTATGAATGACCTGCAAGGATAGTATGAGGGGATATGAAGACAAGATGTTGTTTTAGTTTTTTTTACCTTATGATGTAATGTAAGACTTATAAATATATCTAGTGTTTCCAAGACTACTAATGTAATCGGTCATTCGAGACATGATTCTTTGTGATCATGCCAATGTTATGTAATAGTGCACTGACTCTGGGTATCTAGGGTTGGGGCGTTACATCTTCTTTACAAGTTTATTCTATACTTAACTATTTAATTCATTTAATTTATTAATGAACAAAAACATATTACACATAAATTAGGAATAACCATAACTAGTAAGGCTATGAGTAATAGTTATGATGTAAGAATACTCACCTCAATATTATACCAATAATGGTCCACACATGTCAGTGTGTACCAATCCTAGAAGATATTTAGACCTTTCACCCAATCCACTGAAATGTGTTTTTTCATTTTTCATTATAAAAAAAATGAAGTCATTAAATATGAATTATATATAAGGAATATAAATACCCATGATGATATATAATTGTTAAATACTTCTCATTTTTATGACCTAGATTGTGATTCCATAGCAAGATGTCATATGAGTTGAGTGAACACGATTCATTTTCTATTTATAATACATTATTCTTATTTTAAAAATTAATGACCATGATTTATATGTTTCATACTATAACATATTATGTAATTATAAAACAACCTAATTTAAATTCCAAATTTAAAAATAAAACGATGAAAATATAGGTAGGATATGGAAATTATATTTCTGGAAATAGTTGGTGCATAATTACAATCTCTTAAAACAAACATCGTTACAATTTTAAATGAAATTTGTTAATCTTAAATGGATATATTATCTAGAATATAAAAATTGGAATCCTTAAAATACTCATCTCTTTTGGAAAACATTCAGAATCTATATCTTCCCTGTTTTCAGATAAAATTGTGACCACTAGTAAATATAACCAATACATAATGTTTGGATATTAAAAGATTATAATATATTACAAAAATAACTTTAGCATCCCATTTATTCAGTGCATATTTAATCTTATAGTGTCTATTCTTTAAACTTTAAGAACACATTTCTTCCATTCTCATCCCCTTCCTCTATAACATCCTATTCTTAGAAGGATGGTGATTTAAACATGTAGACTTATATGTGTCTTAAAAAATTTCATTTTTCTTAATTTTCATATGAAACATATAAACCATATGTTTTTCATACACCAAGTCCTTACCCTGTTTTTGAATAAGAGTAATATGTTAAGAATCACACTTCTCATTATTTATCATGTTATAATTAACAAGAAGACCATCAGACATTGTTAGTGAGGAATGATTGAATTTAGTGTAAAAATCAACATGGTATTAAATATATATTACATCTAAGCAATCAATATAGCCAATAATCATAAATAAAGGTTTCAAAGTTAGTGAATTCCGTCCAGGTTTGTTTGTAAAAAGAGAATTGGATATATCATATCTCTCTTGTCTCACCATCACTAAATATGGAAACGAAAGTTGAGACATCATTTTATACATATTCACGTCCTCATGTTTCATTATAACCACAAAATTTATATATCATATAATGAAACACTAATTGTTTTTGGAATAATTGAAATTTATTTCATAGATAGACTACTCTTAATCCCTGTCAATTTTACCATGTTCTCCAATAATATGACATTCCACAAAATATAATTTCATTTTAAGTAATTGGATAATTCAAAATATTGTGTTCCAGTAATTGAAATTTCTGCTTACAAAACTGTTATCCATTAATAGTAAGGGTCACAATTATATGATTTAAGAAACATTTATTTCACTTGAAACTAATAAAAAGATCTTTATTTTTATTAACTTATCTGATAAAAACTATATAATAAATTTTATATTATATATATTAATATCCCACTATTTTACTGAAACACAATTTACCTCACCATTGGCATCGGAGCATCTTTTTTCTTGGACGTTCTATTTTTTAAGAACCATGTACCCCTTCTCAGAACCCTAACATTAGGGTATCAATATATTTTAATTTTTTTAGCTAGGAATTATAAATTACAACAACATTAACTCATATTTCATTGATTTCTTGTCCTCACTACCCAATCGTAAAATCATTAAAATGGATTTTCTCAATCCTTACCTCTTTTTTATATTATTTCCATATTTTGATGTAAAACCTTGTGTAAACTATGTTATGTCCACCCAACACATCATGTTACAATTCCCTTATTACGGAAAGAATCATGAAATGGAACAATTAAAGTCTATAAACTAAGGTCTAATTTTAACAAATGCAGTTGAAGGATATACCAAATTAATATACATAATTGAGGGGTTTTTAAATCATTCATTAGTTTTAAATTTAATATTTTTTTAGAACATGTTAATATGAAGTGGGTATATTGAATTTATTAACCATGTCTTAGATAAAAATTACACATGACCCAAATATTTTTGTTCTATATTGTATTATTTGATAATGACTAATTAATGTGATCATAATGAAAATCTCTAATGAAATATTTGTGCAACATGAATGAAATAAAATAATAAAGTAGAATGATCATGATATTTTACCAATGGTATGATTATATGGAGGATGATAAAAAAATCATTGACGTAGTGGAAATATACCTTGATACATTTTATAGTTTATATTGTAGCTTTCAATGTATTCACCATTGTATCTATCTTATATTTGTATATACTTTTCTCTAAACACAAAAAACCACTGCTCACATGGGAGTTCTATCCATTAAATATTATTTTACTCACTCACTAGTGAAGGGAACCAATGTATATGTTATGGGGTTCGTAAAAAAAAACTATCACCACACAAGACATTACATAATGAGATTAGGGATGAACAAAATTCATCAACTTAATTTAATAATAAATTATGATAATCCAATAACAATAATTTTTGGGTTTGTTATCATGATCTTCCACATAATTTCATTGAATTCTACATTTAGAAGAAATAACATTAACTTCTAATCTTTCTTATTCAAGATAAATCATGCTCATATCAATTAATTATCATTTTTAATTAATAAAATATTTTATTAGTAATTATTATATGGTTTCATAAGATTATCATACATAAAAATTTTAAACAATATAAAATCAATTTGATATTATCTATTTACAGTACACTTACCTTGGAAGAAATATGATGACTACTTGTTCAAAATATCTAGTGTGTGTTATATTCTTATAATTCCCATTTTGAAGACATGTGGAATAAAAAACTTATTTTGTATTTCATGGAAAATAAAATGTAAAAAATATGACATATTGAACACCTGTAATTTCAGTTTCTCATTATACTGAAATACACATTGAGTAATTATTATAATAAAACATACACATGATATTAATTTTGATACATTTCTATTAAAATAATTGGATATCTGACATATATATTTATATATATTTTTATATAGTTCCATGGTGTGTACAATCAAATAAATTGCCACATGAAAAACATGTTGATATGGATTAAATAGTATAATTAATTAAATTCTATTCGGTGTAATTTTTTAATAACACATCTTGAACTATCCTGCTATTTCTTGTTTATATTTATCACCATCTATCTATTAAAAATACTAGGGGACCCGATGTCTAATCACGTTGAAGAATATAATGGATTACATGGTTTGTTTCATTTTAGTTACATGGTCACTAGTCATATTGGTTCCTCATATTTTTCTAAAAGACTATATGTCTTTTGTAGATGTTACACATCATATATTCTGGAAGGCAGTGTGGTATTCTAGAATGGTCAACATGTAGTGCTTTAAATACACAACACATGTAATAAATTCACATGGATCTAATTATTTCCTAATTAATTAATATGATTTATGATTTACCTACTAATTAATTATTTCTCCAAATATGGTAATTGAGTCATCTCTTAATCTTACCATCATTGTCCTATATGAATAGAAGTAATATTCCCTCTAATGGCGATCCACACATTATCCACAATCCTATAAAAATTGTCATTGGAATAACCAAGTGATGGAATGTTATATCCTCATAATTGGGTTGTTCACCTTTGATCACCCCATGAATCATCTGATAAAGGTTTCTATTTGATCTCTCTAGACACAAGACTACTAGTGGAGGAGGTCCTTACTCTATTTTTGGGAGTATGTACAGAGAGGGATCTCTCCAGGGATTCAAGTCAATTATATCTAAATGTGGTTATGAAAAATAAAAATTAAAAAGAAACCATTATGAAAATAATATAATTTATTATATATACAACATGGGTTACAAAATAATTACTATGAAGGTTCCATTTAATATTTAATTATTCTATATGAAACCCCATTTACATAACAATTAAAATCACAATATTTTTGTTGACATGTGACACGATAATGAATTAAAGTAAATATTTTTTTTAAATAATATGAAATATATATTATTTCTCACAAGACCAGTAAACAGATCCCACATTCCTCAAAATGTTTTGTCAAACCATGAATAATGATTTTTTATTTAATAAAAGTATTTCACTACATTATATGAATGTAAATAAATAAATATTATATTCAGAATATATATAATAAATATTTACTAAATATTCTTCCCAAAAAATATTCTCTTGAATAACCAGTTATATAAAGTATGTTCTCAATCAATCAAGAATAATTATTATGCCACATACATGAATAATATTTATTAAACATGATAAATAATAATATTATTTCATTAGGGTTCTGGAAACAAATAATATGTAACCCTAAAGGCCGCTTTCCCACTAGAATTAGGTGAATTAGTCAAATTTATTTGGATAGCATCATGAAAACAATAAGGAACCCATAAAGAAATAATCTAACGTATCAATGAAATAATATATTGTAATAAAACTTAATGTGTAATATAATCCATTAATTGTGATATCATTAAATAATGACACTACATTCTTGTGCCATTAACCTATCTGCTTAAAGTTGTTTTCATTAATATTTTTAATGTTAAAAAAAACTATATAATAACATGTACATGCATTTGGTTTGGATATATTGATTCATAAAAGGGAATGACATATGAACATAAAATATAGAATAGAAATGAAAATCATGTCTCTTATTACTGATTAACTAAATACTATTCATGTCATTCCCAACATATCCTATACCATTGTGAACATATAATTTCATTGTTTTAATCTATAATGAAATGTAAAGGACTCATAATATACAATAATATTATTATTAATGTCTATGGACATAAAAGAATGTCTGTTTATAGGATCATCAAATTGAAAATATAAATGTGGATTTCCTGTTGTTAAGGCTCGTTCAAAAAATATCCGACACTAAAAATGACCAAGTGTGTACACCATGAAAATGTACATGGATGTCATATATGGCTCCCCACATATAATCTATATAGTTTATATCCCACAAATGATTTCATACGGGTATAGAACATATATTTATGAATTCTATCATGGAAGTTTTGGGGTCGCAGCATAGTGGGGAAATGATATGACCATTTTGTCACAACCCGTCCTCGGGGCCCATGACGTGACTACCCCAAGCCTGCCTTCCATAGGATAGGGGCTAGCGAATAGCACCAGAGGCGTAACTCCCTATAATCTGAGAAGGCATTGCCTTTATAGAACGTAAACACACACACAACCCGAGAACAAGCGGAAGCAAACACTAAGTAAAGCAGTATAACAAAAGAGTTGAAAGTACAAAGGGGCCATAAATACAAGACCAAAAGAAAGGTACAACTACAAATAAAAGAAAAGTACAACTGAAAAGAAAACAACGGAAAGGTGACACAGCTCTTGAATCACCCTCTGGGTTCCTACCTGAAGGGTAGGTACAAATGTCCACCTTAGCACTCCGCGTCTATCGGTCCACACTGTGTGCCATCACGCCGAGTGTCCACATCCGGGTACTGTATAGTCCTCGTACTCTCTACCTCAGTCAATGATGTCCGTCGTCTGCAACAAACACTACGAGTTGCGGGTATAGCCCGTGTAGGGGTGAGTATAACGATACTTAGTGAGGACCCCGATACCCTCAAGGTCTCTCTAAAATCCAACAAGGATAAACCACAAAGAAATATCTCAACCGATAGCCTTTTCTTAGGTATATGACCATACATTTAAATAAGTTATCAAGTAACCCATCTCAATTGTGAAGAAAACACAAAGGTCATTGACTCAGCTCAAACAAGGATTTTTATTCATGATGTCGAAATCACGACTGCTGGAGAACTCATCCTCTATCAAGCATAGTAGTCATGTCACGACTCCGAGTTGATACTCACTAACCTTAGACTTCTGAGGTACTCCTCCTATGTCGAGTACCGCAGGTATGTCACCCCAACATAGTGGCGATCCCCGCCATGGGTATGCCACCCCAATACAGTAGTGCACCCCCTAATAGCCTATAAAGGTACTCATCCTGTCGAGTACCGCCGGTCTAACGTCCTAACACAGTAGCACTCATCCACCATCGGTCTTCCTCCCAAACACAATAGTGCTCCCCACTGGGCTAGTCAAGTCACTCCGATACGAATCGAACAAGAAGTCATCAGGTCTCAGCCAGCTACAAGGTCTTCGTACTCCATACACTCATCTCCAGGAGGATCCACTCCACGAGCTACTGGTCGATAGTCCATGTGTCACATAATCTGACGTGGAAGTATCTCAAAGGACCGCCTCGACATAGGGTTCTCACCACAATAGATGGTGTGTCAATCGGACGCCTGGTATGTGATTTATTAGAATTTCTGTTCCAGGGGCCCGGTTGGTTTCATGTATGAACCTACCCGACAGTATCTCAAATGTACCCCAAAATCCCATGGGGTATACTCAAACGAACTGTTTCTCAAAGATATTACTAACGCCGCTGACGGTTCGTCAAATAGATGTCCAGTATGAGAGTTATTGGCTTTTCTGTTCTAGGGCCCGGTTGGTTTTTAAGCTAAAACCAACCTGACCGTACTCCAACTATGTCCAATCCTCGAGTGGAGTAATCCAAAATAACCATTTCATCAAGATGGATCCAACTTAGTTGACGGCACCTCAATCAGATGTCCGATCCTTATGTTATAAGTGTTTCCGCTCCGAGGGCCCGGTTTGTTTCGGGTTCGAACCAATCCAACTGTACCCAAACTTCAACTATACCTTGGTGTAATATACTAAAACGACATTCTCGATCTAAGGAATCCTACGCAACTGACAGTGCATTGATCAGAGATCTGTAGCTCATGTTATGAGCGTTTAACCGAAAATCGTCTAAAAAAGGGGGTCTGGGCCCAGTCCGACCTGGCCCATCACCCCCTGGGACGGCCAGAACCAAGTCGACCCGACCCAGGACGGGGTACGACCCGGTGTGGCGTGGCTCAGAACGGCTGGGTGCGGAGTGGCCCGGCTGGCGTGGCTCAGCACGTGTGGCCCGCCTCGGCCCGACGGGGGGTGCAATCTCGGCCAACTGGCCGAGCGTTTTGTGCAGAGCGGGGGGGGGGGGGGGGGGGTTGATTAGAATCGACGGCACCCGCTAGTGTCGCTCCACTGTTTCGAGATCCTACACGGCCATGGGGTCCGTCGCACCACTGCCACAATTGTTTCTTCGGTGGTTTTACTCCGACGGCGTGCTGGGGCGCCGCCGCCTCTAGGCGGTCGGCCGGTGCAGCGGCGATCCACGCTACCGTGATGTTCTGCGGACCATCGGAGTCCCTCCGATGGTCAGTTTTTTCTCTCATCTATACCTATGGCCTTCTCGGGTCGCGCTCTTCACTATGACGGCTTCAAATCGCCATTTGCCTTCTGTTCACCTATCTCCACACAATCCACACATCAAGAACAAGTTTTCAGTTCCGTTTTGTCGTCACCCATCAATCCACGCATAGAAAACAACCAGCGGAGGGTCTAGACATGTTCGTTAGTCCGTTCCCTCCATGTTAGAAGCTCAAAACAATATTTCATCATAATAGAACGCCCTAGTTTGAGAATATAATTCACATACATGGAAGGTTCCCTACATCGGTGTCTCCTCCCTTGATTCCGAGGAGGAAGAGGATTGGAGATTCACAGAGCATTCTTCGATGTGAGGAAAGTTCGTTCTTTTCCAGAGAGTCGATGTTCTTAAAAAACTAAAGAGCTCTCCTCAATTATTTTTCCAACACACCAAGAGCTCAAACTAAAATAATAGCTCATTCTATTTTTTTATTCACACAACAAATGGTTTAAAATTCAAAACCTCAATTAAATTAATTGAATAGGTTGAATTCCTTAATTAACAAAAGTTGGAAAACATTTAAGAGGGAGAGAGGGAGGGTCTCATCCAATATGGTGGTTGAAAATGTAATGAAGGATGTTTAAGGGAGTTTAGGGGGAAGGTGAAAGGTTTTGGCTTGTCTGGGTCCTAACTCTCCACCTATCCATTATCAACACATGGGATGTTGGGGTTGTGTGGGACCCCTATAACTCCCCATGGAAGAAATTAAATTCCAAAGATATAAATAAAATTGTTCCAAAATTTTTATTTATCTTATTAACTAAACCATAAATTTTAACATACAACCTGCAAAATACACAATTGTGTTAGAGGCCCCCTTATGAAATTATCGGTGTTGTGAGATCATCAGTGCCATCAGATTTCAATTTCAAGAACCTATTCTAATGATAGAAAAACTCGCTCGTTCTTTTACCGAACGTACCCAATCGAATCATCGGAAATTGATTCTGGGCACATCGGGCCTTAGAATCAGGTGCCGTCAGAAACTGCAGATTCATAAAATTCCAAGGAAATTTTGATAAAATAATCTTGAAATTTTCGGGACTTTACATTACTCCCACCTCAGGGCTTTACGTCCCCATAAAGATACAACACACACTATAGAAACTATAGGGGTACTGAGAACGCATCTGAGCATATTTCTCCCATGTTAATCCCACGAGGTTCTTGTGCTGCCAATAAATGAGAACTATAGGAATCTACCATTCACGTTGGACCCGCTACTGTTGATCTTCAATCTCCAGTAGAACCTCTATGAAAGTCACCCCGTGATCGATGATGTGGGACAAGTTGTGATCGTATCTCCTGTTCTAAGATATGTGGAAGACGTCGTGCACCCGTTGAAATTGAGGTGGAAGGGCCAAGCGGTATGCCACCTCGCCTACTCTCCTGAGGACCTGGAAAGGTACGAAGAATCGTGGAGATAACTTGCTACCCCGGCCAAAACTCCATAGGCCTCATCGAGGTGAGACCCGTAAGAAGACGTGGTCGCCACCCTCAAACTCCAGTGGTCTTCGTCTCCTATCAGTATAGGACTTCAGTCTGCTCTGGGTAGTCATCATTCACTCTTAGATGATCTGCACCTTCTTCTTTGTAACCTGAACCATCTCTGGTTCTACACGTGATGACTCCAGAACTATCCACAATGTTTATACGAAATGTGGCCAACTACTGTCTTTCCTCTCATGTCATCTAGATTCCTGATCTCTTAATAAGAGAATATGATACAACTTTCCCCTTCCAAGGATTATGGACTATCTCAAAGTCATAGTCCTGGAGGAACGAAATCCATCGTTGTTATCCCAGGTTCAGGTTCTTCTGTGAGAAGACAATCATGAGACTATTAAGATTAGAGAGAACCATAAACCGTTCGCTCAACGAACAATGGGTGAGACTAGCCAATTGTAAGAAATCATCTCCACACATCTTCTTCTACATTCTACAAGAGCTAATGAGATTCCTCCTCTTCCAAAAAGTGAAATCTGGTCTCATCCCCTGTTTGAACCATGTTCTTTACCTAATACAGTCAATCCTGACATGAACGGTACAATTCATGTCTAGAATGACGTCGTAATGCCTCAACGCTAATACTAAGAGATCCAACCGTTACTCTCACCTCCAAGGGTCGAGTCACACTGTCGGCATCAGTTTGTGGTCATTGGGTATCCTCCAGTAGGAATCTCAAAAGTAAGGGTCAAGTCAACAGTTTAAACTGAAACCTCTTAGTATCAACCATTGAAAAAGGACAGGAAAGTAAACGTCACAATGATAAGTTTCTTTTATTACTGCAGATCGAAGTATAAAGATACAAATCAAAAACAAAAATGACATTAACGAGGCTAGAAGAATCATGAAAAAGGCCTCTATTCCTGGAACTAGTCCCGCTCTTGTCAACCTGCTTCTGGAGCTCCACAGTTGTATGCTTCAGCTGCCTGGAGATGTTCTCTAACATGTCCACCTTTTCCAATGCCTTGTCCACCGCTCAGATGATGCTCAAGCTCCCACCACTAATTATGTCTCGGTGGCTCCTCCAACACCCGATGATCAACTGTGGAGGGATTCAGACAGTCATGTGACCATGCCCGCCGCAGGAGAAACACTGTCCGTTCCTGGTATGCCTGGCTCTGAATCCACCTAGGGTGCCCCGCACTACTAATCCTGAGTCATGCGGTCGACCACCTATAGGTATGGTCCTCTTGGACCTCTACATAATCTGTCTACTACCTAAAGATGACTCACCTACTGACAGAAAACCCTACGGGAAGGGCAAAATCTCCTGAACACGCTCAGAGTGTAGAGTCGCTGCTATAAACTCCACCCTGAAAAACCCCTATAAGTTTTCCAAGGTGAAGGTTGTATTGTCAAAAAACTAGAGCATCTAGCTCCACCACCTCTCAGATACTCCATGAAAGAGACTAACAGATAGGTACACTATCAAGTCAGTGGGTGTCCCAACTGTGTGGAAAGATCGTGCTACAAACTCCAACCACTACCCAGCCGTCTGAAAGTCTGTCTAGCCTCGAAACCTCAGAGGACTCTGTCGCAGAAACATGTGAAACGCGCTCAAGCAGCGCTCACCCTCTACTGCTGGGGTGGGTGATAATGGTACCCGCTGGTGCCTTTGATGTGATGGGCCCCTGCACTGTGGCCTCACTGCACGGTGGGCTACCATTGTGCCCTATACTCGGAACCCGTGCTGAAGGACTGGGGAAAGACATCCTTAAAGAAACAGATCTGACATGGTCAAATGCCTACACCTGGTGAGATGACCTGGGTTGAGCTGACTTAAAGAAAACTTTTGAAAACACACACACAATCAGTGTTTTCATGAACTGAGTTGGAAATCTGAAGTCAGGGTCCTGGTGTATGGATACATCAGTCTCCGCACCAACACTAGACCCCCTGAACTAAAAAATCACACTCAGTATTCTTGACACTGTTTCTTCACAGAAAATAAAATTTCAGAGTCCTATGTTCTGCGGTAGAATCAATATCCTCTGCTACCAATTTTTCATGACCCATCCTTGGGGCCCGTGCTAGGACTACCCCAGGCTCACCTTCCATAGGCCCGGGGATGGCGACTAGCTCCAAAGGTGTAACTCCCTATAATATGGGAATGCATTGCCTATATAGAACGTAAACACACACACAACCATAGAACAAGCAGGAGAAAACACTAAGTAATGTAGTATAACAAAAGTGCCGAAAGTACAAAGGGGCCAGAAATACAAGCCCAACAGAAAGTTACAAATAAAACTGAATGAAAAGTACAACTGAAAAGACAACAACGGAAAGGTAAAGCATCTCATAAATCATCCTATAGGTTCTACTTGAAGGTTTAGTATAGATTTTCACCTCAGCACTCCGCATCTATCGGTCTGCTCCGTGTGATGTCATGCTGAGTGTCCACCTCCGGGTATCGTCCAGTCCTTGTACACTACCTCGGTCAACGTTGTCCTTCGTCTGCATCCAACACAACGAGGTGTGGGCATAGCCCATGCAGGTTGAGGATAACAATACTCAGTAGGGACCCCGAGACCCTCAAGGTCTCTCTAAAATCCAACTAGGATAAACCACAAAGAAATATCTCAACAGATAAGCTTTACATAGGTATATTCCCATACATATAACTAAGTTATCAAGTAAACCATCTCAAACATGAGGAAAACACAAAGGTCATTGATTCAGCTCAATCTGGGATTTTTATTCATGATGTCGAAAACAAGGATGTTGGAGAACTCCTCCTCTGTCGATCACAGTAGTCCTATCACGACTCTAAGGTGCTACTCACTAACCTTATACTACTGAGGTACTCCTCCTCTTTCTATTACCGCATGTATGTTTCCCAAACAATGTAGCGATCCCCGCCATGGGTCTGCAACCCCAAGATAGTAGCGCACCCACTAATAGCTTACAGAGGTACTCCTCCTATCGAGTACTGCAGGTCTGCCACCCCAACACAGTAGCGCTCCTCCACCATGGGTTTTCCATCCCCAACACAGTAGTGCTCCCCACTGGGCTGGTCAAGTCACTCCGATACGAATCAGAAAAAAGTCATCAGGTCTCAGCCAGCTACAAGGTCTTCGTACTCCGTACGCTCGTCTCTGGGAGGATCCGCTCCACGATCTACTGGTCGATACTCGAAGTGTCACGTAATCTCACGTGGGAGTATCTCAAAGGACCACCTCATCATAGGGGTCTCAACGCAACAGACGATGCGTCAACCAGATGCTCGGTCTGTGATTTAGTAGCATTTCCGTTCCAGGGGCCCGGTTGGTTTCGTGTACGAACCAACCCGACCATATCTCAACTGTACCCCAAACTCCCACGGGGTATATTCAATGGAACCGTTTCTCAACGAGATTACCAACGCCGCTGACGGTTCGTCAAACAGACGTCCGGTCTGAGAGATATTTGATTTTCTGTTCCAGGGGCCCGGTTCGTTTTTAAGCTAAAGCCAACCTGAACGTACTCCAACTACATCCTAACCTCGAGTGGAGTATGCCAAAAGAATAGTTTCATCAAGAGGGATCTATTATAGTTTACGGAACGTCAATCGGACGTCCGGTCCATAAGTTATAAGTGTTTCTGCTCCGAGGGCCCGGTTGGTTTCGGGTTTGAACCAACCCGGCCATTTCCAAACTTCACCGAAACCCTGAGGGTAATATACCGAAACGACCGTCTCAATCGAAGGAATCCTAAACAACTAACAGCGCGTCGATCGGAGGTCCGTAGCTCATGTTATGATTGTTTAACCGAAAATTGTCCGAAAAAGGGGGGTATGGGCCTGGTCCGACCCGACCCATCACCCCCCGGGTTGACCCGACCCGGGTCTGGGTCCTGCCCGACTAGGCGCGACCCATCCTCAGTGGCCCGCCCCGACCTGGCCGGGGGGCGCTGGCTCGGCCAACTGGACAAGCATTTTTTGTGGAGCGCGGGGGGGGGGGGCATTGATTAGAACCAGTAGCGCCAGATGGCGTCGCCCCGCCGTTCCAGGATCCCACGTGGCTGCGGGGTCCGTCGCACCGCTTATGCATCTATTGCCACGACAGGTTTCCTCCGGGGGCGTGCTGGGGCACCACCGCTGCACCGGCGACCTGCGCCTCTGCGATGTTCCGTAGGCCACCGGAGTCGCTCCGGTGGTCTGTTTTAGCAATCTTCTACACCTACGGCTTTCTCGGGTCACGCTCTTCCCTGCGTCCACTTCAAATCGATGTTTCCCTTCCGTTCACCAGTCACCACGCAATCTGCGGATCAATAACAAGTTGACGGTGTCGTTTCGTCGTCACACGTCAATCCGCGCACAGACCACAACCATCGGAGGGTCCAGACTTGTTGGTTAGTCCGTTACCTCCATGTTAGAGGCTGAAACCAATGTTTCATCATTAAAGAACACCCCAGATCGAGGATATAATTCACATCCATGGAAATTAAACAAAAACAACCCCTACCTCGTTTATGATTTGTTCGTCGATGATGCGGAAAGCGGTGTCTCTTCCTCAACGTCGGAGAAAGAACCGTCATTGTTGGTGTGTTGCCCGTGTAGGTGTCCTCTCCCTTGATGCAGAGGAAGAATATGATTAGAGATTCGAAGAGAGTTCTTCGCCGTGAGGAACGATCGTTCTTCGTTGGAGAGTTGATGTTCTACAAAAACTCAAGAGCTCTCCCCAAAGATTTTTCCAACACACCAAAAGCTCAATCTAAAATAATAGCTCATGCTATTATTTTTATTCACACAAAAAATGGTTTAAAATTAAAAAACTCAATTAAATTAATTGAAGAGGTTTAATTCATTAATTAATAAGAGTTGGCAAACATTTAAGAGGGATTGAGAGAGGGTCTCTTTCAATATGGGGGTTGCCAGTTTAATGAAGGGAGTTTAAGGGAGTTTAATGGGAAGGTGAAAGGTTGGGGCTCATGTGGGCCCTACCTCTCCACCTCTCCATTATGCACACATAGGAAGTTGGGTTGGTTTGGGCCCCACCTATAACATCCCATGGAAGAAATTAACTTCCAAATATATAAATAAAATTCTTCCTTCAATTTAATTTAACTTCATAACTAATCCCCAAATTTTAACTTACAACCCGCACAAAACGCAATTGCGTTAAAGGTTCCCTTAAGCAATTACCGGCGCTGCGATTTAATCGGTTCCCTCGAATTTCAATTCCGAGCAACGGTTCAAAAGAAATAAAAAACATCTCTTTTTTTCACTGAATGTACCCGAGCTAATCATGGTAAATTGATTCCGGACACACCGGGCCTCAGAATCAGGTGCCGTCATGAATTGCAGACTCGTAAAATTCCAAAGACATTATGAAAAAAAATTCCTTGATATTTCCGGGTCTTTACAATTTAGTGAAAAAAACAATACTTATGACATTATCACATAATATGACACATAGAATAATAATCATTATTTTATTAGGTGTTTATTAATAATCATAAAAAATATTACATGTTATCATGATGTACATAAATATTTGATCATGTCTACCAATACCTTGACATAGTTAGTTCATGAAAAACCTGTTTCAATGGGGTTTTTTTAATTTTCAGTAAACATATTGGGATTTATTAGTGGAGATGAGATTGTAATGATGGGATATAATGGGTACGTTTCTTGTGAATTACTAACCATATATCATTATTAAAATACTTATGTTATGTAATGAAATATTCCTTTATTAGTTTAGATTGAATGAATCCCAATATTCCTTTGTCACCTTTTCTTAATATAATATCAGTAGACATCTGTTATTTTATATTTAAATTGATTATTATGTATAAAATTATTATTTATCATTATATGAATATATTGCGTATCATCTCCGCAAGAATACATAAAATGGATCTGTGAGGGTGTAGAGACGATTAACTTTAGAAAGTAAAAATTACAACAGTTTAGAATCACATTGATGAATTTTTAATAATACACATAACTATAGAACAAGGTATGAAAAGTTTCATTAATAATTTTAGAAATGGATAATACTTTAATTGATCAGAATATATATTTTAATTCAAACATTCTTCAATAGAAACCGTTTATTTCCTAGAGTCGAATGATATCTATGAGGAAAAATTTTATTAATGAATTTTTGAAATACACTGTGAATTCCCAGATACATCTGATTATGTCAATGTGAGGTTGTTTTTTTCATGATTTAAGGCCCATGTATAATGTTGTGTGACTCATTTGTTTTTGTAAATATGCATGATAGTAGAGTGAAAATTAATTACGGTTATCATCATATATAAATCCATCACAATGCCTATGAACGTGGTGAAATCATTAGAGTTCCTCACCCCTGAGAAAGGTAATAATATGGTGATGGAAAATGATAAGAATTATTATGATATTTCCTTGTTTTTAGCTAAGGTTTTTTTAATACGTAGATAAATGATTCAACATTTGAGATGTATCTCCAACAATATATCTATCCAAATGACTTCATGTTAAATATGTCTACATATACCTAGGTGGATGATATGGTGTTTATGGAAGAAAATGAAATGTTTAGTGAGTGAAGTATAATCAGAATCCTCTTACCTAGGGTGGTATATTTAGTGGCTATTTAATATGGAATGGGATGAAAATTAGATTTTAAAAAAAGAAATTGTCATGGTTTCTTATAAAAGCATTTTAATACACTATCATTACCAGATGGTGGAATGAATTGTTATTGGGGTATCTAGGTGGGAAACATGAAGCATATATTTTTCTATAAGTACAATTCTATGCATCTTATGTAAATATTATAGTCACTTTTTAGAATCCTTTTCTTTTAGATCGCATGAAATTCCAAAGGAATTTGAATTTATTAATTTAGTGGATGGTCCATTATATAAACCATGTTTCAAAATGTAAATCTCATTTTTGGAACACTTTAATTTTATTCGATTAGAGTTAATGTCGTGGTGCTCCATGGGTGTTCTATAGATTATTGGGAGCATGTAGCTCTAAAACCCCAAAATGGGTGAAAATTTCAAGGGCATAATGTGTTTCTTGAAACTATCCAGACCACTTGAGAAAATCGTGCAACCCATACAGAAGGGCTGGGGTGTCATATATTTTATCCTAACCATCAAATACATTCCACATTTCCATGTTCATATGAATAGATATTGCGATGAGAATAAATTCATGCTCTACACATGTTTTATATGGTAGTGCCAATGAATCGTACAACCTGGCTCCTTAGTTAGTGGCTTGAGCATGGTTGGTGCGTGGATTGGTAAACTAGGGGTCCAAACCATGAGAATCATTAATGGAGATATAAATTACCATAATTAAACAAATATTAAATTTTTCACCCCTATATAGTGTTATCTTCCACAACAAATAGCATCCCCCCAAGGGAGCTCCCCCTCTTCTCTCTTTCCTTTGGGATACCTCCTTCATCCAGTGTCTATTTCATGCACCATCTCGTGAATTAAATATAATGGGGTGATTCAATTAATCCAAATTCATGTTTTTCTTTATTTATCTCTAGTCATTATATAAAATTATTGTGCAACCTAATTCGCCCTATTTTCATGGGTTTTTCCAAATTCTTTGATTTCTCTTGAACCGAGATTAATAAAACCATGATTTCGGATGTTTAAAGAATATTTAGAATATGATAGGTGGTCTATTGAATTTTCCTTCAATGTCTCACTATTTATGAAGTGTTTCATTGGGTCAGGTTTCGATGTTCCTATGAGACACCTCTTAATTGTTAAATTCTTTTTGAACAAACTAATGCCCTTATTATAGTATCCTATATATAGTTGTTGGACCTCATCCATGGTCATCGACTTCAATTTTTCACCAAAATATAGTGTGCGACCATTTAATGTATTTAGTTAATCAATTGTTTTATATTTAAACACCTTGATAAAGTGTGATATCTAAAACAATTTAACGAGTTGGGTAATTGGTATCTGGAAGGTTGGATCCCTCCAATATATTCACTACTAGATACTAAACCACAACTACAATGGCTAAAATATTATCATATTAAATAAATTTGATCTTTCATGTATAATATTATTGTTATAATAGAATATTTAATAACTCTTGCATGTATGGTATTATCTATCTAGGGAATACCACATGAACCAAATACAATTCTTAAAACATTGGAATCCCTTAATAATCAAAAGGTCCACATGGATAATTAAATGATATGATTATGGGAAGATACTTATTTTAGTTTCTTTATATCAGGTCTTGCACTAAATAGTACTTAGACTTTATTATCATTAATGATTGTAATGAATGATGGGAAACAACCTCTTTTTAACCTGTTTTATGATGTGTCATGTTTTTTTAAACAACCCTACCCATATTAATTTTAATAAATAAATAAATTTTGAAACTATTAAATGATACTCATTATCCGTATATTGAATTCCATGGATTTTCTCATTGGAAATTAATGATTTTACATACCTTGGTTATTACATGGGACTCCATTGCAGAATTCTAAGGATGGTCTCTTAGGTATCCATATGTTGTGATACCCTGTGAGTTTTATTTGGTATTCCTTGAACAATCACATGATGCATCTTATTACCTCTTTGAGTGATATTGGTTCCTTGTGGGAGAACACTTGGATGGGATTGATGTAGAGATGGTGACATCGCGCCACTAGTGACAATCAGACCCCGATGTGAGATACCTTGGATAGAAATAGAGCTTGATGACTCCATACAATGAATGGAGTGATACTTAGGACTCAATTAATGGATTTACATAGATGGAGTATAATGGTGATTGTTATTTATAGTGAATCCATAGGGATACATTAGATCCCATATATGGAAACTCTGAAAGGAAAACAACACTTCTTATTATATTATACTGAGGACAAGAATATTTTAGACCCATCATTTTTATATGTCATGAATGGGAAGCGTCTTCTACGAAAAATCACTTGACTAGGCTTAGTCATTTTATTAATACACCATACATGAGGTCCCAAATCAAATATTCTTTGGTTCAGTTATGTTTATATACATTCAATCTTTTGCTGAAATATGTATTGTTGGATATGAGTCCTTTGGGAACCTAAGCCAACATGTTTACCTTTATTATTTATGGATTCAACTGTCATACATTCTCACAATCCTACGTTATTTACATATAATATATTATGATTTTGGCACTGATGGTGTTTCATACTATGTATATCCTACACCTATCAAGGTTCCCCATTGAAATTGAATCCCCAATTATATGTTCATGTTCACAGGTTCATGTATTATTTCTTGTCTTGTGAATTGTACATAGGAGTAAAGATAAAAAGAATGGGATGGAGCTTAGGTTGATCATACATTTAACCTGGGGTGAATTTATCATTATTTTAGTTTATTATAATTATTTTTATTGTATGTCATATAATTACTACATTATATATGTATATCATCTAGAAATTCGTGCATAGTTGTATATAATTAATGTTTTCCATTATTACCAATTGTTATATTTATCTTCTAATGCTTTCTTCTCTATTGATATTACCTCTACTAGTGAGTGATCTATCAACGTCCTCTTATACATGTGTGATCCTATGTGGACAATGGTATATTCTCCACATTATATCTTAATTAGACCCTTTCTACTAGTTGGAAGCCTCTGTAATATGGGGATGTGCACTTGAGGCAATTTGGAGACTAGTCTAAGTACAACATCAATAGTCATTCTAGTTGGGACACTACTAAGTGGCATCAGATGATGATTATTTTACTTATCATACAATTTTAGGCTACTGTAAAGGAGACTAAGTATATGTAGATACTTGGAAAATAGTCATTTCTATGAGTTTTCAAACCTCATATGGGGTAATTTAT
Source organism: Viscum album (assembly GCA_963277665.1). Classification (NCBI taxonomy): domain Eukaryota; kingdom Viridiplantae; phylum Streptophyta; class Magnoliopsida; order Santalales; family Viscaceae; genus Viscum; species Viscum album. Next base: position 1,623,719,020 of record OY728158.1, read on the forward strand.
ATTTGAATAGGGATTCGATTTTAGTTCATGATGTTCAATGATATACCAGGACTGTTCATGATCCAAGCAAGCTCGGTCCAAAAATTTATTATGGATTATAATATTATATATTAATAGTTACAAACTAAATGTGTCATAAGATCCCCCAACAAACAAAAAATGGAAATCTATAACTTACAATAATAATGGGATTGGATACCCTAGATAATTCATGACCATCAACCCATAATGCATCTGAATCCCCCCATGGATTTAGGCCAAATTCCCACTATAGACCATCCATATCACCTATAATATTGATATCACTATTGTTCCAATGCCAACAAATTATAAGACCGAAAAAAATATTCACTAAAAACACCCTCTCTATGTTACTTGAGCCTGCATGAATAGAGACTATAATCCACCAATTACAAAATAAAAATCACGACCAAGCAGGCTTATAGATGATGTTCCACCAAAGGTTCCTAACATCCCTATGTCATTTGATATCACCAAAACTGAGTCCATAGGATGTGTCCCACCCATGGTTGTCACATTATCACCAGAATCAAACATCATCATCCTATGGTCAAACATTATCCTCTCCAATAGGTAGAGACTGTGTGACTGATCATTTACCATACTAATCCCTGACGAAGCTAGGTACCATTAATAATAGAAATACATAAGTTCAATTATTTCTATCATGAGGATCCCAAATAATGATTTTCCCCAAGTACATATCCTCTTACATATTCTTGTCATTGGATCCAAGACTAGTATCCATCTAGATCTGATGAAAAAATTCCACCCAGATTATCTTGGGCATCCCAGAAAGAGGGCCCACCATTAATGTTCCATACCTATCCTTCCTCGCAAAAGAATGAGGCCATATGGAAGACATGTTGAGGTCATGTTCTATGAAAATTGAAGGTGTCTGGGACTAACAACTACCTCTTTTTGAGTTCTCTTACAACAAATGTTTCTACTAAATAATTCAAATGGCTCCATGTAAATCCCTTGGTTTGTAATGATGTAGAACACTAGAATTCTGGGATAATGTTGGTGATCAAAATATACTAAAACATGAAATAGATGAAAAATGGTGGGAACAGTTAAAAATTTTCAACAACGCATCTTGTAATACCAAATTAAAAAAAATATATGCATATAATTATCAATTATACCTTTAGTTTATGGTTAGATACATGGTATTCCACTCTATATATCCATGTGGGCGGATAATGATATTTTAGAAGAAATGAATTATAAATCCCATGTACATAGACCGCTTCAAAATTCATTATCATGTCAGAGCTGTGGAATTTCAACAATCACTTCCACCTACCATGTATCAAGTACATGGTGAATTCCACACATCCCAACCGAGTATGTACATAAAATATTACTCACATGTACAAAATATTGAGTTAGTATAGCTATCAAATGATCTATTCTATGAGGAGAATCTGATGATGATCTTCGACCATAGAGATAATATTATATGCTAAAAGACTACTCACCTAGTCAATGTACCATAGCAGAATAGTAATTACATAGAAGAAACATGGGAACCAGAGGATGATATAAAGGAGAAGTACCCCCTTACTATTTTCATGTCAATATGTATTACAAAATTTTATTGGTGAAATTTCATAAGGGGATGAGAAAGTAACTACCCAAAATTACGTTCATGAAATATCCATTCATATAGATATTTTATATTCTTTAAAACACATCAAATCACATAAATAATAGAAGACATAACTTATAAATAATGAAATAATGAAATAAGACGTTTTTTCAAAAATTAAGTAACCTATACCAATGGAATAGAATATTGACAATTGGAATAGTAATACAAACCTTATAAATAGTAAACCAGCCAATATAATAGTAAACTGATCAATGAAAGTATGAATAAAATTTAGTAATCTTATAAATGAATATATGATATAATTATATCAGAATATAAGTAAAAAAATGTTTTGAAAATGATAAATTAAGTATTGGTATTAATCTAAAATAGAAACGATTATTTAAAATTTTCTACCATATATATTGACTAAAAATAATTTATTTTCATAAAATTGATTCATAGATTAATAATTTGATTTCCTATTATTATAATATAATTTTTTGTTACCATAATTAATTTTTTATTGTGTTATAAAATGAGTTATAATTTAAAAAGTTATATTTTTTTTGAATAAATGGTGATTTAAATTAAAAGTTAAATTTCTCATATTTATAAAATTAATTTATAATAAATTAATACATTTTTCAATATTTTTAATTAAAAAAGGGTTAGGGTAATTTTTTGTTATTTTTCTAAAATAGTTGATTTTTTTGTGAATAGTGAAATACAATAATTTATTGTATAAGCTAAATAAATGAAATTTTTGAGTCATAGTGGACCCATAAATGAATTAAGTGGAATCTATATTGAACTAAAAAGCTCTATTTAATCTATATAGTCACAATTTATCTAGTTATTTATTTTCTTGAGCCAAGATAACAAACAAATTATGATGAAAATAAAAAAACACCCATCTCCTTCAATATAAATACCGCCCCTCACCTCCCCTTCTACTCAGACCAAAAAAACCATGAAAATTTTAAAAAAAAATTCCCAATACTCTCCTAAGAAACTCTGACCATGTCCATGATCTTCTTTCCAGAACAAAATACCAAACCCATTTTATTATAGAGGTTCTCAAGGAGGATAAATTCAAGAGGTAAAATCCACTTCTGTTCTCTTTTAATGTACTAAATTTTTTATTTGTTTTCTTCTTTTCTCAGAACCTAAAATTATCCAAGTGATATAATAACTCTATTATATTTTATTTACAATTATTTTATTTTTAATGGAATAACCCATAATATTTTTCTTCTCCTATCCATTTTTACTAAAAATTAAAACAACATCTCTGATGTGTTGATTTAACACATTTAAGGATGACGAGTTTTCAGTTTTAATTATATCCTTAAATGATAGTAATAATACATTTTATGGTCCAAAAGACATTATAATATGTATCAATACTTATTTAATGTTTTTAAATCATTATAAAAACATCAAATTAATTAATAAAATAAGACTAGTTTGCGATGATCAAAAAACGCCAAAATAATCTAAACTATTATCATTAACATTTTATTAGATGAATCACCATAAAATATAATAAATTGATATATAATACTATTTTATATTATCTCTATTCATTAATGTCATATAATATCCATTCTAGAAAAATATTCTCATCTTCCATGATCTTCCACACACATACTCAAGTGAACCGATCATGAAAACCAAGGAAATGAACACTCTTGAATAATGAAACTATATATTATAAGTCATAAAAATAGATATAAATAAACATAATAAAACTATAATAAATAATATACATGTAGAAAATGTTTTTAATTAATTTTTTAATTCATTTAGTATGATTATCCATGACATAAACTGGATTCGATGAACAATTTTGTACCTAAAGTAAGTGATTCATTCCGGACATCCATTTTCTCATTTTTGTTACACTTTCTCTCTCTATGCCCCCAATGTAATTATTAAATGTCTTCATATGTTTTCCCTAAATTAATTATATATTTTCCAAACTCATTTATCAATATTATTTCAACATTTTTTGATATGGAAATACATGGTTTAAAAAGGTTTCCTTCTCAATTGTCCCCGATAAGGAAGACCAATTTATGGAATTATTCCAATTTCACAATAATGTTTATGTTCCCTACACAATATATTTTGATCCCCCATTATTTTTATAGGATAATAAATTTTAAATTGAATGTAATTCTTGGTTTATATCTTGTTTTATATAAAAGAATTTTCATTTTCCTCTTTACAAGATCTTTAATATTTTCCTTCTACAGTACTAAAAAGTTTAATTTCAAAGGATTCATAAAAACTATTTTACATAATTTCATATAAATTTTATAAAATTTATATTTATCTATTTTAATTCAATAATTGACATCCATTTATGATTTAAATCCATTATTTCAAGAATACTGTTTTGATATTCCATTATATTTATGTCTGATTCTTCATGATGCAGACAAATGCAAGTACATGTTATGATTGGTGTACCCAGATAGCTCCAAATTGAATTGAGTAATGTTAAATATCATTAGACATTGGGTTCAATGATATTGGTTGTTATCCTTGAATCAATCTCTTCATTGTTTAGTGGTCTTCTTTGTAAGCCTTGGTTCATCCTCTTCCAAGTACAATGGTCTTGGTGGTTAGTTTTGAATCATACTTATGTACTATTTATTGCTGTTTACACATGTCTATGAAATCACGATTACATGTTTCTGTGTTCTATATGTTATTATTCCACATGTTTATTCATTTTCTATACCTTCTTAAACTAGGTGATATTCTTTATTCCTATAGTTATTCCCTTACTAAGATTTTTTCTCATCGGTTTATTCATCTACTCAATAGGTTATCATGTACATATATAAGGGATAAAAATAAGTCAAGAGTTCATTATAATGACTAAATAATAGTTGTTTCTATTTGCCTTTCATATTTTCAGTTTTATTCACATATTCCTCCAATGATACTAGGCTTTGTGAACAAAGGTTTATATTAAATGGTAAATTTTTCTTAAAATCAACTGAAAAAATTTGTAAAAGTGTAGTGCTATTGTATAATCCATGGAGAATTTATTTGGAATAATAATATGAAGAAACGATTGTAGTTAATAATTGGTACATCACTAATACATTCACATAATAATATAATAATAAAATTTTGTGGTGGGTATCACCTGTGAAAATTTGCACAATGAATCAGAATAGAATCTTGCGAATGCAAGGAATTCCCTTGGAAATACAATGATGGGTAAAATCATACCATTCCAATATCTATGAAAATGGTCTAAAAGTAGTAGGGACCTTATACTAATTTTTTCTATATCATATGTAATCAGGTCCATGTGATACAAATTCTATTTATCCATTTAATAGGTTCAAGACACTACCTTCCAATATACATGAAAAAGTAAAATATGGACATGAAACCAACGTAAATTCCATTGATAATTAATTAATTATTATTATATATATAAATATAAAATTCATTTAACAATAAAAATATTAATTTATATAAGATGGAACAATTAGGATATCAAGTCCAGGTTAAACACACTTGAACAGTGTATTATATAATATTGACAATGTGGGAAATAAGAAAAGCATGGTACACATCATAAATTCACAGATAGAGTTGAGGTCTCAAACTCAAACATCATGAAGAAAAGGTTTACTAATTAATTGAAACACAATATAACCAATTATAATTAATTAGATAACCTTTTATGGGGAAATGCTTGAGGAAAATAGGGTGTCAAAACAACGAAAATTTTTAAATAACAATACAGATAATAAAAAGTCATAAAACAACTATCATATACTATTATTATGTACCTAATATAGTATAAAGCCTTGTATTGTCATTTATTTGGTGAAAATTGTATATTGGATGAATGCCTTTAAAATAACTCAAATGGTCTAACATCAAACTAAAAGTATCAATAGGAATAAATGTTATTAATGATGCCTAATGAGTGGAGATATCATCAAGTGTAATCCATTGATTTCATCAAATCGTGATTACATGTTTGGGTAGAAGAATCATCCATAGACCTATCTCAATGAGGATCTTCATATAAGAATAAGAAGACATGCATTTCGCTGGTGGAGGAATGAATGAGGTTGGTTAGGTTATATGAGAAGATGGGTAAAATGGTTATTTCACCAAAATATATAGGGTCACACAATTTATCCACATCGTTTGTAAAATCATGTCCCAACTGTGAATGTATTACCTTCCAAGGATAATTCTCACACAATTTTCACACGGATTTCAAAATTGTATGCAAATCGTTGCTTTAGCCACTGGTAAAAACTACGGATCTTTCACACGGGCTTGCGGCCTAGCATACATGACTATTATAATTAATGTGTGCTCATATTCTCATTAAAATACCCAACATGATTAGGTGAAACCATACAGATTATGTAGAATGATTTCTACTGAAATTGTGGCCTTGTGGGTTCTTTTACTGGTCAGGGTTTTGGGAATTTAAAAAGCATCGGATACCCTTATTTCCTTCATATCCTCTCTAGAAAATCACATTCGGTCAAAACCAAGGTGTTAAAAATAAATATAAACGATCCGTACCCAATAGAAAAAATAGTGTACTGATAACATTTAATGATGTATGCGACATAAATGAGAAGCATTGAATTTATGAAACATGGTAGACGATCCTCAGATTACATGGATGAACAAACATGAGTTTTTTCACTATATTTTTGGATAGTCAAGGGAGTGTGGGAAATATGGTATATGAATAGAGAGAGTACAGGTCAAATTTAAGAATGGTAAATCCAAATTGTAAACTCACTAAGTATGTTTGATTTTGGGAAGGGGTGTTGTTTAGCACTAATATTAGATTCCTATAGGGTTACTCTATTGCCATGGGTTATGGGAGTGATTTATTCATAACCTGTTTAGTATGTGGATCTGTACATGATATCATTTTCTTTACATTTGTGAGATTGGATCTTGATATTTTGTGTTTTACATGAATGATTAATGTAACATATTAATCAATTTATTTTGAGACACTGTTGTTATCGAGTGATTTTGATAACTATTTTATGTGTCTCATAAGTTGAAGTAATTATGATTGATGAAATATAACATTTTTTACATGATTCATTGATAGTGTGTGGATTTTTTATTTTCGAATGTGTGTGTTCAGTCCTTTGAGACCATTTTTTACACACAAGATAGGTTTTAGTGTCTTGTAGGGGGGGTTTAAGATTTCATAGTTCCCCCAAATGTATGCAATTATGTCATAGGTTGTTGATGGGTGGGTGGATGAATACATGTGGTAATCATATAGATATGGAACTATGGTGGAAAATATTGAGAAACCATTTTTTATCAATTATAATAAAAAAAGTGTGTTGTCCATTGCTGTAATGATGGGTATTGGTCAAATAAGGGGGTTCTCCTGAGTATGGTCATGTCTGGATAACCTATGGGGATTGATGCATTGGGATATGTCAGGTTTGTGAGATGATATTTCTATAATTTAACAGTTAAATTAAAAGGGGTCATGATGTTATCAATTTTTAAATATTTTTAAATCATGTTAGGTGTTATTTTTGACCATTTTTAAAAAAAATTAAATTATTATTTGACTATTTTTGTGTCTTGTGATACGTCGAAGGGTTAAGTGGACCGCTGGTGTGATTATAATGTCATGATAATACCTTATATTTTATGAATTAGACATAACCAGGATTATGAGACTATTAATAGACTAGGTTGGGATAATAGTGGGATAAAATGTTAGAGTTACTAAATATATATAAAGTTCATGTACATAAGGATTGATTCATCTATAATGGTTATATGTTAGTGTATAATTTGTGGTGTTGGGTATGAAGATTCATGGGGTGTCCACTTGTAACTAGTCCTTAGAGAGTGCCTCATAATGTGGGTCTATTTTATTAATGGGAGTAGGGATTATGATTTCCCAAATATATTGATAATAGAAATTGGAATAGATAATTATCAAGGATTCATGATATGGTAAAACATATATTGGGGATGACACAATGGGTTATCAAAGCATGCAATGCTCATTTTGAATGTTTTTATTATGTAGCTAGAGTGCATAATGGGGGACCCATCACATTGGTGGGTTCATTTTTTGTGATTGTTATTGGATTCATGTGATTGAGTTTCATGTAGTAAATATAAATTCATATATATGAGTTCTATTTAATGATAATATGATTGATTTAGTACATTCAACAAATGAAAACAACTCAATATGGGGGAGAACGACAAGTAGGGATGGGGGTTAGTTTGGGAAAATAGACCTATAGGGTAAGAATGTCTATGAGATATTATTTGACATAGAGAAGTACACATATTAGTGAACCAGAGAGGGGATCCATGAAATTGACATAGTCTTAGTAGTTATATAGTGGGTTCTTTTGAAGAGTATTTGGGGATACATAACGGTTTAGTAAGGTAGCGATAACCATTTGTAGATCTATGACATCAACTGATGACATATAAAATTAGTTATTCAATTATTTATAAAGTTTTCTGGTGGTTGGTTATCATCTCCATTAGTTTGGAAGAAATTGGGAATCCAATACATATACTGGAAGGTTTTTAGGAATTATCAGTACATTGGAACGTCATTTATTGAATTTAGACACGATTGAGTTTGTAGGATAAGAAACATTTTAATACATCATTTGTGGAATTACTATGATTCTGGGGAACTAGGAGAGCCTCTCCCATGACTTTGAGTAGTGGGACTGGTCAAATATAAAATATTCTACATCATAACATGTTATAGAACTATATTTTATTTCATACATCGAGGCTCACTAGTAGACAAGTTTCATGAAGGATTCATGAATAAAATTATAATGGACATGAATAATAATGGTTGGGATATTTTAATGACCCAAATTAAACATGATTCATGGAATTAGGAAACTTTTGAAAAAATGTTTCTAGACATTGGGGGAGCTTATGGAATTTTTGTTCTAAATGAGATTTTGAGAGTTGGTACATCTCTAGGAGTTTATTTCTATAGATGTTCAAAGGCATGATAGTTGTTTCAATTGATCAGGTGATCTTTAATGATGGGTTGGGTGAATGATATGAATTTTGGATACACATAGATCATCATTACATTAAATATGAGTTTTAAACCATTAGGAATGAATGATCATAGGATAACAGTAATTTGTTGTGGGAACCTTAATTTTTAGGTTGCATGTTGTACCCTTAAAAGTATCTGTCAACTTCTTTTTGTTGTTTTTTTCAAAAGAAATAATATTATGCATAGTAACATCGTGGTGAGGAATGTATGTTGGGACCATGTTGGTTGATGATATTTTTAGATGAATGGCCTATTGTCTTCTGTTTTCAGGGATGTTTGAGAAGAATCCAAATAACATCACTTTGTATAAGTGGGTGAGGAAAGACAAGAATGTTACAATACTTCCACAGTAAATCTGACGATGCTTTTTTGGTCTGTATTTCACAAAGATCATTAGATGGTTGGAGAACTTATGATTCAAGCATTATAAATTAAATGTGGTAAAAATATGCAGCCAATCATATGGGTTTGTCTTTCAGAAGCAGGTGTCTAAGGTGGCACAATTTCCCATTGTTTTCCAAATATATTGGGTTCAAAATTTTGAGTTGGGCTAGAATCGTGAAAAAGGGGGTTATCAGTAAGAGCATATCTAAATATGGAAAAGGAATGAATTTCTCAATGATGACCTTCATGAAGTGTATTTCACAATGTCATAAAGATAGTAGACGATGTTCTTCATGATTTCGACAAGCTTCACGAATGGCAGAGGTGAAGAGCTTTTCATGAATGGTTTTACAGTGGAATGGAATAAAGAGAATCATGGTGGTGAAAAGGAAGAAATAGCTTCATGGTTTCACCAAGGATTTGACAATGCACTTCATGATTATGAAGAGCTTTGCGAAACTGGAAAATAACCATACTGCTTCACGAAACATAATGATTTTCGATTGAAATCTTAGAGCTCTGCGATTTGATGCGGAGGTGGCAGTAAGGTTGTAGAGTCGGTGAGAAACGCCGATATATAAGTCCCTACCACCTCGAGAGAAGTATAGATACATAACAAGAATTTTAGTGCTCTCAAATTGAAAAAAAGGTTCACAGAGGAAGTGGGCTCTGTGAAGGAAGTAATCTTTACGAAGGAAAGTAGATTCATAGAAAGTCGTTGAGATTTGAGAAATAAGAACATCACAAAGAACAATCAGTGCTCTGTGAAATAGTGAGATCATCAATCTAGTGATCTTTTTTAATGTGGGTTATTTGCGAACTAAGGTGCTCTGCGAAGCTGGGAGCTTCCCAAGGGAGCTCTGCAAGCTAAAGAGTTGAGTACCCAAATTAAGTGAGAAGTGCTTTTAAGTGGATCAAGATTGGAATGGGGTATATGACTATATATTATTACTAAGTCCAAGTAGTTCCTACCATCTTTTAGATAAAAAAGATAAGAGTTGTTTTCCAAGATCAGATTCATGAATGGTTGTCTAGAAGCAATAATATATTTCATTACACTATTTTTTCTAAGAGAGTGTGCACATACTTGAGTATTATCTCCAATGTACTACACGAGTGAAAGGGCTTATCCTGCTCATTGTACTACACATCAAAGGATTGTTTTCTTTTGGATTTTGTGGTAATATATTATTTACATACCATACCAAAGATGTAGCTACTTTTATGTGGTCCAAGACATTACTAACGATGTTTAAATGATGAGATGCTGATTGGGGTTGTTTCATTCCCCATGATATTTGTTTTATGAGATAATTCTATAATAGGGGTATATTACAACCAATTATAGATGTCATGACATAATTATAGGGAATTTCAATCCACCATGATGTTAACATGATGGGATGATTACATGTTTGGATGTGGATTGACCCTGATATATAATTAATTAGATGATTCCATGGAGGGATTTTATTCAACCCTAACATTGAGATCACTAGATTATTTTATGGGGGTATCCAATCACCATTAGGTTGTCATTATTCAATTGATGTAGTGAGGGGTTCCTTTCCCCAATAAATTATATATTATGTTTCGGTAAATTTGGCATATCTGAAGTATGTTTGATCAACATCATGTGTTATCATAGTACTATAGGATCAACGATGGTTTATTTTATTGTGTTTCCATAATTTATTTTTTATTCCGAGGAAGAAACATTAAAAATGCACTATATTTACCTCTTCTATGAATGGAAGCATTGCTGTTGGAAAATAGGGTTATATTTATACTCTACATGGGATTTTGAGGTACATTATTACGATATAAAACCTCATGAAAAAGAGTGTTGGTGTGGTAGTATCCTAGTGTGGGATGTTGGAGCATGATATCCGGTAAAGATCACAATAAAATATTGGTTTGAGACTCAAGACCTAGATGATATTTCAATTTAATTATTTTAGTATTGAAATATATGTGTTAATCCCATGGGATATCTTGTTATCATCCTCATACCTCTTGTTACATATAGAGATTACAATTTTTATATCTTTGGAATTTCTGTTTTTTAGTGGAAAATTTTTATCATATATAGATTATTCTGAGATATTTTTATGAGATTTTGTATGCTATTTGTATTTTTTACACTGATTTAAGGGTATGAACTTTAATAATTTCTAAATTCCGCCCTCACTTCGAGTCACCAACCTCTGGTTTATATGTCGATCCACCGAAGACTACATTTTAGTTTGATTTGGTTACAATGGAGTTACTGTTCCAATACATTTAATTTTCCACAAACCCAATGATTGAAAAAATTATATATACAATCAAATAATTGAATGATTGTTTTCTCATTAAATTATATATATTAAATATTAGTTTAATTTAATTTTTAGAGTGATTATGGTTCATCAAGAGAGAGGATGAGGAATAAACAAGGGGCTAATTTTTTAGAGTAACACTATGTACCTAGTAGTTGAAATAATGTTTTTCTAACACTATATGATTATATAGGAACCTAGTAGATCTTTAAAGTCAACCTAGTTGTATTATAATAGTAATACACTTTATATTATAATTTTGAATCATTTACATAATAATTTAAAATCAATTTTCCCCAATTATTCCATTTTCAAAATTATTGCACGTTTTTACCTCACATTTAAGATTATACACAATTTTTAATTAAATCCATTTTAATATCACATTGATCATGAATAAATTTTTTTTACAAGTATCTATCATTTCCCTCAATAGAAAATTATTATGTTTTTATCCCTTATTGTTGGAATTTCTTCTACGTGTAAAACAATATAATGTGTCTCAAAACATCAAGAACAGTATATATTTTGGATAGGTGTTTTTCCAGGTATTTGTCTTTGTTGAAGTGTAAATTAGATCCATGAATAAATGTTATTGATTTAAGGATACATAAATTATGGTTGATCTTTTGTTTAAAAATTACATATGTTTTTTCACACATCATTTGTCCTAACTTGGGATTTAAGGTAATGTTTGGAGTGACATATCTCCCCCACTGGGATTATTACAACACAAATTTATAGGTTTAATTGAATGATACTCTTTAATATACATCCAAAAATAAATATTGGGTTTTTAATTTTAATAAAATATAATGAGGAAAAATCACTTCTGTTTTTTCATTAATGAGATAATTCATAAAATGGATTCTTTATTTTAAAAAATATCAAATAGATATCCTTCATAAATTAATTATATTAATTCCTTATTTTACTTATTTTATTATTAAATGCATGTCTGGGTTAGATAAACCATGCTTTTGGTTAAAATATATGCCTTTAAGTGGTTTATATCATTCCTAAACTATCCCCTCAGAATTATGCCTAGGGATGCACTTGTTCAAAAGATTAATTATAAAAAATGCATATAATACCATTGTAGAGAAGATCAAGTATACTTAATTATGTGGTTTCTTATTGATGTTACTAAACATGAATATTGTGACACATGAGAGATATTAATGATCATGTGAGAAATAATTGATATATTCTTTATATATGAAACAATGTCTTACAATATTCATTTTTTACTTTAATTATCATTGATATTTGATTTTACATTCTTCTATATTTTCTTACACATGGCCTTATATTACACCATATTTTATATGGAATTTTGGTTCATTGTCTTGATGATTTTTTCTTAAGAAATGTGAATTTATATCTTTTGTGGACTCTTACATAAATAGGATATTTTCCATTAATGAATGCAGATAGTCGTCTCAGAAATTGATAACGAATATGTTTTGTTATGTATGTATATGTGTTCATTTCTAAAAGAATAAAATTGACGAACAATTTTAGTGTATAATATATATATATATATATATATATAATTCTTCCATATAAGGATGGAGTGGTCCTTATGGTAGTTGGTTATCAAAATGAACATATTCATATTAATATATTTATATTTATATTTATATTTGACATTGTGGGTCTATTTTTCTAAAATTCTCCTCTAATAGGGGATGGGTTTTTTGGGAATCCTCCATTGTCATACCCTCATAATTGACATTTTCCCCAAGATTACTCAGATATTATAACGTATAATGTTTTTATGATTTGGAAAACATAATTCATTTTTCATGAAATTAATCTATTGTTATTGTTTGGTTTAGAGAATATTGAAACTTATTCAACATGGAAAAAATCTTGTTGTTTCTCTTTAAATAAATATTTTTACATTTATATTACCTTCATAAATTTTATTCAATTATTTAACAGTTGGGATTATGATAAATTGGTTGTAGTCATGTTGTGACATCTAGGGGATGTCACACTCATACCCTTAATGTTATCACTTTGGGTTGTATGCAAATCATCATTTGTGTTATCTATCTAAAATGTGTCTCATTATGAAATATTAGTGTTAAAGTTTATGTTTTGTTCCCCTTGTATTGTATATATTAATGGTAGACTCTTTTTATGTCTTTAATGGATGTTAAATTCATTCAAAACTTGAATCTTTTAATTTATTTCCATTAGAAACCACCCACTCTATAATTTAATTTCCCCTCATTAGGCAGAAATTGGATCAAAATAGAACTCCATATTTCTATGAATGTCTAAGATAATTTGATGTTTTTAGAATATTATAGAATGTTTGAGATGAATTGAGAAGAGTTGAGGTGATTTGAATTATTTAAATATGACGCCTAAATTTTAGAGAGTTTTATGATTGTGGAAATTTAGTTTAGTAGATAATATGTTCAGAATCATGGCTAACACACATTTGTTTTATCCATAAATAGAGGGAAGTACATTGCAGTTTTTGTGAAATTTTATTATGTACCTATGTGTGATATGGTGGAGTGATTAAATATTTTAGAGTGAAGGAGTTTTATACTAAGCATTGGTAAGAATGTTTTCCAGATAGATGAAAAAGAATAGAAAATATCATATTCATTTTATTTTTATGTCAAAATGGATCATCAGACTCGGAAATACGTCTGATATTTTTACATTGAGTTAGTGGTAGTTCAGAAATGTTCCAGTGGTATTCATGAAGAGTTATATTATTGGAAAACCAATAGGCTAGATAATTGGACTGGGTATCAAACTAAGAATCATTACGAAGTCTAGAAAATTTATTACATACTACTCTATATTAAATTAAAGAATTAATTTTTAATATTATATTTGTGATATTTTATAATGCATCATTGTAAAAAAATTAATCAACTTGTGATATTTTCATAACTTCATACAAAAATTGTATTATATCATTTTATGTTACTTGAAAGACGTTGATTCTGGTAATGAACATAGTTCTATACAAGTGTAGTGGTATATCCTACCGGTTTTATCCAAAAAATCTTATCTTTTCTATTGCATTGTGTGGTATTAGATAATTTACAAGCCATACCAATGATGTACCTATTATTATTTAATAGTGAACATTATAATTTCACGGGATCCTGTGGATGCATGATTGTTTTGTTTTCCAAAAATTCCTAACTCTTTAAAAAGATGGTGAGGTTGTTTTAAAATGATGGAAGCATAAAATAAAAATATATCACTGATTCACAACCCTCTCAGAGATGAATTAATCCTACCAAGGTAAACTCAATTTTTATCTGAGGGAAGTTTCCCTTCATTTACTAACTACGAATTTTTTCTAAGAGACGTTCTTATAGAGAATATGAGTTGTGTAAATTGTAAGGGGATTATGTTCCTTTATGGTAAGAACTATCATATCTAAATTATTGAATGATGGATTATCTTATGTCCCATGGGTATGATTCTTTTAAAGCTTGAACAGATGAATTTTATCTTATGTATGAAACTTTTCTTATTAATGTTTTTTACAAGAAAATTCTATAGAATTATATAAGAGATAAGAAATATTTATCCTCATGAAACTATCAATTTTAGTTTCTAATATTGAATGGGGTTTCCCCCACAAATTTATATTATGATAAGATGAAGAAAGTTTATGAATTAAATACACATTTGAAGATGTAAATTTTAAAAATACAGAGGTTGAATTATAAAGATCTCAAGATGGGGGTTATAAATTAATTAGTGATTATTTACCGGTTTGAACGAAATTGTTATAAATATCATATTTATTATTGAAATGTTTTATGATTATATTATTTTTTAAAGTATATTGATAATTCTTCTTAACATGATTGATTAAAAAGTATCTTTACTAGAAGACATTGATTTGGAAAAACTATCGCAAAATAATTCTTATATTACACTCATTACATATGAAATTATGAGGGATAACATTATTAATGGGAACAAACAAATATTCATAGGGAAATTTATTTCATGGATTATGTGAATGAAAATACTAATAATATTCTTGACGAAGAATCTAGTGATTATTATTCTGAAAATGATGTATGCAAAAATTTTGATGTTTTTCCCTTATTTTATAAAAATGTAAAAAATATGTAAATGTCAGTATAAGGAAAAAATTCCGATGAATTATTTTGAATATGAATCCTTTAAGAAAATTTCATCTAATTTTCCTCCATGTAATAATTGTTAATATAATGATTTTTTGGAAATAAGGATGATAAGATCTTTGAATAAATAGGGTGATAAGAGTAAATATTATTCCAAAGGGAAGGATATAAAAGTATCCAATTATAAATGGAGAAGCATCTGATATAAAGATGATGCAATAAAATTTAGTTTTTTTAAATCTGAATAATCCATTTTGAATCCTAAATAGAATAATTTTATTGAAATAGTTGACTATGATGTATTTAGAAACAAATGTTCTGAATAAGAAGAAATTCGATTAGAGTTTCATCTTATAGAAAAATTAAATTAATGTAAGATCATTATTTAGATCCTTGGGAAATAAACTAGGGAGTTAAAAATAAACATTCTTCTACAAACAATCTTGATTGTTTTCTTGATGAGAATGTGAATCTTCAATAAGAGATTTATTATTTTTTTAATCCCTTTAGAAATAATGTAATTATAATGATCATCTGGAAGTCAATAAGAATAATGAATAAGAATATTTTTATCTTTTCAAACAAAATATTTCTAAAGATGAATATCAGGTAACATATCTCAATGACTCTATTTGTGATGTTTTTGAATGATATGGAAGGGTAAACCTAAGAAGTATCAAAATTTATATTCAAAGGATGAGAATAATGACGAAAGTTTTACTAAGAAAAAGCATGATTGGAATGTTATGTAAGTGTAAAAATCCCACAAAGTGTAGGAGTCATAATTTTATAAAAATTATGATGTTGAAAACGTTTCTATTGCACTTGTTAATGATAAGGCTGAAAAAAAAGATCTAAAAAAATATATTTTTTTGATAATATAAAGTTATCTTTTTAATAATTATTTGACAAAAATATATAAGAAGATTTATGAGAAACATTCCCATAACTCTAATCAATATGGGAATTTTAGTGAAAATTATTCCTTCTATGGATACTATTTCTATTTTGGTGGATTTTGGAAATTTAAAAATAGTTGTGGGTCTAATAAAAAAAACATTACTATAATTCCAAGAATTATCGATGGAAAATTATGAGGGAATTCAATCCTCTCAAATGAAGATGTATGAGAATGATAATTTTATGAAATTTGAGTAGGATGGTGTGAATGTTTAAAATAGTTTCCAGCCATTGGAAACTATTTGGGAAACATGTGAACAACATATAACTCCTGAAAAAGGTAGTTTTATTTGGTTACCACTTCAGCAAAAGTTATTTTTAACCATTCATAAATGCTATATGTTAATTAATATAAACTAAAATAAAAAAGCATCATGTAGAAACCCCTCGCAAAACATCAAAATGAGAAAAACATTAAATTGTTGATCATGAGTGTTTTTTCTCATGTAAAAGGAGACATAAAATGTTTTAACAATGTGAAAGACTTCAAGGAACGTAATAGAGAAATTTGGAAATGATGAATCTCTCAGAATAAAACATGTTGGATCAGCTATCATTATGGTCTAAAAGTTGAAATCCAAGAAGACATTGTTTATTTTATTTACCAAAAAAGATGCTTAAATATGTTTTACAACAATTTTATGAAGATAATATGGTTGTTTTTTGAGAATATTATTTTTGGAAAAAGAGAGGAATATGGATAGATACATACATGAATCCAATGTACAAAAGGAAAAATATTTCAAGTTGGCGATGTTAAAACCTATTGTTATAAATGAATGGTGGAATGGAATCCACTATGGAATAAAAGGGTAGGAAACATGCATCAGAGAAACATGTTCGAGATATCAAAGGAACATAATGTCTATGGTTTTCTTGATATGTCCTGATGAAAATATTATTGTTGAACTATTTTCCAGAAAGGAACAATAAATAAATAAGTTAATAATAATGATCACATTTTTTCAAAACAACCCCTAGAACATATTCATTTGGATATATGTAGTTCAATTTTAAAACAATTAACCCATGGAGATAAGTAATAATATAATTTCATTAATGAATTTAGTCACACTACATGTGTTCTTCCTATGAAACATAAGTGAGATTCTTTTCAATTTATAATAGTTTCAGGAGGAAAGATGATACAATATTAGAGTATTCAGTTATGAATTTTTAGAGATAAAATGGTGGTCAATACAAGAATGAATAATTTGAAGGTTATTTTTTGGAATCATGGAATTCAGTGTCACTTCCTCACACCATACACTTCACAAACAAAATTGTGATCTTGAAAAGAAAAAATATTAATTTGGTTGAAATCATGCAAAAATATTTAATTGAATATAGTCTAATGTTTTTACTTTTTTGGGAAATCCATGATCACTTTTGAGTATATTAAAAAGAAATGTTTATACTGGAAATGTTCTGACATGACACTATATGAAATATTTTGTAATAAAATCCAATTTTGAGTCACTTTAGTGTTTTTCATTGCCCATTCATCATAAATAAAAAGTGTGGAATCCTTGGGAATATTGGGAATATAATGGAATATGTAATTTTTTATTCCTATTCTCCATAAGGAAGAGGATAGAGATGTTTCAAAAATGAAAAAGGAATATTATTTCATTTTATTTATGTGAATGATGATGACCGTGTTGGAAATGTTGTTAAACAAATATGTATAGATAATAAAGTTAATCATGATGAAAGTATTTTTTATAAAAATTATGATGAGGATGTAAATTTTTTAATACTACTCAAAAAGAAAAATCAGAATCAGTTGTTTCGAGTGATGAGAAAGATACATCAATATATGATATTATAATGAGGAAGAAAGTGGACACTCAAATCATTATTGGTGATCAAATTCAAAGGGTTCAAACAAGAATTTCATCACAATATATATATACTTATATTTAACATTTTTGACTAAATATTTGAATAAATATTTTGAGCATCCATTTTAGGATCTGGATATGAATGAAGAGATTGAACATATATAAAATAACGATACTTGGGAACACATATCTAAATTAAATAAAAAAAATGTTATCATTTTAAATTTCTTTTTGTATATTAATATAATAGAATATGGGGAAGTGATAGAGAATCAGAAAGATTGGTGTGGAACAGTTACTCACAAATTGATGTCATTTATTTTGATGATACCTTTTCTCTGGTGGAATGGTTAGAAATAGTAAAACTCATTCTTGATATTTCAACATAATGATGTTGAAAATTATTTTAGATGGATGTGAATTCATCATTTCTGAATGGATATCCTGATGAAGAAGTATATATTGAACAAAAATATGGATTTCATTTTCGATAATATAAAATTTATGTGTTACAATTGAAGAAATCATTTTATAGGCTGAAATATTCTCTAAGGGTATGGTATTTCAAATTTGGTACTTTTTAAGGATGTTGGTTTTAAAAAATGAGTTGTTAATTGAAATATTTACACCAAATAAATCCATGATTCCTCCCTCATTTTAACTATGTATTTTTATGAAATTATATTTTCTAGGATTGATGAATGAACATGTGAAATATTTTATGAATAGTTGAAAAAATTATTTTATATTTTCATACTGGGTGAAATGAAATACATTCTTGGGTTAGAAGTGAAATAGAAGAAGAAGATTATATTTCATTCATATGAAAATCATTGTAAATAAAATCTTAATATATCATGAATGTAAAATTCAAAACTATTTTCTTCATTGATTTCAATGGGAACCAAGTTTTCAAATCATGGATAAGGAAAGTAAGTCGACTCTAAATTGTTTTAATGGTTGATTGGATGTTTTTTGAATTTCACTTCTTCGATACCTATTATTTATTATTATATTAATTTATTTTTAATATTTAAGAGTTATAAAAAATAATAACATATATTTTCTATAAAAATAATCCCCTGATATATTAAAGGAACAAAAATATGTGAATTAGGTATGGTAGCTCATAATGATCTAACTTTTTTGGGAATCCAGACACTGATTGGGAAAGAAATGATGATGATATAAGATCAAAATCAAGGGGTGTTTTCTTTTAGTATAATATGGTTTTAAATTGGAAGATAATTAAAAAAACATTCAATAGATCCTAATGTGATTGAAGAACATTTGTAATGATCATTGGTGAATAGAGAAGGTGGAGTTTTGAATGATTTTAAAGGGATGGAGTTTCAGGAATGAGGATTCTTGAGAAATTATTCGGTCCATAATAATAAGGAGAGGGAAAATCATAATAATGTAATTATTTTATCAGAAAAGATCATCATATCGGGTAATTGGATTGGTATCTTTGGATGGAGTCTAAGGAAGTTCAAAATTGTTTTTGTAATATTCTGGTGGAGTTATATTATCGCACTAAACAATCAAAAGCGAGTATCATACTGGGTATCAGACTCAACATCATTTCAAATTCCAAATATGTTGTTATATATAACTGGATATGGAAGTGAAGAATTTTTTTTGAATATAATATTTTTGAATGTTGCCAAGGAAGCACGATAACATGTTTTAAAGCAATATGTGAATGTTTCTTAACATGTAACACATATTTTTTTACACAGTTTTGTGATACATGAATCACATGAAATGTTTTATTGTACATAGTTCTACACAAGTGTAGGGGTATATAATCATTTTTTATACACATAATAGGATTCTCATCAAGTGGGTTTTTATTGTATTGTTTTGAAAATAATTCAAGGAAATAGCTACTCTTATTGAATAGTGAACCTTGAGAATTGTTTTGTTCTAGAGGATGTGTGATTTTTTTTGTTCAAAAAATTCATTCCTCTTTAAACATAGGTGTGGTATTTTTATGAAGGATGGAAATATAAAATATATTGATATCACTGAATCAATATTTCCCCCTCTCAATGATACATTGATCCTGGATGGCTAATATCATAAGCATTAATAGAATGGGTTGGATAATAGTTGTGATGTACTTCCATCAAAGGGATGTGGTATGGACATGAAGTTCCATAGTCATTGGTAAAACCAATATTGAATCTATGTGTGTGTGTGTGTGGTTGTGTGAAATTAAATGTGTTATTCCAAAATGGACGTTGTGAAATGGTTTTATTAACTATTTGGTCTATGTGTTTCTCCAAAATATTTGTGTTCTAAGCACTAAACAACCCATCCCCCAAATACCTACATGAACAAAAATGGAATTTATATTAGGCAATAAATAAGCATTTAAAATAAAAATTTATGGAATGTAAAAGATTTTATACCTCAATAATGAATTCAGTTCTTATAAAAATCACCCTTAAAAAATTCAACCATTAATTTCCCTCTCAAGGGTTGACAGGAATTACTAGAGAATAGATATTTCCACTGAGCATGTACATTGGCTGCCTTTATCCAGATGTTGTCTTATACTATATTGTGCATCCATAACAACCGTATAAGAGAAATTGACCCACCAATGATACGCATAATGCTACAATCTGCAATAAGAATTGGATTCTCCCCAAAGGATGCATTTCACATTAATTCAACCCCTTGGGCTAAAAATTATGATACATGTTAAAAAATAGCGCCACATTTGAGATAGGTAGAAGATGATGTGAATGGATTGGAACATTGGAGGTAACTATAACTGATATGATGCCGGCCCAAATATCTCCAGAATATCAAATGGCCCAACCTATTATGGTGAATGATTACCCTCTATCATGGTCCACCAATGCACCAACCATAGTGATACATGTTGAATGAACTTATCCTCGACCTGAAACTCTAGAGGCCGTCTGTATTGAAATTTATATGCTTTCTGTCGAGAATGTGTAATAGTCATCCGCTTTTGAATCAATTGAAGCTACTCTTCCATCTCAGGTATATGATGGGATCTAAGATTAAATACCTCTCCTACCACTAACAGGCCCATCAATAATTCACCTTGACTAATTTATATCTCCTTATAAAGACCCATATATATTGTATAATGAAATATATATTTGTAGGATAACTCAAAAATGGATGCATTACCCTTCCAATATCCACCAAAATATAAGACGCATGCCCCCAACATGTCCTCATGCAACTGTGTCATGATCTCGGACTGGATATCAGTATAAGGGTTTTCTGTCATGCTTAGAAGAACCTATGTACTAAACTCCCGATGAAAGCCTTTCTAGATATATTATGTAAACGCGAAATCATTATCTGTAACAATAGTCTGATGGAACACCTGAATTTATTCTATCTCAAAATTGTAAACCTTCATAAATTAACTACTTAAAATATATCCTTGAGAGGTAGAAAAAGTAAAAACATTGTAATCCTATCAGAAAATGACCTATTGATATCATTTACTCTTTGAGACCTCAACAAACTAGTCATGAAATCCATCATATAGTCATCCCACATCTACCAGGAATGGGCGGATGTTGTAAAAGTCCAGCTGGTCAATAGTGTTCTTCCTTCACCAGCTGACATGAGTAACATTTCATGAATAAATCATCTAAATATCTTTTCATACCCATAATTCAGTATTGGAAATGAAAATCATGATACATCTTGTGGACTCTTGGATGTAGTGACCCATCTAATCCATAGATTACTTGAATAATCTCATCCTACGTATTTTAAAAAATCCACATGTGGCCATGTATAGGAAGAATCTCATCAGAACCAACCATCCAACCAGAAGGAGGGTCCTCACATAACACACTAGCATGTAGGACTAGGCCCTTATAATATGATAGATACATCATCCTTATTCTAAAAATAAGTGAAGATGTCATATATATGGATGAAAGAAAACTATTTCTATGAATTGTCTTCACCACCATGTATATATCATAGAATAAATTCATAATCTACCCTCACAAATGGCCTCATTAAATTCTTGTGTCTGAGTTTCCCAACACACTACATTATCCACTATAAAGTTGTTATTAGGCGTATATTTAAGATCAAGGTCATATGAATATAGGTACTGAGTGCACCTTCATTTTCTTAGATATAGAATAGGATATGTGAAAAGATATTTGAGGACTTTTTATACAATATACACGAAAGAACACTCTCCTAAAAAATAATGTCTCCAATACACCAAATCATTAACCACTACAACTATATGATGATCATGTGTCGAGTAGTTCCTATCATGTAGCCTCAAATTTTGATAATTGTATGAAAAATATATATTTAAATGTATAAGTAATTTTCCTACCCTAATAAATGATACATCACAATAAATAATATGAATCCAACATGGATCTGGAAAATTCAGTATCGAGGCTGAAGGTAGTCTCCCATTGAACTCTTGAAAGCTTGAATCACATGCATATGATTATAAAAATTTCACAACCTTCTTAGTCAAGCCTATGATTGGAATAACTTGTCATGATAAGTCCTATATGAAATGATTGTAATATCCATCCATCTATAAAAAACTATATATCTCAAATAAATTCATTGAAAACTCCTAGTAAACTATAGGTCTCACCATCATTGGTCCAACTGAATCTCCTATATCAAAGATAATGTTTCCCAAGAAGTGAATTTGATCCATCCATAAGTGTAACATTATAAGATTATCATATAACCAATTTTCTCTTAGTATATCCAAGATATTCTCTTGTTGTTTTTCATGGTCATGATGAGTGTGAGAATACATAAATATAACAAAAATGAATACCATGAAAAAAATATATAAGGTTGGAAAAAATAGTTTATCATTTATTTGAAAACCATTCAAGCATTCAGGAAACCGAAGGACATAAAAAAATACTCATATAAACCACATATTCTACAAAAGGATTTACAACGTACATCTGATGGACTAACACACGGTTGAAGATAAACATATCTCAAATAAATTATTGGGAACACCTGAGATCATCAGATATGGATGATGAGATCATCTGTAAAAGGTAGAGGATATCAGTAATTAACCATTAATTAGTTCAATTTTTTCTAAAACATATATATTCTAAGAGTAACATCATACATTTTTTAAAAACTTACCTGTGAAAAACATAGAGAATTTTTTTTTGGATAAACCCCAATTCTTATAATTTTTTTAGCTACCCCATGAGCTTTTATATCTCAGTAGTATCCTTTCAATAAGATTGAATGGATACAGGTGTATCTTATGGAACTATCTTGAAAGACATCTCTACGTTTATCACTATAGTTAATCCTAATATTATACTTGGAAAATGTCCTCCAAATGACCAACCATTGGAGGGAAATCATTCTGAATGGTTCACTAATCATCTAGATATAAAATCAAAATCAATACTATCATATCACCCATCCAATGATGGTAGGGTCCATCTCAGCTCTTCTGGATATCCCATTAACCCTTGTGAAAAACTATACCCCCTCTTGTGAAGTGGTGGTGACCCTAAAATGATATAAATAAACAAAAGCATGAAATAGAACCAACTAGTATATTCTGAGATTGATGTCAAAACCTATCAACTCAATCATAGGGAGGTTCAATATGATGTCATAACCACCAATATATAGTGGTAACTCCTTTTATAAATAGAAATCAACCATTTTATTCCTCAATGGAGTGTCAATCATTATAATGCTATCAAAATAGTATGCACTGATACCAAGGATATTTACAATAGGAAAAGATATAAAGTTATAAGAAACAAAAGTATCCAAAATAGTAGATGCTGAAATAGAGGATATTAGAATAGTACCATCCAAAGAAGAAGGTCTAGGGTTCTGCAACTCAGGTGTCAGTTTTACTTCATATATCTAGCCTAATCCATAGGCTATGATACAATCTAGATACCCTTAGCATATCAACACTACTATCACTACAAATCTAGGGTCTTACAACCATGGCCAAAACCATCACCTTGGCCAAATTATCCATGATCACTCTATCTCCCTACCTAAAAATATGATGTTGACCCCTATTCTACACATGGAGATAGTTTAGACCATATGTAACTAGATTTCGAATGATAATTTCATCAAAATATTTTTATATTCCCCTTTTTAACACAAGATCGACACTTGACTATGTCTCTCATTCACTGAGGTCTCATATATCCTAGTTGATTTTACTAATGGAACCTCACCTAGATACCATAGTCTATGCTATCATAACTAATATCGCCACATGGAATCTTTAGACAATGCTTCCTTTTAGTGGTCAATATTGTACCATATCTTGGTGTAGAACCACCGTTCTTGACACCACTGACCTCTATCAAGTTAAAATATTTGATATGTGTTTGATTTACTATTCTGTAAATGGTAGTCAACAAAAATACATTCACCTATGATCGAATTTGTTACAAATGACCATCCATGATTCACATAGATTTAGATAACTCAACAACCATCAAAATAGGTGTATAGTTATAGATATATGAAAAACCAAATGAGTAATAAAAAAATGATAACATGACCTTCTCTAAGTGTGTGAACTATCATGACCTATCATCCATCAACATCTCGGGGTAGAAGTAATCATATAATTCTATATGAAAATACCTCATGCCTTCTCTTGATGAAGTTCCACATAAATAATGACATCCCACCATCTATTTGAAGACTCACCCTGAATATACATAATGAAATTTATCCTTCTCTCAGAAGGCATCTTTAGATACTCGATGAAAGATAACAAGGCCTCTATCCATGACCCCACATCTTGTGGTCGTCCATCCCCCAAGATTGTGGGCTGATGCTGCTCCAGTAACTCACATGGAGACTCGGTCAAAGTTGGGGCATGTCGTGGGGATCATTAAAAAGATACAGTAAAACATAAAATCTTTCATCAAATAGTGCCTCAACACCTGTGTCTAATTAAATCAAGAGTGCCTCACCTAGAACTACTATAGGATCTACTTGTATCCCATTGAACAACTCATCCAAAGAATTATCATCACCACCCTCCTGACATGCTATAAAAGGAAATCGTGTTGGTATACCTCCACAAATTCCAAGAACATTCCATAGATCAAGATTATACAACCTCTAAAAGCATATATATAT
Source organism: Viscum album (assembly GCA_963277665.1). Lineage (NCBI taxonomy): Eukaryota > Viridiplantae > Streptophyta > Magnoliopsida > Santalales > Viscaceae > Viscum > Viscum album. The sequence goes on from OY728158.1 coordinate 1,623,744,552, forward strand.
AAATAGGATAGGTAAAAGAATTCTTATTAATCCATGAACCCTTGCTTATGGGTTCAACACTTATAAATGTTGTACATTTTTTTGAAAATAAACTATATCAATACACACAATTTATTACATTCGAGGAACACTTCTTATAATGGTTTTTTAGAATAGAAAATTAAATTATAAATTATCAAAACTATACAAAAATAAATTAAAAAACTAAAACTCTTCTGGTTTTCTAAAATTCTAAGAGAAGTGAAATCCTTTGGATAATTTCTTATAAACCATTAGAACATAAAATTTAAAAAATATGATGAACAATTATGTTTCCAAATAAGTGGTTTTAAAATATTTATTCAATACATTAAAAATATTTATTTTTATTAAATAATTACAAAATAAGAGTTTTTCATAACATTGATAAATAATATTTTTCATACAACTATGAAAACCATAAACATAAAAAATATTAACATTTTAAAGTAATTAATTTGATTTTTGTATTTGAAAATAATAATTTTGAAGGTTTAATTATGGTACTTAGTAGGCCATAAGAGTATTGTGAGGATACCGAGCTGTATCTCAAATTTTACAACGTCCCCTTATGTTCAATGGTTCACTCACCAAACCATATCTTAAAATTTGATACACAAGTTTAAATTTTATGATAACCTTTAAATGGTCTTCCATTATATATCATAATCCAAAAACATCTCAAAAATAATATATAAATGAATTATTTAAATAAAAATAAAATAATCTAACAAATATCAAAACACAGAATATTCACTTCATTTAGAATTTCATAAAAAACACATTTAGAAGAAATCCATGCAGATATTAACTATTCATATTTAAAAGCCACAAATATAAATGAAAAATAAATTAAATTAATATTGAATAAAAATATAGATAATTTTGATGATATCATAGATGTTGGCCAAATAAAATGGTGAATGGTATACATTAGGGTGTAGATATATTTTTTCAGATGAAATAATATCTTTTGTAAATAAAATTAAACAGTTATAATAGAAATTTTTTTTTAGAATAACCAATTAATGATAATAATAATAAATAGTTTTTTATTGTTTTAAAATATTTTAATTTAAATATTTAATTATTTATACAAAACATTAATTCATTTCATAATATATTTATTTATGTATTTATAAATTAAATATAAATTTTTTTTTGAAATCATGATCAGTCTTATAGATAATTAAATATTAAAACTGAACAACCCCCTTAAAAACTAACTAGAAACCTAAATGGGACTTCTACCTTCATGATAGAAGTTGAAACAATAGAATGGGGAATGAGTTTTTCTAGATAGGATATCTTCTGGTGGGTGAATGTGGGTTTCCCTTGAAAATTAAAATCATAAATATATATAGAATTTCTAGGTAGTAGCTTTTAAGGGAATTTGATATTTTATTTTTTTAACGGATAATCCTTCACACTAGATTATATGTATATTATAAATGTAATAAAATTCATATATAATATAGGCATTGGAAATTCAAATGGATCTAAAACATGAGTTTTTCCCTCGATCACATTATTATTATTTTATGTTATCATCATCACTTTATTTAATTTCATATCATTACCTAATATATTTATATATATTGTAGAATTTTTATATAAATAATTACATTATTATTCTTTAATATATTCCTATCTCTTTGTTTAATCACTTGATTTTTTATTTTTTTTTGTTTATTATAAATTTTCATGTCACGTTTTTACTAGATTTTATTTTTTTACCTTTTTCTTTCTCTATATTTATTCAATAATGTCGTCATTATTATAGTATATTATTATTAGTTTTTATTTTTTAAAATAAAAATAATTTTCCTCTAAAATAAAAATATATTCTAATGATTAAATATTAAAATATATGTTTAAATAATGACTATATTTTAAATTATTTTATCAAGATAATGTTATTTAAAGAAAACAATATTTCAGGAAAAATACAATTTCATAATTTTGAATCCGGATATGTTTTTTATAAAATATTTTATTAAATCATTTCTTGATTTTTTTTCATTTATAAAAAATTATTCAATAAATACATTATTAAAAAGAATTACTATTTAAATTTTTTTGGGTATTACTGTAACAGCCCGAGATTTTATGAAAAATGTTTTTTTTATGTCTTGTGTTGTACGCTACACCAAAAGGAGCTTGCACAACACGCATCCTTGACTTGCCTTGCATTACACACAATCACAACCTTCCTCGATAGCGTGTGTAGTACGCAATACCGAGTTTCACTAAACAACGATATGCTATAAAAATATTATTAAAACTAGCCGTTATGAATAGTAATAACCACTTTTTGAAATCCAGTAAATCTTATTTTTCAAAATGAACTTTATTTTTGGATTCGGAGTATCGAATTTAGCCTAAGGTGAAATTTTGGTACTTTTCGGATAACTTTCATATTCTGATGAATAGTGAAAATTACTAAATTATAATTAAAAACAACTTTTTTAATCGAAATAATTAATAGTGATAAATCATTAATTTGAGTGGTTTTAAAGTATATTTAGAATATATTTTTTACAATTTAATACAATGTTGGTCATTGGATGTAATTTCACATTTAAACTAGACATAAACAAGTGTCAATCTTTTGATAGATATTGTTTCTTAAAAACACGCTATTTGTTTTAACAGCGGGATTTAATTATAAAATTAATTAATGCAAATTTTATGTTATGAATTTGGTAAAATAGACTTCATTTTTGAATTTGGAATATGAAATATAGCTTGGGATGAAATTTTGGCATTGTTCTGAAAAACATCAATTTTTGATGAATAGTGAAACTACTAAGTGGTAGGTTAAAAACTGAATTTTGCATAAAACTTAATTTTACCGCTTCTGTGAATGGAATTTCGAAAATCCGAGAGACATGGTTAATATCAAGGACTAAAATGTGGTTCAATGAGATGAAAATAATTTTTTTGTGAATAGTAACTTTTTACTTTTTTTACCGCGGTTAATAGTAAATAGGGTAACTAAGGGTAAATATGATATTACTATTACCCTAACACATGTCCTAATTCTATTGGACAAGTGTAATTCGACCAAAAACAAACTTAGGAATAAAATATGACCATTTAGGCCCACTTGGATTAGATTAGGACATTTATTATTAATTTATTTAAAGAAGGGATAAAATAGTTAAATTTAAAGTTTAATAAGTAAATCATTTTTAATATGGGGTTATACATAAGATTAATTCGATTGTAAATATTCATTAGAAAGCTCAAAAGATTTACTACATGATGGTATTTTATTTGTAATTTTTAGACATCAAATAAATTAATTTATTTATCACACAAAGATGATGCAGTAATTATCTTGTTAATGAAATATTGACATAATTGATGTTATAAACACCAAAATAAATGTAATTTGAGACTTTTTATGAATTAAACTAATTTTATAGGTTACTATGATATATTAGTGTTGATTTAACCAACTTGGTTCGAACATATAATTTTGTTATGACTTTCACAAAAATCATGTATCAAATAGTGTCAAAATTGACACAAAATAGTTTTTAAATCAAATATTATATTATTAATTGTTATTTTATTCCTAAAAATCTAAGGTTCGGCCAAATGACTTAGATAAGGATATATGTATTAATAATATACAATTTGGGGTTCGTTTGGCATGTTATAGTAAGTTTATTTACCATATAGTGAAAGAAAACAAAAAGACACGGTAAAAGTTAAATTATTTAACTTAGAGTTAAATCTAATTGATAAGGTTAAAATAATATCCTAAACTTGTCTAAATTCTATTGGTTGATAGGATTTCGACCCATCCAAACTTTAGCTTCGAAATAAGACCCTTTGGTACCATTATAAACCGATTTTGACTTTAATATAAAATAATATTTTGAGATATTCCTAAGGTGCCCCTCTCCTCCCTTATAAAAGGACACCTCCTCCCCCTTCCTCCTCACACCAATTTGAGCACTCAAGCTCGGCCAACCCCTGCCAAAATCTCTTCTCCACTTCCCTAGAAACATCATAGAGGTTCTGGTCTTACTCAAAGACCAATTCTAGTGCCCTAAGATGAGGTCTCAAAGAGGCACTTCAAAGAAGAGGTAATTACCGTTACCAATTCTTTCATCTTTATTTCTTCTTCCACTTCTTCTTCTTAGGTTGTTTCATTATGAAGTAATAACATCAGTATCACTCATATACTGATATGTTATTATAAGTATGAAATAACCCTATTTCACCATCTATCCATCCTACGGAAAAAGAAATCACCGCGCGTGCGTACGTACGGAATACCGTCTCCACGCCGTGGTGTAATCTATTTTCCACCACCACCTTACATGGATGGGTATAATGATGTAAAGAATAACTATACATAGTTATTACAACATCATATTGATTCTGATATATTGTATAATCCACTCCACTCCAATTCAATATTTATAGAAATGATATCATCGCTCGTGCGTACGTACGGAATACCGTCTCCACGACGCGATGAGATTCATTCTCCATGTTAACCATTTAAAAATGATTATAATGTATATATAAGAAATAATAATGAAATATATGACATTATAAAGCTACTGGATTTATGTATATATACATATGTATGTCATCTACTTACTTCCATTTCAAGACAATAAGGAAAGTAAAACAGCGTTCATGCGTACGTACGGACTACCGTCTCCATGAACGGTGTTTTTCATTTTATTTATCTATCTATTATATATATATATATACTGAATATATATGATATATAAATCATATTTTATATTCTGGAAGTAAGTAAATCATGATATAAGTAATAATGATGTCAAGAACAACAAGTCAAAACACCTAAGATAAATGAAATGATTTTACCCAAAACGCTTCTTTAACATGGAATTTACAAAAGAACGGGTAATATAATGTTATAAGTGAACCATATATGATATCATAACAATGAATATGATTCTGGAATAAGTCAATAACATGATTTAAATCATTATACAGGAGGTTTGGACACTTACAAAGCAAGTCGGACCTAAGGTAAGGGAAATATCACAATCTCATTTTTATCCGAGATTGTTTATTCGTAAGTATTTAATGGGGTGTATTTTATCATCTACATCCATGTTCCCTCAATATGTAATATTATTTCCATCCACCTACAATTGTTTAAATCCAATTTTACTCTTCTATGAGTTTTTAGTAAAGGATATGAAAGGAATCTTTTTTCGTTTTTCGTACGAGGTACTTTTTGACTTTTCCGACAAAAGTACGAAGAATGTTTTTTTTAACGTATACGGCACGAACAGATTTATACTGTTTTATAAAGCCTTATTTTCATGAAGATTCCTATAAAAGATTTCATTACTATTTTCAATAAAATCTCTTTCTTTTAAAATTGCATGATGTTTTGTGAAAAGAAATTGATTTTGAAGAAGAAAGGATATTTTCCTCAAGAATTCAATTCATGTATTTTATCAAAATTATTTTCCATATAAGATAATAAAGGGTTCTGTTTCTATCCATATTTTTACATTGATTTGACTATGTTGTGATGGAATTATGTTTATGAATTCCTTTATCTTATTTGAATGGTTTTATGATGTCATGTTGTTTAAGAATCCCATTTTTATTACATGGGTTATGCAATGATGTATGATTTATGATTTTGTGGCACACATAAGAAAGGATTTATTAAGAGATGGGTGGGACCTATATCTCCCTCCAATGCATTGGGTAAAGATTTCACATCTCATGAGATAGACATGGCTGGAATGGTAGGTTATACCGGTTCAGTGAAACAGGACTGAAACGAGGATTACTCGATTCAGAAAGGGACTTTGTCCACTAAGATAGTCTTGGCAATGAGTCTTGACTAACAAGAAATGATTCTATATGATTATGTGTGTATGCCACAATGAGTAATGTTTTAAGTTATGGTTTTATTTTCACTACTATGATTTATCCCATGTTATGAAATTATGCTCTCTTTTGCAGGTTAAGATTTCCAAAAATGTTATGTTCTTATGAAAATTATGTGATTAATATTTCTTTTGTTTACCCTTACTGAGCATTTGAGCTCACCCTTTTATGATTTCTTTTCCCCAGGATATAAAGAAAGGTTTTAGGTAAAAAAAAAGTAAGATCTTTATGGGAGATTTTGAAGATCTTTCACCAGGATTAGAAGATTACGTTCCGAGTTTCCAAAGACACTAAACTATTACGATCCTTGTGTGTGTATTTTTGTTATGTATTAAGTATTCCGCAAAAGTAATGTAATGTTCATGTACGTTAGGCTTCGGGTCTCTACAGTTGGTATCAGAGAAAAGGTTTAGTCAACCTTTGGAAACTAGGACGCGAAAACGTTAGTAAGATCTCTAGAGATATTTCTAAGGTATGTCTAGGGATGCCCCTAAGGATAAGTATACGTATAGGATATACTTCTAGAACTATGGTAACGATATTAGATTAAACCAAAGATGATAGATATTTAAGTTACTCCCCCTTTATTACGATTTTTGCATCTAACTCTATTCTGTTTGGGTTTTAGAAAATGGCTGGAAACAAGATGATTCACAATAATGGAGGATATGATGGACAATGGAATGATATTCTTCATGAGCAACCAAATGAAATAGGATTTGGATGTCCAAACATCATTATTATTCCGAATCAGAAATCTCACAACATGATCAATAATGTAAAATTTGGTACGTTTCCTGACTCGACTAATAAGAGAAAGATGGAGTTCCATGATGATCATAGAGGAAAGAAAGTTCAATTTCCCCTATGTAAATCATGTGGGAAGAGGCATCAAGGAGAATGTTTCAAGGGAACTGGAAGATGCTTTGGGTGTGGAAAAGAAGGACACAAAGCAAGTAAGTGCAAAGGAAAAGGGCCGGTTAACACCATGGATGAGGATAATGGTATTGCTACGACATCAAAAATGGTTAAGTGTTTTAAATGTGGAATGTATGGGCATTATGCAAACAAATGCCCTAAGGGAAAGACTCATGAAGAGAATCAGTATGGTCATATGGGTAGTATTTATGTGGATGATGATGAAGAGACTACAAATGATATGTGAGATGAAAGAATTTTTGAAGCTCGGTCAATGGTTTGAGAATGTAGTGGCATGATTACATGTTTATCATGTGTAATTTTGGAATAAAGAGACATCTATGGATTGTTACACTGTTGTCTTTCCTTGTGTTTGGAAAGTATATGATTAATGTTACCAGTATCCATGAAAGGTTATTCAGATATTTTTGGAATGTAGATGATATGCGCATAATGAAGGGATAAAGAGAAAATTAAATGTTTGATAGTATTCATGAGCTCATGGTTGATATAAGGACTAAGTGATATCATGGTTTGAGTATATAGAATTTTGAGGATTTCGGTATGTGAAAAGTGTTAACTTTTAACTGCATTAAAGTTTTCACTAAGGTTCAATGGGTATTCAAGAGAGTACAAGATTAAGGCCTTTGAATGTTTGGAATGTGACCAACAAGATATATCTTATGATATATGGGGATCAACGATGGTATTAAATCTCTGGTAATCATTTTCACTATGTTATGAGAATGGACTGCAGTATTATGGATAAGCCTAAATATTGGAATGGATTATGTTGGACATAAGTTAGTATTGTTTAAGGATAGAAGTTTTTTCGATATTATTGATGGGATGTTATAGTAATATAGTTTTATAAAAAGGACAACCTGCAGGACGGGCGACAACCCATCGCTTCGGACAAGGCTGTGGGAATCGAACCCACAACCGAAGTGCGACTAGCCTTTATCGCCTACCACTGGCCTACAGGAAGTCCCTGTTTAGTAGAAACTAGTTTTATTATATTAAGTAGTATGATATATGAAGTATAAGTCCATTTTAGGAACCATATGTGATTAATCTCACTATAGATCGACTTATGTATATAATTTTTGCTAACCTTTTGTTTGAGACAGATGGAATGACCCGTCATTCTATCACATGATCTGCTAACACTTCACGAATAACAAATTCAACTTCATTTATTTAAGAGATGATGTGGAAATTGTTAAAGGCACGAACAACAGTGAGATTGTACCAAAATAAAGTAAGTATTTATTCTAATTCAAATTTTCAACTTTAGGGAAATGATCTTGAAAACCAAAAATGTTGTCCTAGTGATCTTATACCTGATGAATCAGATGGTACCTTATATCATCACAAATCTATGGATTTGTGATTACTGGCTTTTCCATAGCCATGTTCTCTACCACTCTCCATCAGAACATGATGGTTAGATTTCTCTTCCATATCCATATTTTCACCTATGTGGAAACCCAGTGATTAGCTTATTTGGGTAATCGTTACATTTCATACTTTAGTTTTTAAAGCCAAGTTTTGGTATTCCCTTTTACGATGTGGGTTTCTATTAAAGAAACTTTCGAATAGTAAACCATTTATAACCCCGACGAATTTCGAGGGCGAAATTCATTTTAAGGGGGGTAGAATGTAACAGCCCGAGATTTTATGAAAAATATTTTTTTTATGTCTTGTGTTGTACGCTACACCAAAAGGAGCTTGCACAACACGCATCCTTGACTTGCCTTGCATTACACGCAATCACAACCTTCCTCGATAGCGTGTGTAGTACGCAATACCGAGTTTCACTAAACAATGATATGCTATAAAAATATTATTAAAACTAGCTGTTATGAATAGTAATAACCACCTTTTGAAATCCAGTAAATCTTATTTCTCAAAATGAACTTTATTTTTGGATTCGGAGTATCGAATTTAGCCTAAGGTGAAATTTTGGTACTTTTCGGATAACTTTCATATTCTGATGAATAGTGAAAATTACTAAATTATAATTAAAAACAACTTTTTTAATCGAAATAATTAATAGTGATAAATCATTAATTTGAGTGGTTTTAAAGTATATTTAGAATATATTTTTACAATTTAATACAATGTTGGTCATTGGATGTAATTTCACATTTAAACTAGACATAAACAAGTGTCAATCTTTTGATAGATATTGTTTCTTAAAAACACGCTATTTGTTTTAACAGCGGGATTTAATTATAAAATTAAGTAATGAAACTTTTATGTTATGAATTTGGTAAAATAGACTTCATTTTTGAATTTGGAATATGAAATATAGCTTGGGATGAAATTTTGGCATTGTTCTGAAAAACATCAATTTTTGATGAATAGTGAAACTACTAAGTGGTAGGTTAAAAACTGAATTTTGCATAAAACTTAATTTTACCGCTTCTGTGAATGGAATTTCGAAAATCCGAGAGACACAGTTAATATCAAGGACTAAAATGTGGTTCAATGAGATGAAAATAATTTTTTGGTGAATAGTAACTTTTTACTTTTTTTACCGCGGTTAATAGTAAATAGGGTAACTAAGGGTAAATATGATATTACTATTACCCTAACACATGTCCTAATTCTATTGGACAAGTGTAATTCGACCAAAAACAAACTTAGGAATAAAATATGACCATTTAGGCCCACTTGGATTAGATTAGGACATTTATTATTAATTTATTTAAAGAAGGGTTAAAATAGTTAAATTTAAAGTTTAATATGTAAATCATTTTTAATATGGGGTTATACATAAGATAAATTCGATTGTAAATATTCATTCGAAAGATAAAACGATTTACTACATGATGGTATTTTATTTGTAATTTTTAGACATCAAATAAATTAATTTATTTATGACACAAAGATGATGCAGTAATTATCTTGTTAATGAAATATTGACATAATTGATGTTATAAACACCAAAATAAATGTAATTTGAGACTTTTTATGAATTAAACTACTTTTATAGGTTACTATGATATATTAGTGTTGATTTAACCAACTTGGTTCGAACATATAATTTTGTTATGACTTTCACAAAAATCATGTATCAAATAGTGTCAAAATTGACACAAAATAGTTTTTAAATCAAATATTATATTATTAATTGTTATTTTATTCCTAAAAATCTAAGGTTCGGCCAAATGACTTAGATAAGGATATATGTATTAATAATATACAATTTGGGGTTCGTTTGGCATGTTATAGTAAGTTTATTTACCATATAGTGAAAGAAAAAAAAAGACACAGTAAAAGTTAAATTATTTAACTTAGAGTTAAATCTAATTGATAAGTTTAAAATAATATCCTAAACTTGTCTAAATTCTATTGGTTGATAGGATTGCGACCCATCCCCACTTTAGATTCGAAATAAGACCCTTTGGAACCATTATAAACCGATTTTTACTTTAATATAAAATAATATTTTGAGATATTCCTAAGGTGCCCCTCTCCTCCCTTATAAAAGGACACCTCCTCCCCCTTCCTCCTCACACCAATTTGAGCACTCAAGCTCGGCCAACCCCTGCCAAAATCTCTTCTCCACTTCCCTAGCAACATCCTAGAGGTTCTGGTCTTACTCAAAGACCAATTCTAGTGCCCTAAGAGGAGGTCTCAAAGAGGCACTTCAAAGAAGAGGTAATTACCGTTACCAATTCTTTCATCTTTATTTCTTCTTCCACTTCTTCTTCTTAGGTTGTTTCATTATGAAGTAATAACATCAGTATCACTCATATACTGATATGTTATTATAAGTATGAAATAACCCTATTTCACCATCTATCCATCCTACGGAAAAAGAAATCACCGCGCGTGCGTACGTACGGAATACCGTCTCCACGCCGTGGTGTAATCTATTTTCCACCACCACCTTACATGGATGGGTATAATGATGTAAAGAATAACTATACATAGTTATTACAACATCATATTGATTCTGATATATTTTATAATCCACTCCAATTCAATTCAATATTTATAGAAATGATATCATCGCTCGTGCGTACGTACGGAATACCGTCTCCACGACGCGATGAGATTCATTCTCCATGTTAACCATTTAAAAATGATTATAATGTATATATAAGAAATAATAATGAAATATATGACATTATAAAGCTACTGGATTTATGTATATATACATATGTATGTCATCTACTTACTTCCATTTCAAGACAATAAGGAAAGTAAAACAGCGTTCATGCGTACGTACGGACTACCGTCTCCATGAACGGTGTTTTTCATTTTATTTATCTATCTATTATATATATATATATATACTGAATATATATGATATATAAATAATATTTTATATTCTGGAAGTAAGTAAATCATGATATAAGTAATAATGATGTCAAGAACAACAAGTCAAAACACCTAAGATAAATGAAACGATTTTACCCAAAACGCTTCTTTAACATGGAATTTACAAAAGAACGGGTAATATAATGTTATAAGTGAACCATATATGATATCATAACAATGAATATGATTCTGGAATAAGTCAATAACATGATTTAAATCATTATACAGGAGGTTTGGACACTTACAAAGCAAGTCGGACCTAAGGTAAGGGAAATATCACAATCTCATTTTTATCCGAGATTGTTTATTCGTAAGTATTTAATGGGGTGTATTTTATCATCCACATCCATGTTCCCTCAATATGTAATATTATTTCCATCCACCTACAATTGTTTAAATCCAATTTTACCCTTCTATGAGTTTTTAGTAAAGGATATGAAAGGAATCTTTTTTCGTTTTTCGTACGAGGTACTTTTTGACTTTTCCGACAAAAGTACGAAGAATGTTTTTTTTAACGTATACGGCACGAACAGATTTATACTGTTTTATAAAGCCTTATTTTCATGAAGATTCCTATAAAAGATTTCATGACTATTTTCAATAAAATCTCTTTCTTTTAAAATTGCATGATGTTTTGTGAAAAGAAATTGATTTTGAAGAAGAAAGGATATTTTCCTCAAGAATTCAATTCAAGTATTTTATCAAAATTATTTTCCATATAAGATAATAAAGGGTTCTGTTTCTATCCATATTTTTACATTGATTTGACTATGTTGTGATGGAATTATGTTTATGAATTCCTTTATCTTATATGAATGGTTTTATGATGTCATGTTGTTTAAGAATCCCATTTTTATTACATGGGTTATGCAATGATGTATGATTTATGATTTTGTGGCACACATAAGAAAGGATTCATTAAGAGATGGGTGGGACCTATATCTCCCTCCAATTCATTGGGTAAAGATTTCATATCTCATGAGATAGACATGGCTGGAATGGTAGGTTATACCGGTTCAGTGAAACAGGACTGAAACGAGGATTACTCGATTCAGAAAGGGACTTTGTCCACTAAGATAGTCTTGGAAATGAGTCTTGACTAACAAGAAATGATTCTCTATGATTATGTGTGTATGCCACAATGAGTAATGTTTTAAGTTATGGTTTTATTTTCACTACTATGATTTATCCCATGTTATGAAATTATGCTCTCTTTTGCAGGTTAAGATTTCCAAAAATGTTATGTTCTTATGAAAATTATGTGATTAATATTTCTTTTGTTTACCCTTACTGAGCATTTGAGCTCACCCTTTTATGATTTCTTTTCCCCAGGATATAAAGAAAGGTTTTAGGTAAAAAAAAGGAAGATCTTTATGGGAGATTTTGAAGATCTTTCACCAGGATTAGAAGATTACGTTCCGAGTTTCCAAAGACACTAAACTATTACGATCCTTGTGTGTGTATTTTTGTTATGTATTAATTATTCCGCAAAAGTAATGTAATGTTCATGTACGTTAGGCTTCGGGTCTCTACAATTACATTCTTCTCACCTTAACATAATTGTTCCCTCACAATTCATTCTTCAGACTCTTGCAAATTCTGAATATTCATTATCAGATTTAATAAATACTAGAATTGATAAACTTCTATACTCTACCAACCACATCAGATCTTTAAGTCTCTCTACACCATTTTTTTCATAACAAATATAATTCCCAAAACCACACTTTCGTGTTCATCACATATAAATATTTTTTATTTTTTTTAAAGAAACTGAACCAATAAAAAACATTTAAGACATTCCACTAATGTTTCCAATGTAGGTTTTGGAGAATAAATAATGACATTATATGTTAAAAAACAATAGAGAAATATAAAAAACAACTAAAATTCTATTGGTGCGCTAACATAATATTAAAATTAATGTCCTTCTGATTATTACTACTAAACGTGTGGAAAATAAATTTTAAAACATAGGGTTATAAATTATTTTTATAAGGAATTTGTTTTAGAATCATTGGTAAATACATTAAAAATAGTTCTTTTGATTAAATAATTACTTATTAATAGGTTTTCATAAAAATGAAATATAATAATCACAATACAATTTTGAAAACCATAATTTTATGAAATATTATCCTTTTAATGTAAGTCCTTTGAATTCACTATTTCAAAATAATAGTTATGAATTATTAATTATGATAATCAATAGGCTATAAAAAACTGTGAGTTTACTGAGACGTATCACATGTGGGACAATGTCCCCATAAGGACATGGTTACACTCCCCTTACCATAATTTAATATTTGATACTCTAGGTCCAATTTTAAGAAGACATTTCAATGCTTATTCCTTTATCAATTATAATAAAAATAATTAAAAATAATACATGCATACATTTTTTTATTTAAATGAAAATAATCCCACATATATCATAACATGGAAGATTCACTTCATTGAGAAAACCTAAAAAATCACATATATAAGAGATACATGCTAATATCAATAGTTAATATTTAAAATTCACAAATATAAATTCATAATAAATTAAATCAATACATGAAAAAAAATTCATGGAATGTCTATGATCACATAGAGAATGACACATCTAATTATGCATGACATATAAGGTGTTGTAGAGGAATTTATTGTACATAAAATAATAAAATTTTACCTAAAATAATAACATTTATAAGTGAAAATTTATTTGTATAAGAAACAACTAATGATAATAATAATAATAAAAATAAATCATTTCTTTGTTATTTTTTAAAAAAACTTAATTAAAATCATGGATAATTTATACAAAATAATAATTCTTTAAAAAATATATCTATATCATTTTAAATAAATGATAAAATTATAGATTGAAAACATGATCAGACCCTTATATAAATAAAAAAATTCACTTCACCTAAAAATAGAACGATACTGAAATGAGTCTTCTGCCTCCATGATAGAAGTCGAACCAGACGAAAAAGGAAGAGGGAAAGGGATTTTATTTGGTAGGATCTCTTCAAACAGGTGAATGGGGTTTTCCCATTAAACTAAAAACATATAAATATATATAATGGTCAGTTGGGAATTATATTGTGAGGGAACATGCAATTTTTTTCTAAATATATACTCATGATAGCCAATATTATATGTACATAATATATATAATAATATTCCTACTTAACATAGGCGTTGGAACTTAGAATGGAGATAAAAAAAGATTTTTCCACAATCACGTTATTATTATTATATGTGTTCATTATCACTTTATTTTATATCATATAATTATTCATTATTATATTACCTTTTTTTATCATTGTTCAATCATTTTTTCCATATTCTTTAACATTTTCTATTTTTTAATCATTTCTTTTTATGTTTTAAATTTATATGTCACATTTTTCCTTATTGTGAAATTTCATATATATTGTTTATCTATTTTAATTTAATCATGTCATCAGTATTATAATATAATACTTATCATTATCAATTTTTTAAAATCAAAATATTTTCCCTCTAAAATAATAATATATTCATAACATTAAATATTAAAACATATTTTTTAAAAAAGAATATCTTTTAACTTATACAAAAAATACATTTATATACATAAATTAATATTTCATGAGAAGCAATAGTTCATACATTTAAATAAAAATATCATAGTTTTAAAAAATATTATATTATAACCCTTGTTCAATGATTTTGAATTAAAAAACTATTTACTAAATAATAAATTAAAATAAATTAATATTTCAATTGGGGGTGTTACAATTCTTGAAAAAGAACAAACCCCATTGTATTATCCTTGGGTCAGTTCATTGCGTTGTATATATCAATAGAAAACTAGGGAATTTTCCTACTTTCCACCACAATGGTCGGGTCTGAATCAAGATCTCTGTTCAACAATTCAAATTCCATTTTTTTCATAAACATTTTAAATGGTCAAAAAAAATAATTCACCATATTTTTATCCATAATGTCTCATATTCCTCGTGAACCAATATATAGTGTCCAACTAATCGATATAATAAGATGTTCTAGTCCATAAGACTCTTGGTACATGACTCAAAATGCCACAATTGGCTTCTTATAGTGTCTTCTATAGCCTAATGAGGAAAACATACTTATGATATGGTAGTAACTGTAGATAAAAACCTTGTTTTTTGAATCCATGCCCTATAATTTATCAAGAATTAGGTATATCAATCACGTAACATGTATCTACCATGTGAAAAAAGAAATTATTCCTATATGGCATTAAATAAGTGATGGAATTTGGATTTTAATATGTTCTTAAAATGATTAATGGAAAATAATAACCACATCTCATTAGGTTTAAATAAAATAAAACGAACAATCATATCAATATAAACATCAAAATCCAATTGCATCACCCAGTGGTGGAATCAAATCGTCTATAATAGCCTAAATCTAGAAAAAAATAATTTGATTCTAGTCAATTTCGATTCTTCATCTACACGTGTTAGATACACCCAGGAACTAATTATAACCAGTTTATTATTTCTTATTATCACATTATATTTTCTCTAAATATTATTCAAACCCAAATAAGAACCTGTAATACCAATTTATAATGTCTCGGACCTGGATGCCACTAAATGGTGCCCCGATCCCAGTTCGTCACACAGCCTCAAGCACATCTCCTAAAATGCCAGAGATTTCAGACTAGCAGCAGGGGATTATGTTATGTATTTTGGGAGACTGTTCCCCTATCATTAGAGTATATCAAATATTATATAAAATATCATATATGTATTTGATGCAGTAAATACATTAGAAAATAGAAAACATCTATATATATATATGTACAACAAAACAAGATGGAATCTCATTTACTAAATGATGATCACACATTTCATGACCTACGACTACAAATAATTCAAAACAATTATCCATACAATATTATAATATAATAAAAATACCATCGAATTCCAAAAAGTGCTATCTTTGAAGAGCATCATGAGCCAATATTTGGTCTCATGACCACCTAATCCTATTCTTGGAACAAAGTAAAGCATCAAATTAGGGGGGATTTAACTATTTACTACCTACATCAATATAGGATTCCTGGTTACCCAAAAACCACCAGAATGGATTCAAATATACAATCCGAATAGGATATCACCCAATGTTCTAACACAATTCTGTAAGTGAGTATATAAAAATAATAATGTTCATAGAGTAAAATAATATTTAAATGATGTACTAAAATTGATCACCCCGAAAGTTATATTTTCCCATTTAAACTCATCCCCCACTACATGATTGAGACATATCCAGAAAGTCTATGAATAAACAGTTAGTGATATATCAATTTAAAATCAAGATCATTTAGTTAATCGGTCTCATTTAATAAATAAGTCTAAACACATGGCACATAACCCTGTGTCCCATGTCGTGATATGTGATGAAGGAATCCTAACTAGGATATCAGTCATGTGTAAGAAAAATAATGAATCCAATTTTGAGATTTTTCTTGGAATATGCTTTGTATAAATCAAACCATTCATTAATCCTTTAGTAACATCAGACTATATTTATAATTCTTTATTTAGTGTCTGGGTGTCACTCTTGGCATTTCATAATCCAAACACCCTATAATCTCATCCATGGTGATCCTCATCAGAACTAATCTATCTCTCCCAGTGTGTTATAACATCTCATCTTCTTTATTCTTTCCTTGGTGGTCCACTAAGGGTGCCAAAGTATCACCCCTAGTGTATATATAATCATCTGATTAAATACGTCCTTGGAAATCCATAAGGATTCCAAGTATCACTCTGGTGTATATATACATAGACCTATGAGTCTCCCCTTTGAAATCAATAAGGATTACAAGTATCACTCAAGAGAATAACTATCAAGATTATATTTCTGTCCTTGGTAGTCCACATAAGATTCTATGTATCACTCCTGAATATATAGAATCAGACCACTAAGTCGAGCCTTTTCAATCAACAATGAGTCCATGTATCATTCTGGTTTATAACAATGAAGCCTCTGAGTTTTTCCTTACATGTCCACTAAGGAGTATTAGTATCACTAGTAATGTGTTGAGAAACATCCAAATTAGTCCATCAATGATGTTCATATTAGAACATAGTTTTCATCGAAGTCACGATATAATATTTCAATCAAATTAAATTAATTAACTCAATGTTCATCACCATGATAATCTCATTTAAACCACACCTAATAAGGTGGATAAATGCATGTTCTATGAATAGAATCCTTAACATCCTAATTATCTAATTTGTTCATATCAATATAGGAAGAAACTCATGCTTAGATAAAAATTTACCTGGACTGATATTAGGGTCATGTTCATTCCATTCCTTTTCATTAATCAATTCAATAGAAATTAACAATTTATAATGAAAATACCATGGTAAGGGGTAAATAGAACACATAAAATGTATCTGTGATCAAATTTCACCCATGGGGATAAAATTAGTTAAACAATACATTAAAGGGGTGGTATTTATTTTATTTCATTAACCATTAATCACTATCAATGGTTTAACAAATTACAAATGTAATGCATATATATTGTAAACAATGATTAAATTCCATTTCAAGGGTGTCACTCTTATAATTTGGCATAGGTAAAAAGAATATATATATATATATATATATATAAACTGAAATTAATGTGAAAGAACAATACCACCATTTTTAGGTCCATAGTAGATTGATCATCCCATATCAGCTTCTGAGTCGACTCAAATCATGTCAATATTGAAGAACAAACTAAAACCATAAAAAAAGTGCATATTACATAGCACCAAAATAGTGAATCTGATACCAAAAATAATTAAGAGATGAAAAACGGAATCTAGCACTCACTAACACTATTATAATGAGATGAAGGTCACTCTATTTTGAGTCCAAATAGAATAATAGGAGTAAAACTTATCTAATGGTCATTGAAGGAGCTCCCACATGTGTTGTTTCCAAACATAAGAAAAAAATATATATTTCTATGTTTTGAAATTTTATAAGGGTGAAAAGGTAATTTCCAAAAAATTACATGGTTGTAGGGTTCGGCCACTTGCTCGGCCAAATGGTGTGCCAACAATACATCATATACAATAATAATAGGGCACCTGACACAGTTAGTGCACATGGTTATACGGACCACGCAAAAACCATAAAGACACGTTTTACAAAATATAAATAGTTTCTCATGGGTATGTGCCTCCATTCACAAGGTTTTCCCAAAACACGAGGCTTATAGGAAACCACATTCTATCCACAAACTTTTAGGAATAACAATGACACCTTACACTAACTATTTATACTAGTCGTGCATCATATACGAGTTTCCATCAAATGTCTGGTTCCTAGCTCCGAACAAGACTTGGACACCCCATATACCTCCTTAAATTCAAAATAATTCATATTACATCATAATTAAGAATTTAAAATAGAAATTATTAGAAATTAAAATATTCTGAAACTCAGGAAATAACCAGGTTCATACAGTACATGATTCACTACTGGAAAATTACCCGATATCAATGGTTTGGAACCATGGGTATAACCTATGAAACTATGGGTATAGGACATACCCATGGTTTAGAGAATCATAAGATCTTAATCTGTCAGTATAGATATAGATATTTACACATATTGGAAATTCATACCCACAGTTATGAATAGTGGGAATAAGTTCATGGCCCCCATGTCAATAACAATATATGCATTATTCTAAAACTGTGGGTGTAGGATTATAAAAAATATCTACCTCCAGATTCAAACCCTTGACCACCTCTATAAAATCAATGTTCCAACCCACTATACCATATATGGGTTTTTATATATAAATATATATTTTTGTTATATATATTTTTCTATGTTGTGGCTATATGAGAGAAACCACGACAATAGGTTTTCCATCAGAATGATTTTGTTCCCTGTGGAAATATTTTTTCCCACACTAGTGCAGGAAGGCTATACCAAAATTTTACCAAACCCCATCAGTATTTCATCCATATATGCACATTCTTTGGGGAAAATGATTATATGTTTCTACCAACACCCAATACCCCCGGTTTTGAGAAAACCATGGCAATGGGTTATACCAATACCCATGGTTTTTTGGCGAACCATGGTTATAGATATTGATGAAAACCCTACACCCCAGGTTTTACAAACCAATGTTATAGGTCGTGGTTCAAGATCAATTCCAACAATTTCTGCAAAACCATGTGTATATGTCTAATCTAAACCATATACCCATGGGTTTTTTGGAAATATCTCGATATTGGGGTAAACAATAAGGGATAGTTTTTCAAAAACTGTGAGTGTAGATTTATTTTCAAGTAATGATGGAAATAAAAATATAGTTTTTAATTAAAATAAATATGTTTCACTATTCACTATAATATCATACTTTTCCAAAAAATCCCAAAAATGCATACTATGTCAATTTAAAAATTTATACCATTTTCATCGCATAAAACTTCTAAAATTTCTAGTTATTAATTATAATATTTTGCCACAAAAATCAATTAAACCCATTTTTAAGAAAATATTATTTTAAGTAATAAATTAAATTACTAAAAATTGAGTTATTATTAATTAAGAATTATTAGATAAATTTTTATTGATTTCAATATTTATATAAATTTCATTATTTGGTTAATGTTATTTATAATTGAAAATTTAGTGGCTGGTTATAATAGTCACATTTAAAAAATTCTATTTTTTGGTTTGTATAAGCTTAGTGTTGTATATCATATATACTATTGAAAATTTTATTTAGTTTAAAATTCCATGATGAAAAATCACTTATTCCATTTTTATGTTTTATAATTTTTTTAATTGTAATTAATAATGAGCATCAGATCTCACCCTTTTTTGATTTCAATTTCATAGAAAACCTACATGATTTATGTGTGTAATTTTCGAAGATATCATGGATGGGTTATTAATCATATAATAGTTTTTTGATATTGTAACTTCTTTTGAAATTTTCATGTATGTATGTATATATTTTTCCACGATTAAGAAACTGTTTTATCATTAAGGAACACATTTACATTTACCAATAATGTCATATATCTACTAGTTCTAGGTATTTAAAGCCTGGTATGTAATATTTGTTACAAAAAAAGCCATGTAGCATCATTGGAGATTATATTTAGATTAACCATGTAATATATAACATGTAATATGAAAATCCATTTGTATTTTTTGGAAACACATGAGAAAAAACAATAGTAATAGTATATTATAGTTCAGTATCATAAGCTTTTTAGGTGTATTCCATTGTATAATAATGATGAATAACAAGATAAATGTGAAATGCATCAACACCCCTATGGATTATTGCGATGTTCTCCCTAAAAAAGTCAATGAATCTATATTTTAGGAAAATATAATCATAAAAATATTATGATAGTTGCTATAGGATATAATAACTAATCTCTATGGAATGTAGAGAATTATTTTTCCACATCATGGTGTAACTGTCTTGGTAATCATTATGAAACAAAAAACATCTACCATTTTTTGGACCTAAAAACACGTTGACCTTTTAACAATGGATCAATTCACTAGAGAAGATCTCTCATTCATTTGGAAGTGGAGAAAAGAAATAATATATCATGTATGTTTATAATATTATTTGTGATGCAGACCAATGGGTTTTTGAAATTCTAAACACTATCGTGAAAAACCATGCATGATTTATAGTTATGTACGATATCTTATTCATAGATTATGTAGCCACATTATATAATTTCATTGAATGTTTTCTAGAATAATTACATTGTAATTAACCAATGAGTGATGTTGGGTTCTCCATTTAACTCATTCTTGATATATGATGTATATCTAAAATTTCAATCAAAAGGGAAGTACTATAGTTTGTGCCATTATAGAAATAGATATTTGAGTTTAGTGGTGAGGAATTTATATTACATAGTGCTTCTCTATGGGGAGACCTTTTTTATTCATTAAGAAATTGTTTTTAGAATATTTCCTTTGATTATAGGGAGATCAATACCATTTATATTAATAATACATATAAATTCTTAGTGTTATATATCTTATTTTATTGAAATCATATATTATAAATACTTTTCAAGGATTTATCTTCACTTCTCGTTATCATCGACTAAGGATAAATAATTATGGTATTCAAAATATGTTGTTTCAAAAAAGATTTGTACACTATGTGTTTAGGGTAACTCTATTTGGATTAAATAATGTACCTTATTAATTTATGAATATAATTAATAATGTATTGAAATATTATATTTATAACCATTCCTTGATGTTTATTAATGATTTATGATATAATATAAGATCTATTAAGAGAATGAGAATCATATGAAAATAATTATAAAGACCATCAACAAAATTTATTATATTGGGAAGTATGGTAGATATGAATTTTGGATCATTAGAGTTTCTATTCGTGGGAATATGACATAACATGATGGAATATTGATTAAACCACGAATGTCATAGGTATTAAAATAGTGTCTTATACCAATGAATGTAACTTCTATATGAATTTTCTTGTGGTTAGATAGTTATGATCGGATTTTCATCCAAGATTTATCCTAGTTGGACAACTCATTGACCATGTTAACATGTAATGGTGTCAAATTCACATAGCCACAGTAATGTGAGTAGTGTTTTCAATACCTAAAATGGTGACCGGTTAATTAAATAGTGTTAACTCAACCATAATTTAAGTAATGAGTTATAATATATATTGATGAATTACAGAAATTTCATGGATGAATATGAATGAAGAATTATAGAATTATTATCAATGCATCAAGGAAATTAAATATCCTTGGAAAGAACTGTCATTATCACAAAAATTCATCTAAATATATAATCATTTCATTGAACATATTTAGAAACAATATCTATGAAGAAATATGGGAGATAAATATGAACCATAAGATTTTTATGTATCTCTTCTCTTGGAAGGAGTTCATCATAAGGAATAGATGATAGTTAGAAACTACTAAAGTACTACAACCACCTGATACACTACCACCCTTTTAATGAAAACTGGGAGATCAATATAGTAAGTGACTGATGATAAGGTATGAAATTACATTGAAAGATCATATGGTCACATTAATTCCATAACCATTCATTAATAAAATTAATTTCAAATTGTAATTCATTTTTAAACAACCCATGGTAAGTGGTAATCGTAACACCTAAAATCTATCCACGTTAAAATGCCACCCATGGTAGTATAATTATTTAAATAATTCTTATGGGGTGATTTTTATTTGAGGTCCTTGATCTTTAATTATAATAAATTTCTTAATTAATTACATAGGTAATCTATAACTATGTTCAACATGGATTAAATTTCATTTCAACAACATTTCTTAGATAATTGGGAAAGTGGAATAATATATATATATATAATGAAATTAATGGAAAACCATGTGACCACCTACCAAAGTCCTATAGTAGAGTGATCATCTTTTATAATCATTTCATTTGACTCATATTGGGTAAAAATTGATGAATGGATGAAAACCATGGAAATAGTGAAAATTAGCATGCACTTAAGTAGAACAGTCAGTACTAAGATGAATAATGAATACGAAAAATAAATTTAGTTGTCAGAAGAACGGATCCAATGAGATGAATGATTCTAACTTCTGAGTCTAGATGGAAAATGATAGAAAAGCTTATTCAATGGTCTTCATAGGATCTATCATGATTGTTTTCATCCAACATAAGAGGAAAAAGAAATAGTTTTTTAAAATTTTAAATATATATATGGGTGAAAATGAAATTTATAAAAAAAAATTATACATCGCTCAGTTTGTCGATAAGGTTTTCCAAATAATTCTCTAATTGTGTTCCATATGTTGTATGAAGGGTCACATTGCATGATAAGTGTGCAAGGTAAGACTAACAATGAACAGAACATGCCAAAACAATCTGTCAAAACACCTATGGGTTTTTCATGAGTTTACACCTATATTCCCAGGGTTTACATAAACAAGTTTCATGTAGGACCCCACTTTCCAGCCTTGCACAGTGAGGAGTAACCATGAAACCCCCCTATATGGTTTCAACTAAAAATCTGGGCTTTTAGTTTCTCCCCAAAAGTATTTTTTTTGGGATCCAAACATGCACTATAAACCTCTAATACCGAATTGTACTCAAAGGTTATTCATATTAGGGTATAATTATATATTTAATATTAATATATATAAGTAAAATATTCTATTCCTCTTAGAATATTTGGGTTCTTACATACATGATAGAAATAAAAAAAATCAATTTACTAAAAATAATTATTTTCAACATTCACTAGATAATCACACTTTTTATAAAAATGAAAAAAAGATACTCTATTTTAATTTTGGCTTTATAACATAAAAATTTAAATAATTTTCATCAAATAAAATTTCCAAATATTTTGAAATTATTTGAAAAAATCATTCAGAAAAATATTTTAATTTTTTTTCATGAAAATGTGTTCATGAAGAATAAAATTAAATTAATAAAAATAAAGTACTTATTTATAAAAAATTAATTGATAAATTTATATTTATTTGGTACATTATATATATTTAATAATGTTGTTAATCATATTCATACTACCCAATTCAACGACCAGGTTATAACTATAACATTTATATAATATTATTTTCTGGTTCGATGAAGCTCAATGTTGCATGTCATATATTCTATTAAACATTGTATTTACTCTAAAATATCAATATTTGACATAACATTTCCATTTTTATGTTATCTATGATTTTTCATTACTCTAATGTATAATAGGCATAATATATCACCTTTATTTTATTTTCATTCCCAACGAAACCTAGAGGAGGACTACATGTAGTTTTCTAGGATATGGTCGAAGGGTTGTTAATATTATAATAATGTGTTGATGTTTTATATTTTGGTTTAAATTGTATTTTATGTTTTGATCTAGTATTCCAAGACTACTAAACTGTTCTATCATTCAGAAACACATGTAATTTGTACCAATATAATAATACAACTACCAACTCTATGTTTTTGGAGCCCAAGGTGTTATAATTGGTAAGAAAAAATGTTTTTTAGTAAACATGGTGATTGTATTTACATGAAAAATGTAATATAGAAAATATACTTTGAAACTACCTTAATTTATATCGGGAACATGCTATAAAACATAATGGAAATTGTATCTTATAATTCAATATCACGATCTATTTATTTTTATGCCATTGTTTAATAACATCGACTAATGAGATGAATGAGACCCATATCAACATCAATAGTAAATTTTGTTAAATTCCTCCTAAATAAGTTAATTAATCTTGATTTGAGTATAATATATTCCTTAAAATGATAGTTTTTTTGTTAAAGGTTGTAATAAAAATTATTGTAGGCATAGTGAATTTTTTTACACATCATGGTGTAATGGTATTGTGATACGTTATGCAACAAAAATCCTAAATAATTCAGTTGAACCAAAAATAAATTGGTAGTTTAATAAAGGATCAAGTCGCTAAAGAAGTTCACTAATTCTTGTGGATGTGGATAAATTTCAAAATCCATCATGGTACTTTAGAATAATATTGGTGATGTGGACCAATTGGGTTTCCTAATTAGAAACTCTATAGTGGAAGATCATTAATGATCATTAGAAAATGATGATAACCTAGGAATAGAAGATATAACCATGGTAAAATATTTCGTTGATTTTCTTGTAGTGGAATTTAGAAGTCATTTACCAAAGAGTAAAGTTGAGTTCTCAATTTATCTCATTCCTGATTTTTGACCTATATCAAAATATTTATATTGAATGTAACTATTTGAGTTGGTGGAGTTATAAAAGTCGTTATTGGAGATAAGTGTTAAGGAATTTATAGGACGTAGTGTTTCACCATGGGGAGAAAATTTTTATTCTTTGAGAAAATTATTATATTATATTGCGCATCAATTATAGGGAGATCAACACCATTAATAAAAATAATATATATCCTTTTTCATATTTTTATAACTTATTTTATTGACATTAAAAAGACCCATATATTTCTAAAAATTTCCTATTCTCAGGATATCATCAACTATGTGTGAATAAGGATGATATACCAAAGATGGAATTCCAAAATTGATATAAAAATTATGATTTTACATTTATTCCTTTAGGATTTGCTAATACACACTTTCTCTGGATCTTATGGAAACAATATTGAAATATTATTTTAATATATTTTCCAGGGTTTTCATTGATGATATCTTCATATAATATATGATTTAATAAGAGACAATAAGGATAAAGTTGTATGTTAAGTATGGTAGGTTTCTGTTGTGGATCAATACAGTTTATATTGCTGGAAGCATGATCTATGGGTTTGTAATATTGATTAAACCTTCAATCTAATTGGTATTCTAAGAGTGTAGTACAATAAACGAACATAAATTTGAAAAGATTTTTCTTGGGGATAGCTAGTTATGATCGACTATTCATCAAATATTTTACCTCATTAGACAACATTATGACCATGTTAACACGTAATGGGGTTATATTTAAATGGTCAATGGAATTTGAAGAATTTTTTGAAGACCTAAATCAAGGTTGATTATTGAAATATTATTAACTCTTCCATCAGGTATAGAAGGAGTTATAATATATAGTAATGCATCAAATAAAGGTCTTTGTTGGGTTATTATAAAAATTATATGGTTATCTTCCATACATAATGGAAATTAAAAATCCATAAAAATAACTATAAATAATAATAAATTAAAAAATATTTTATTATATTTTATTTGAAAATATTAAGAAACTACATATCTAGAGAAATATGTGAGATAACTATAAACCATAAGAGTTTTAAGTATATATTCTCCTAGAAGGAGATCATCATTTGGAATAGAAGATTGTTAAAAACAAATCAAGGACTATAAATTCCAGATAAACTTCCACCCTTGTAAGAAAAACAAGGTGGTTGATACATTAATTAAGGTGTCCATTGAGATCTGACCATGATGGGAATTAACAAGGATCATTAATATCGCGATCTAGTAACGATGGTTATAGTGATTTCAATATAAGGGGAGCCTTCATTCTTTTTCCATTATATTTTTATAAATATTTGAAAATAGGACAATGTTATAATGGATTTTTCACTACACTCATATTATTTACGAAATAATAATTCTATAAGGGTAATCATGGATTTTCCAATCAATTATTCTCATCTCTTAGAAATAATACAAGTTATATTACATTAGTTACTTTCCCAACTCTTTATCAATAATACATTAATGGTTTTTGTAAAATCTATATCAACTATTTATCACCATCAACCTCAGATCACATTGAAATTCAGAATTATTCTCCAAAGGGATCTCAACATGGAGATGCATTTAATCATCTCTTATCATTCTCATAATGATGGGAAAATATAAAAAAATATTTACATTTTTTAATACATTATAAGATCATGTTTTATTAACATACAAGGTATGTGGGACCTGTATCCAAATATACAGAAATTTTAATGCCATAATAGATTCAAATAGATCATTCAGTTTCAACCATACAAATAATTATATAGAATAAGGTTTATTATTTGAAACTTCTAGGATGAAGTTGGAGAATGAATGTTATTTGGCCCTAATATTTTGAAGCTGATGGTTGTTAAAGTATTAACTATTCAGAATTATAATAAAGTTTCCTAGATAATAAATATGTTTATGTTTATAATAAAAGGAAAGACATATAATTTCAATTTTGGGATCATTTATTCTTGATGGTTTCACCATGAAAGGGAGTAATAATATTTGGTTAAAATGTTATTTTAATCCATATGTACAATGAGACTTTTGAAATATTTGCATGAATAGGGGTTATTGATTTTTAATTGAATATTTCACCAAACAATTCAAAATTACATAACAAATTACATGTTTTGCTATTGAGGAAATAAATTCTATATGAAATGAAATTGATCACACCTGATATAAAAGTGTTGGATCAAGAATTGTCCTATAATAAGGATCCTATCTTGATTCATGACAATAGAGAGAATGTTTTACTTAATCAAGAATGCTCATTTAGTGAATGTTTTTTTGGGTAAATCTAATGAATAGATGTTGAAAACTAAGATCATGATGAATATATAATGATAGAGTATCAAAAAAAGATAAAAGTTAATATATACCTTAATTTATATAAAAAATTATTTAATGTGGGGGAATGTAATAATGGAGACACTATTGGAGTAGGTAAATGAAATATCCTGAACTATCATGCAATGTGAACTTTAAATAAAATTAATTCATGAATTTAATATATTAATTAAATTAGTCTAAAATGACTAAAATTATATCATTTTAAATTTCATAATCATTAAATCAACTTACTTGGAATTTAGGATGAATCATTGAAAAATATGGTTTCTGTTTAAAAATATTTTATTCTTGAAAATTATCATTTGTATAAATTTATAGTTATTTAAGAATGAAATATAAGTATAGAAAATATATAATGTAATAAATATGAAATGAATAAATAAAAAATTTCTTTGTGAAATATTATTTTAATTAATAAATCCATAGAATATTTCTTTATTACTAATTAAAATGCCAATTTACTGAAAAAATATGTTCAATCCTATCATTGAATCATGTATTTTTATTGAAGGATAAGTTATTTAAGGCCTCAAAATCATGAAAAAATATAATATTTTAATAATATACTAATTAATAACAATAAATTCAATATATTAGATATGTTTATATTTTATTAAAATTTAATCCTTAAAAAAGTTATTTATCTAAACTCTATTTTTATACAATTTTCAGTACTTATTTTAAAGGTATATTTTAATACCATTAGAAATTTTATTTGATAAAATTACATACCAATTTTAAACTTGAATTATAAATTTTGGTAAAAAGTTCAATATTAATAACTATCATTAAAAAAAATTGTCAAATGTAAATGTACATTTGGGTAAATGAAAATTAAATTAAAATAGTATTCGATAAAACTATAAAAATTTTATAAAAAATTAGTGTTTGAGGTTATTTTCAACTCAAAATAATTTTAATACACTATTTCATCTTTTTGTTGGCCTTTGAAACGTGAATGAAAAGCTTAACTTTATGAAAATGTATGTTTTACTTCCGAAAACATCCATTTTTCTGATATGAAAGCAAAACATCTTCACTAATTAAATAAAAACATCCCATTAAAATTAATAATTGAAAATCTTCTTTTTATCTAGATAAAACACTCTCCTATTTTCAACATATTCTGATTTTGTTTAATTTCATGACCCTACCCAATGATTGCTTCCTGTTCATTGGAAGGCCAAGCCGCAGCTACTCCAATCCCACAACTAAGGCTAAGGGGTGGTGAAAAGTGATGAAAGGAATAACAATAATAGATGGAATTTTTTATTTACCTCAATTCACACACCCATACATCACTACGTTGAAGTGTAGGGGAATAAAATTTAATGACAATGACATCTAGAGTAACAAACTTGCATGTTAAAATATATATGGTATACAAAAGAGTGTGAGTGAGTAAAATGATACTGAATATGAAAAATACATGACCAACCAAAACTAAAGTTTCAACCTTAAAATATCTATTAATGAAAAGCTAATAGTTTTCAGCTCCAAATTTTTAATCAATGAAAACCCTACACGGTAAAATACTCCTGGGTTTCCCCTAAACTATCTTTTATATGTTTTGACTATCCTATCATCTAGATAAGACATGAAACATGTAGGAAAACCCCGGGTTGGGGGTGAGTATATACATATTGAGTTTGACACCTCAAAAGATGAAGGGGGATAAATATGAGGCATGATATATATAGGCTTCTCAACCCCAAATCAAGAGGGAAAAATAACCCCATAATACACACACACACACAAAAATATATATATATATATATTCATAAAATAAACATAGATGGGAGATTAATGTTATCTCCGTCTCAGAGCCCAGTCTAGAAAAAGAGTGTTTCAGCAGTTCTATGTGTACATCAACGATGTCCAACATATAGCTTGTCTATATGAAGATAAACCATGTGGATCCACACCTAACCACAATGAAAAAAATTGAAGGTTATAAAAATACTGGTAGAGGACCCATTACATGGTATAAAAGTAAGGTTCCACTAAGTAGATAGAGAACCAATTCCCTGATACAACATTAGGGTTCCACTCTGTTGGTACAAGACAAATTCCCTAAGATAGGAAGAGGGTTCCACTTTGTATGTTCAGGACTCTTTATATAAAATTGAATGTGGTTTCCTCTATATTAGTAGGGTACCCATGCCCCGATATGATATGATTGTTCCAGTCATTAAATAGAGGGCTTGTTCCCTGACATAGTAGGAGGGATCCACACTATAGATAGAGGACCCTTTCTATACTATGATTGGAGGGTTCCAATTGGTATGTATGGGAACCATTCCCTACTGTATTATGATTGTTCCGCTATATATGTCGATGTACCATGCCCTAACATAGAATGTGGGTTCCTATCATTTGGTAGAGGACCCATGAAATTTTATGATAGGAGGGCTCAATTATGTACTGATCTTACTCGAACACTGTCATCTTCGGGTGTCTTATAAAGAATTATCATTCGTGAAACATATCACATTGTATTTCAATATTCAAAATCAATTCCACCATCATGTTTTATTAATAACGACACTCATCATGGGCTACTCATGGTTTGATGTATGAGTATAAAAAAAGAACATAAAATAGATAAAATATCTATAAAGGAGTACAGGTAGTGAAAGGGACCCACACAACCTTTAGTGACACTCTAATTACTGGGTTTTTTATCTCCAAAACATGTCTCTTTTTTCATGTAGTACTAAATTACCTTTAATAGTACTACTCAACATGTCTCTAATAGCTAGGTTTTGACCATTTGATCTTATTCATACATACGTAATTGGTCATTTCTGTTATCGTTCCTATGTCTTATTACATAGTGTTTTCAAGGTCATGTCCATGTACACTGTAATTATACTATAGGTTGTTTCACAACGAAACATGTTATTTGTGGGTCCCATATAGTGTGTGATGTTTTTCTCACTTGGAAACCCTAACCACCGAGGTTGGGGAACTATATGATGTGTGTTCATCCCAATACATGCCCTGTAGTAAATATTTTCAAAAAAATAATGTTATTTTCCATGATTCCTAGAAATGATTCTCTTCCATAATATCAGAATGATTATACATTTAATCTCACTTAATCTACGGATACAAAATATGGCCAAAAAATTCTGGGCATCTAGTGACCATAAATCTGAATCTAGCATCCCATGGGAATCTTATTGTGCGGCTTGTGCACTTCCCATCATCTTCGTTTCCCAGATATCATATCAATATATTATCACCCATGTTCAATCCCAATATGTCCAAAACAAATTCTGATTCCGTCAATTTTCTCACATCCCCACTGAATCAGGGGGTCTTATCATGATCGATCCCACACATAAATTGTTAAATCATGACCTGAAGGACTAATAATTATGAATGTGAAGAACATGTGGGAGAAATGAAAAAGAAAAAATGTTCATCAAATTATGGATAAGAGCTCTTGTCTAAAAAACTTAGATTGGGAATATTCAGGGTGTGAAATCATGTCATATCAAGAAATAAAAAAATATATTTTATTTCTATATACATTTTCATCAAAAGGTTGAAGTTTAATGTGGATCAAATAATAAAATATTAGATCACCCTAAATATTTTAAACAAAGTGGGAAATCAAAATTGATGTTTCATGCCTAAATATTGGATCATTATTTGGTGAATAATGAATTTACGAATGACGAAGTAGACCAGTTGTATTTGTAATGCCTCTGATTCACCTTGATCTAGTTTGCAGTCAACATTTGAACTTGATGCTGTAGTGAAGGGAGGTGGAAAATATTCTTAACCATCCCATGGTTATGCTCATTTCCTTGGATATTCTCCATAAAATAATATTTATATATGTTCTAATGATTTTATCCAATTAATTAAAGTTAAATGATTTAATTATTGATCTACATTAACGACACCTACCAAAGACTACCTATTCCTATCATCACATGCCAATGAACATTATCTCTCATCTAAGGTAAACTGTGTCATCCATATTCTACCATCATCTTATATTTCTAATCTAAGACTCCATCTTTAATATATTCCTATATTTATTAAAAACTTATCTTGTTTGATATGAATTATATTTAATATTTTTATAAAATAAATTATGGGCTCATCAAGACATAGAATCATGTGTCATCTCAACACAATCCCTTAGAAATATTTCGTAGTATAATTAAATGTCTTATAAGGGAATATTACGGCCTTTACATTATTCCCTCCTTCAATATTTTCATCCCAAAAGAAAAAAATAATTAAACATGTAGGGATAGTATGAAGACATCTTTATCTCCCACTCTCGTGATCTCTGCTTCCTGCTATCATACAACCAAATTATCCAAACCAAGGGAGTGTCCTGTCCATGCAGGATCCTCCCCTATTAACCTTCAAAATTCAACGGGTACTATATGAAGGTGTATTTAATTATTGATCTACATTAACGACACCTACCAAAGACTACCTATTCCTATCATCACATGCCAATGAACTTTATCTCTCATCTAAGGTAAACTGTGTCATCCATATTCTACCATCATCTTATATTTATAATCTAAGACTCCATCTTTAATATATTCCTATATTTATTAAAAACTTATCTTGTTTGATATGAATTATATTTAATATTTTTATAAAATAAATTATGGGCTCATCAAGACATGGAATCATGTGTCATCTCAACACAATCCCTTAGAAAAATTTCGTAGTATAATTAAATGTCTTATAAGGGAATATTACGGCCTTTACATTATTCCCTCCTTCAATATTTTCATCCCAAAAGAAAAAAATAATTAAACATGTAGGGATATTATGAAGACATCTTTATCTCCCACTCTCGTGATCTCTGCTTCCTGCTATCATACAGCCAAATTATCCAAACCAAGGGAGTGTCCTGTCCATGCAGGATCCTCCCCTATTAACCTTCAAAATTCAACGGGTACTATATGAAGTTGGATTCATCCTTGATGTTTGACAGAGAAAATTATTTATGTTTCTTTATTTTTAATTTCTATTTTTATATCCTTCAAAAAGATTGATTTTAAGTGAAATTTTCACATTATATGGATTAAGTATCAATTTTAGATTAATTGAAAAAATCTCATAATTTGGGATTTCATCACATTAAAATTATTTTTTTATTTAAGACACAACAATTTTTAAACTGATTTAAATTTTAAAATTCTAATTTATTTGATTGAATACATCATCAGATTCATTTCATTATCCTGGACCCAAAGATCAATACATTATTTGATGTTCGAAAACTATCTCACTAGTCAAGACTTGAAATCTGTGCATTGAAATGGATACTTTTGAACATGGACCCATAAATAATAAATAGTCAATCCCAATGAGTCTATATTTGACATGGACCTAGATAAAACCCATAGGAACAACTTTCATAAATATTCCCTTGCATGATTATTTAAAAATCATGATGATATATGAATTGTATATAAAATATTTGAAATATGAGGAGTCTAGTTGGGAAGAGTAAATACTATATAACTCTATAAATATTGTGTAATGAAGTTAAAATTGTGTGGGTCGATAGATGAGAAAAATTATAAAAAACATAATGAATAAAAAATACTATAATTTTATCATTAAATTGTTCTTCCAAATGAAAACATTAAGAGAAACATTCGGGATCTATAATTTCACCATTTTTCCTATTAAAATTTATCAGATATACTTTTGAGGGGGTTGGAACCCTTTTTTTTATTTTTGAGTACTTTTATATTTTATTTTATATGATAATATATTTTCAAATTTTACTATATTTTAGTCTTATTCTTCCTCATAATCAATTGTTTTTATCTATTGTGAGTCCAAATAATTTTCTTATTCATTATGATCTCTAATACTCCTTCAAATACATTTTTTTATTAATTTAAACATAGAAAACATTGGGTTGAGTGGGAACCAAAAACCTGACATCTCATAAAACAAAACCACAACCATGGAATGGATGATTCTTATGAAATACCTGGTCTCCGGACCGAATGTTGTGTGATGATATTTCTATGCTAGATCAGTGTTGAAAAGCACATTCTTCATCTTCTTAGAAAAATATGGGGGGAATAAGAAGTTTATATCTAGTCCTTCAAGATCCATTAGATCATGTTTATCTATTCGGTTTGGTTGCACATGAATAATAGTAGGAGTCGAGTCCTAACCTTCAATATAAGTTTGGCGTGTCGAGCCAGACATGCATTTCTTAAAAGGAGATACAAATTTCATCAATATGATCATGATTTTCCCCAACGGTGAACTGATTCACTTTTTTGATCCCTTATCCTATTTAGGTGATCCTTTACGAGTCTAGTCTTTAAATTCTCTTCTCGCAGATCTAGTGGTCATTGGCTTGGAATGATATGAGTGGTCTTTTTGAGTCCTATTTTTATTCGTAGTCAACACTAGGAAAAATACTAATTTTTTGTGTCCATTCTTGCCTCTTCCCCCACCCATTCTAATATAATCATCAATTACATGAAGAATATCAAGTCGTAGAGAAATCTAGGAATTCTCCCATTTTTTCTTATCATATGTTACTGAAATCATAGATCTCTGAAAAATCATCACATTTTTTATGCTCATGAATAGGCATGGGGTGATTCCATCACATTTGTCCCACTATTGTTCCCACTATCAAAATATTTATCAAAATTATCTCTCTTTTATGGGAAAACATTTATAGACCATCCCATCAATGGAATGATAGAGATATCACCCATGCAGGGAAATATATTCTGCAAAGGTAAGGCCTCCCTTGTCTCCTAATTAACATTTACTTGAGAGAGATCACCCTGGATCTATTGGGAGCAGGATAAAGCCATCACTTGATCATTTGGAAGTTGTCCAGGCCATCCTTGAAGCTTCACATGGTCCCCTGCGGCTGCATAATTCACAACATGATCATAAGATATAGGCACACCTTTAATAGGTGATGTAATGTATGCCTTATCTATATATCCCTGCACCATATTGATATTAAGAACTCTGAATTCCATTAGTCGGTAACAATATCCATGTTGGGATACCTATATATCCTTAGTAGATGAAATAATATGATAGAAACCCCAAATATCCCATGAAGTTAGAGACTTTCCACCTTCCATTACAATACCGGCACCACTAATCCGCTAGTCCTCCACACCTCCCAACGAACTTGGAATCAAATATATAGGGAATCTAGTAGAACAAGATGAACCAAATGACAGAAAGTCATAGGGAAATCCATCTATGATTCAGAAGAAACATTTGTAATGAAGTGATAATCTCCTAATTTTTCAATTCAAAATAAATCCACTGGTGATTTTGCACCATTAGTCTCGGAAATAATCCAAGGTGCATCTGGAAGGAAAAACACTTTAGTTCGGTATTCCACATAGAGACAACTACCTAGAGTGTTTCCAATCAACCTATGGATAGAGAGATTCTAAAATAGGAGGGGTAAGATATGAAGACATACCCAAATAGACGAAAAATGGAGAATTATGATGCAGGTGAACATACATTGACCACCGAAATAGGTAGAAACACATGGAATAGAAAGATTGTGGACCCTTGGACCATGATCTAGCCATGTCGTATTCACCAATGAAGCTAATGATGAGATGTCACGAGTTAAGAATGCCTACCACCACCAGACTCAATAAACATCATGATCCATTGATAATTCTATCAAAAGCGCCTACTAAAGGATGAAGACTGCCAAATCAGTCCACTAAGGACTAGTTGACGATAAAAGAAGAATCAAAAAATTATGAGTGAGAAATCAATAAGGATGGAGCACCACTATGAAAACCTAAAACCTAAGGACAAAGGGGATGATCAGGAAGTGGAAGATGAGAGAAATCAACATACAAGACTATAGTCTGGAAGGAGGTGCAGGGCCCCTCTCCCATAGGAGGGGGAGGGGCCAAGTGATCATCCAAGGAAGATTCGGTCACTAGAAGTGTCATGGATGAAGCAGGAAAAATGGGGAAGATCTCTAATACTCATGATCATGAGTAACGAACATGAGGACATTTCCAGGGGAGGAATCCAGTGTTCAAACCTTGTCATTTCACAATGATATTTTATGTTTACTATTTTCCTAGAGTTAGGCCTAAAGAGATCTTACTAGATAAGGCACCATTATTTCACCACATGCCACCTGATGATTATCTTTCTCTTTTTAAATATTCTCCCTGGATTAAAGAGGTAGATGTGTGGAATATAATCAATAGTTTAGTGCACTATATATTTACAACATGGGAATAAGATTTTTTTCATTCATTTGAAGAAGCATGTTCATTAAGATGAATTGAATCTAACAATATGTCGACCAAGTTCACACTGGATGTTCTCTTGGGAGGATCTCCTTTCTGTCTAACATTATTTTTTTGCATTCATTATATTTGAATCACATTATGTTTATTAATATATATTAATGTTACATAAATCTTCCAAACCCACCTATTTATATTATTTCGTTTTATATTATATATAATTTAAATAGTGTCAATACACTATGGTAAAATATGGATTCTGGAATGAGAACTATTTCCTATCACAAAAAGTGATTAAAACAATATTTTTATGGGAATCTCTTCCCATCACAAATAACTTTGGTACACCTAGAGTACCAAACCCCAAGAAACATATTTGTGATGGTAATATAACCTTATTTCAAATACATTCTGTAATTTTTTTCTGTTGTGATGAGAATCTGTTCCTCTCGCAGATTCCATTGGTGTAACCAGTGTTCCAAACCCCAAGAAATGTATTTGTGATGGGAATACATCCTCGTCCAAAATATATTCTATAATTTTTTTTATATTTGTGATGGGAATAAATCACTTCACAAATAAAAAGTAAATATAATATTATTTTAGATGGCTCCCATAGAAAATAAGTTTTTATGCACAGAAATAACTAATATTGGATGGTACTTATAAGGCCCCAGCCTTAAACCTTACTTAATATTGAATTAAATGAATAATTCACATTGAGGATCTTTTCAGGTTTAGATTTTTAGAGAATTAGAACATAACTATTACATCTCAAAAGATTACAAAGTAGTCACTTCTACTAAGTTTCCATAAATAAAAAAACTCTTAAAAGAAACATGTCTAGTTCCATGTTTTATATAGCAGGACATTCCCTTGATCCCATACATGAACTTATTCCACATTATGTCCTGTGAAAAACATTTTAAAAAAACTTGGGGTGAGCATAAAAAGCTCAGTAAGGTATACACAAAGAATGAAAACTGTTAGTTTTTCAAAATCAAGTAAACCATGTATACTCTATCAAAGTAATACCTTCATCTTCATGACTTAGTAAAAACTCTTTACTGAATAACGTATCATTAATTACCTTTTTGTAACCAAAGGATTACCATAAAACCCATATAAAGAACACATAACATATATAAAGGTAACTTGGGACATAAACATACTTAAGTGGAATAACCGTACGGTCAACATCCACACATATCACTTAATGGAATAGCCATACGGCCAATTTCCATACATACTTAATGGAATAGCCATACGAACGACTTCCATTCCCAATGCATTGGAGGTTATAACGTAACCACCCGGTCTGGTATTCACGGGACCACCCGTCATAAGTTTTATAACGTAACCACCCGTTAAAATGTCCAAGTACCAATATAAAATTATCAAACATAAAACCAATATAAAGGAATAATAACATTTACACATTTCAATCACTATATATCATAAATATATTGACATAATAGAATCATTTATCAAACCCATTTTCAATACCAAAATACATAAATGAGTATATGGTATTTATTTTATTTTAAAAACATAACGGCTTGTTGAGGAAGCCAAAGACCAAATAATACTCGCGGCGGCGGAAAAGGTCGTTGTTACCGCGTACGTTAAAAAAACATTTCTTTTTGTCGTTTAGTAAAACGCTTCGTAGAAAAAGATTACTTTTTTATAAAAGTAAAAGTCAAAGGGGTTTATACACCGTATAAAAGAAAGTTGTGTATAAAACGAAATATGCCTCAATGAAAGGAGATTGAGACGAAGTCCCTTACCTCGGGTCTGACTTGACTCGATCGTTCTTTAACGTCATGAATAATAAACTTGAGTTAATTTATACTTTATTAAGAACCTTTTTAAAGTTAATTATTCCTTTTATATCACTTATTTCCATATTAGAAACATTATGTAACCATTTAAGTTAATGATGTTTGTTTTGTCAATATTTGGATCTTAAGTCGAAAGTGGACTTCTTACAATTACATGTTGTTCGTGTGGTCAAAGGTTATTTATATACAGAATGACATTAATGATTTGGAAATAATATATATCATATATATCCAGCATATAAATGTATTTATAATATTACATAATCATTTATAGGTAAGAAATGAAATGCACCGTTCATGGAGACGGTAAGCCGTACGTACGCATGAACGCTACTTTCATTTCTATTTCGTATTTTATAGAATGGAATCATAATGATATAAAGGTATATTATAATTTCAGTATTATATCATATATAATATCATAGTTCCATCCTTTATAAGTCCCACATATGGTATTTAACGAATCAACTCACTTTGAGGGGGCGGTAGTCCGCACTTCCTTAAATGAAGATATCGCGTTTACCCATAATGGAAACCATAAAGGTATACCCAAAATGAAAAATACAGAAGCTTAAGGAAAACATAAACATAATATATATCATATATAAAAATAGTGACATCCTAATGGCCACCTTTGAAGGTGTTAAATGAGTATTGAACAATCATCGTTTCGGGAGGCAGAATTTTCCCATCCACGGAAACCGTATGTTCTTTAACCATTTGATGTAGTTGTGTGAGATTTTAGCTCGAATTAATCTTATAAAAACATCCTAGTATATTTAAAGATACTGGTTTTGTTACAAAATAAGTAAATAAAAAGAGTTTAGGGGGTTGGAGAAGCAAAATAAAACAAATGAACATGAGAGAATGAATTACCTTTAAAAGTGTAACTCCTTTTGATTTGTGCCTAAAGGCTTCCTTTGAAAGGATTCTGCCCAAAGGGAATCCTCTAGGATTAGGAGAGGGATGTGAAGAGAGTAACTAGGCAGGGGATGGCCGAGACAAAGGCTTTGGGAGTGTGGGTAATGAGGTAGAGGTGGGGGCCTTTAATAAGAGGAGAGGAGGGGCACTTTTGAAAATCATGAAACTATTATTTAATTTTCAAAAGTGTTACAAATTTCTAAGGTCCCACATTTATATATTTCGAAGATAAGATGATAAGGCTTCGAAATATTCCCATCCAATAGGTTTTGGACATGTTTAAGTTTTAGATATTACATTATATTTCCATTTTATTTAAATCGTAAAATAATGAAGTCATCGCTGCATCATAATGATGTCATAAATAATTTAATTTATTTAAAGTCTAAAAAATTATAAAAAAATACTATGATGTAGGAAATCGTTTTATATTTGCAAGGAATATTTATAATCAAAAATCTGATCTTTATAACCCCATGTAAAAATTGTTTTCGTAAAACATATTATGTTTGTTTAATTTTTACTTTTATTTAAAAAAAGGCATTAAAGTCATTATCTCACCCAAGTGGCTCCATGGGGTCCCCTAAATCGACCCATGGGTTGTCTTGGTCGGCCATGACACAACCAATGAGGGTAAAACCTGTGTCAAGCTCATATCATATTATTAAAACATTATTTTTACCTTAAACTACACTAATTACCACTCATCGCGATTAAAAACATAATAAGTTACTATTCACCAAAAAATTATTTTAATCTCATTGAACCACATTTTACTTATTAATGACAACCATGTATGTCGGATTTTTGAAAATCAAAACAAAAAAGTGGTAAAATTTCATTTAAACGAAAAATCAGTTTTTATAAGTACCACTTAGTGGTTTCACTATTCATCAAAAATTGAAGTTTTTCAGAAAAATACCAAAAAAATCACCATAAGCTATATTTGATATTCCGAATTCAAAAATGAAGTAAATTTTACAAAATTCACAACATATAAGTTTAATTAATTAATTTAATAATTAATTCCCGCTGTCATGACAAATAGCATGTTTTTATGAAACAATAAGTATCAAAAGATTGATACCAGTTTAAGTCCAATTTCAAAGTGAAATTAATTCCAATGACCACTATTGGATTTAATGGTAAAAATATTTTCTAATTTCACTTTAAAACCAATTCAAAATATAATCTAATCATATAAATAAATTATATTAAAACGAGGTTTTGAATTAAAATACAACATTTTACACTATTCATTAAAAAATGAACTTTATCGGAAAGGTACCAAAAATTTACACAAAGTAAAATTTGATGTCCCAATTCTAAAGAAGAGTTATTTTTGGTCCAATAGAATTTATAAGATTGATAAAAACTATATTTAATGACGGTTCGCTGTCAAAAGGTGATAAGTGAACCCTTAGTGAAAATTAGGGTATAAATGCCTAAAATTGAACTCTTTCCGTATTTTAAGCGTTTATCTTTTATTGGGTAAATGTAAAAACATTTAAAAACTTATATAATCATATTTTATTTATTTCTATCAATTCCCGCCAGTACAACGACTACTTGTTAACTAACATTTAAAATAATATTATTTTATTCTTTGTGTGCAACGTATGTTTTCAAAGAAACTCATCGTTGCGTATAGAGTACGCAATCGAACGTAGAAAACCATTTTAATTAAAATTAATATTTAATTCTTAAATATTAATAAAAATGAAAATTCTTTATTCATTAATTACCTGGGATGTTACATCCTTCCCCCCTTTTGGGAATTGCGTCCTCGCAATTTTATTCAATTATCAAAATAAGTGGGGGTATTTATCCCTCATAGCATTATCATATTCCCACGTTGCCTCTTCAATCACATGGGTTTTCCACAAAAACTTTACCTGATGAATCACCTTATTCCATAACACCTGATCCCTGTGGTCAAGAATCTGGACTGGTTATTCTTCATAAGATAGGTTCTCCTCCAGCTGAACTACCTCTGGACTCAAAAC
Organism: Viscum album; assembly: GCA_963277665.1. Classification (NCBI taxonomy): domain Eukaryota; kingdom Viridiplantae; phylum Streptophyta; class Magnoliopsida; order Santalales; family Viscaceae; genus Viscum; species Viscum album. Next base: position 1,623,784,941 of record OY728158.1, read on the forward strand.
ATGAGATGGATCTGGCATATACTTTCTCAACATCGAAACGTGAAAAAAATTGTGTACCTGAGATAAACTCGGAGGTAAAGCCACTCGGTAAGCAACTGATCCAACTTTCTCCAGAATTTCATATGGTCTAATAAACCTTGGACTCAGCTTTCCTTTCTTACCAAATCTCACCACACTTTTCCAAGGAGAAACCTTGAGAAAAACATGATCACCTACCTCGAAAGATAGATCCTTCCTCCGACTATCCGCATAACTATTCTGCCTGCTCTGAGCTGTTCTCATGTGCTTCTGAATCAACAGAACTTTTTCTGCCATCTATTCTACCAATTCTGGTCCCATCAGCTTCCTTTCACCCACTTCATCCCAAAATTCTGGAGTTCGACACCGCTTCCCATTTAATGCCTCAAATGGTTCTATCTGTATACTGGAATGAAACCTGTTATTATATGAAAATTCAACCAAATAAAGATGTTGGTCCCAACATCCCTGATAATCCATAGAACAAGCTCGTAGCATATCCTCCAAGGTCTGAATTGTTCGTTCTGACTTCCTGTCTGATTGAGGATGAAAAGCTGTACTGAAATTTAATTCAGTACCCAACGACTTCTAAAGGCCTGTCCAAAAGTTAGATGTGAACCTGGGATCACGATCAGATACAATGGATAGGGTAACTCCATGTAACCTGACTATCTCTTTAAGATACAAATGGGAAAGTTGATCTAGGGAAAAAGTTTCTCGTATAGCAAGGAAATGAGCAGATTTAGTCAAGCGATCAACAATAACCCAGATTGCATTATTACCTCGAGATATCCTCGGTAATCCCACAACAAAGTCCATGGATATGTTTTCCCATTTCCACTCTGGCACTGGTAAAGGCTGAAGAATCCCTTTCGGTAACTGCCGGTCTGCTTTAACCTGGTGACAAGTCAGACACATCACAGTAAAATCAGCAATATCTCTTTTCATTCCATCCCACCAGTAATACTCCCGCAGATCTCTGTACATCTTAGTACTGCCAGGATGTACTGAAAACGGGGAACTATGAGCCTGACATAACAACTCATTCTTCAACTGTGAATCACCAGGCACACATAATCTCTTCCCAAACCTCAAAACACAATCATTATCGATGTTGAATTCAGGCAACTTACCTTTCTGAAACAGCTCTACCTTTTTTTCAACTCACTGTCTCGCTTCTGTGCTTTCTTGATTCTGTCTAATAGAGAATATTTCACTAATACCTGAAACAAAACAGAAGAACATCCTGTACCAACAACTTCTATGCCAAAGTTCATCAAATCTTTAACCAAAGGATCACGTTCCAAATGCAACATTGCTAATGAATCATTACATTTTCAACTCAAATCATCAGCCACATTATTTTCTTTTCCCGGATGGTAATGAATTGTAGAATCATAATCCTTGATTAATTCCAGCCATCTCCTCTGTCTCATGTTCAATTCTTTCTGAGTGAATATATACATTAAACTTTTTTGAACAGTCTATATTTCACACATTACTCCATAAAAATGATGCCTCTAAATTTTTAAAGCAAAGACAACAGCAGCTAATTCCAAATCATGTGTAGGGTAATTTACCTCATGAGTTTTCAACTATCGTGAAGCATAAGCAATTACCTGATCATTCTGCATAAGGACACATCCAAGTCCCTTCAATGAAGCATCACTGTATATAACAAACTCACCATTCCTGGAAGGAAGTGCCAAAACACGAGCATTCACCAATCTTCTCTTCAACTCCTGAAAACAATCATCACATTCTTTTGTCCAGATGAACTTAACACCCTTACGAGTTAGCTTAGTCATTGGACTAGATAACCGTGAAAAATTTTCAACAAACCTTCGGTAGTAACCTGCCAAACCAAGAAAACTATGGATCTCGGTTACATTTGTGGGTCTTGGCCATTCTTCAACAACTTTTGTTTTAGTAGGATCAACAGTTATGCCATCTTTTGAAACAATGTGACCTAGGAAATAAATTTATTGTAACCAAAACTCACACAGGCTGAATTTTCCATATAGTTTCTTTTCTTTTAAGGTTTTCAAGATAACCCTTAAATGACTTTCATGCTCTTCTTTACTTTTAGAAAACTCCAAAATATCATCGATGAAAACAACCAAAAACTTATCCAATAACTCATGGAAAATTATATTCATAAGGTCCATGAATACAGCATGTGCATTGGTTAACCCAAAAGGCATAACTACAAATTCATAATGGCCATATCTAGTACGGAACACAGTATTCGGAACGTCTCCTTCTTTTACTTTCAACTGATGGTACCCCGACCTCAAGTTAATCTTCAAAAAATACTGAGCTCCCGGGAGCTGATCAAACAAATCATCGAAATGAGGAAAATGATACTTGTTCTTAATAGTAATATTATTCAAGGCTCTACAATCAATGAAAAGCCTCATTGATCCATATTTATTTTTAACAAACAAGAAAGGAGCACCCCAAGGTGATGTGCTAGGTCGAATGAAACCTTTATCTAATAACTCCTGCAATTGTTTCTTTAACTCTAAAAGTTCAACTTGAGCCATTCGATAAGGGGGTTTTGAAATTGGATTAGAATCAGGAACTAAGTCAAAAGTAAATTCAACTTCCCGATCATGAATAATACCAGGCAACTCATCGGGAAAAACATCAAGATACTCATTTACCACTGGAACATCATTAATCTGAACAGTTCCTTTATTTTCAACAATATGTGCAAGGTAACATTCATTTCCATCTTTTACTAGTTTCTCAACTTCCTGATATGTTATCAAAATCAAGGGTTCATTCTTGTACACAAACTGAAAATCTTTCTGAAAAGAAACCATTTTAGCTCTGCAGTCAATCTTAGCATGATAAACAGAATTCCAATCCATGCCCAAAATAACATCAAACTCTACTAGAGGAAAAACAAAAAGGTTTGCTGGTAGATTCTTTCCACACACAAGGATAGGAAGGTTCTTATAATTCCTTTTTGTCTCAACGTTCCCTTCGGGTGCCTTTACCATAAGATCAGGATTCATATCTTGATATGGAATTTCCAATTTACTAGAAAACATCTCAGAAAAGAAAGAGTGTGTAGACCCTGAATCAAACAACACATTGGCATAATCTGAACAAACAAACAGTGTACCTGATACCACTTCATTCGATGGCCCAACATCTGCTGAAGTTGTTGCAAAGGATTTCACCACCCCTTTATGCTTGTAGTTTGGCTGCATTCCCCTAGTTGAGTTCTTCATTGGACACTCGTTTGCATAATGACCCATTTCATTACACTTAAAACATCTTACCGTTGGATTTTCATTGCCTGCATGATCATCTTCCTTACAGTTACGAGCAATATGACCAGACTTACCACACTGAAAGCACTTACCAGACTTGGATAAACATTCTCCAGGATGCATTTTAGCACACTTCTCATAGGATGGATATTTGGTTCTTACCTCCTTGCTTCTTTAATGAATTCTTCCCCTTTTCCTACCAACTAGACCTCATATTCTGTTGTTTTTTATAGAACACCTGATCATCGGCAAATTCCATTTCCACCTTCTCCGCACATCGAACAAGTTTTTCATAACTTTTGAACTCACGAGAAGCTAAAGCCCTTCAATACTTTGGCTTTAACCCTGAGTAAAAACGGTTTATTTTACTATCAAGATCTCGTATGAAGTTTGGAGCATACCTTTCCAATCGAGTGAACATTGCTTCATAAGCAGCCACTGAATCATCCTCCTGCCTCAATTCTAGGAACTATTTTTCTATCCTAAGACAAACCACCTTAGGAAAATATTTCTCAAGAAACATACCTTTGAATTCATCCCAGTGAAGATCCTATATCTCATCACTTTCCCTAATATTTTTCACCATCGACCACCACTGATCAGCTTCACCTTCAAACGGTAAACAGCAAGACTAACCTTTTGATGTTCTGAACACCCCATGACATAAAAAATCTTCTCCAGTGCTTTAATCCACCCTTCAGCTTGCACAGGGTAAGATGATCCTCTGAATGACGGGGGATGTTGCCTCATGAAATGTTCCACCACTGACATGTTCCTCTACGGTTGATCTGGCTGATCTCGTGCATGGATACCACCACCATTTATAGCCTGAGTCAACTGTGCCATCACTGCAACAAACTGTTCAGTTCCGATTCCGACCATCTCAGGTTGCTGATTTGGAATGTTGTCTTCCTCCTGATGTCGTCCCAACATAGTTGCTTTGTTTCCTCTGCGGAAAACCATTCTGAACACAGAAATATCTTAGGTGACGCAACATGGTAATCTGTAAATGCTATATCATTTCAATCATATTATAATTTAACAATTTTCTAACTCCTAAAGTTGTCTAAACCGACCATTGATACCAACTATAAGGCCCCGGACTTAAACCTTACTTAATATTGAATTAACTGAAAAATTCACATTGAGGATATTTTCAGGTTTAGAGTTTTAGAGAATTAGAACATAACTATTACATCTCAAAAGATTACAAAGTAGTCACTTCTACTAAGATTCCATAAATAATAAAAAACTCGTAAAAGAAACATGTCTAGTTCCATGTTTTATATAGCATGGCATTCCCTTGATCCCATCATTGACCTTATTCCACATTAAGTCCTGTGAAAAACATTTCAAAAAAAACTTGGGGTGAGCATAAAAAGCTCAGTAAGGGATACACAAAGAATGAAAAATGTTAGTTTTTCAAAATCAAGTAAACCATGTATACTCTATCAAAGTAAAACCTTCATCTTCATGAAGTAGTAAAAACTCTTTACTGAATAAAGTATCATTACTTAACTTTTTGTAACCAAAGGATTACCATAAAACCCATTTAAAGAACACATAACATATATAAAGGTAACTTGGGACATAAACATACTTAAGTGGAATAACCATAAGGTCGACTTCCACACATATCACTTAATGGAATAGCCATACGACCATTTTCCATACATACTTAATGGACTAGCCATACGGCCGACTTCCATACCCAATGCATTGGAGGTTATAACGTAACCACCCGTCCTTGTATTCATGGCACCACCCATCATAAGGTTTATAACATAACCACCCGTTAAAATGTCCAAGTACCAATATAAAATCATAAAACATAAAACCAATATAAAGGAATGATAACATTTCCACATTTCAATCACAATATATCATAAATATATTGACATAATAGAATCCTTTATCAAAACCATTTTCAATACCAAAATACATAAAAGAGTATATGGTATTTATTTTATTTTAAAAACATTACGGCTTGTTGAGGATGCCAAAGACCAAATAATACTCGCGGTGGCGTAAAAGGTCGTTGTCACCGCGTACGTTAAAAAACATTTTTTTGTTGTTTAGTAAAATGCTTCGTAGAAAAAGATTCCTTTTGTATTAAAGTAAAAGTCAAAGGGGTTTATACACCGTATAAAAGAAAGTTGTGTATAAAACTAAATATGCCTCAATGAAAGGAGATTGAGACGAAGTCCCTTACCTCGGGTCCGACTTGACTCGATCGTTCTTTATCTTCCTGAATAATAAACATGAGTTAATTTATACTTTATTAAGAACCTTTTTAAAGTTAATTATTCCTTTTATATCACTTATTTCCATGTTATAAACATTATGTAACCATTTAAGTTAATGATGTTTGTTTTGTCAATATTTGGTTCTTATGTCGAAAGTGGACATCTTACAATTACATGTTGTTGGTGTGGTCAATGGTTATTTATATCCATAATGACATTACTGATTTGGATATCATATATATCATATATATCCATTATATACATGTATTTATAATATTACATAATCATTTAGAGGTAAGAAATGAAATGCACCGTTCATGGAGACGGTAAGCCGTACATACGCATGAACGCTACTTTCATTTCTATTTCGTATTTTATAGAATGGAATCATAATGATATAAAGGTATATTATTATTTCAGTATAATATCATATATAATATCATAGTTCCATCCTTTATACGTCCCACATATGGTATTTAACGAATCAACTCACTTTGAGGGGGCGGTAGTCCGCACTTCCTTAAATGAAGATATTGCGTTTACCCATAATGGCAACCATAAAGGTATACCCAAAATGAAAAATACAGAAGATTAAGGAAAATATAAACATAATATATATCATATATAAAAATAGTGACATCGTAATGGCCACCTTTGAAGGTGTTAAATGAGTATTGAACAATCATCGTTTCAGGAGGCAGAATTTCGCCATCCACAGAAACCGTATGTTCTTTAACCATTTGATGTAGTTGTGTGAGAGTGTAGCTCAAATAAATCTTATAACAACATCCTAGTATATTTGTAGATATTGGTGTTGTTACAAAAGAAGTAAATAAAAAGAGTTTATGGGTTGGAGAAGCAAAATAAAACAAATGATCATGAGAGAATGAATTACCATTAAAAGTGTAACTCCTTTTGATTTGAGCCTAAAGGATTCCTTTGAAAGGATTATGCCCAAATGGAATCCTCTAGGATGAGGAGAGGGATGTGGATAGAGTAAAGGGGCAGGGGATGGCCGAGCCAAAGGCTTTGGGAGTGTGGGTAATGAGGTAGAGGTGGGGGCCTTTTATAAGAGGAGAGGAGGGGCACTTTTGGAAATCATGAAACAATTATTTTATTTTCAAAAGTGTTTCGAATTTCTAAGATCTCACATTGATATATTTATAATATAATATGATAAGGCTTCGAAATATTCCCATAAAATAGGTTTTGGACATGTGTAGGTTTTAGATATTACATTATCTTTCCATTTTATTTAAATCATAAAATAATGAAGTCATCGCTGCATCATAATGATGTCATAAATAATTTAATTTATTTAAGGTCTCAAAAATTATAAAAAAAATACTATGATGTAGGAAATATTTTTATCTTTACAATGAATATTTATAATCAAAAATCTGATCTTTATATCCCCATGTAAAAATTGGTTTAGTAAAACATATTATGTTTGTGTCATTATTACTTTTATTTAAAAAAAGGCATTAAAGTCATTATCTCGCCCATGTGGCTCCATGGGGTCCCCTGAATCTACCCATGGGTTTTCTAGGTCGGCCATGATACAACCAATGAGGGTAGGACATGTGTCAAGCTCATATCATATTATTAAAACATTATTTTTACCTTAAACTACACTAATTACCACTAATCGCGATTAAAGACATAATAAGTTACTATTCACCAAAAAATTATTTTAATCTCATTGAACCAAATTTTACTTCTTAATGAAAACCATGTATGTCGGGCTTTTTAAAATCAAAACACAAAAGTGGTAAAATTTCATTTAAACAAAAAATCAGTTTTTATAAGTACCACTTAGTGGTTTCACTATTCATCAAAAATTGATGTTTTTCAGAAAATACAAAAAATTCACCCTAAGCTATATTTGATATTCAGAATTCAAAAATGAAGTCCATTTTACCAAATTTACAACATATAAGTTTCATTAATTAATTTAATAATTAATTCCCACTGTCATGACAAATAGCGTGTTTTTATGAAACAATAAGTATCAAAAGATAGATACCAGTTTAAGTCCAATTTCAAAGTGAAATTAATTCCAACGACCACTATTGGATTTAATGGTAAAAATATTTTCTAATTTCACTTTAAAAAAAATTAAAAAGATAATCTAATCATATAAATAAATTAGATTAAAAAGAGGTTTTGAATTAAAATACAACATTTTACACTATTCATTAAAAAATGAACTTTATCGGAAAGGTACCAAAAATTTACACAAAGTAAATTTTGATGTCCCGATTCTAAAGAAGAGTTATTTTTGGTCCAATAGAATTTATAAGATTGATCAAAACTATATTTAATGACGGTTCGCCGTCAAAAGGTGATAAGTGAACCCTTAGTGAAAATTAGGGTATAAATGCCTAAAATTGAACTCTTTCCGTATTTTATGCCTTTATCTTTTATTGGGTAAATGTGAAAACATTTAAAAACATATATAATCATATTTTGGTTATTTGTATCCATTCCCGCCAGTACAACGGCTACTTGTTAACTAACATTTAAAATAATATTATTTTATTACTTGTGTGCAACGTAAGTTTTCAAAGAAACTCATCGTTGCGTATAGAGTACGCTATCGAACGTAGAAAACACTTTTAATTAAAATTAATATTTAATTCGTAAATATTAATAAATATAAAAATTCTTTATTCTTTAATTACCTGGGATGTTACAGTACTATTTGGGAAGGGGCTCAATGTACATATTACTATTTACGATGGGTTTCCCATTACAAAGAACCCTGCTGCAAATTATATAACAATTGTATACCCCAACCATTTTGCCATTCCCTTCTCGTATAAACTCCCATTTTCTCTTATTCTCTTTTAATTTTATACTTATCCTTTTATACGTTTAAAATTTCACAATGAAACATATATCAGGCTTCACACCAACTAGAAGATCCAATTTTACAATATTTATTTAATGTTTTCTATTTTTATTTAATTGATTATGTTTTATATTAGTAATAATTATAATTAATTATCTATAAATAGATTTAATTATATTAATTAGTTGTATTTTGTTGTAATTATTTTTAAGCATCAATTATTATTCCTAATTTTATTTATTTAGTTTAAATTATTAATAATTTTTCTTAATAATAATTATTTAGTTCTACAAAGTAATATCTAGTAATAACTAATACCATTTAGCTAAAATTTGTAATAAATAGTAATAAGTTTTATAAATTACTTTTAATTAGAAATATTAGTGTTAATTAGTAATAATTAGTGGTAATTAAAATTAAATAGTGGTAATTACAAATAAATTTTAATAGTGAGATGTAATTTGGGGAATTTATTATTAATAGTGGTAATTAGTGGTAATTAGTGGTAATTAGTAATAATTAGTAGATATTAGTAACAATTAATGATAATTAGCAATAATTAGTGGAGATTATTAATAATTAGTTGATATTATTAATAATTTGGGAAAATTAGAAAAAAATGGAAATATTTAGGTGTAATTAGTAACAATTATGGGTAAATTGAAATAATAAGTGGAAATTATTAATAATTTATGGAATTATAAACAATTATTTTCAATAAGATATAATTTGTAATAATTTTCAAAAATTACTAAAAATTAGTAATAAATAGCAATAATTAGTAATAAATAGAAAAAATTAGTAATAATTAGTAACAATTAGATGTAATTAGACATATATACTAATTAATAGTGGTAATTTTTTATAATTAAAAATATTTAGTAATATTTAGTAATAATATGTAATAATTAGATTTAATTATGAATAATTAGTAATAAATAGTTATAATTAGTGGTAACTAATAATAATTAGTATTAATAAATATTAATTAGTGTTAATTAGTGATAATAAGTTATAAGTTGTATTAATAATAAATAAATAGTTATAATTTTTAATAATTATTAATAAATAGTAATATTTAGTGAAATTTGAAATACTTAGCGAGATTTAGAGATAATTTTTAACAATTAGTGGTAATTGGTAATAATTAGTTTTACATAGTAATAACTAGTTTTTATTTTTCATATTTAGTGGTAATTAGTAATAATTATTGTTAATTGGTATTAATTAGTCATAAATTGTAATAAATATTTTTAATTCAAAATAATTAGTGGTAATTAGTAATAAGTAGTATTAATTATTAATAATTAGAAATAATTAGATGTAATTTGTAATAATTAGTGGTAATTAGTAATAATTAGTAATAATTATTAATAATCTGTAGTAATTAGTAATAAATAGAGGCAATTAGTAGTACTTGATAATAATTTGCAATAATTAGTATTAATTATTAATAATTAGTAATAGTTATAAGTAACTATTAATAGTTGTTAAAAAATAGTAATAAATATTAATAATATGTTGTAATTAGTAAAAATTAATAATAATTTGTGATAAATAGCGATAAATAGTGATAAATAGTATTAATTAGTGATAATTAGTATTAATGAGTATTAATTAGTATTCATTTGTAATTATCAGTATTACCTAGTGATAATAATTAACTATTAATAATAATTGAGAATAATTAGTTTTAATGTTATGATATATGTTTTGAACTAGTTGAAAATTCATGGGTTTCTAAAATTTTTATTTTTCTACATGCACTGAATTTAACACCATTTTCTTGAAACCGTGTGGCCCACAACAAGAAACCATTTATCATATAAGAAGTAGGGAGAGGAGGTGCACATGGTATGTGCATGGATTATCAAACTATTCAACTAGCCTACACAGGTATTATAACTTAGTAGTACCCTAATACTATTAATCACATAGTTTTTTCATTATCATGAAAATCATGCGGGGTAAATCATGTAGGGTGATCTAGGATCCATGCAGAGGGAGCATAGTTGGTGAACTCTTTTCATATCCATTTATCCCAAACCATGGACAACGACCTGTATTAAATTTATAATTATTTTAAATTATATTAAAATAAAATTAAAATAAAAAACCCTATCCCTACTCCCATATGAATCGTGGAGCACCCATATGATGATCCCTTCTGTTTGCGCTCTTCAACCCCCACCCATCTCCATCATCCTTGGCTAATTCAATGTAATTTAATAGCATATTTTCACTAAAACATCAAGGTGATGCCTTATCTTTACCTCTCATCCTTCACTTTGGCCGATTTTGATCTCTTCGTTACACTAAATTATTCTAATGAAACCCTAGGTTAAGGGTTGATGTGTTTTTTAGATTTCCTTCAATGTTAGGGCATGTGAATGGTCTCATACGATGCCTTCATGTGTGTTCTAGTATCCACCATCGAAGGTGACGTGGATGAGTTTAATTTGGTTCCCCATCATTGATTTGATGAAATAATTTTTTTCTCCATTATCATTTTCAGTTAATTTATAATAGGTGGTTTATTGTATAGGAGTCTCATGTATAATTTATAGTGAGTGTTTTATCATATTTGAAGACACACATCCATATACATAGGTATGTATGTATATAAATATATATATATTCCACATTCTTATTTCCACATGGAATGGAGAATACATGCATTCATTTAAGGGTTATATATAAATATATAAAAGTATATGTGTGAATGTGTGGGATGTGTTTTAGTGGTTTCCACCAAAATCTGTCAAGTGTCGTGTGCGGTCTTGGACTACTGCTTAAGGTATGATACCTTTAAATTCCTTATAAATTATGAATGTTCAAATTAATTAACTAAATGTTTTTTCACTCTTATTTTATGTTTTCCTATGTTCTTCAGTTTAATATAGTGTTATTTCTTTGATAATTTTAATGAAATTATTAAATGTGGGGTTTTATTATTTTAATGAAATCTAATGATGTTATAATGAAACCCCTCCAACAGAGGCGCACTACCTTCTTCCTAAAATGTATACTTTAGAATTTTATTCTTTCTTGTTTCATTTCATTTATTATTCTTTATATTTTTTCCATGATTCATAATAGAATGTTGAGGATTTTGGCCATTTTTTGAAAATTGAATGGCATTCCTTTTAAATGGAAGTTACCATGTAAGAATATTACCTTATTCCATTGACAACCTTCCTTGTCATTTGATACATAGACATGGTGTTTATATTAGAAAATTAATTAAATTAGTTAAATGGTATATCTTATGAATGTTATATTTATTAATAATGGGTATTGGCCTTACAGGTAACTAACCAACCAATGTTGGCATCCCCTATGTGCTTCGATGTGACTTACCAATTCAACTACTAGCATTTATAAATGAATGAGTACAATGGATTGAATGGTCTTGACATATATGATTGTTACCCAACTCATATTCAAATGATTAATTTAAAAGAAAAATGGGATTAATATTTATTTGTTCAATTTTGAATATGGTATTTCTAGTGAAATTCTAATTAGGTAATTACTTTTTCAATTTAGTTTAATTATAAAAATTGATGTATATGAAATGGTAGAGTGAGATGCAATAGAGTTTAATCCCACATGCACTATATATGTTTTGAATGGTTACGCCTTATAGGATTCTAGAAAAAATTGACAGTGAGATCCCTGGTGGTAAGACTATGTGAGGATTCTAGAGGGGTTATGGGATTGACTATGAAAGTTCCCATGGTGATGGATGTCTTTGGGTTACATTCTGGTCCTTAAGGAATGAGGATCCATGGGATTTTGAGATCCCTTAGAGGGTATGACCATGTGATATTACCCCAAGGAGCTAGGGGATTTACTGTGAGAGATCTCCATCTGATTGATGACTTTTGGTTATGTCATGGTCTTGCTTGTATACTCATTTAAAGAGTCTATATGCGTTTTTCGATTTGGGTTAGGGGCTAGAATGTGAGAGCTTCCCCAAGAATTGTATAGAGGTTGTTACATCATGCTCATCCCCAATATATATATATATATATATATATATACTGATTCCATTTTTTAATATATATATATATATATATAACTTTTCATGTTTGGACTTATTTTGTCAATGAGTCGATTTAGGAATATCTATCAGAAGTCTCTTAAGAACCAAGACAGATAGTTATTTATTTATTCAGATTTCCTTTTATTATTCTATACTTACACACTATTTAATTTATATTTCACATTATGGATTGGGATAGACTATGTAGGTGTCATGCTGCTATGATTTTATCTCACACCCTACTCAAGAACCCTTGGTACCCAAGTAGACCATTTATTAGCAGGATCAAGGTTTATTTTTGTATTTTGTGTACTTTCGTGTTATGAGAATAGGATTGAGATGGATCTTAGGATGATCATGGGGCTCAGATTTGGTATTTTTTGATCTTTTTTTCATGATTCTTGTATTTATACTTCATTGAAAACCATGTTGTATGTTTACAAATTTTAATTATTGAAAATATTTCTTCCACTGCTTTATCATTGGTTTATACCAATTAATGCTACCTTATGTACTTTTATATGATATTGCCAAAATTAATCTATGATAAGAGGTTATATTCTCCCAACTCTCACCTATCAAGTCTCTCGTTTCTATTAAGCATCCTTTATCATATGATGAGACATGGTTGACGCCATGTGAACCACCGATCCAACTAATGGTTTGATGGTATGTTGGGTTAAAATTTTACAAAGTAGCATCATTGGATAAATGTTTCATTTATCTTACTATATTGGGTTGTTAAACTGGTTACTAGTAATGTATTTGTCTTTGTTTATAGTCATGCATGGGACTGATCACCAGAGATATGTGAAATGACCTATTTGTATGTGCTGGGAATATTCTTTCTTACTGTTGGATTCTATAGTTGAAATGATTTCACTATGGGTGACTGGTGTAATTTATGCATCTTATTGATTTATGTGTTTATGGTATTTTTAACTTTTTTTTGTTCGGTAAGGATGAAGCATAACAAGAATCAAATAAGGCGCATAACAATTAAAAATTCATGGATATGTCACGCCATGTTACTACATATCTATTTTTCTAGCTAATTTATTGGGTTCTTTGAGTGGCGTGAAATAATTTTATATTCATTAGCATTACTGTAAAGATAAAATGCTTGGGCGTTTAATTTAATCTATTTTTTCCTAATTTAGTGAAGATATGTTCTACTATATGTCTTTATTAAATGCTGATCTTTCTGTTTCACAACATATGACAACATGTTAGTTATGTTTTTTATGTAAATCGTTGCATGTGATAAATTTTAGTGGTTGTGATTACAAAATATGCCAATTTTTAGTTGTAAGTTTTTTTGGTGCCTTATCACGTCAAAAATGTAAGACTTGTATTTGAACCTCTATAAAAGGATAATATTGTTTTAATTCTATGTGAATTTTGTTTGATTAAATGGGATAAATAATCCAAAATATAAATGTATGGGTTCTTTATATATTGGTTATAGCCACTCATATTATTAAACCATTATAATTGGTCATGTTAAATTTTGAAATGAAATTGATTTTTATTAATGAGAGCCAATTTTCAGTACATGATCTGTATGGGACCTTCATGAATTGGGAAATGGGATCCCACATTAGATATAAGTCATGATTTATTTTAAAATGGATAAATATAGTGATATATTAAATTTTGACCTAAACATAAAACATTAACTACTAAATCCACAACTAGACATAAATAGGTCGGTCGAGGCATGTTTCATGTGAATAGAATCATTTGGCTGTTGAAAAGTTATAAAGTTGAGCAGCATTTATTAGGTAGCATTCTAGATAACCCATGAGGTATCAATGGGATCTTTTTAGGTGGTTGTATATGTTAAAAAGGTGTTTACATGACAAATAATTTAATAGAGACATAATTTTGATGCATTTTTATTGTTTTAAAAGGAATTTATATTAAAAATTCTATATTTTCCTTGGGTCATTATCTTAATCATGTTCCTAGTAGTTTTTTTAAATAATGGTACATGATGTTTTGAATTAATTTTTTAGTGGTTTTAATATTAAATGTCATTAAATATTAGGTTCTTATAAGTGGAATGTGTAACGGTGTCCTATGTTTATATAACCTCATATAATAGAAGTTAAAGATTCTGTGAGTTTCCCTGTAATGGAAATGAAATCATTTTTTGGTGGTTTTATTTCTTTTAAAATGGCTTAGTTTTATAGATTTTGATCATATGTATTTTTTTGGAAAAACCAATTGCTTATGTCAACACTTATTTTTCCTAGGGGGAAGCTATGGAAGGTATCTCCCATAGGGAATAAATTACATAAATTTATCATGAGTATTCTAATATTTGGTGTTGTTCTGGTATCGTTGTCTCTAGTAGGACTGCAATATTAGAAATGTAACCCATGTTCAGATGGGTGACCATTGTATCATCGACCCATGAGACGATCATGGAGCATCGACTAATGATCGCATTTAATAGGATAAAAATTCCTCGGTCATGTTTGGTCGATTCATATGTCTCGTGACCCTCTCTCTATTATTGGGAGACTCAGGATGTCATGAGTTGTTTTCTGGTCATATGGTACAGTATTAATTGAGAGTAAATCCCATGTATAGACAAAAAATAATTTATTTTATATGGTTTCTAAGCCTACAGATAGTATCTGGGATATTCTGTTTTACTTTTAAATCATATGTAATCATGTGTTGATATACGTGGTACCTCTGAGTGTAAAATTATTTAATGAATTGGTTGAAAATGGCGAAAACATTTATTCTTGTGTTTTTAAGCACATATCGGGTCATCTCAGATGTAGAGTGACATGGGAGTTAACTTTTTTATGTTCATACTAATGATTGGGAGTACATTCTAGAGACTCATGTATTATGACATTCATGTAGTTTTGTTTTTGGTTTTCATACCAAATTCTTTGACATTGTGACCACGAACCAGTAATGTGTTTATCATTCCATTGAGGTGTTTTTTGATCTACTGTGATTGTGAGTGGTTAGTTTTTCCCTTCTTTTGATGGATAGTTTACTCCTATTATGGGGATTATCAGGGAGGTTTTGGGGTCTATGCATACTTTTGAGTAGTAGGAGAAAAACCAGAGATAACCATTTTGGAATGGTTAGTCATTCTAAAATTCCGTTGAAGATGGAAATGTTTTTAGACATTTGTTACTTGGAAGAAAGGCATTGATATAGTAAACATTGTATTAATCCTTTTTGAATCATTGTCAGACTTGGATGCACTTCAACAGTGAGTTGAGCGATCACACAACGGCTCATGTGGAATAAGGAATTGTTATCAGTTGTGATGATGCATCATAAGGTGAAGACAAGTATCTTTCTATGAAAGTAAACTATTAGAGGCTCAACCTTCTTTATTTAAAATATTTTTTATGATTACCTTGAAACCATTATTATCATCATAGTGTATTATTATAAACAATTAGCTTGTCCCAAATATTGATGGTGTCTTATGTACACTAAGAGAGCATCAGTCATACACAACGCTAGTGTTTTAAAAGATGATAGACCTATTTGGATGTACACTTTGTGTTTTTCAATTTGGATGGGTGGTTTTATTCATGGTTTGATCAGGAAATGTTAATGGAGGTCGGGGGGTGGTCTTCAGTTGACATGTTCATGGAGAATACAAGCTATCTTTGGAGTTGGAATAACATTTATAATTTTAAAATGACGGCTATCTAAGACAATAATTCTTGTAAATATTCATCCAGATATTTCTTGACTTGAGTTTCATTATGTTTAATGTCTATAGTCAGTGAAGGGTCATTCTCTAGCACATCGTCAGGTGGAAGTGAGTGCGGTTTTTGGTGTCCAAGTATTTTCATGAAAATCCCTTATTTCTTGGGCTTTATGTTTCATGGTAAATTCACCATTTGGTTATTACAAAATCAACCAATGAGAATAATTAAAACTCAGGGAGAATTCATTGAATGGAAATTTTGATTGTGGAAGGTGTCATCGTTCGGAAATTTCCCTTTTATATTGTTACAGCCAAAGGTGGGAAGTACCAGGGGCTAGTTACTTGATTAGATGATGATGTGATCGTGTATCTAATTAGACGATCATAAGAAAGAGCTATTTCATTGTTCCAGTTGGAAAATGTGTGTTGGCTAGTGTTTTGATGGATTAAGTGTATTGTTATTAAAAGATTTCATGGAGGTTTTTGGGCGTCTGGAACCACAATGAAACAATTTGAGTGAATATTTGTGACCCTTGTAGGCTAGATGATGTGTACATTATTCCCAAATAATTATCAAGGATGAGAAATGCTAGGTTGGAAAGGATGTAATGATCTCTATTTCTAATCAAATGAAAACACAAGTGTTTTTGATATTTTTTGTTTTCTGGATAGTCCAAATTTGAAACCAAATGTCAGAATTTGTTTTCAATAGATGGAAAAATTCAATGAGATGTATATTGACTTTGGAAAAGGGTACATAAGTTTTTTGGGTAACGTGTTGATTTTTGGGAGTTCTAGAAGAGTAAAATAAACATTTTAAGGACTTTTACAGGGAATACGGTTTATTTGAAATGGTGAGACCTAGAACAGGAAACTGTGAAGCCTACAACAGGTGGGCAGAGGCAGTGTAGATGGTCTAGACATGGTGTAACAAACCATACACCTAGCCCACATTGGTAGTTCCACATAGGTAGTACATCTAATCTATTCACTTAATGGTTTTCACATGGTTAGGAAAATTATGCAGGACAAACTATGAAGGGTGATCTAGGTGTCTAGTAGAGGGTGTATGTGGGAACATGGTTTTTCAAACTGTGCAACCAAAATCGTGAATTATAACCTATATTAAAAAGGGAATTATTTTAAATTATAATTAAATAAAATTAAAATAAAACATTCCCTCACACCTCTTGGCCCAAAATTGAAATGCACCCCTAATTGGATCCCCTTTGGTCCCACAGCGAAACCACCAATTGGATCCCTCTTCATCCACTCATTCAATGTCTTTTATTCAATGATTCTCTCTAAAAAATCATGGTAACGCCTTCCACTTCCTTCCCTATTTTTCATCTATCATTTTGATATCCTCATTTCTCTATGATTTTTGGATGATACCCAAGGTAATGGGTTGATCAGTTCCTTAGTTTTCCTTCAAAGTTAGGGTGTGAAAATGGTATCTCTGGGTTCCTTATTATTTTTTCTGGTATTCGCTGCTGAATGTTAGGTGGATGTGTTAAATTTTGATGGATACCATCTATTTTTCGAATGTTTTTTCCTCTTCATTTATTTTTAATTAATTTCTAATTGGGGGTTTGCAATTTAGTAGTCTTGGGGATATTTTTTATTGAGATTTTCGTCATGTGTGGGTCAGTTTTGAGTGGTCGCCACCAAATCTGTCAGCTATTGAGTTTCTCCTTGTTATACTAATTGAGGAAGAATCCAATTCCTTACCCTTTTAAATTATTAAAGAATTAATTAATTAATTTTGAATTATTTTTATTTTTTTAATGTTTTCCCAAGGATAGAAATTTATTATAATGTTCATTCTATGATAATGTCAATTAAATGCTTAAACATGAGTATTGATTGTTTGATAAGAAATATTATAATTTTATAAAGAAAAACCTACAAGGAAGTTCTTTTTATTCAAGACAAAATTTATAGGTTATAATTTTATTCTTTCTTCATTCACTGAATTGATACTTCCTTATTATTTTTCATTGGTCAGTAATGGTCTGTTATGGGTTTTGTCCTATTTTTTAAATTGTATGGTTTCCCTTATAAATTGATGTTAATGTGTATGAATATACCCTTATTCAAATTAAACCATTTCTATTCATTAGAAAAATAGATATGGTGTTTCTATAATTAAATGAATTAAATTGGTTAAATGGATGATCCTATGTATGTTTGTTTTCGTTATAATGGGATATGGACTTATAGGTAATTTTTCCAATAATGTTGGCATCCCTAGGTGCTTACATGAGACTTACTACATCAAATTACATTTATTTCAATTGAATGAATCAAATGGATTTAAATTCCTTAACATATAGGATGTTTACACCATGCCTATGATAATTTCTATTTCAAAATAGTAATGGGATTAAGATTCATTTGTTAAATTATGAATTTGTTATGACTATGAGAATGAATAAGAGGTACTGCCTTATTTAGTATATTTTAATTATGAAAATGATTGCAAATGAAATGGGTGAGTTTTATTGATGAGAGGTTAATGCCTCATACATTTTATATTTTTTATTTGATTACACTATATAGGCATGTGGATCTATAGGACTATGAGATTCCTTGTGGGGTAAGACTGTGTGAGCTTACCAGCTAAGCTAGGGGATTGACTGTGAGAACTCCTCTCATGATAGATGAGTTTGGGATACGTCTCGAACCATAAAACATGAGGATCCAAGGGACCGTAAGATCCATTGGGTATATGAATGTGTGAGCTTACTAGATGGAATCAAGGGAATGACTGTGAGAGATCCCCTATTGAGGGATGTATTTGGGTTACATCCTGGTCCTTCTAGTACATGTATTCCATGACACTATAAGGGATCATGTATTTCAGTTAGGGATTAAACCGTAATAGCTTCCCCTAAAATTAGGTGGTGGTGGTAACATCCTGATCCATCCATATAATTGGATAGCGGTGGTTATGAGACAGAGTAGGAATATCTGTCAGGTGTTCATTTGGAACCTGGAAGGGAGGTTATTTAATTATTCATATTTGTTGTTATTCTACTATACATGTACACCATTTAACTTATATTATACAGTATATATCATGATAGACACAGTGAGTTCTGGCATACAAATATTAAATCTGACACCCTCCTCGGGTGCCCTTGATACAAGAGTAGACATTGTATTTTTAGGATCTCGATTGATTGTTGTATTTATAATACCTGGGAGTTAGGAGAAAAGGACTGAGTTATAACTCAGGTTCCTTGTGGATCTCTCCTTTGGGATTTTTAGTTATTTTATATTTATTAGACATTCATTTGTACTAGTTTCAAAAGCATCGTGAAGGTTTACCACTTTCAGTTATATAAAATTCATATTCAATTTTTTATACTACTTCGGTTAATTTCTTACTTTTTTTATTTTATATTATAGTTGTGCATATCTGATAAGAGGGTATAGGCTCCCAACTGTCACCTCCCGAGACCCACATTACTAGAAAGAAGCCTCTAGGGTATGGGGATATGGGCTTGAGGTCATGTATCCCACCGGTCTGGCTATCAGTTTGATGATAATTGGGGTCAAAATATTTCAATTAATTAGTCATAATTAGTATAAATTTATAATAAATAGAGGAAATTAATAATAATTAGTTAAAAATAGAAACAATTAGTAATTATTTGTGGTAACTAGTAATATTTAATTTAAATTATTAATAATTAGTAGTGATTAGTTATAAATAGAAATTTTTTGTAATATTTAGTATTACTTAGTAATAATTTATAATAATATTTTGTAATAATCAATAATTAGTCATAATTAATAATAATTAGAAATATTTAGTAATAAATAGTTGAAATTAGTAATAAATAGTAATAATTAGTAATAATTAGTGGTAATTATCCATAATTATTGGTAATAAATAATAATTAGTGGTAATTAGTCACTATAGAATATAATTAGATATAAATTTTAATTATTTTTCATAATGAGTGAAAATAAGATATAATTAGTAAAAATAGTAATAATTAAAAAAAGTAGTTATAATAAGTATTAATTTGTAATAATGTGTAAATATTAGAAAATATTAGTGATAATTAGTAATAAATAATGTTAATTTTTAATAATTAATTCCAAATGGAAATAATTATTACTAATTAGTAATTAGAATTGGTAATTAGTAATAATTAGTGGTAATTAAGAATAATTTGTAATAATTATTGGCAATACTCGATAATTACTAATAATTACTAATAATTTTCAGTAATTATTAATGATTGGAAATAATATTTGGTAATTATTATTTATTATTAATAATTCATCAAAATTCGTCAAAATTAGTAAAAAATATTATCATCATTTAAAATTAGTAATAATTAGAAATTATTTGTACAAACTAGTGCACAAATAGTAAAAGGTTCATATAATTACTGGTAAGTATTAATAATTAGTGGTAATTATTGATAATTAGTAAAAAGTTTAACTAATTAGTTAAATCGATCACAAATTTGTAAAAATTATTGACATATGTTATGAGGGACAGAATTATGTAACTGTGTTTAGATGTCACTGGTTTGATACTGATATATGACTGTGTATTCATTTAAACCATGGGATCATTGATATTAATTATAAAATAATTATTCAATAAAATGAACATTTTTTTATCATCTTATCAAGCATAAAAAATATATTATACCAATTATTATGTAGCTTAAAAAGAGTAAATTGATTTTTTGTTAATTATAAAAATGAAATCCAATAAAATTAATTTTATTCACTGTGAATGTAGTTCTATTTAAGTATAAAGAATTTGATTTTTTTAAAGAGAAAACTCAAAATATATTATTTCAATGAAGATAGACAAATAGCTATGGTGATACCCAATAGTTATAGGGGGATGGTGTTGATGACATAAAAATGAATTTAAATTAATAAGTGATGACGAAGATGAAACTGCTATAGAAATTGATGATAATGGGGAAGGATATGAAGATATTGACACCAAAGTATATGATGATTGGGACATAGATAAATATTGAAATAATTAATATATATTTATATTCAAAATAAAATAACATACAATATTTTTTTAATTAATTTTAGATAACACTATTTTCATGTTTCATAAGGATTATGGGAATTGTGATGATATCATCTATATCCTTGAAGAATTTGTACTGCCTAGTGATGGGCCTGATACTTTATCATCTAATACTTTCATTCTTAGTAGTTTATTTTCAACATGGTTGGGATGAGGTCTTGTGAGATTGATGATTCCTGACCCTACTTTTGAGGGACATCCACATCTTATCTTCTATCCACAAATGCATAGATATGTTTAGTTGTTTATTTTATCCAGTTTTCATTACAATGTATTAATTTATTAATGAACTATTTTTTATTCGCTACCTTTTCCATTATATTTTCACATATAGATATTGCGAAGGGGAGATATGATTTTTGGAATAATTTTCTATAGTCATGGGTGATGTGGGATCAGGTTCCCATTGATATTTTTCACTACATGATAGATCATGAGATTAAATATAAATTAACAACAATTATTTAGAAATTTATTTAATTAATAACTTTCAATTACTAAATAAATGAACAATTTTTGGTATCTTGTTGATGATATCATGATGGGTTCTATCATGGAGGAATTGTAGGTGTGTATGTGTGAGCATTGTCGTTAGATTTTGAATAATTTGAGGAAATCCCTGAAGAAGGGGGGGAGGCATTGATTTTTATCAGTATAGCTTCACCCAACATTTTGATTACTTGTCATTTTATGTTTTAGATAGTTTATGTCTATACTGCATGAGAGATTGTTTCTAGCGGAGAGGATCAATAGGTTTGGGAGAACCATGGGAGGAAGGAGTTGACACATAGAGATGGTAGTTGTAAATTTAGTACATATTGATGACATATAGTAAGTAATTTTTAATAAATTACATACATAAAAATGTAAACTATTTATTTTATACTCATATTTGATGTTTTATATCTTGATATTATAGATTTTTATGTTTAGAAGAGGTTATAAAATGATCCCATCACTGGAGAGTTTGTTAGTGGTTATCAGCATCAGATTATTGTTAGTTTAAAATTTAGTATGGATTAAAATTATGTGAAAATAATATGACCTACATGAATTTCAAACTGAAATTTATGTATTGATAAGAGGTCATGAATTATCATACACTGGAATAGAGTCAGGCATAGGCTATGTGTCAGGCCACGATGTTGTAGGATTTGATGATTTAATATGGATATAGGTGATGAAGTATGATTTTGAGAAGCTCTAAGTGGTTGGTATCACCTACGAAATGATGGCTAATAGTTTTTATAGAAATTTTACATGGTCAAATTAATGATTTAGGGAATCTCAAGGAGATTCATCATTATCAGTATTATATAATGAAGAGAATCTATGAGATTTGAGGGAGGTTGTTGATTCCATGTGTATGGATCAGGATAAGCTCCTTCGATAGAATCAAAAGTAGCAGGATGAGATGTGATGATGGAAGGACCTATATATAGTATAAGTGATAGCTGGTTTTGGGTTATGGGATGGATTTCTCTCCCCCTCCCCCTCCATATACCCTCCCCCTCCCCCCCCTCTATAGTGATAGATACAATAGGGAAATATTTTTTAAGGAAAAAATTAAACGAAAATATTTCTTGTCATAATAATAATTAATTTATATTTTTATTATTTTTTTATTATCATTTTTAAAATTATATTCATACTTTTCAATAATTTCTATAAGGATTCCAATATTTTTATTTTTTATTTCTTATCATTTAATGTTATTTTTTATCAGTCTTTCACCCATGAAATATAATTTATTATGATGGGTCACATAAAAAATCACAATTAATAAACTATTAAAAATTTATTTACTATGGGAATCATCAAAATCAAGTAAGTTACTTTTAACAATGGTCAATTTTAAAAAGTATCTTTTTTTGACAACATTATATGATATGGATCATTTATGATGGGACCCCTTCAAATATAATATATTTTCTAGGGGTGATATATTTTCATTGTTGTGTAATTTTCCTCATTGATATTGTCCCTTAGTGTGTAGAATATTACATGCTTAGGTAAATAAAATATTGGCCTGAGATCTTGGAAAAATCTTGATACATCAATATCTAGCCTTTTATAGTGAATAATGTGTGTACTATATTGAACATATCTTCTCAGTTTTGATACATGGAAGATGTCATGTATCTTCTACAACTGTGGGGGTAAGGTGAGCTGATAAGTGACTTCGTTACCATTGACAAGATCTCAAATGATCCAATGATCCTTTGGGATAAAATTCCATCTAGGATGAATCTATACAGTCCAAATTGTGGAGAGACTCTTAAGAAAAGATGGTCTCCCTTCAATAATGCCAAGGGTTAATGACATCAATCTGCCTATGTTTTATTCTTACTCTTGGTTATCCTCATATACTCATGGATCACCTGAATACTCTCTCCTATTGCCTTCACCATCATTATCCTAACAAGATACGCCACATTGATATTAGTTCAGAATAAGGATGCCCTACAGGGTCTCCCTTATATATTATAAAGAAGTTCTAAACTGATATTTGAGTTATAGATATTATTATAAGAATGGTATAACAATGTTAACTTATCAGGTAGCTCCGACCTAAGTCTAGCAATCAATCCCTTGACCTCCAACACCTAGAGAGTGTGCTTAATATTCTTATCTGTGTGTGGGTGGAGGTTTGTAATCATCCTTATCTGGATCCCAAATTAATCTTGTAGTATTCTCCACAACCAGGATGTAATATAAACATCATGGTCAGATAAAATCATTGAGGGCACCTCATTTTGACTTACAATCTACTTATTATAAAAACTGACCCAAAATATTCACAAAAATCTTCTCCTAGATATAACAGAACTGAGATGACTTTTCTTGTCTTCTAACTAAAACTTTAACGAAATCATGGAATCTCACTGTTTTCGTATTACATATCACGATGTCCGTGGATATGCTATCCCATTTCTACTCTGGGATATCAAGAGGCTATAATAAGACTTCTAGAATATTGTGCTCATATTTTTCCAACTACCATATGAGGAACTGAGAGATAAACCTGGCCACACTCCACCCCATTCCATCCCCAAAATAATGTATCTAAAGGTCATTTTACATCATCCCAACAATGTTATATACATCCAAAGGATATTTTTGAAACTACCCCATCAGCTCATCTCATATTGTGGCTGGGAACACTATAAATCCCAAGAAAATGACGACATGATTCCATCATTTGGAACATCTATATGGTTAATTCTATAATATTATATAGTCATATAGGACCTCCTAGATGATGTCTCCCAATTTATCCTCACTCACATGTTAGAGAAGTGGATGAGACAACACCATTGACTAGAGAAAAACTACACCCTCATCATCTACCAAGGTGAGTATTAATGAATCAAACAACTCAGACACATGATCCACCAATAGATATTGTGAATTATTTCTGTGGGAATATTCCACAATGTTTCCTTTACTAAGATTATTCCAAATTTCAAATGAATATTCCTAACAGGAACTCCATGGGGTGCCTCTATCTTATGTTCTGGTCCCTCTGTGTGAATACATACATGAGACTCGGTAGATTTATTTAATAAAATATCTATCCTCCAAGATATTGCCTCCAAATCATTAGATATAATCCACTAATACAAAATTTAGGCTATGAGTCACATATATATGCTCATGGTTGTCTCAAATAATTCAACCCATATACAATCACTGCATGCCTCTATATCAAAATGAATTTGAACCTAACTCTAGTGGCATAATAATACACTATATACACCACACCTTATTAAATCCAAGGCTATTAATTGATGGAACAGATTATGGGTTATGTTTGTTTTCGATCCCATCTTGGAATATCGGGGTGTTTCTGAAAGAACATTGAAAGTTGAAGGTGATCTACATGATAACTACGAGCATCATGAACGGATAAGAATTTAAGCATCGTGAATAGTGATGATGATCCCCATTATTAAATGAACGTGGTCATCACAGTGGTGCATGGATTTTGATTGAATGAGTTTTGGTTATGATGATCTTTTCCAATAATGAATATCAATGGAACTTCATGACAGTAGAAAATACACGATGTTGTTTTTGTACGATCCCTAATATCTGTAAACATGTTGTTGAGCTTTCTTAATTGCTATGCATATAAATATGAGGATACCACTTTTTTCATCTAATGAATTTATTCCATGGAGAATTATGAATCATTTTGATTTAACTAAGCTAAGAATCCTCTATCAAACTAAAATTACATTCCACATTGAGCATGACAGAAAGACTTGTAAGATCATGATGAATGCCAAAGAATTTTAAAAAAGTGTTCTCTTTGATAACATGATTTATCACTTTTAATTTTTGAGCTTCACGAAGGAGTTTTTACATTATAATTAGGGGTTCTTAGTGAATGTAGTTTGTTATGCCATGTCAAGGGATTTTCACAAATGAATCTTCGTGAAAGTTAGTATTGAAAATTTGGTTTTAATTGAACAATGATTTCAGTGTGTATCAACTTAAGTATATGGTGCAAGATGAGTCTCATTCAATGTGAGGTACAATGAATTTAATTTTCAATCCATTGAAATGAACTCCATGTCGAAAAAATTATTTAATCTTCTCCCAAACTAGTGATCTATGGGATGTCAACGGAAGTGATCCAAGGGAGGTAGAGTGATATACCTAAAACAATTTAAAGGAAGTGATCCAAAAATTGAGTGACTATGTGAAAACATAGGTATTCTACATGTAGTGATAACTACTGGATTTATGTACGATAAAAAATTTGTCATTGTATGCTCCTTGGACTATCCCTTTGTGGTGAACCATGAAAAAATTGCTACATTATCTTGTCACGTGTGAATGTGTTAATTTTTGAAAAATACCATCAGATAGGATTGATCAGTTCCTACCAATGTGGGAAAAATATTTGTATCATTATTAATAAATACAAGAAACCCTAATTCACCCCTCCCACTCAAGTTATTCTGCGGTGTTTTACACCTTCTTCTGGTAGTTTCAAAACAAGTGAAAGGATGATTCTTGGCATAAACTACTCCAAGACACTCTGTCTCTACTCATTATTGATCCACTAATTCCCATTCCAATTTAGGGTGGACAAAGGTGCTGTAATGCAAGATAATGTTATCATTTTCAACATGTAGTACCTTATGAAGACAAGAACACTATGCACATATAACATGATTATATTTGGTTCAAAATAAAGAACTACCTCAAAAATTATTGGTTCCACAACTAATACATGATAAAAATGACATTGACCATGGTGTTCCATTAATTGATCCATCACTATCACATTGAGAGCTTATGATATAGGTGGTTCTCTCAAATAATGTCTAGTCCTATCCTCACATGTTTTTTATTCTCTTCGTCTAATGCAGATTAGATGAGTATTTCATCAATGAAGAAAATAAAAAAATGATCCAAGTATGGTGGGAATATTTTGTTCATTATATTCATAAAGACTATGGTATAATTCCCCACACCTAGACGCATCACCTAGTACTCATAGTGTTTATGGAGACATAAAAATGACATCATTAGAATATTAGTGTAGTGAACCCACAAAAGGAAGTAGTTATAACTAAGATCAATCTTTGAGAACCATATCACACATTAAAACTAACAAATGAGTATTTCAACAATCGAAATGTTATTTTCCCATCATTTCCTAGTTTAGGAAATGATAATAAATAAAAAATTTCATTCTCTCATCCGCATTTTTCGAAAACAACACTAGATATACCTAGAGGGGACACCTTGAGTATAATAATACCACTCACTAAAAGGTCCTCAAAAGACACCCTTACATCTTGGGGATCAATAGGGGACATATTTTATGCCACATAAGAAATCAAAGTGGTCTCAGGGTGAATGTCAATAAAAAATCCTTCTCCCATCTTGGATTTAGTCCCTGAACTTTATAAGGAAAAAAATACAAATATTACTCCATGACATAAGGAATACATATTACTAGAGAGCCTACTTTTCCAAGGGATTAAATATCAAACCTATGGGTTATGAGTAACAAATTATTTCCCAAAAAATACAATCACTCCTCCAAGAGATCCCTCTTTCTCACAGGAGAGAATCTTATCCCATCAGTGTGAAGTCATCTATCTTGTCTGCAATGATAGGAAATATTGGCTCAAACCATGAACAATTCTTCTATACCCAAGATGATGTCATAAGGTCTCATCATGATGAATAATAGGCCCTTTAAAAACCCTCTAAACCAAACCATAACTAACACTATTGAAAGATAAAATATAATGAAGAATTGTTTCTTGTAGGAACCTCATGCCAAATTTGATGGGATAAAGTATCAATTGGGAGATTTAGCTCTGTATCTATAACAAAATAGATAAAATAAGGACCCAAATATGGGTATTATGGTACTAAATAAATAGTAAAATAAACAAATATTATACCTCTAATCAACTTGTGAGTTACATGGTAATGTGACTCCATCACCTGCACCTTCCCACAACCCTGACTGGAAGCTCTATATGACTGAAATGGGCAGCCTAGTTGTAGTGGTGGATGGAGAAGATAATTTCATACATCAAAATTATATCTTCTTTCATGTTCCCAATCTATTCGTCTATAATTTATACTTCATTGGGTGTCACCCATCCCATGCCTGAGAGAACCATAATAATGGAACTTCCACTACTATGGAGGTCCATCCCCTATATACATGCACTAATCATCATGTCATGTCAAGGAATTATATTCCATGTGACCTCTATAATCCCATGAATAAAATAATCCATCTCTAGGATTCCTTAGTCCAGTGTGTGATCCATGTACGAAATGACCACATGCCTAAGTTTGTTCATTATATGATCTCCTACGTCGAGATCCCGCAGACTTGTTCCTACTAGCTTTTGTAGATGACTACGCCCTATGACACCCAATAATAGCTCCAACTACATGGAATAAATTTGATATGACTATCAACATCACAAGTTCCCTCTCTAACACTCCATCAAACCTAGTAATAAAAATGGGTACAATAGTGGTATGAATATCTCTTAGGAGACCATGCTCGATCTCCAATGCCCGAATGTAACAATATCTAATAATATTGAGGTAGTACCATATAACATCATTAAACCTTGATACACACACCAAAACTATTATCCATCCATATTAAATCCATAGATTATATTTAATATTTACTGAGTGAAAGCATGTGGTGTAGTACACCTCATGAAGAAAATGTTGGAAGTTAGACCATGAGAGTGTCAAATCATCATGCATGTGTGTGGATAAACTCCACCAGTGCCCTGTTGCTCCATAGAAAAGTTAGTCTACTAGAAAAAACATCTGAGCAGCCATGGTCATCACAATTTTAAAAAATTAGGTCATTTACTCAAGAAAATCACCCACTTATCAAGGATATGTTTCACCATTGTACATCAGCGGCCCCTAGCACTAGAACTGACATAGTTCACTAAGCCTACATATATCCCAATCCTTATATTAGAATATAATTTCTACTATATTTTTATTGGTGATTATTACATTCCAACTATAAGAAATATCTCACTTGTTGTCCTGTGAAGGGATTCCTAATCACTCATCAGATCATCGTCACGATATTGAATTGATAAACTAGATAGAAATATTCATAGAGGAATCTTCATAAATTTATCAAGTTTTACTATGATCAGATAAGAATATATATATGTGTATCAGACAAAATGTTGATATTAAAAAAAATAATGCTTATTTATTTCATGCACCAATGCTCCCTGAAACAAAGTCCACGGTATGTGGATTCGATATGAAAGTACTCAAAGTCACCGTGAATGCACATGTCAGTCACGACACCATTAATGGGATCCCTATCATGAAATACACACATGAAACTCTTTTAAAAAATATATCTAATTTCCCAATCAATCTTCATAATGGTACAAAAATCCATTAATTGTACTAGGGTTCAACCACTAATGATACCAATACGTCATAAGAATTCCCACTAGGTCCCACTAGGAAGGCATAAGGCAGAGCTAAAAATACACCAAGACCACCGCCATAGGCCAATGATCAGATAAAATCCAAAAATTTATAACGGATACGGGATTCCATTTCATATGGATCTATATGAACACATATAAATATAATAATTCATTACATCAGATGAAAAATAACAAAATAAAACAACATCTATAGTAATAACCATGCATGTTATGGTTTGTATGTTATAGAAAAAGAGCGGATGAGTAAATGTAAATGAATGGGAAGAAATACAAGCCCAACTAGAATAGAAATCCTATCCTAACAATATACGAGGAATAAATATTGAGACAGTATGGCTTTAAATATCCAATCCTAGACCACTGCATGTGATCAAATGCATTCAGTTATCCCCTATGCTCTTTTGCAAATGGAATCGTCATGTCTGTCTTCTACCTAATAAAAAAACACATAGGCAATGCCCATGCATGGGTGAGTATATAAATACCAAGTAGGGGTCTATAGATGATTAAGAGGGAGTATTTGGAAACACAATAAAAGTAGAGATCTCAAAAACAAAAAAATAGTGAAAAATAATCCCGAAAAAAATATATATGTAGATATATGTTTGGTCATAAAATAACCCTAGAAGAGATATAATAGTGATATCTATCTCACATATTGGCCATTGAAAAGAGTCTTCCAATAGTTCTAAGAGTCCATCAACGGTGCTGAAAATGACATTCACCTATATGAAGAGTAATTATGTGGAGCCACACCCTCCACTATGTGGAACATTATAGGTGACACAATATCTAGTTAGAAGACCAATTCCCTATTATAAAACATAGTTCCACATAGTAGATAGAATTCCTATTCCCTGATATAATATGAGGGGTCAACTCGGTAGGTAGAGGAACCATTCCCTCACACAACAGGAGCGATCCAATGATTAAGTAGTGGACCCTTTCCCTAGAAAAGTCGAAGGGTTCCCCTCTATAGTTAAAGGAACCATGCCTTGATACGATGTGAGGGTTCAACTCTACATGTAGAGTAACCATTGCTTGTAGTGTAAGAAGGTTCCACTAAATGATAGAGGATCCATGACATTTTATGAAAAGAGGGTTCCACTCATTAGGTATAGGACCCACTCCCTAACAAAATATTAGGGTTCCACTCTATATGTGGAGGACACATGCCATAATATTTTATGGTGGATCCACTATGTAGGTATAGGATCGATTCCATGATATAATATGAGGGATTCACTATGTATGGATCATTCTCATTAACTATTATCTTCGAGTTCTTCTATATGAAATTCCATTATGGGAACATCTCAAATCATGTGTCAAAATACACTATTATTTCTACTATCTCAAATACACTCTTGATGGGATACAAATAGGTAAAAAATAAAAGTCCCAACCAAGGAGATATGCGATATAGAAGAATCGTAAAGTAGTACATTGCATAAAAGGGGCTCAAATGTTGTGTTGTACTACATTGATGCCTGGATGTGTCATTACTACCACATTTCACTATAGAAATGTATTACTTCACAACATGTAAATGTTCTACATATAGTTCCTAGACCACCTAGGATCCTTCTACATGTTCCAAGCCATACCAGTTTAACTGGCCATGTATGTGGTCATCTCATATCCTCTTAAACTACATATGATTGACTATGTCTATGTTCATCTAGACCTAAAGTAAAGACATAAACTCTAGTACATAGTCATATGGAGTGTGGTGATCTCACAAGGAATGTGATATTTTACCCACTTGATGACCCTAGTCACTTACTATGGAACTACACATCATTTGTTGATAACTATACAGGCTTTGTAGTTGGGATTTAAATAGAACATTAGATATGTACAACATGTCCCAGATCAGCTGCTCCAATTGTCAAATCTTGCTGATTCCATATTGGATCATATCAAAACATAGGACAGTGATGCCGACCATCAACTTCCCAGCCTCCGGTGACTTAAAATTAGAATCTAGCCACCAGGGGGAATCATATAGTATGTCCCGCATTCCACCCATAATCTTCTCCACTAAAAACATTATATCCATATATTATAACCCATTTTCTATTATCATAAATCCATTAATAGAAGATCTAGTTTTTTTCACATTAACTAAAAATCTGACAGTCTGATCACGCTCAGACCCACTCAAGAAATAGTCGAGACATGACTTCGTCATCCAATGATGAATAACATGTAGAATATGATGGGTAAAGTAACAGTGAAAAATACTATATCAACCATTATACAACTTTACTTGGATAACGATAATATCTCATAAATATCCATGATAATAAATCAAGGGATTTCAATAAATAAATTGAACGTGTAATTAATTTCAACACGTGGGATCATACAAAGAATAAAATTCAATATAGGTCAAACATTAACATATTAGATCATAATTAATATTTTAATCACTTTTTAAAAGATTAATTTATGATGCCAACCATGTGATTGGATATTTTTAGGAACATTTTTTCTAATGATTGATAAGACTCGCTCTATTCGTTGTGCCTCTGATTCACCTTGATTGGATTACTAGTCTTCATTCGATCTTGATTAACTAAAAAAGGGTGGTTGAACCTCATACAAAATCATAGGGTTATTCCTATAACCATTGATATTTTCTATGATAGAATATTTTTAAGGTTTTAAGTGGTTTAGGTCACTTAATTCGAAATATAATATTTAATTATTTTTTTTAAAAATCACCCACAAAGGGCTACCTCTTCTGGATATCCCTTGATGATGAACATTAGGTCATGTCAAGGGTAAAACCCATTATATGGATTCATCTATGGTATTATATTTATATTAATAGTAACTATTTAGAATATATTCAATTATTTTATAATGATGTGTTTTTCTACTAATAAATATTTGTAACGTTTTCTTAATATTATTTCTGGGCCCACCAGGACTCATAATCACACGTCACCTCAGCAAACAAGGATGAAAAAAATATTTCTTAATGTATTTCAAGTATAAAAATGAATAAACATATACTTTAAAATTAATCACCCTAAGGCCTTGATTTCTAATGGTACAAAAAAAAGAAAAATCAAGTCCATAATTTGAGTATTGTCAAATATGGAGTTATCTAATTAATTGTCTTTATATTTTTTATATATAAAAAATTAATATGATATTAATTTTTTTTTAAGATATAATTTTATGATATTAATGGTATTAATTTTTTTTTTCATATACCCCTTCCATTATGAAATATAATTGTTGTATGTGTGTTGTGCGATCTACCGCCTCCACGACATTACATATTTCTTCCCTTCACCACCTAACTTTATGGATCTAAGAATAATATTAAAATATATGTATTATTTTTTTGATATCATTAAGCTCCGACTATAAAAACTATTTATTCCATTAATGATATTCTCTATTAATAATCATCATTAATTTAATACTTTAAAATAATCATACAATGAGGATACCCATTTATGAAAATTGTGTAATACATTCATATTCATTTATCATACATATACTTAACAATAATTATGATTTATCTAACTAATAAATATAAAATAAAATCATAATTATCCCATTTTAATTGTATTTTAAAAAACACCCCATAGCCATTCATTAAATTACTGTATGTTCATGTTAGTGTCTGTTTAACAACTACCGTTGAAAATAAAATGAATTTGTGTCATGAATGATTATGGGAACCTATTTACTTTTATAATATAATATAAATGTGTAAATATATACTATTTGGTTTTGGATATGTTGTATTAATTTTTAATTCAATAATTTATAAGACTTACTCTTGTCATTAAAAATCAACAAAGATTTCTTATTATCGATTTCATCATAAAATATAAAGAGAAAAACCATATTTAAAATTATTTAAAGAATTATATGTCATTATAATTATATCCTACCAGTAAAATTAATTACCTTTTAATTATTATCTTTAGAATAAATAAAATATGACTACTATAATTATGAAACTAGTACAAATGATCGAAAATAAAAACACCTGATTGGGAAAATCAAGAGAATTCTTATACAAAATGACTATTTATTAAGAGTATAAAAAATAGATAATAGTAATGTTTTTAATTTTTTATTTCGATATTATTTTTTTAGTACATGAAAATAAATTATGTTATGGAAGATAGGATAAGAGGTATCGTTTTTTGTCACAAATTCCACTCTTTGAGAAACATTTTATATTGTGAACTAAATTTAATTTATATGGTGTATATATTAACAATATTGTATGTTATATCATTATATTCATTTATTCATGGTATTTATGTTCACATTTGTCACCCTATTTCAAGAGTTTAGGAATTAATTAGTACCCAAGAAAAAAATGAGTTTTTTCGTCTCAATTTTCATTCTTTGTGACTCATGTAATATTCAGCATAAATTTTCTTTATTATTTTTAATACATTTACATGGAATAATTTTAACCATATTAGTCATTATATTTCAGATATTTGAATGTTTTTATTTCTATACCCCACTTTTGTTATTTTCAATCATGATTTACTAAAGCTATTGTTGAACTCACTTTTTCAATGGTGGAAAGACCATCCCTAGTTTTCATAATGTAGACATTTGTAGTGTTTCGTATAAAATATATATCTATAACGATTTTGGAAGGTGGATATGTATATAGATTATATTTACCTTAGTGTAATCACCCCAAAAGAGTTGGTTGATCATTGAATTTATCATCACTTTGATAAACGATGAATGAACTTAAGACTGTGCAGTTGACTAGATAATCTCAAGTGATATGATCATGAATATTCAAATTATATTTACGAACCATAGTGATTTATTTTTCAAACCATTTCCCTGATTACTGACTAATACAAGCGATTGAATCCAAATACGATCCTCTAGGGATAACCTAGAACTCTCTTTGTACCCCCAATTCTATATTAATTTTATAAGGTTTACTAATATTACATTGATGATACCACACAACTTCCAGGTTTATAAAGTGATTTTATCCTAGAAATAATCATTATCACATTGAATTGGAATGTAATTTATTTTTTAATTTTCATTATATGGACATCCATGATTTCTTCAGTAAATTTTTTCTCATATAACATTAAGAATGTTCTTGATAAATCATATAATTAATGAATTAAAATTAATTAGGTGGTGAGTGGCTCCCCAAATTATACATCTCATAAATTAATCCAAAGGGAAAATGATACAAAACATGGTTGACTTTTGTTTATTCCACTTCCCATTGTATGAAATTTTCATTTCAAAAGGCGTTTCCAACATGTTTTTTATGTTTAGTATTATGCATTACATCAGTACGAGATTATTAATTATTATTGTCCAAGATTAAATTAAATATCTTATTTATTATATATTCTTACGTATAATTTAATATAGTTACATGTTTTTCCATTTATTCAGTCTATTTCACTAATGTCATCTATGTCATATATATGATATGTAATATTTTGTTTTGTAATACTCTATAATGAGTATCTGATATCATCGTTATTTATTTTCCCTTCCTAAGGATTCCAAGAGTTTGAAAATGTGTATTTTTATAGGATTTGATTGAATGTTTATTAATTATATCTCAATATTTTCATTATCTATACAACCTTTCCATGTGTGAAGTAATAAAGTATGTAGTCTTCAAACACTACTAAACTATTCGATCATTTACAAAATATTATAATTTTTACCATTGTAGTAATATAACTATCAGATTTGTGTTTCTATAGTCCCAGATATTATATCATACCCAACAATAGATCCTAACATTTTCCCACATAATTATATCTCCCATGAAGTGTTTTTAGAAAAGGATGAGATTTTTCAATAAGTCAGATCAAGATTCCATTTCCAGATAAATGACTAAATTATTATAGTAGTAAATATAAATTTTTCCATTATAACTAGGACCCACCCAATGTTCAGGGATGATCTTCTTGATCCAAAATAGCTTCCTCCAAAATATTTGGTGCAACAATATACTCAACCACTTATTTTCAATCTCCCGTGATGGATTATTTGAAACTCTTCCAGGTGATACAACCCATATTTATGTAAAACAAGAAACCAAGTAAATATATAATTACATATTTATCATTTTGGAAAATATCACTAGTTTAACCCTTTACACAGAGCACATCATATCCCAAAAATACATTAATTTTATCCTTAATCATATTCATTGACATTGGGATCTTCATCGAAGTAATATAGTGAATCCCACTATTAGTGTATTGGTATCTATCAATCATGATAATAGTATAGGTGAAATCATGTTGAGTAAAAAAAATTAAAGTGTGATTGAACCTATAGGGGATCCATAATTAATTTCAATCATCCATTATAACTCTCTATATATAGATATAATCATAGAATAATTAAAACACTATAACATTTTCAAATATCTCCACTTGGTGTTCTCCATGCTAATATATTTTATAACTTCAACAATTTATGTGACCTCAATAAGTCAAATAATCCTCTAATATTTATCTCAATAGATCCTCATACCAGGTAAGTGGGTTATTTCACCCCAATATTTCCATTATAAGCTTTTGTAACATCATATTTACATATTATAATGACATGATTCCACATATGAAAAGAAATATATCATCTAGAAAAAATATAATATATACTAAATCCCTCCAAATTATCCACTTATATTCAAAAGAGTAACTGTTTTTTTAATGAAATCAATCTATTTTACAACACCATCAAACTGAATATTCAATTATTGAAATTCATGATTCTTTACCTAAATGGATTGTTTCATATTTCATATGTTTCCATATATAGATATATATATTTATATATATAACTTCAATCCCATTAAATAGTTTCCTTTACATATCCTGAATGGAATATCCTTTGTAGAAATTAGTTTGGAAATCTTTTTTTTATTTCATGATCAAAATATTCTATATTTAAAGGAGAAAATAAAAATGTATGTTTTCATCACTTCAAGTGAATATTAATCTTCATAAAAAATACCAATAATTAACCTATTAAAATTTTCCACTTTTCATGCTTAATTGGTAGATACCATACCATCATCATCATTTTTCTTATGTTATACCAATTTTCACCTTGTAGTTATAACCTCTTAATGGTCATCCACTAAATTCCAAACATGTATTGTGTATACAATGTTTATTTTAGATTGAAATTATTTTTATAGTTTATTAAAATTTTATATCTGAAGACCTCATGTTAGGAACTACATTTTTCTCCTATTAATGTTTATTCATTTTCATTTTCTACAAGAAAACCATACCTCATGGGTTACAAATGAATCCTACCAGACCTTTATGGTTCATAAGTTATAGGATTATGTTATTCTTCATCAAGTCTTTGTATAATTGGATCATCATTATTTTTAATAAAAATTCCATTTTTTGATCATGAGATACTATCATTAATATATTCTTCCCAATAACCTTTTAATTGATATATTACTTCTTAAATATAGTTACAAAACATGACTAAAACCCCTTATTCATAGTTGGAATGTAAAAAATAATTTCATTTTGTCTCTATGTAATAACCACTAAATATGAACATTTCAAACATGAGGTTAATTTCATTAGAATAGAAACATCAAAAATGTTCATCGAAACCCAAATAAAATATTATTCAAAATAAAAAATATTATACTAGATCTCATTTAATATAATTATGAATGGTTTAGATGGAATGTAGTTATGTATTAATGTTGTTGTATCCAAAACCTAACCTCATAATGAAATAGAAATGTTACATTGAATCATCATCAATAAAACCCTATAAAATAGGGTTTGATTCCTCTTCCCATTCACACATATATATTTTCCAAATCTAGGAGGATTCAGTTATTGAATAATTTCAAATTTTCATAGTTGATCTGTGAATTCATGGTTGAAGTCATAACCACCTAAATTTGATAGTAGAATAAAAATAATTTTTTTCCAAGTTGATTATATTATTTTTCAGAAATTCATTAATATTTTTTAATGTTTCATATGTGTGTCTCATTAGAAACACATTCCCATACTAACTAAAATCATTGGTAAAATTAAAACAATTACATAAAATCACCACATAATTGTATACTCATTTTTACAAATACATCAATGTGTATAGGATCAAAAAATAAAATATCCATTTCACATTTTCCACTAAAATGTTCATCGATCATCTTTATTCGTATTAAATATGATCATATGTTAAATGATACATAGAAAATTCTTCAAGTATTACATATCAATGTAGTATTTCGTTGAGTCTTTTCATTTAAATATACATGGACAAAATTCCAAAGGTATGTAGGATTGTAATATACTCTAATGATATTATATTAATTTTAATAAATACAATTATCTAGAAATTTAATGTATAAACTATAAACTATTTTCATGATTAAATAACACATTAAATTATTAGATATTTAAACAATATTGATCATAATAGTAAATGATGATCTCATCTTATCAAAACAAGATACATAAGAAAAAGTATAATTTATGACGGGAACCTTATTACAATTATCCTATTAAAGGGATAATAAATTATATTTTCTAAGGACGTATGTAATGGTTGCAAATTTAGAATCTCTTTTTTCCTTTAATTTATTAGTGATTTACTTCTCCTTCCATCAATTCCCTTCTATCTCTGAGTCTTTGTTTATTAGAACAAATATATGATGCACACCTGGTATCAAATACCCATGAGTCAAAGTTGGTGGAATTGATCTCTACAACATTAACATTAAAATTACCAAAATTATTTTCACTAAGAACACTTCAAAACCCTAGATACAATTATTTTACCAGTTCTATAGGTTATATGTATTAAAGCTACTATAATGATTGAAGGACTCTATAATTCCCCCAACAACATTAAATAAATGGGTGAGTGTCATGTTATATAACACTTCATATATTACATTTAATGAAACAAATAATACTAAAAATGATCACCATGTAAATCATATCCATTAGTGATCCAAAAAACACATTTCACTAAATAATGATTTTATTGCGGATTTACTCTTATCACATAGTAATTTTGGTATGTAATCAACCCAATCACAACTAATAAAAATCATGGATAGTAGAAAAGAAATAAATAAATATATATCCAATAAAAACACTCAACACTATTCATATTATATCCCAACTCTTAATATTTCATAGCTATGTGACTCCCAAAACACGTAGTGGTATTTAGTAACCTATATCTTAGGTATTTCTATTTCTAAAATGACTTTCATAAGAAAATATGGGGATTTTCTTCTATGGTTGAAACTACCCTATTATAAAATTGGGAATTGTGATGTGTTTATTTTGAAGGAATCACACACATATTATTTGAGTTTATTTTCAATGTCTACATAACATGAATGTCAAATAAAAAAGTATTTCATTTTATGCAATTTTTTTCTTCTGATAGATTATTCCTTATGAATTCATGGCTCTATGAATTTAGTTTTAGAATCCATTCTAAATTATCAAAATTATTTTTTCCATGGAACATTAATGTGTAACTCCTTACCCAACACATAGACTGTGTGACACACTAATATTGAAAATAAAACATATTTATACATGTGAAATCTCGAACATGGATGCCATTTAATAGGTGGCCCGATCCTAGTGGGAAACAAGTACTCAATTGCCTCTCCCCAAACTCTAGAGGCTTTCGAGTCGCAGTGAGGGCATAGTGTGTGTTATTAGAAAGACTATGTCCTCATTACCAAAATGTAGAACAAAAAACAGATAAACATAGATAAATAATGGATGCAATTAGATTAAATAGATGTCACAACAGAAAATAGATACAATAGTAATAATAACTAAAATAATTCAAATAACAAACATGTGGAAAAATTATTATTATATTTCATGTATCTAGAAAACTAGAAAATGTGGATACATGAAAGTAGGCATAACATGTTTCTATAAAGTATAACGGAAATCAAAAGACTATCTCGAGCATCCCAAGCTCTAGATCGGTCATCGACTACCAAGATCTATCAAAAACAAACAGTAATAATTGTTTGAAACCATATGCATCCATTTATCAACACCTGCATTCAGGTAATCTACTCTAGGTATCAAACAACACCCAGAGAGGGTGTGAGATAAATCTAAGTGGGCCACCACCAATATGGTCTGTAACATCTATCCTATGTAATGGAAATGTAGTAGTGTGAAAGCATGAATATATAATGTAATATATAATAATAAAACTAAATACCCATGTACATTCTTCATCCCTCACATAGAATCTGAACATAACTAGTCTATTAATTTATTTTTACTAGTTTATAAATCAATCAATATTTAACAATAGAGAAGGTTCTATGTTTTGATAATGAAACATGTAATGCAGTTTAATAATGAAGTTACAAGGTAATAACCAAGGATATTTAGACCTCAATGGTCACTAACTGAGTATTAACTCTTTCCTAGGTAAGGGAAAGAGTGTATTCTATGTATCATTTTTATGGAATTCCACAATAAGATGCCTACCAAAATTCAAGGTGATCATCCAAGGTAAAATGGAACTAATCAGAGACAATTTCCTATGGGCTATAACTATGGTACCTTCTTTTCAATGTGGGATCCAAAGAGTGTATCCTAGGAATCCTTTAATACAATGTGATTGATTCTATGGTGTCATACCAGGCATCCAAGAATACAAATGGATCGATATCTCATTGGTTGCCATCGAAATCAAGTTGTATCCTTGAATTGGAATGGGGTTTCTTCTGTGCTCAAGGAATTCCTAGATAAGAATCTAGGGGGACCTCGAGTTAGTCCACAACTGTTTAATTATGAAGTAAGTTATACTTAATTTGGATAATTAGTTAAATTTAATTAGTGTGAAAGTTCATGTAGAATGAAACCTTTTAATCAAGTCATAATTAAACTATAAGTCATTCTGGTCCAATCATAGCCTTTCATTTGTGTGACATAGAAAATTATAATGAAAACATTATTAATTAAATTTAAATAATATTCAATAATTATGGTGTATTCCTATTCCCTACATCAATGTGTAAAGGGTTTCTTCGGTCATGTAACCTATATTTCATTCACATTTAATCAGATGAAGTCATATATATAGTATACCTTATAATTTCCCTTAATAATTTTATTACAAATTTGATGCAATTCCTTAGGAAGGTAAAGTGGATGTTACATGGTACATTCTATTCACCATTACACGATACAACAATAATTTAATATTAGGAGACTTGTCATTATTTTAGTCAAGATTGATCCCATCTAAACAATGGCTCAAAAGTGTCAAAACACAAAAAACTCAATTCTGAAATAACATCCTATAAGGTAAGGATGCATTTGTGTGTGTAACCACATATGACTAATAAAAAATATGGAATGATTATAATCATATGTTTTTATGGATTATAAGCATTACATATAAATTCAATAAATGACACCTGATGAAATCATTGGGCCACACATAACAATACCAAAATCAACGAAATTGAGGGATGAGATATAGTCCACCAACCTTATGATTGTATGAATATCACCTATGGTATTGGCCTTTGATCTAGATCATAGTGAAGTAGATATAAGAAAAGGTGACAATTTATCACACCTCAATTAATAGGTCAAGAGAAATAGAGAGTAATAACTAACAATGAAGGACTCGAGTACTTACTTTTGTGCAACCAATGTGATGAATAGATGACTGAATAGATCTCGAGTGAAGGATATATTTCAATCCATAGATCTCACTACCAAAAATAATGAAAATGAAACCCATGGAGGAATATCCTGTGATAAAACATATTATTAAGGAATAAAAGGCTTATATAGATCATTAAGGGAAAATATGTAAACATACCTTGAAATTAGATAGTGCATGGTTTGTCTGCACAATTTTAAAAATTATGTGGAAACTATTAAATTAAACCAAGAATAATGGACACCTACTAAACTAGGAAACATATATATGAACCAACCATATGATATGGTTTTTCCCAAAAAAATTACATCCTCGCTATTAGGAAAACTGGGCCCCAACCGTGCACCTACTGTGCGACACTGCTAGTTTCCCTAAAAGATGTGTTGTGGGCTCCAAACAAGCCCCATACATCAATGATACCCTTTCTAACTCATTAAGAATCCACATTAGGTCCCATATAAATAATTAAACTGAAAATTTAATGATCCTTAATAGAGTGAAAAACTAATATCTTACAGTAATCCCCCCTTAAAAGAACTCATCATAGAGTTCACCATTTATGGGTGGAGAAACACCATTTTAGAATAATTTTAGCCACTAAGAACATATGCAGACCTCCCTCTCCAATGTCTCATCATTCACATGGACATGCTTCTATAACACATATACTAAAGGGACATATCAGCCTTGGAGAACCATCATGTTCCGGTCGATGATGCATACTGTATACTCCTAAAACATAGTATCTTCATAAAACCCAACTTTCTTGGGATCAAAGGTATGAGACATGTCATCACGATACTAGGGAAGCTATGAAACATGGAATATTTCATACATTATATGATACTTATGAGGTATAAACATCTGATAGCCTACCGACCTAACTCTCTCTAATACCTCAAACAGACCTACATAACGAGCCGACAACTTCCCTTGCTTCTGTAACTATCTATTCCCTATCCAGGGCAGTGCCCAAAGGAAAACATGATCCCAAAATTCAAACTCTAGTGTTCATTGATGGTGATTTACATAATTTTCTTTCTAGGTTGGTAAATATTCATAAGAGCTCTAGACATCAGACCATGCTCTGCTGTCTCTAGAATGAGACGAGGACCTAGTAAGACTACCTCACCTAACTCCGGCCAGCAAAGGGGTGAATGGAATGACCAACCATATAAGGACTCAAAATGATCCATATTAAATGTATCTTAAAAGTTTTTATTTTTTGAAAACTCAAGAAGAGTGATATGATTATCCTAAGAACCACCAAAATTAAGGACACTAGCTTGGATCATATCCTCTAGAACATGTATTGTTCGTTTTGATTTCCCATTGGTCTACAGGATAAAAACAGTTCTTAGAAGCACCTATGTTCTTATAGCCTTCTCCAATCTATAATAAAACCGTGATGTGAAATAATAATCACTATCTAAAATATTATTATAAGGGGCCCCATTTAGTCATATGATCTTATGGAAATACGGTCTTCCCTTCTCATCAACTAAGAAAGTCTCCATTATAGGATTGAAGTTGGATACATCCTTATTCTGTCATTGAAAACCCATACACCATCGCTACCTCTAAAAGACCTAGGTAATCCAAATACATGGTCCATAGAAACATCTTCCATTTTTTATTCCAAGACTAAAAGAGACTATTATAGGCATACAGGTCTCTAGTGTTATGCCTTCACCGAGTTGCAGGTGGAACATCCAGTGATATATTTTTCTATCTGATGTTTTATCCCAAGCCACCAATTCCAGTGTTTCATGTCTCGATACATTATAGAGGTGGCTTAGTGAAATTCCCACTTAGAGGAATGAGACTCTTTTATCAACTCCCCTCTCATAAGTTTAGGGACCCAGATATGTCCATGGATAGGTATTATGTCATCTATATCTACATACCAATCTAGTGGTGGGTTATTTCATGATTTAATCACACAAATTACCAGTCCTTCAGGATATAAATACTATCTACTCTTCACTTTCCCATAGAGGGAAAAAGTAAGGGCCAAATAAATGAGATAATACTAATTGTGACTC
Source organism: Viscum album (assembly GCA_963277665.1). Lineage (NCBI taxonomy): Eukaryota > Viridiplantae > Streptophyta > Magnoliopsida > Santalales > Viscaceae > Viscum > Viscum album. The sequence continues at coordinate 1,623,827,931 of OY728158.1, forward strand.
TCATGAAAAAATAGTTGTAGCTCATAGAATAGGTTCATTAACATGCATTCATCGGTGGCTCCCTATAATTCTTTGTGCCAATGATTTTCATCTCAGTTAATCTATAATATCATTCGGCTCCATAGACGTGTAGGAAATCACAAAATAAAAGGATTATGGATATTTGACCAATCACTATTTTCCGACGTTCAGGTCACACTGAGTAAAGATATTTTTGAGGCTCTGGTGGACTACGTACATAATTAATTTCTCACCCAGAAATGTAATGTGTGGACAAACTCTTCTTGCTCAAGGTCATGCATCGAGTTATTTCTCATTGGAGGCCCCAACATCCAAGATCTATATTCAATGAATATATCTTCCAGCATCATCACTACTCCTAGTATGATTCTTGAAGAATCATAGAAGATGATATAACCTATAAATTTAATGGGATGAATTAGATCCTGTGTTGAGACATACAACCCATTCAGCTCATTAGAGGATTTCACGCATGATTATATCCAGAGGAACATGAATCCTTTATTTTTAAGGCTAATAAGGGGAGAATCATGGGATGGAAAATATTTTATGAAACACATGAATCATACATCCATCCCCATGAAACTCTGTATATGAAACATGTTATTTGGATTCTCCTGAAAACTACATCACTATCATTTTCATGGTCAATATATTCACCTAATTCTAAGATAATTTGACCCAAGAAGTGAAAATTGTCGATCCAGAATTGTCACTTATGAAGGTTGGCATAAATATAGTACCCTTTCAATATGCATAGAAAAATCTCTAGATGATTGGAATTCTGGCTACATGTGTGAGAAAATTCCAAGATTTCATCCAAAAAAACCATGATAAATGTATCAAAATTGGGATGGAACAACCATTTCATCAGATCCATGAAACAATAAGGCATGTTTGTAATACTGAACAATATAACTAGGTACTCATATAAGTTATACAGACGATAAAAGGTGTACGAGGTATGTATGAAAGACAAAATCACACCTATTGATAATTCGATATTAGGTTGATCATGGAGAAGACCTTTTATCCATAGAACTGGTTGATGAGATTATCTATTTGAGGTAGTGGATATAGGTTCTTGATGTAAGATGTTGAAAAATTCTATAATCTATTCATAGACATAAGTATCCATCCTATTTCTTGGATAAAAAGAAAAGGATAATCCTAAGAGGACATATTGGGCCATATAAAACAAGATTTTTCAAAATCATCTAACATTTCTTGAGGATCAGAAGCTCTATAGGTTCAGTAATATATGGTGGAATGGGAACTAGAGATACTCTGAGAACAATCATGATTGTAAACTATACCACCCTCTTAGAAGGTAATCCAAAAATACTTTTGGGAAAGATGTACCTGAAAAGATGCACTACTAAAGGGAAATCAACATGTCATAAAAGCCGATACTCCCTAAATAGATTTACAATCTGGGTGGTCACTCCACCTATACCATGATGATCCTATCCATATATACCGTCGTAGACTTCAATCTCACACATATGTAGATACGAGATTCCCTCTAGTGATGTAAACGACACCCTATAGTGATACTAGTATACAAAAGCATGATACTAAAAAAACTATTCTATTTTGAGAATAAAATCAAAGCTCATCATCTCAATAAAAACTAGGTCCCATAATAAAGGGTAAATTTATACATTAAGAATAAAGTCCCAACACTAGCTTATACCTTATATTTGGACCCCTAACTACGTAACTTTGTTCTGTACAACATATTAATATTGTAACTCTATTATAAGACATTATGATATAGATAAATAGATAAATTAGATTGAAGAAACTATATCAAATAAATACGATACAATGGTAGATTCCACAAGAATAGTACCTCATACTATAGATGGTCCCACGACCTGATCATCTGGTTTTAGTTGTAGTGCATTCAACTATCCTAATCCGGGGTCCTGGAAAATAGATGGACTACCATGATCAAAACTAATCTACTGGTGCTCATGGTGATCAGGGGTCTTGATACTATGAAAAAAATTGCATCCTCTTCCATACCTACCAGTGATATTCCTACTCCCCGCCTGACGTGACATAAAAGATCCCGCTCTTGGAGGTGCAACAGATATGGATTTGTTTCCCACCCAAAGATGGTGGAAAGGTCGAGTAGATTTGAGGGAGATACCCCATAAGGTATCAAGCCTGAAATTCAATTGGGTCTGTATCACAACAAGGATTCAGGTTACCCCATTTTCAACATTGATGAAATATATTTAGAGTTATATAAATGGGAACCATAGTTTTCACTCCCCTAAAGAGAACCCTTGAAATAAAATTTTTATCCACATGAAGAACTACTGACCTAACATGGAACTAGTCCTCTATGCCCGGTATTATTTTCATCATGTAGGTTATACTCTGTGATAACATCCTAATTGACTATTAAAGAACAGGTATGAAGGTAAAATACATCCACCAATGTACGAATGGCATACTATAGCCCATCCTCGAAACATCTATCACGTGAAATATCATCAACAACGAGATGTGATGAAAAGCACTGAAACTCTGTGAAATGTAGGGAATAATCCATAATTAACATAGATTCCTACCCATGATAAATGATATCTCTAGATCTATTAGTGATAATCATGAATGAGAAGAAGTAAACATCGAAGGTAGTCTGGAAATCAAACCATAACATGACCGGATGATGACCAGGCTAGGTAATCATATCCCAAATATTCCTAGCCAAATCCTGAAGCTTATGTGCGGAAAACATCACCCTCCCCTCAGGAGGTTTATCTTAATGATAAAAGATATATCATGTGTCTTCTATCCAAGACTCAGAAACCTGTGGACAACCATACCCAAAACATTTTGACGATTCTGCTACAGCAATTCACGATTCAGATTTTCCATCATAGGTACAAGATGTAGTGCATCATGCATGGAAAATATTATATGTGGGAAACTATAAAAAAACAGGACCTTAGTTAAGGATTAGATATATCAGGCGGTTCCATCAGTGGAACTCCTAGAGGTATGAGTAGTGGATCAAGGGCCACCACATATGGAGAATGGTCATCTCCACCCTTCTGGCATATGGTACAAGGACGTCGTGGATGCATTGGTGTAAAAATTCCAATATAACAACATAGAACATTATTAATCATAATGATAGAGTCACTAGCTTAATTTTGATGTAATAAAACTCACTACCCATGGGATACTACCCTAACTACCCACATAGATGGATATTTACCGGTACGTGATCAAGTATAAGTTTCATTTCATTTTTAATGTAGTTTTCTGGGTTCAACCATTTAACATTCATAAACATTAAATTGATGGATTCAAATATAAAACCAATTACTTATAGATTTCATGATTAAATAGATAGTGGATATCCATTTCTGGTGAATCAATACCCCTATAACTTATCTCTAGAAGTTACACCCTTTTATTTATAGCATAATGAATTAACCTAGAAAATTACACATGCCAACTCATGAGAGACCATACACCTCATGAATTGAGACATAAAATCACTCAATCACATCCAAGTGTAATACAAGAAAAAGTTAACAATCAAAAAATCACTCAACAATCACTAGAAAATCATGTAATGGAATACAATTAAATGAACTTATTTAGAATGGCAATATACGTAAAATGTGAATTATAGTTTCCTATAATGATGATTGTAATAAGTTATCCTTGACCACATATCATCAGGCCAAGGATGAAATAAAATCACTAAATAGAGTAATAATAAACAACACCACATATCATGTGCATAAACCAATGAAGAAATAATATCAACTGTAAAAGGAAAAAAGAAGAACAAGATTTATATTTCTGGTAATGTGGAATTTTACACCGAACAAGGTTTTGTGACACCAAAATGAGGCTTATAACCATATCCCAACACGTTCCTAATATCCAATATATTGTATTTCAATAGTAAATAATGAAAGGAAAAAACAACTTCTGATAACACTTTGGGACGTCTCGACCCCAGATGCAACTTAATTGGCATCCTGATCATAGGGGGGGGGGGATATGCCATAATGTGCATCTCTCCAAATGCCAGAGGCTGGTGACTAGTAGTGAGGGCCTAGGTTGTGTCTGTGGGTAGTCTATTCCCTCATTTCCAAGGTGAAACACAATGGATATATATCAACAGAGGTGAAAATGTGATGAAATAACACTAACTAGATGGAACAATAGAAAATAGAGACAATAATAACAGTAACTAAAATAAGTGGAATAACATACATGTATACAAATGACGATGATATGGTGTGTATCTTGAAAACTAGAAAACATGTATACAATATAGTAGGAATAAAATTTTCCTCAAAAGTACAAAGAAAATTAAATGACTATCCCAATCACTATGAGCTCCATCTTGGTCATCATCTATGAAGCTCCATCTTAAAAATCATAGAATCAAGTATTCGAAGCCTTAATCTCCCCTTTATCAAAACCTTCATTAATTTAATCTACTCATGGTACCAAATACTTACCATAGAGGTTGTGAGATAAATCTCAGAGTGCCACCACCAGTGGTGTCAATAACATCATGTAAAATTAGTTGAAATGTAATTGTGCGTTTACATGTATATAAAAAGTAAAGCATAAAAATGTAACTAAATACCCATGTACCTGAATCATCACATAGATAGTGCCTCAACATAACTAATCTATCAATTTATTATTACATGTTATCAAATGAGTCACATGTTAACAATAGTGAAGGTTCCATGTTGTGGCAAAGAAACCTATAATGACACTTAAATATGAAGTTCCTAGTTAATAACCAAGGAAATGCAGATGTCAAGTGTTTCCAACTCATTAGTAACTATATATTGGATAATTTTATGTTTGTAAACAAAGGATCATATTCCATGTAATTTCACAATAATATGACTATAGAATAAAAGGTATTCATCCATGGTAAAACATGGAAAAGTAGAGACAAGGCCCTATGAGCTGTAACCATCGAACATACTTCTCAGTAATAGATTCAAGGATTGTTTCCGAGGAATCCATTAATACTATGTAAGTGATATTCCAATTTCATATAAATCATCCAAGAATATACAATGATCGGGATCATGGTGGATCTCAACCTATGAAAGTCTTATCCTTGAATTGGAATAACGTTCCCAAGTGCTCCTGGTATTCCCCAATAATAATCCATGGCGACCATGAGTCAGGTCATTCCTATTTAATTATGAAGTAATGTAATATTTCATTTTTTCACTCCTTTAAATTCATTAGTTTGATAAGATCATTTAGTATGAAAACATTTAATCAAGACATAATTAATTAATAAGTCCATTTAGTCCAAGGCTTACCTTTCATTTGTGTGACAATTGAAAGTAGCATGAATCCTTTATTAATACCTCTTGAAGAAAATTCAATAATTAATGTTCACTCTTCTCCCTACCATTAATGTGTTATAGGGTGATACAGACATGAAACTTTTATTTCATTCACATTTAATCCAGTCAGGGCATATACATAGTATACTTTCTAATTTCCCTTAATCATTTAATTATCAATTTGATTTACTTACCTTAGGTGGGTCAAGTAGAAGTGACATGGTAATTTACATTAAATATTACATTATATGCATGAATTTAGGATATATAAGCCTACCATTACTGTGTTCAAGCTTGAGCCCATCTGAACAATCGCTCAAAAGTGTCAAATTACTAAAAACTCAATTGTGAAATATCATTCTACATGGGATGGAAGGAGTTTTTCAGGTAAACTCCAAAAAATAATAAAATATATAAAATAATAATAATCATATGGTTCTAATGATTATAATAATGACATATAAATTAACTTAATGTCACCCGATGAAATTGGTGGCGCCCACTCAAACAATCCAAAATCAACGAATTTGAGGGAAGAGTTATAGACCACCCACCTTAGGCTCGTACTAATCAAATCCTTTGATATCAGAGCATGATTTGGATAATATTGGAGTAGAACTAAGAAAACTGAAAAATATTCTCAAACCTCAATATCGTGGTCAATAGAAATGGATAAGAATAACTTCTTAAAAGGACTCGAGTACTTACCATTGCACATCGAACATGATAAACAAAAGCTCTACCAGATCCTTGATGAAAGATATCTATCAATCCAAAGATATCACATTAAAAAAATTTCCAAAATGAGTGCCATGTAGTTATGTCCTATTAGATATCATTTTATTAAGGAAGGACAGGCCTAAATAGAACATTAAGAGGAGATCTTTAAAATTACCCTACAATTAGCATGTGCATGGTTTGCCTGCACAATTTGCAAATCCTTGCAAAAACCATTAATGAGTACTTAGTAGGAAAGTGAACCAAAATATTTAGGCATAAAGGCCATTCACTAACCAGGTGATATGGTTCTTCTCAATGAACAGAAATCCACATGGTTTGGACAACTGTGTGCTAACCAAGAACTAATCGTGCGATAGCCTTACGACATGGCATGTTTCCCCAAAAAGATGGGTTTTGGGATACAAACAGACAATATACACCCCTGAGACCTTTTCTAACTCATTATGAATCCATATTGGGTCCCAAATAAATATTTAGACCGAAATTTAAATACCACAACCTAAGTGAAAAATAGATTTCTTACAATATATATCCAAATGCATCTAATGCATATGTTACACAGACATTTCATGTAATGGATTTGATGTATATGAGACTTACAATATCTCCATGATTATGAATCAAGACATTGATTACCAATGACTATATTTCTAGAAAGAAGCATAAGCCTCCAGGCAAGTAGGAAGTTGACCCAAAATAACTTACCAATGGATACTATACATAATAGGGAATCAAATTAACAATGCTTATATAACCTAATATTCAAAAATTATATCTAGAAACAAAAATCAAGGTAAAAACATTGTTTAAAAGCATAGTTCAAGAAATATTAACACTAAATATTGGGATATCATGACCAACATGTAATGTAGGAATGAAATTATACTATAATTAATGCATTAAATAAATTTAGAATAAAAAAAATTTAAAATTTATAAAAATTCTACAAATATGATTATTATAAAAGTGAAAATTAATAAATAAACCCTATTAATTTTTCAAAACATGATATTAAAATATTTATTTTTCTTTTTTAATATTGGATTAAATGTGTCCCCTTTTCAATACCAAGTAATAATTTATAAAAAAATTATAATACATAGAAAAAAATAAGAGAAATATTAAATTTAATTAATTATACCATTCAATAGTAAATTTATAATACTTTAATTATTTACATATTTTCCAAGGGGGAATGCACAAAACTACATTATTCTATAATGTAATGTTGTGCAGTGTACATCACACTATGTTTCCTTGAGATGTAATGTCATGAAGTGAGCTTATGATACATTATTTTGGTCGTATGGAAGGCTAGATACATTATGATATAACATATATTAGACCTTTAACTCCATATTAAGCTATAGTTATATCATTATGATGAGACACATCAAAAATTATATTATAGGAAATTCCTAATATGAGAGAATTTTAAAAAAAATGAATTATCATATATAAAAATGTCAATACATCTCAGTATAGAATACAATATCACATAACATAATCTTAACAACTCGTGAATGTTACATTATTTTATATTCATAAAATCTGGGTCTATAATTATATTACATTGAATAATAATGTATTCTAAAATAAAATTGTTTCCTAGTATGTTAAGATATATAATAATTTCTTGTAGGATGATCCAGTATTATTACAATATATATGACTTTCACAAATTAGTATAAAATATAGGTTGTTCCATTATTGAAAAATCTGTGATACCACTATTGGAATTTTTCTATTCTCCTAATGAAAATGGTAGTGGATCCAATCCCACTTAGTGATTGATATATCTCAAATAGAAACAATATAATCATCATGAATGTATAGAATGTATACATTTACATCAAATTAATCCATATATTAAACATTAAGGTTTACTAGATGGAGATAACGAATGTTGAAAACAAAATCCCCAGGTCTTATTTAGAATACACCAATAATATATCCTTATTTCTAATGAGATTATTCCTAAAAAATGGTTATATAGAGTTCATTATGATTCCAAAAAATGACAAATAATTACTTTATTTTATGCATAACATACATGTAATGAGATTATCAAAAATGAATGGAACTTCTTCCATTTTAAAAACTATCCAAAACATTTATCAATAAATAAACATCGTCAAATTTGTTGGGATGGACATCATGGATAATATTAGATACTTCTCATTAGAGAATATTACCCTTTTATTTTTTTATTTTTTCATTCAGAAAATTAATCTAATCTTCCAAAAATATCCATTGAGAAGTTTTTGGGGAATGTGTAGTATTGCCTATTGTAAGACCATGTTACACTAAGTGAAATATAGTCCTAGATATACAATGTATGTATATGGTACTACATTTTAATCAACATAATATCATCATTATCGACAATGTTATGTTTTTATGAAACTTATCCTTATGTCCGATATGAAATATATGTATATCCTTTCATATTATTAGAGGATATAATATAACCTTATTTTTTAGAGTTTTTCCATAGAACTAACTACATTTCATATCATATTACAAGAATATTTCTAGTGTAGAATATTCTTTAATATCGTATCATATAATGATCAATATTCTATATGAAAATGAATGTGACAATGCCCTTAGAGTATATGATTCATTGATAGCTAATAACATATCATTTATTTTTGGGAATCATGAAGTCATATGATAGTGTTATAAGATATATTATCTATGTTACAAGGATATAATTTTATGTGGTTTGAATGATATATTTTTTTAGGGTTGGTGATTCATAGGACTTTGAGACATAATTTCATGATCTATAGAAAAAGTAATCTCATGAAAAGTGGGTATGAGAACATGACTTTACATTGACATTTTTCAATATATGTTCTAATCTATGAGAGTTTGTAATGGTTGTGAGAATTCAATTATATTACTAATGCATATTTTGGTTCATGGACTTTGATGTAATGACCAAAAATATGATGACATCTATTCACCACCTAACGTGTATTTTCGGTGTTTCATGAGATATATTTACAAATGAACAATCTGATAAATGAGTTTATCCTTCATCGTTTAGTGAACGTTGATACCTCATGCAATTTGATGGTAATCATACTTCCTAATTAAGTCTATACACATAGTGGTATTTTTGGAATGTTCATTTCCTTAAATTCAAGGAAAGAGAATTTGAGTTCTTATATTGATAACACTCCCTTGAAACATGTTTAATTAGAGACATCTAGATAAAGTGGTTTTATTAAATAGTGATTCTTTGTACGTGGTTATTGTCAATAAATCATTTAACTCCTTTTTTATGGATTATTGGTAATTTTTTAAGACGCTAACCAAGGACATTAGGGGTAACAACCATATTTCACTATGAATGGTGCCTAGAGGGTCAAACACATTGTGTATTTAGAACATCCTTTAAATTATATATGGATTTAGAATGTTTAATAAATAATATCTTTGTTGATGTTTTAATAATTATTCACTATGACTTGGTGAAAAGTATTCAACCATGATTAATTTAACAGAATGATATGTTTTTTTAATATTAAATAAATATATATTTTTCAGGTAAAAGTTTATGAAATTATGTAATTATATTATTTAATTATTCTGGTATATTCACAAGGAAACCAATATATACTAATTTTTTTGTCATAATATTATTGATTTATTTATTATAAATTTTAGTAAAATGGTATTTATTAATTTATTGGAAAATATTGAGATGATATTTATTTATTTAACATATACTTTTTATTCAGACATGATAAATGTTGCGAATGATGAAGGACCATGTTTAATGGTCCAACAATGAATTTTATATTATAAAATATTTGATGGTAACTATTGAATGTTGTGTTAATGAAAATAATATTTATTTTATCATTTGTTTTAGTAAAAGTTAAGTAAAAAATAATAATTCTATTATTACTAAGACATAAGGTCTTTCAGATATTATGAAAATAATTTGGTGCCATTTAAAATTATTTATTTCGATCTTAATATATATTTAAACATGATGATTAAATTCTATAAATTCTTAATCATTATAATAATTGGAAAAATGATACTCTAGAGATAAATATCTCATGACCTTAAGAGATTTTCCCCAATAGAGATCTCAATAATGAAGAGTGGTCCTCCTCTGTAACCATCTTAATTTTAGAGAGATGAAGGAGAGTCATTTTATCAAATGTGATTATGGATGTGTTCAGTGTCCAATTATGGTTGTTTCAGTATCTTCTTTGATTGAATCTATTGGATTATATGATTAAATTTGAAAGTCTTTGGTGCATGAGTGTATCAACAATAGAGAGATTCAACCCTTGGATAATGTGTCAAAATGATGGTATGAACAGAAAATTTTATTGACTCATCAATGAAGAGAGAATTATAAGATGATGTAATTGTAATTATATCTATAAATGAATTTAATATTTAATGCGATTATCATTATTTATTAGATACAAATATTATCTCTCAATTAATACATGAATTAATTGGGTGGTTCATGATATTCTGCAGCATGTACATCTCGTAGTTTTCATTTATTTTCAAAATAAATTGAGTTCTCCATGAACAAATCATTCCTACACTAATTCATAAACAATAAAGTTATATTAATTTTGTCACAAATTAATTTATGATTATTTAATAATAATTACATGATTATAAGATTTTTTTCTAGTTTTTTCTCTGGATTACAATATATTAAAAACTGAATGTCTTGTTGTTTTGTTCCCTTGTTCATTGTTGCTCATAGAACCATGAAAAGGTAAAATTAACGTGACAAAATCAGAAGAATTTATCAAAATAAGTCAAGGTTTTTTGATGGATGATCTGAGAGTATATGGTATATTGTTTGGAGGTACAAATTTTATACCCCTATTCCATGTATCAGGATGGTTCATTATGAAACTAGGTCATAATTTATTAACTCTAATTGGAATGAATTTAATACATATCACATGTTGATCTTCCTAATCCAAAATACAGTTTTAGACTACATTCCATGTAAGACGCTTATATGTAATTTATTTCACATGTTTTTGTTTTGGATAACACATGGGTCTAATCCCAATAATTGATTTTTTAAATGAAATAGAAATGGCAAACCATGAATTTTTTTGGGCCCATGGTGTGTAGTTAGTGTACTCACTATGTACCTCATAGATATTTACAGTATAAAATCATTCCAAATCCCTTGTAATATACTATAAACATCATAAAATATTAGTACATGAGATTTAGTCCACGTAAAAATTGTGTGGTCTACCGTGCCTTGTGTAATAAATTAAATATATATTAAAAAAATTAATTATTTAACTAAACTTACATATGTGTTGTGCATGTGTCTAAAATTAATATTACACACCATGTTATGGGATTATTATTAATATACTTAATTAATTTTCACGTTAAATTATGACAAAAAAGATGTGAGTAGTATTTATTTATATTATACTACATGTGTGTTAAAAAATTAAATGCTATATAGTTTACATATGATCAATCTTTTGTGGGTGGGTAAACTTGGCCCAACTCACAAATTTACATTTATTACCAATACATGTATATTTTTTGATATGTAGAAATGTGTATCTATTTCCATTATTGTGTTAATACATTTTTTCAGATTATTTTTATGATAATTTCCTTACATTAGATGTCATATCAAATATTTATAGCATTTACCTTTATAAAATGACATCTTTAAGACTTAAATAATGTAATACTAATATTTTTTCGAATAGTCTAGATATTTCATTCTGACATGACATAAATGATGTTTAGAAACCAGGTTTTGGGGGCTTCAAAGCATTCTTACTTGATATCATGAACATAAAACATGGTGACATCCATTGAATTAGGTAATGAAGAATGTACTGCCTGTAGAGACATCATTTGTTACATGTACAATTAGTTTTTCCTAATTCAAAGCATGCGTATTGGTCTCTTGAATATAGATCATTATCAATATGTGTAATTTGATTGGATACTTTTATTGATGATGATTGTAATGTCATGTATCAAACACTTGATAATATTTTTGAAACCTATAACCTTATAACAAGGGTGCCACATACCGGTGCCCTAATACTATTCAAAACATTAACTGAGGCACACCTCCCCATATGCCAGGGACTGCTGACTCATATTGATGGTAAAGTATATAACATGATGAGACTATTACCTCTTTATCAAATCAGAATGAGAGTGGAAATAAATTAATAAAAAATTTATATAACCAACATCCATAATAATACCATAACCAATAAAAACCATTATCACAAGATAACCCAAAATATTAAAACAATATCCAAACATAATCAATAGATACGTTGTTCTATACATGAGTCAATTGTTAATATGAAATCCCTAAACTAAAGACACAATAACAACTACAATGAAGGTCCTGACATCATTTCTGGTTCACTGAACCATGCTCCAACCCTACTCATCTATCTAACATAAATCTCTTTCCCTTATAAAGTCTACAAAAAATGAATTATATTCAAGAACTGATTTGGTAGCCTATATAGGGTGTGAGTACAACCCAGTATGCCACCACCAATGGTGTCTAAAACATTATATTTCCAAAATTATGTATATAGTTGTATAAAGAATAAATTATAGTAAAGTAAAAAATTTATCAAATTTCCTTATTCTAAAATTTACCACATAATTTAGTCGGGTTCACGATGACAGTCGAACCATAAATACCTACTTTTTAATGTTATACAGTCTAAACCATATCACATGGGTAATATCACAATTCATTATAATATTATATTCCATTATCAATATAATAGAATTTTATATCACAACTACATGGTACCATAGTCTAATTCCAATATTATGGGCCTAGACCAATATATCTAGCACCCTGTTGGTATTTGAAGCATTAGTCCATGTCCCATAACTCATTGTTATCACATATTGTATTTTGAAACACCATTCCTTGTCTCACACATGTAGTTATCATATAAGAGATTTTAAATCATCAATACATGTCCCATACACATTTATCACATATATCACACTATCAAAAATATCATATATCATATATATATATATATCAATTTCATATACATCAACGTGAGGAAACATTAACCTTCTTATCAACAATTCTCATCAATGAGTCTCTTTTTAGTTATCTATTCAATCATGTTTCATCACTTTAATCACATGGAATAATATGAAAAATTCACCATGATATCATTTATCGAAATTTCATCATATAACACTTTAAACGTTTAAGTTTAAGTGAAAAATTCTTTAATTACCATTTTCAATAAAATATTATCACATTAACAATCAATTTCAAAACAAAAATTTCAAAATTCAATTTTCCACATTAAAACAATATAATTATTTTATGGAAATTCAATTAAAAAATTTCAATGATTCCATTAATTAATTATCATATTAATTAATAAATTACATATAATCTTTTTTCTAACATGGAAATTAAAATTCTACATAACATACATGTAATTATAATTCAAGAGTATGGGATTTGACATTTAGACCACCTAAATCATGATAATTGGTGAATTCTCACCTAATAAGAACCATAAATTGATGTAGAATTATTGGATCAACAATGGAAAAAGGATCATAGGTCCAGATCCTAATACCAAGATCAACCCCTAAACTTGCAAAAATAAAAAAAGGATCCACTACTTCATCAAAAAGAGGATTAGAAGGAATCAGAATTACAAAAGGCTAGCAGAGAATCCAACAAAAATTTGTGATGATCAGAGATGTGAAAATCAATCCAAAAACACTAAGAGTTACCCATGTGTTGAGATATGATATGTTACATGAAAAAATAAAACCAAAATGAACCACAAAGAACATTATAATTTTCTACTGTAAGAGTTATATGGAATGAAATTCCATTACACATCATGTAATTATTTTTAATTATTTACACTGAAAAGACCTTTGTCTCAGGTTATTTTATCCCAATTAAGAATTTACACTTCAATTAACAGATTTAACTAGTGTGTAAATTTTTATATGTTTGTTTATCAGCCAATAAAGTTATAATTTAATGATATTATCCACATTCAAATCCACCAACAATAAATCAAACCCTCCCCCACACTAACAAAATGAAAAAACACCAAAGGGGACACACCTATAAAAGAAATCGATCTTACAATATCCCTAACTTATAATAGATCATCATCTTCTTGGTCTCTCAATCCCCTATAAAAACGTAAGGTAAATAATTAGGCTATATAGAATGCATATCCACTTACCTCTCCCATGATTCCTCCTAAATACATAAATTTTTTCACAATAATCAAACTATTGTCATGGTCATTCCCCATAAAATATTATCAATGTGATCCACATCATGAATTAGAATCCACTCAAAGGATTCATCGATATCAATCAAAACATCATCCATATCAATCACATGATAATCATAGTGTGATACCACTAAAGGAAATCATGATGACCCAAAAGGTATGAAAAACATGGGTACCAGATTAAAAAGATATTATCCACTTGAGAATGTCACTATACCATTGTAGAAGACCCAATATCTACTCCATCAGCCTGAATTTATCCACAACCTCAAATGATCTGACAAACCCGAGTGCCAAATTTCACTACCTCTAAATCCTATGAAGGCCCTATCTAGGTGAAACCAGAAGGAATGCATGATAACCCACTATAAACTCAAGGGGTTTTGACGTTTATCTTATTACGACTTCTATCTTCTATGAGCCATAATAATACATTTTCAAATTAGTAGAACCTCTTCCAACGTCTCAACCATGAGACTCAGTCCCAACATCTCTGACACACATTCCTTCATTTAGCATTGAGGAGATCTCCATGGTCTACCATAAAGTGGATCATATATTTCAATCTATATTGTTTATTGATAATTGTAATTACAAATGATCCCTAAAAGTTCTAGGTTCTTCCCTCAATACCCATTGATTTCTATAACACATTTTCATATAATATCTTCCAAAACCTGTATAGTATGCCTAAACATACAATATCTATGTAGGTGGGAATATGTATTTAGAAATAATAGTATACAAAGCACCCAATTCAAGACATTCTATAAGTGTTAAGTGAAACATAAGTCATAGTCTAAAACTATTCATTGTTTCACCCCATGTAGCTCGACTATCTCTCAAACATGCATTCCTCCAAAATTATGGACTATGAAAATTTCCCACATAGCCAATAAATGTGTTTCCTTCTTTAGATAACCCACAATTACCCATATAGAATCATTATTCCAAGGCATCACTTGGAGACCTAACACAAATTCCTTGGAAACATCATCACATTTTCCATTTTGTAATATTCTATGAATAGAGTAAACCCCCAGATTTTCGATACCCATAATTCAACTTTTGATAGGAGTACCAACATGTCATGTATCATTCAATATTCTTTTTATGCCTGGCCACCAATACAGTCGACATAGGTTATGGTAATTTTTCTCAAATATCGATGCACCTCCCACTTTAAGGAATGTAATTCATGCAATTAATCCTCCTACATAGACATAGGCATAATAACATGTCCATAGACATAGATGATATCATCCACATTTATATTCTAATAAAAAGGTGACTCGCCATATTCAATGATTTCCCTCCAAGTTAGATACTCTTGATCCTTTGACTGCCTCTCCCTAATCATGCTGAAAATTCTTGCATAACTGATACTCATATGAGGGTCATCTACTATTGTCCCTCCTAAAGAACAATATGAATCTCAACCCACAAGTTCCTCATTTACAACTAAAAAATCCACCTAAAATGTCAGATTCAGAGGCTTCCGTCATCATCAAAATTATTTCCCTTTCCATGTGTATATGATTTCTAAAAATAAATTGATTTCATATACTCCACTCATATCCACTGCTGAAGATTAAAATCCCATTATGAAATGATATAAATTAAGATCTTGTGATCAGAATATATAGTAAACTATTCTCAGAAGAAATAATTTCACTAACAGTTCAATGAATAAAAAATTATGGTAAAATTATGGGCATGTTTTGGGTACTTCCATTCATGGAGCACCAACTGTGATGACCCCTATGCTACAACTCAATCAACCATCACCACCAATTCACCAACCCCACTTAGGAGGAATAAAAAAAAATTGCATACTCCTCCCCAATATCAGGTAGGATCAATATCAGTTAAATATACAAACACTTATTCAACCCCTAGAATGAATTACCACATGTTATAGACTATTTATACATTACACATTTCTTAGTCAAAACTGAAAGTGGTTCTACAAAACCATTAATAATATCCCTCTATTTCAATAAAACTATGGATATCGAAAAACTTCATGGGATGGTCCTACGAAACATCTTCCTACTCATTATTAGGGTCCATAGACACACCTTACTCTCGCAAGATGTGACCAATGAAATATTCTCAATCAATCTAGAATTGGAACTATGATACCTTAGTGTATAGACAATGCTCTCTCAATGTACTCAATGTGATTTCAAGATTTCGGTCATGACCATCATGAGTATTAGGGTAGACCATGATTTCTTCCACATACACTACCAAAAAAAGATCTACATATCTATGGAATATTCTGTTCATCAAGGCCATTAACATAGAAGCAGTGTTCCCTAGCCCGAAAAACATCATGATGAACTCATATAAGACAAACATGATTTTGAATGCTATATATAGTATATCAGATGGTAAAAATATAAAATTATGACACACTAATCTAATGTAAATAATGGATTAAATAAACACCCCTATAAATTAGTCAAAGATATCATTAGTATGTATAAGAGGATACAAGTTCATCACATTCATCTGGTTCCACTTCAAATAATCAACACATATTGAAAACATTCCATTGGAATTCTTTAGAAAAAAAATTGAGAGCGCCAAAGTGACATACTCAGAATGTTAAACCCCTTATCCTATATATTTTCCAAATGAGTTGTGATCCATTAGATATATTTTGGTGTAATTGTACATGATAGAATAGAAACTAGATCATCCCTTGTCATGAGGTCAATTGTAAAATCAACATCCATCATAGGTGTAGTCCCTGATAAGTCCATGAGGAATACATCCTGGAACTGATACACTACTAGTGGAATGAAATCATGCTTCAAACCACCATAATCTAACAATAGGAATACAACTTCGATGGTTAGTTCCCACAGTTTATTATGTACTATCTTTACAAGTCCTCCATGGATATTCAACATTCCATAATGAATGTAATTGTCACCCTCATGAGACATAAATGTCACTCACCTACAATAACAATGAATGAAGGATTGATATGCTATGAACCAGTCATTATCCATAACCAAGTCAAAGCCTAGCATATCATGGATGTAATGATACAATATAAAAAATACTCCCCTATCTCAAGAGAACACCCCTTCTATAAATAGATGTCTCTTTCCTTCACGACTACCGATATATCCATCAACATAACACCACTGATAAATTCTATTTCCAAAATCATCCTATTCCCAAGTTGTGAATATATAAAAGAAAAAGATTAACCTTTATCAAATCAATCACTAGAAAGCATAGAATATTAAATAACAGTACATCCAACCATCAATGGTCTAGTATATCTATCAACAAGTGTTGGTTTAACTACATGAAAATTTTGTACTATTCTTCCCATTGTTGTAGCCTACATCCCATGAGCTGCCCCAAATTTCTGATATGGGTTATCTTTCATGGACGTACCACATCTACTACCTTGACCACCTTGTATAGTTGAACTATAGCTTGTAGACTAGTATGGGGTAGAATATCCCCTTATAGCAATACAAATATATCTAGGTCCTCTTTCATTAACAACCTATCATGGATTCTTGTAGAAAAAAATTATATGTCTCTTTTTTTGGAAATATCGATAATTTAACCGGGATCAGGTGTCCTATATAAAATGTTTCATGTTCTTCTTCCTTTATAGAGGGTTACTTAGGCAACTTCCTGAGTAAATGATCCTTCACCAAGACATTATACTTGTTCTCACCCTGGTTAATATTTAGATAGTGGCACTTCCTACTCTAAGAAGTTGTACCTCTTAGTTGTTTTATTGAATCAAAATTTATTCCACTGGAATTATTCTATGGGTTCCCCATAGATATGAGAGCATATATTACCACTTCTGAAAATGTCATTTTTGTAATGATGTTACCCAGGAATTTATCTCACTTTTAAGTCTATGTTGAAATCGCCTTTTTACAGTAGCCTTATCAATAACCAATACTATAATTAAGAAATGAAATTTGGTAAGCCATAATTTAGAGTCCATCATGCATATAATCTCCCAAATAAGAATAATAATCTCACCTTACATCTCCTTCCTAAGCATCTTAGGGTAAAATTGATTCAACAAAATCTTCTAAAATTCCTTCCATACCATATTCTATAATTTTTAATATCCAGTTGAGATGTCGCAACAATGCATCTCATGACTACATAACATATAAGCTTTTGGTATGACTCTCCTCACAATTGGAGTCTTTACATGGTCAAGGATTGTCTAGATTGACTCAATATAGAACTCATCCACCTTAGGCCCACCGTATCTAGTAAATGTCTAAGTTTTATGCAATTGGAACAACAGATTGAAGAATAAAATACTTTTCACAACCGACCATTGGCCTTTTTCCATAAACTAAATAAAGCAATCAATTTTATCACATAACTTCTCTCCGACATCCCCATATGGAGCTATGAAACCCTCAGGTAACACTACTAGAGGGTCATTTATATCTATGTACTACAATTATCTTACAAAAAAGAATCATCATGTATAAATATCTCTAAAATGAAAACAAAAACATGTATTAAGACATATTCCACAACATTTAGTCTTTAGGTATGAATGATTCACAACATTACCTAAGTAATCATCCCTCGTATCCATCGACAAGGTCAAAACTGAGAAAATATCACTACCCACGACCATCTATTAGCATGGTTATGTATAAAAAGGTTAATACACTTTTACATAGAGAATTATCATTAGTACGGTTTTTATTCACTTCATTTACAACATTTAGTGTCATTTAAAAATTGTCAATTTCATATTAGTAACTATATTCATTTAATTTCATAAGTAATGAAAGTCATTCTAATTTTGAAATTCACCCCAAAACTGATTCTCCATGTTTTAATTAAATGATGAATGTCAAAATAATTCATGAGTTCCTATAATAATACTTTTATAATCAACCCTCATGCCATGATAGTCCATAAATAATATTTCAGAAAAATAGTTACATGTCCAAACAAGTGCATCAGTTTAGGTGAAATAACATTCAACTATAAGAGAAAACATAAAAAAAAATAATCACAACATTGGTACTTGTTTCTACCTATATATATGAGTTAGTTACTCCCATGCACGAGTTCACAACTAATTCCTTACTCATTATATTATGCTATTTAACTTTCCCAAATAATACGTCAAATTAAATGAAAAGAAAACTTGATCTGATACAAATTTGTAACATACTGAGCCATGTTTTACAAAATGACACCCTATTCCAGTTCTCTGCGAGACCTCAGGCGAGCCTCCCCATACTCGAGATGCTTTCGAATAGTAGTTTGATTCAAGAATATGTTTTACGGAGACAATACCCTCATTATCAATATAGCACAACATCAAAAATAAATAAATAACAACCAGATGATATAACTAAAAAGTATAATAATAACATAACTAATATAGACTAGTATCACTTGTTAAACCAAAACAAGAAAACAATATCCCAACTAAATGAGTATATATGTCATTACATAACTATGTTAAGTGTCTATATTAAAACCCTACTTAAAACACACTAAAAACACTTAAGAGGGTCCCAAAATCATGTCAAGACCCATCATCCACGATTCATCCCAACTCATCTCTCTAACATAGGGCTCATTCCCTTACCTTTTCTGGAAAATATGAATTCAATTCAGGTACTAATTAGGCATCCCGAGTGGGGTGTGGGTATAACTCATTAGAAAACCCCCAACGATGTTTGAAACAATATCCAATGAAAATACTATATGTAGTTTTATAAATAATAATGTTCAATAAATTAATCAATTATCACATTTTTTATTTAGTAATAAACCACATAATTTACATTGTTTCACAATTAAAAAAAACATAAATATCTTCTTTGGCCTATACTGTAGTCTGAAACATATCAAAAAGGGAAAAACACAATTCATTATAAAATGATATTCTATTATATATTTAATTTAGTTTCATATCATAGATACTTGGGACCATAGTCCAATATAAACATCTTATGCCTAGAACCACATGTCTATATCCTTTTTCGAATGTAAAGCATCAGTGCATGTCCCATTACTAAATGTTATAACATAAGGGATTTTGAGGCATCCATCCATGTACCACACACATAGATTTCACGTATGTTATTTTAAAGTATCAGTTCATGTCACAAATAGGTTTATCACATATATCAAAATATCACATATAAAATATATCACAATTTCATACACATAATTGTTAAGAATCATTAACCTTACTATCAACCACTATAATCAATGTGTCCATTTAAAATTATCAATTCAATCATAGTTTATAACATTAGTCACATAGAATAATGTTAGGAAAAAACCCTTGAGGTGTTATCTTGGTGTTGTTGGTGTGAGTGGTTTTGTTCAAAAATTCATATGATAATGAATTTTATAGTTGGTTTTTTTGTAAGTAGATATTTGAGGTGGCAAGTTTTTCACATTACAATGGATTGTGGACTACAAAGCACACTACATGGACGGTGTAGTGAAAAATGGATAACAGGATCATCATAGTTCATTAAAGAATAATAGTTCATGGGAGACTCACTGTTTATTGATAAAAGGTTGTTATTTAAAGAGCTATAAAGTGATTTTCTTTATTCATGGACACATCATCCACCACTAATAAATAAGGCATTGTGTGGACCACATAACAAAGTATGTGGTGAAGTCTGTACAAAATTAAACATTCAGCTAATTTAGATTGTCATGAAATAATGATCTATTTTCCTATATAAATACCCCTAATCACATCATTAATGTTTACGAATTAATAAAAAAAGATTATCTCTCATGGAGGAATTTTTTTTTTCCTAATATATTTTGTGATGTAGAATTATTCAAAAGCTAGCTTTGTGAGAGATGATTCCATGAAGGAGGAAGTAGATCATCAGAATAGTCCATGAAAGGTTTTTGTGGGGCCATTTATCCTGCATGTTAAAAAAGGAAACATTATAATATTTGGTATGTGAGGCATAAGTAGTCTATGAATCTTGGGAGATTCACAAATAAAGAGGCATTTGTGAAGAACATGCACCATGTGGTGCAACACCAATACAGATGATTCAAGGTAGTTCATGGTGGGAGTAAGGATGTTCACGTAAGGACTAAAATGGTTTGTGACAGAGATTTATGTAGACATATAGTATTAAAAAATTTGTATTTCATCATCAATTTAAATCATGACATCAATAAGGAATATATCTAGAACTGTGGATGTGTTCATTCATGAAAAATAATGGACCTACAAATACATAATCTGTGTGTAGGTCCTTTCAAGATTAGTGATCAATTGAAGAGGAAGAGAGAAATTGCTTCCACGATTATTGATCTAGAGAATGAAAATAGGGGGTTAACCTATAGAAACAATTTATCTCACCGTAAACATTGGAAAAGGAATGGGATTAAGCATAAAGTTGAACTGGAATTAACCTTGTAATTTAGATTTGAGATTTAGTAGATTTGGTACATTGGAACATCTTCATTGTATGCTCCTTAGACATAGAACTGTTAGGCTGAACCAAGTAAAATTTTGGTGTCTCATACATTGTTTCAAATTTTATCACTTTTTTATAGGGGGTAAAGAAAGATTAGTGTATTATTTAATGATGAATTATGATCTAAATGGTTATTTGTTTTAATATGTTATACCATGACCCCCCCCGTATGAGGGTATTTAACCTAGTTGGGATAAAAAAGTGTATCAGTTTGAAATGATGAAATTTAATGGTTATTTCCCAGTAGAATAAATTGAAGCTATAAATCAAAATAAGATTCTGATCATTGATGGACACATTTTTCAGATATGGAAGAATCAAATTTATCAATTCTTTGGATTATTGGGTATGGATTTATTTACAGCTTCAATGAATGGTATTTCAGTAAGTATTGGAAATAATTTTTTTTCAAAAGCATAACCTAGAGAATTGGATGTTGATGTCAAATGAATCAATGATTTAGGGGGAGCCCTATCCAATGCAATCTATATAATGATGATTTCGTGTATGCCATCACATGCTGTGTAGGAAAAGTTTCAAAACATTAATGAGGTCAACTCAAAAGTGAGAGAATAAAAACTAAAAGTCTTGTGGAATAAGTAATACGGTCTATGTATGAACTATAATGAATATTTTGAATCATTTTTCAACTGAGTGAATATTTTTGTGCATTCCATGTTTGTCCTCAATGAAATATTATAAGATATAAATATTGTTATGAGAGTCTTGGGAAAACTACCACCCCTATGTAATTTGGAACGTTTCTATATTGGAAGATAAATATGTGAATGATTTGACATTGGATATCATTCATAATAATCTATTTTCAAATGAAATGAGAAAATATGATAATGATGTCTTCAAAAAGGGGATGTCCAAATATGGGCCATTCATTTCCATGAAGAAGATCACTAATAAAAATATTCAAAAGTAAGATAATGTGGATGATTTAATTTCGTTTTTATCCTTAAATATTCAATGAGGAAGAGTAAAGGTCCAAAGGAAACATCCAATAACATGATTTAGTGAAAATTTTAGAAATTTTGTAGAAATGTATCTAAGTAAGATTCCATATATCTATGAAGAAGGTGATGAAATTCCCCAAAATAATTACTCAGTCATAGTGAATCATAGAATATGTATTAAGAAAAATATCATCAATAAATGTGTGCACCTTCAAAAGAAGATGATTGTTCCAGAGAATTTGATGTATAAGAGTTAGAAGACTACACGAATCATTAAGTAGATTCTGTAGCGGTATTTTTCAAAAATTCCAAATAAAAGAAGATATTTAAAATTATTACGGAGAGGTTAAAGGATGATTTGATATTCTTGTCAAATTATAATCTTTCCTTGAATAGATAGGGGTTTATAGATCCAAAAAATTGAAATTCAACATAATGGTTAATAATGAAAATCTCTATATTAAACAAAAGTAAAAATTAAAAGTTTGAGATAAAGGAAAAAATTGAAAGGCTTAAATACTCAATTCTAGAGAGCATAGAAAAGGATATTGAGTACAGACTAAAATCAATGAATGGAAAAGAGAGATAAATAGTTTGACTAATACTAGAAAAGATCAAATCACCTGTATCAATGAACATGAAGAGGACATTGTCAGAATGCGATGAAAAGTGGAAGATCATGAGAAACTCATGATTCTAGAAAAATAGAATACAAAGGAAATAAAATAGGTAAACATCGAATTTAGTGTTTTAGAGAAATATAAAATGGAGTTTCATTAAAGGAACATGATTTAATTGAACAATAAATCTGGTATGGGGATTGCTCGCAAACTGAAATCAATAATGGTTGACCTTAGATCATATGCTCCCACTCTGAGGTTGAAGATTTAGTTTTGTATGAATCAAAACTATATGATTTATAGAACTCATGGGATAATCATTAATTCATGGTTTCCACATAGGAATTCACCTCACATGACATGTTAATATTGTGGAATGATGTGACACTAAAAAAAATAATGTTCTATACTCAAGAGCTATATATGATAAAAAGACCAATAAAGGAATCCATTCAAAACTCAATATATGATAACATCATTTAATGGTCACTCATTCAGGTGTGGTGGATTTGGGCACAACTAAATATATTTTCCATCAACAATTCAATGAAATGGGCCGAAGAATAATGAATGAAGTGGTAAGCTGAAATTCATTATATCTCCCAACAATTGGTAAATGAATAATTAGTTTCTAGTGTTGCAAGAAGAATCTGGTCCATCAATCTTGAAAGAATATTAATATTTTAAGTATGTATAGGGAGTGAATTTAAATAGGTGGACCAAAAAAAGATAGGTGAATAGGTAGTGGTTGTATAAATTGACTTCAATGAATCATATTTCACTGGAATATGGATCAGTAATATTTGATACACCTCCCTTATCATATGAAATATGGAACTAGTGATAATAATAAGATATGAAAAGGAAGGTATTGTATGATTTAGTAATGATGAATGCTTCAAAAGTATTGCATCAAGAAAATAAATTCTTGGGGGAAAATACATGAGACATATATATGTCTTGGTTTATTGAAGGACTCTGTAACAACTTACTAAGTATTATTTATTTATCTAATTCTGGAAATTGCACAATATTTTCCCATAAATTATCCAGAATTCCGAAAAAATACTGTGCAATAGTTTTTTAGGGAAAGTTTATGAATGAAAATCTCAACCTTTTGAGTCGATAATAAGATACGGGATTTCTGTCCATGGAAGAAGAAAACAAGTTATGGAATAAATTTCTTTATTTTTTGAGAAAAACATCCTTTGAAGATATAAGAAAATATTATGTTTCTTGAGACCTCCCTAGACTATCATGTTGTCAGACATATATGTGTGATGCTTGTCAATAATAGAATATCATTTGAAATAATGATAATATAATAGATAAATGGTCAATATATTTTCTGAAGTTGGTAAATATTGATGTGTAATGATCTATTCCACCAAATATATATTGAGGGGGTGAGATATTATGTTCTCTTAATTAATTATTTTAACTGAATGGTATGGGTTAAAATCAATACCCACAAATATGAATTGCTATGTTGGATATAAATATATCGAAGGGAAGTTGAAAAAAATATCTGTCAAAAAAATCTAGAAGATATAAACTATTAATTGAATAGAGATCACAATTTTCCATGTGATGTATTATATGTCGAAACATTGGAAAAGGTACCACGATTTGGCATCGAGAAGTCTCTGACAAAATAGAGAAGTTGGAAGAAGAAATCAAATTACCATCAACATGGATAGAAAAAATTTCATTGAGAATATCCTTCTAGAGATATTTTTAAAAGAAGAAGACATGAAATCAGTCTATACATAAAATAGATCTTTATTATGTATAAAATAATAGATGACTCTATATAAGTTATGGTATGGAAATAAGCCAACATTGAAGTACTTTAAAATTATTTCGAAGTAAGTGATTAAATCTCAATAAGGATAAAGACATGAAGTTTGAATATTATGGAGATGAAGGGATATTTATGGGAATCTCATAGAAAGGAAAATAATATAACTAATTCAATATGTGGCTCAAAAGGTAGTTGAATGAAATTTAGTAATTATAGTGGAGAATGAGAAGAATATTCAACAAACAAATGAACAGTCTTATAAGGATATTCATGAAGAGAGAATAAAATCAAGGGATGATCCTATTCGTTAGGCTAATTAAAAAATTATTTAGGCAATTAAAATAATGAGAGAAACCTATAATCTTAAAATGGATTGATAAGAAGAGATAAAATTTTCATATATAACATAAATGGTGATCACATAGTGAAAGTTCATATAAGGAGGATGAAGAATCTACATAAATAATAAGTTTGTATCATAGGTAAAACCTAAATGTATTCATTGGTATCTAGATATGATAATTGGGTTCATTCTATGAATGAACACCTTGACCACATTGAGACGAATTAGACATGGGAGATGTTTTTTGGGACAAAATTTAAGAATGTCATCGAGAGTTAATGGGTATTTCACAATAAGATGAATGAAGATGGTGTAGTGATTGGAAAAATAAATCATGACTACTGTTCAAAGGGAACTCCCATATAGAGGGTATCAATGTTGATGATTCATTTTCAAATTTTTTCATGGCTAAAGAGAATCGAATTATTTTTTTCCATAGATGTGAAAATAAAGATAAAAGTTTCACAAATGGATGTCAATTTCACATTCCTATTAGGGTACTGTAAGAAGATATTTATATTGATATGATATATTGTTCTCTAATTCATGAAGTTGAGAACATAATACTTTGATAGAAGAAGGAATTATATGAGAAGAAGTATGAATGAGGAGCATGGTCTTCAAGGCTACATTAGTTTTTGAAGAAACTCAATTTTTTTATGGTGGAGTTGATTTAAAACTAGATGTCAATAATTAAAAAAGTAAAAGGATGTATGTGGTGGTGAATATATATGAAATATCATTTTTAGGATTATATGAAGAGAATGTAAAACAGTTTTCATAATTAATGAAATATAAATTCAAGATGTCAATGATTGGTGATGTAATTATTTTTTTGGTTTAAAGGTGACATAAAGAAATATTTTCACATTCATTTCTCTAAAAAAATATTTATATAATTTCTTATGAAGGCTTGGAATGTATATTTCCAAGTATATTAATACTCTAGTGGAAACCTAGATGAAAGTATCATGGAATTATAAAAGAAATGTAGTTTATGAAACAAAATACAAGAAAATTGTTGGCAGAATATTGTAATTGAAAACAACAGGACCAGATGTTGTATTTCCCACCTGACAAGTTGAATTATGTTAAATAAATCCCTAGGGTATGGTGGATTTTTATTTTCTATAAAATGAAAAAAATCATCAAGATTTATTGGGATATATAGATGAAAATTGGGAAGATCAGCTAATGATAGAAAATAGTCATTAGTCGATGCATTATATTTTGGAAGACTTTGTATTTTATGGATATGAATAAACAAGATTTCATTCCATTGATCACTAACAAAGATAAAAATTTTGTGGATTCTCTAGTGCGCATACAGTTATTATTCTTGAAGCATCATCTTAATGATATGGGATTTGAAGTGAAATCTCTGATCAGAATACATTGCGATAGTTAAAGTGCAATAAATCATAGAAAAAATCAATTACATCACTCTAGTTAAAATGATTATTTAAATAAAATATCATTTTATCTATGAGATGATAAATAAAGGTATTATAATATTGTTATATGAGCTTACATAACTATAGGTTGCAGATATTATCACAATGGCCTTACACAAATAATTTTTTGAAAGGAATCGACTAGCTATGTGATTGTAGTTGACACCCCGTACTTGAAAAAGTGTTGAATTTGTACCCACTCTCTCTGGGGTAAGTCTTTTTATATAATGTGCTAATACGTGTTCTTTACCATGTCGTATACAACAACTAAATTTCCTTCAGGTTCATTGAAAAAGGTGGGGATGTTTTGTCTTTAAAAGTGGTTGAAGTTTTTTTAATGAATACAATTGGAGAACCTAAAAGGGGGAGAAGATAATATGTGGATAAGTTAACTACGAGGAGTAAAAAATTATATGATGATAAAGGTGTTCAATCAATTTTTATATATCACGATATATGAGGTTCATAAGGATGTATGTTGAGTGGTTTTAGATTAATGTGATTCATTGATGACCATTTCATTACACTATTGTTTCTCATGCTGAGCAAGGATCTTGTGGGCTTCATGTGTGGGTTGAGTAAATCATTGATCGATATCAGTTCTTCAAGTAGTGAATTATATAATATGATATAAAAATCTTAGAATATGTATCAAAATGTGTAGAGTTGTCAAAAAAACCTAAAGGGGGATAGTACTAGGAAAAATACATCAATTTGTTGTCTTAGTGTTTTTGATCGCATAATAGTGAAATGTGGACCCTGAAGCATGATGCACAGACTGTGTAGCAAAATACAGTTTGTAGGTGGCTCACAGTTCACATTATGAAAATTATTTTGGAAAGCGCATCTTTTTTTATTGATATGTGATGATTTTAGAAGTCTAAATGGGGTTTTATTCATATAATACATCAGACACCACAAAGGATTAATGTTCCATGAAGACTTCATAGCATAGTATGTAGGAAAGGTTTTATTGTATCAACGATTCATGAAATTTTTATTATTATTTTCTATGGATTTATTTTCCTATATAGGGACACCAAATAATATCATTACATTGAGTGAATTCTAATAACAAAATATCATCAATTTGCAAAGAGTTCAGTGAAGTCTGAAGTAGATCATGTTGGAAACTTCTACATAGGATAAGAATTCGACATGGAGGATTCCATGAAGGTGGAATTATTTTTTTATGAGTGCTCAAGAAAGTTTATTGTGGATATATATATCCTGAAAAGGAAAATAAGGACTACGTGGCAGAGGTGGTCTGCAAGGAATTAGTAGTATATGGAAAAGGCGTGGTCTGAGAAGAAAGGGGTGATCACGAAGCACATGAACCAATGAGTGTAACTTATTACATGGAAGATTCAAGGTATTTCATAGAGGGTAAAATTATGTTTGTGGAAGGAGTAAAATAATTCATGAATGAAATTTCTTCAAAATAATAATACAAGGAGATGTGTCATTCATCCATGGATGTAAATATTTCTTCAAAGGATCATTTATCTTCCATAGAGGATGAGTTCATTCTTGAAAATGAAGGGAACTTGAAAAACATAAATTTTCTGTGGTTCCTCTATAGAGAAGGGAGAAAAGGGGTTGGAAAATGATTATCCATTCCATCGAGTGTGAGCCAGGGAAACAGACATCAGTAGTGACCCCTCGTAAAGAAGTTGGATGATCGTAAACATTGTAAATGAAGTGAGAATGGGAATAAAATTGATCTAGCCTAAACCTCGTAATTTTACAGTTTGTTTTAGTTTATTTGGTTTGTCATAAGTTCATCATTGTAAGATCCTTGGATGTTGTCCAGTGAGGGTGAACCATGAAAATATTTTGTATCTCGTTAATGATTTTAATTCTGTTGATTAATTGGTACAGGAGAAGGTGACACGAATGTTTTTTTAATAATGAATCAAGATCCAAAGGGGTAGTAGTTTTAATATATCATACCGAAATCCATCCCCACTCCCATCATCAGGTTTTTAACCATGGTAGAATAAAAAATGATATCAGAGCGAAAGCATTATAGTCAATGGTACTATCTCATTTCATAAAATGGAAGTAGATAATCACAAAGTTAATCTGATATTTGGTGGAAATAATTTCTAGCTATAGAAAAATCGAAAGAAATTATTCTTTTGATCATTGGGATAAGATGTATTTACAATGAAAATGCTTGGTATTTTTCCAAAATATATAGTATGGTTTTATCGTAATAAAAACATAGTGAATTGGAAGATGATGAAAACTGAATCAATTCTATAGGGGGTCCTGATCCAATGAAATATATACAAATTTATTGTCATGTAATTCATCAGATTATATGTGGGAACATATTCAAAATATTTATGAGTGTGACTCAAAAGTGAGAGAATCAAATGTACAAGTCATGTTCAATATGTATGAGGATATATGAATACATCATAATGAATATATTGATACACTATTTGAAAGGTATATTATTATTGTGGAATACAGGCGTGGTCTCTGAGATATTAATGATTATATAGAGATTGTTACGAAAATACTGAGTAAAATACCACCACAATTTAATCCAATAGTTTCTATATTAGAAGATGGTGATCTAAAGAACATAATGTTGGATGGACTTCATAATACTCTTTTTTCATACAAAATTTTAAATGTTCAATACTATTTTGTGAAAAAGGGGAGGTCCAAATAGGTGTAATTCAAGGAAAATTCAAGAAACACAATTGAAGATAGTGGGGATGAACATAAAATATATAGTTTCATTTCATTTTTCTTCTCAAATATTTAAACAAAAATAGGCTAGTTCAAAGGGAAACATCAACATTCATTTATTCAACGTGGAATGATTTGACATCATGTAGTCAATTGTCTTAAAAGATTTAATATGTTGATGTAGATAGGGAGGACATTATCAATAATAATTATTCAGTCAATATGAAGAATATGAGGATTATATAGAAAACATTATTCAAAAAAAAGTGTATTCTTTCACGAAAAGAATAATGTTTAGAAGAATCTATGAATGAAAAATTGGAAGGCTATACTGATTGTGAAAAATATGAAATGGTGGATGTTGTCTTAATTTCTCAAACAAGGGATGATAGTGACAATGATTAAGGGTAAATTGAAGGAAGAGTTAATCATCATTTCAAATTAGAGGTTGGGCATGAAGAGATAGAATTTTGAAAAAAAACCCAACAGGGTGGTTAATGATGTCAAAAAACTATATGAAGTGATATGAAGAAGAAAATTCTAAGATATAGGCTAAAAATGAAAGGCTAAAATATGCAATGCCAGAATGATTAATAAAGGTGATTGATTAAAATCTCAAATTGAAGAAAAAAAGAGAGACTGATCGATTGACTAATAATGTAGAAGATCAAATCGAACATATAGAATAAAAAGAAGATAATTTTTTTAGGATGTGATGGAAATGACAAGATCAGTAGAAACTCATTATTCAGTACAATCATGTTATAATGGAAACAAAAACTGTAAAAGTAGAATTTAATTTTCTAGTGAAATACAAAATGGATTTCCATGAAAAGAAAAAAGATTAATTAGAATGATACAACATGTATGTGGCTTGATCCCAAATAGAAAGTAGTAATTGTTGATGTTAGACCACAAGTTCCGACTATGGGGTTGAAAATTTATTTGGGTATTGGTCATAACTAGAAGATTTGAAAAAAACATGGCATAATCAGTAATGAAAATTTCCAAAATAAGTTCACCTCTCATGAGATGTTATTGTTGTCAAAATATGGGACATTCGAAAAATGTTTGTTCTACAGCCATGAGGTATCGAATAGAAAAAGTAAAATAGAGGAATCGAAATCAAACTCGATATTCAAAAACATCATTTTGTAGCTACAATTCTAGGTTTGGCAGATTTTGGCTGATAGAAATATATTTCTCATTAACAATGTAGAGAAATGTGATGAAGCATTATGAATGTGGTTGTAAGCTCCAATTCAATATATCTTCAAATGATAGGAAGCTGAAAATTAAGTTTTCACCAATTCAAGATGAATTTGGTCCACCATACTTCTTTAAAGGTCATGATTTTCATTATATAATGGTTATGAATTCTGATACATAAACCAAAAAGAATATTATTGAACAAGTATTGGAGGTATAGATTAATTTCAATGCATCAGATCATAATGGAATATGGATGATTGATACTGGATACACCTCCCATATAACATAAAAAACTCAGGATTGGAATTAGATATGATAAGGAAAGTATTATAAGATTAGTTAATTATGATGTCTTGGAAATTATTGTCTCGGGAAAATTAATGTTGGGTGATTGACATTAGAAGTGTATATATCTTGGTTTTTGAATAACTGAGTCACAACATACTAAGTGTTAGTAGATTATGTGATTCAGGATATTCTATAAGATTTTCCCAATAATTACATGTCCTGAAAAGAAAAATATGGTGTAGAAATTTTAAATGAAAATCAAACAAAAAAATATCTATGTTTAGAGTAGAGGAGAATATATATTCCCTCTATCTATGGAAGAATAAAATAAGTCATGGAATAAACATCATAGTCACAAAATCAAAATTTCATTTGATGATCTATTGAAATATGATGTCTCCTAAAACCACCCCACATTATCACATGACCTTAATCATACATGCGATTCTTTTCAACATGGTATGTTATTTCAATGACGTATAAGGAAAAAGTTCAAAGGTCAATAACATTTCATGAGTTGGTGTATATTGTCATATGCAGACCTTTTTCATGAAGATATATTGATGGTAGGAGATATTATATTATATTCATTGATAATTATATTAGAATGGCTTGGGTTTGAATCATCACCCACAAATATGATGTCTTCAGTTTCATAACAACATATTGATGGGAATTTGAGATCTTTCTTGGTTAGAAAATCATGATGATCTGAACTGATAATGTAACAGAGTTCAAAAATATTCAAGTGGAGGATTATCTTAAATAACATGTAACACAACACCAAGATTCAATAGTAAATACTCTATAAAAAATTTGGGTAGTTGTGAGAAAAAATAATATTATCAACAACATGGATATAACAATTACCATTGAGAAATAGATTTCAAAATATTTTTTTGAAGTAAGATGTGGTGATATTAGTCTACACATTCAATAATGATTTATTATTTGTTAATGAATAGAATACACGATATGAGCTATGGTATGGAAAAAAAGAAAACATTGATGTACTTTCAATCCTTTAAATGTAAGTGTTTCATTATTAATAAGGAGAAACATATGATATTTCAATCTCATATAGATGAAGGGATATTACATGGCTACTTAATGAAAAGAAAGGAATATAAATTATTAAATAAGTGGCTGGGAAAGGTAGTATAATGTAATCATTTACCTATAGTATTGAATGGGTAGAATCTTAATCAAATACATGATCAGTCTCAGGAGGATAGTGATGATGTGACAATAAAATTAGGTGATGTTCGATATTCCGGGGATGATTCTGAAAAAGAATTTATTAAAAAAAAGCATGATCCAAAACTGGTACCTATAAAAAGATTTAAGAGAATAGATTAAATTGATTTATTGAATAAAATAGATGAATATATAGGCATTGTGCAGACAAAGAGGATGAAGAGTCTATAAAAATAACCATTCTTGACCCAAGTAGATGCTAAATGTTATTATAAAGCAACAAGAGATGAGAATTGGGTTCATGCTATGAATGAATTGATTGAATAAATTGAGAAGAATCATATATGGAATATTTTTTTAGAAAGTAGATAATAATTTCATTGGGGATAAATGATTCCTTTGTAATAAGATGAATGGAGAAGGGGCATTGATTCAAAACAAAGAATGACTAGTGTGAAAGGGTACTCCCAGAAAGAGGGAATCGATCTTGACTAAACATTTTCACCTGTTTCAATTCTAGAGACAATCAAATTATTCTTTTCCATAGTAGTGCAATGAATGATCAATGTTTTCCATATAGATGTCAAGTATACATTTTTATGTTTTTTTGGAAGAATTTTTTAATATTTAGAAGCTAGAGGGTTTTTTCATTCATTATTCTATGAAAAGTGTTCTTCGCCTGAAAAAGTCGCAATATGGGTTAAATAAAGAAATTAGATTATCGTAATCAAGGATGTATTAGTTTTTTGTAAAGATTGGATTTTATTCTAGTAAGGTTTATTTGAATATATATCTCAATAAATATTGGAATTAAAGGATATTGGTTTTCTTGTATATAGATGAAATAATCTTTTGATGAATATACTAAAAACAATGAAATAATTTTACAAAATTCATGAAAAGTTAATTAGAGATGTCAATGATTTGTGAACTGAATCTTTTCCATGGATTACATGTGACACATTCAAGGAACATAACATTCATTTCTCAAACCAAATATAGAAAGGATACCCTAAAAAGGTTTGGAATGCGTAATTACATGAAGATGATAGCTCAAGGGGCTACACAGATGAAAAAATCAAGGGGTAATTGAGGAAATTATGTTAATGTAACATTATATTGGAAAATCATTGGCATTCTATTGTTCATGATAGAGAAAAGATCTGATATTTTTTTCTCAACATGAAAACAACAATATATCAAAGTAATCCAATTTAATCACACTTTATTATAGTTAAAATCATACTTTTGTGTATCAATGGAATAATGAATATTTGTTTGATGTACAATGAAAAATACCATGATGAGTTATTAGTCAATACAGATAAAGAATGGGTGGGATCATCTGATGATATTAAATCAATGTTAGTTTGGACATTCTATCTTGTAGGATTATGTATGTCATTTCCATGTAGGAAACAAGATTGGATTTCCTTGAGAACCACATATACTCAATATATTATGTCTACTAAAATGTTTATGTAGTTATTTTGGATTAAGAATCTTCGCTATATGATAGTTGAAGTAAAATATCGAATCAGAAACCATTGGGATAATTACTAATCAATAAATCCAAAAAATATCTCATCTATCCCTCGAGGACAATGCACATTGAAATAAAATATCATTTTATCAAGGATAAGGTGGATCAATGACTTGTAATGTTAGATAATGTGCCTAATGAACTATAGGTTGAACATATTATGAAAAAGGAATTACCCAAAGACGAATTTGAGGGGAATTTACTAGAACAAAGAGTTATATTTACTCTCCGTACTTGAAAATTGTGGAATTGGGGCCCTCTCTCCCATAGGTATGGTGTGTTTTCCCTCATGTAATGATCTAATTTAGTTACCCTATTTTAGTCCATAACAAAATAACCTTTGAGTACGCTGACAAAGGGGGGGGGATGTTTTTCCATAAAAGAGTGTGAAGTGTCTTAATGATGATTGGGGAAAGGCTGAAATGGGGAGTGGCTAATTGGGGGAATAGTGAAGTAGGGGGAGTTCAAAATCCACTGATTCTAATGATTATCGAACAAATGTTGTATATCACGATAGACGAGGTTTGTGATGAATGATTTGAGTGGTTTTGGAATGATGTGATTCGTTGATGAAATTTTCATTATAATATTGTTTTAAAATCCAAGCATTGCTCATATAGGCATAGTGTGTATGTTGAAAAAATATTTGATCACTATCTATATCACAATAAGGGATAAACATATTACAAGTGGTTTCAGTTCATTGGAGGATCACAGTTTCTAGGATAACCGTATTTCAAGAGAGGCAAATATTTCGTAGGAGGATTGCCATTCGCAGGTGACAGTTGGTGATTTATGGATCCAAAAATGGATTTTTCATCCATGGAATACATTATTTGCTGATATGAACTAAGGTAATATATAGACCACATAAAATTATATGTAGTGATGTTAGTACCTCCTCTATATTTCAGGTATTCTGGATTAGTAGGTATTTCAGGTCTAGTAGCCCATATAGATACCCCTTATAAGATCATTATGTTGAAAATATTTCAATATAAAATATCACTGCTTTGGGATAAATTTAGTGATGTCCAAAGTTGATCGTGGGGGAGAATATTGTGAAGGAGAAGAATTCATGAGGGAGGATTCCATGAAGGAGGAATTAGTTCAAGATGACATTTCATGAAAGTGTTTTGTTGGGATTTGTAGCCCATAATTGAAAAAGAGACAATATAGAAGAGGTGTTCTACAAGGTATAATCCATCTGTGATGCATGGGGTGGTCCTTAAAGAAGGAGGAGACCATGATGCACTCGTTCTATATAGTGTAACAATGATTACAAAAGATTCAAGGTAGTTAATTAAGGGAGAAATGAAGTTTCTGGAAGTAATAGAAAAATATGCGAATGAAAATTCTACAAAGTATCATTACACTAAAAAGTGGATTACATCTATTGGTGAAAAGGGGATATCAATATAGAATTTATCTAAAGCTCAGGATGTGTTAATTCATGAAAAAGAGGGTACCTATAAGTCCATAAAATGTATGTGGATCCCTTCTAGAGAAATGGAAAAAGAAAGATGAATAAGTTGATCCTTTCCACTAGCAGTGATCCAAAGAAAGCGACATAGAGAGTGACCCTTGGGAAATCAGTGAGTTAACCCTAAAACTTATAAAGACAGTGTGTCGGGGCATATAAGTGATCTATCTGAAATGATTTATGTTGGTAGTGGGCCTCAGATTATTTTGTACATCAACATATCATCATTGTATGTTACATGGATGTATCCCCATGAGAGTAAATCAAGTAAAATTTATTTGACTCACACTTGATTTCAATTCAGTCCATAAATGTTTATGGGATTAGGAGAGAATATTGATATGTTTATTGATGCAACAAGACACTAAGGTTTTTTAATATGTAACATCCATATTCACCCCCTTATCAGTGTATTTTAATTAGTTTGTATAACAATTAATATGCACAATTCACCATTGACCCATTTATAAAAATTTAATCACATAACCCTGTAACCCTTAAATGCTAATTCAAACATATTTTAGGTCCTATTATAAATAAAATTGTATCACATTAACCAGGAATTTTATAACAACAATTATAATATTCAATTTCCATTGTTCACCCCATTTCATTATCTCTTGAAAATTCAATTAATCAATATTGATGATTCCATTAATTGATTAACAAATTAATTATTCCACTTCAGGATTCAATTTCAAAACCTGGAAAAAGAGATTCCACAATATATACATTCAATTTTTATTCCAATCATTGATAATTGACATTTGGATTACCAACCTCAAGATGTTTGATGAACGCACACCCATCTACAACCCTCAATTTATGTATAATAGTCATATCAACAATGATAGAAGAAACATAGGACCATAATCTTGGATCAAGATCATCCCCAAACCCAAAATTGTCCAAAAGGATCCACTGAATCATCAAAAGTAGAAAATAAAGGAAACAAAATAAAAAATGTCTTTCCAAGATTCCAATAATAGTATGTGATGATGAAAGATGAATAAATCACTACAAAGTAGCTAAATTTCAAATAAGGTTCAAGATCAAGAGGGATGATTGAAGTAATAAAACCAAAATGAACCACGTGAAACATCTAATTTCCAACTCTATAAATTACGTATTGTTTAACTACATTACACGTCTTGCAATTATTTTTAATGGTTTACACCATAAAACTTATCACTCCATGTGATTATACCCTGATTAAAAATTTACACATCATGTAACCCATTTATTATACGTGAAAAATTTATGTATACTATTTTCAACCCAAAAATTCAACATTAATGATTTGAACTACCTCCAAAGCCTCCCAAACAGAATGAGACCCTCATATTCCCTATAACAATGAGATAAATAAAAGAGGAACATTGAGATAAAACAATTTGATCTTACCAAAGCATTTGGATATATGGACTTAGGATTTCATCCTTGTACACCATTGGTTTATTACTACAAGGAATGGTCTAAAAGGTGGTACAGTGGAGAGACTATTCCACCTAGATCAGTAATAAATACACTGTAATAAAAAAAATTATAGGTATCAAAAGATAAATAATAACAAATAAGTAATGACAAAATGTTAAACCGGGAAATTCTAACTAAACATATAGTCATGGATATGCTAATTCATCAAAAAATGATATCATACAATAGGTAATATATACAACTAGACTTGCAATGAATCATGACCAAACATGCCCAGAAGCTGTAAGACTCTTCAGGGTACCAATAGATGGATCGAACATGGTGAGACATAAAAAAAATAAGCCACCACCAATGATTTCTAATTAAATCCTATCAATGAGTATAAAAAAAAATTAGTGTATGAGTATAATAAATAATTATCAATCAAGTAAATGTAGTAATGTTGTTCTTAGGTTCCTCAGAGGACCCATGACCGACCACTCCTACATATGGAAAATATGGTCTATCTCTGAACAATCCTACACACACACACATAGATATATATATATATATATATATATATGTATATATATATATGTATGTGTGTGTGTGTGTGTGTTTGTGTGTACCAATGATTACCCATGTCTGTAACACCCCATGCTTCCACGGTACGTTTCCCTTTAAATAATACAGTAGCGTGTGTTATACGCAACATCGAGTTCTAACACACACCACAACCAATCAAACTAGCCGTTATGAATAGTAATACCTACATTTTGAAATTTTTTAAATTTTACCTTTCAAAATGGACTTAATATTTGGATTCGGAATATCGAAATTAGTTTAGGGTGAAATTTTGGTATTTTTCTGAAAAAATCTCATATTTTAATGAATAGTGAATATAACTAAATTTCAATTAAAAAACCATTTTTAATCCAAATAATTAATAGTGATAAATTAAGAATATGAGTGGTTTTAAAGTATATTTAGAATATATTTTTACCAGTTAATACAATTTTGGTCATTGGACACTATTTTACATTTAAACTGGACATAAACAAGTGTCAATCTTTTGATAGTAATTATTTCTTAAAAACACGGTTTTTGCATTGACAATGGAAATCAATTTTAAATTAATTTCTGCCACTTCTGTGTTTTGAATTTAGAAAAATGGATTCCATATTTACAATCAGGAGGTCCAAATTGTCTAAATAGGGAACTTTTATTTTTAGACATTTTGAATAATTACTTGGGTAAATATTTTATTTACCATGGTTTAAGGGTAAATCCGGTAAATAAGGGTAAAAAATAATATTATTATAATAAAAAATTACACTATAACGTGTACTAACACTATTGGTTGATACATGTTCGGCGATGGGCATCTTTGGGTCGATTGTGGGACCCCATGGATGCACTTGTAAGTGATAATGACACTTTATATTAATTAAGTTAAAGTAAATACAAAAATGACATAAGCATATATCTTTTAGAAAAAAAATTTTTACATGGGGATATATATGTTATATTTTAGACTATAAATATTAATTAGAAAATTAAAACGATTTCCTAAATAATGGTATTTTATATATAATTTTTAGACACTGAATAATTAAATTTATTTATGACGCAATAATGATGCAATATTTTCTTTATTAATGAAAGAATCAAATAATTGGCATTATAAATATTAAAATAGATATAATTTGATAGTTTTTATGCCATAAAAAATTTATTGTTTAATATGACATGTTGAAATTTCTTAAATTAATTTGGTATGAATTAATAAAGATTATATGACTTTAAAGAAAATAATGAAATAGTGTCAAAATTGACATAAAATATGTTTTAAAACAAATATTATATTATTAATTCACATTCTATTCCTAAAATCTAAGGTTTGGCCAAAGGAATTATATTATGATAGGTGTATCATTAATGGACCACTAAGGGGTCTTTTGGATGTATATTGTATGTTTATTAACTATATATATAAAAATACAAAGTGACATGGTATATGTCAATCTAATTAACTTAGAGTTAAAACTAAGAGATAAGGATAATATAATGACCCAAACCTGTCTAAAATATATTGGTTGAATATATTTATACCCATCCCCACCTTAAACTTTTAATAATACACTTTTTATCTATTGGAAACCAAATATGAATTTATTATAAATTAATACTTTAAGTTTTTTCTAAAGAGCCCCTCCTCCCCCTTATAAAAGGACACCACTTCTAACCAATTTTTCACAGCATCAAAGATTTTTGATTCGACCAAACCCTACCGAATTACCCTATCAACATTCCTAAATTCATCCTAAATTATTTCCATTATTGAGAATGCCATCCTAAGGAGCCCTTTTGATCAAATAAAAAGGAAGAACCCGAAGAAGAGGTAATGTTTTCACCACCCCCTTTCAAGTTCCTTTCTTCTTCAACTTCTTCTTTCTTTGTTATTCCAATTCTAAAATTATAACTCCAGTATATTCTATATATTTTGATGTTATTATAAATATGGTACTACCATATTCAGTATTCTATCCATCCTTTGAATGACATGTCACCATACGTGCGTAAGTACGGCTTACCGTCTCCACATCATGGTGTAATTGTTATTCAAAAAATTATTTTTTAGATGGGTATAATAATGATATGTAATTGATTTAAATAATAAATATAACATGATAATGATTCTGTATACATGATATACCATCCAATTATATATTATTTTAATATCAAAAGAATGATATTGTCTCTCATGCATACGTACGGACTACCGTCTCCATGAACTCGATTAGATTCATTCCCCATCGTATCCATGCAATTATAATTCTCATTTGATGATTAAAAATAATGTTTAATGACTTGATATCATTTTGGATATGAATAGGACACAACCTATCCATAGAAAACACGTCTTATGTAACAATATATATAAAATAAAACGAGTAAGTTAACACCCGAAACGATGACAATACTAAGATATTATTAACAAATCAATGTTAAAAGATCATATATGATATCATATTAATGTATATGATTCTTGTATAATTTAATAACATGTATTTCAACATTATACATGAGGTTA
Organism: Viscum album; assembly: GCA_963277665.1. Lineage (NCBI taxonomy): Eukaryota > Viridiplantae > Streptophyta > Magnoliopsida > Santalales > Viscaceae > Viscum > Viscum album. Next base: position 1,623,868,004 of record OY728158.1, read on the forward strand.
ACCTACCCTCAACCAAGGAAATGTACAAGGCAAGGTTTTATTTCACAATCTTTTCATTATCCTAGGTTATTTATATGTAATTATCTACTGGGAACTCTTTATCATCCACATCCATGTTTATTAAAAATGGATTTCAAAACATTCTTACTATTTTATAGAATGTGTCATAAAGTCATTTATATCCTTGTTTGTTTTGTTATAATATGTTTATAATGAAATATTTACATCATTTTCCAAAAAAGGTCCTTTTTAACCTTTTCGAAAAAATTAAGGTATGAAAATATTTTTTATCTTATACAGTGGGTGATGCTATTTTCCACCGTTGTAAAATCATCAAATCTTCCCTTACAAGCCTATAAGAATATTTTGAAAGTAAATGTTTTATTTCATAATTATGTGACTTTTAAATGATTTTAAAAAAGGGGATATTTCTATAAAATAGTTTTGATTTCATCTATGTCAACATCCATTGATGGATTTTAAGTTTATTGAAGTTGATTTTTTATGATAAAAAACATCCATATTGTATTGAACGTTTTGTGATATGTTTGATTGTGGATGTGTTATTTTTATACCATTCATTTTTTATGGAGAAAGTATTGACATTTCGTATGCTAGATTAAATACGAATGTTTATGTTATGTCTAAACCTGTTCATATGAATAATGCATTGTAATTAGTATGTGATGGGTGGAGCCCACTATAGCTCCTCTATTCATCGATTGGTCTCATGAGACAAACTAGTGTCTTGGCACAAGGCCTTGACAAAATATTATTTATAGTCTTGGCACGAGGACTTAGCTGTGCGGTTATGAGAGTATGGCATTATACATTCCATCATTATGAAAGTGGTTATTGATATTTCATGTGATTATTTGTCTAGTATAATGTCCATGTGAATTAGTAAATGGAATTATTTCATCTTATCTCTGACATTTTATGCTGAAGTTCAAGTTTAAAAGGATTTTTTTTTCATTATACATTGCCTTAAATGTTTATACTTATTTAAGAAAGTTTCCGCTATATTGTTATCCTTACTGGGCATCTGAGCTCACCCATTTCTATGTTTTATTTTTCCCATGATGAGAAGAAGTATTTTATAAATGACGTGTAGGGATAGTATGAGGGGATATGAGTGTGTACTATAGAGACTATGTTGTTGTAGTTTTGAATTTTGATGTAATTTAATCATTATGAATGTATCTAGTGATTCCAAGGCTACTAATCAAATCATTATTTCGAGACTTGATCTTTTGTGATGAAGCCAATATAATGTAATAATTCACAGAATCTGGGTAACTGGGGTCAGGGCGTTACAGTTGGTATCAGAGGAAGTTTAGTACAAACCTTGGAAGCTAGATTTAGATAAACTCTAATTAGAAAACATAGACCTAATATGGACATTGAGGATTAGTATATAAAACTTCCTGGAATTTTTGTATTGAAGAGATTTTGTGAGTTTTCCAAGAAACACATACCTTTCTGGATACGACCAGGTAGAGGCGGCTCTGGCACAGATGTACCTAGGGGTTAAACCTGAAAACACATATTTGAGAAAGACTTGAATAGGAACTGGTGCACGACAACGAGCCTTTCTACAGTCTTGGTTACGACACTCCCAAGGGATATGATTAGGATAATCCACATTTTCATTATAATCCATTATGAAGGGTTTATGAGTATATAAATACTCAATGAAAACTTTTTTTATTATAAATTATATCCATAAATAGTTAGATTTTTGGTATGTGTTTTTCAAGTATGAGATTATGTATTTTGATTCATAAACTGTTCTAGTTTATGTCATTGTTTAGAAATGGAACCTATTGTAAGGAATTGATACTGTATCAATGCAAACACTCTATATAGGGATTTCCATCCTGCTCAAGATAATTATAGTAGAGCTAGGGATGCAACTGGTGTTGATCAGCTAATCACCATACTAGGAGAACTCACTCAGGTTATTAATAATAACCTTACCCATTTGGAGCACTCTGATCCGTAGTGTGGAGGAACAATGTTAGATCTCTTCATGATGCAGAAACCACCAAAATTCAATGGGATTACAAATCCATTAGTATATAAGCAATGGATAAGTTCCCTAGAGAAAATATTTCAGGATTTCGGGTGTAGTAAAATGGAAAAAGTTGTCAAGGCAGTTTATCGCCTCACTGGAGATGCTGATCAATGGTGATCATTGATACAAAACAGAAAGAAAGATGATGAAGTATCAAATATATAATAGAAGGAGTTCAAAGATATTTTCTTAGAAAAATACTTTCCTCATGATCATCGAGCAGATATGGAAAGGAAATTTCTGAGTCTGAGGAAAAAGGAGGATGAGAATGTCGCAAAGTATGAGGTTAAAATTACAAGGTTAGCGAGGCATCCAACATATTATTTCCGTAACCCAAGGAGTAAGATTGATCGTTTCTTTGACGGGTTAATACTGTTTCTTCATCGAGAATTAGTCTCACAATCATTCTAATGATACGAAGATATTGTCTCATGTGCTATCAAAATATAAAAGGTATCTGTTAAGTATTATGACTTTAAAGAAAAGCAAGAGAAGAAGAGATCTGCTGACCACTCTGGAAATAGAAATAAAGGGAACAAAGAAAAAGTTTATTATCCATCCTATAGTAAATGTGGGAAGAATCACCCCGGTACATTCTTGAATGGAATGAGAGTCTCTTACAAGTTTAGTGAAAAAGGAAACCAAGCTCGTGATTGCAAGGGGAAGAAAGAAACTACCAATTTTCAATGATACAATTGCAGGGAGATGGGAAATTATGAAAATGATTGTCCAAAGCATCCGGGGAACTTACCGCAGAAAAGGAAAAGAGATCAAGGACAAGATTATGCAATCACTACTGCTGAGGTAGAAGCTCCGAACAACGTAGTGGTAGATAATTTAATGGTTTCATCATGTTTAGAAAATTCTTGATTTGATTCTGGATTATAACATTGTTTCATATATTCCCAGTTTTCTAAGTAAATTAGATATTTCCAATATCATGTAACAAGGGAGTTGTCAGTTAGAACTCCTAAGGGAAGTATCATTGCAACAATGTTTTGTGAATCAGTCCCCATTAGAGCGCATAAATGTTCTTTATTCACTGATCTCATCGTCATACCTATGATTGAATTTGATATAATCCTTGTTATGGATTGGATTTTAGACCATGATGCGAATATTTATTGTAAGAATAAGGAGGTTAATATTTTTGATGATGATGATAAAGAACACATTATCTATAGAGAATAATCGTCACCACCTAATTCTTATCTATATCCACCCTCATTAGCTCAACTGAATTCAATTATTGGTGAGGAAGATATTGAAATGACTATGGGTGAGGAAAGGAATGTTAAAATAAGGTATGTACCTATTGTGAAAAAATATGTAGATGTCTTTCCAGAAGATTTACCTGGACATCCTCCAGAACAAGAAGTTGAGTTTTACATTGATTTAATTCCGGTATCAAGGCCTATATCGAAGTCCCCTTATAGAATGGAAATTGTGGAATTAGTTGAAATAAAGAAACAACTAGAGGAATTGAGTAATAATGGATTTATTAGCCCTGGTGTTTCTCCATGGGGAGCCCCTGTTATTTTTGTTAAAAAGAAAGATGGATATATTAGGTTATGTATCAACTTCAGGGAGATCAATGCTTTAAAAATAAATAACAAGTATCCCCTACCTCGGATTGATGATTTATTTGATCAAATTCATGGAGATCAATACTTTTCAAAGTCTGAGATTCGATCTGGATACCATCAGTTGTTTGTGAAGAATGAATACATTCCGAAGACAGCATTTCGAACCCGGTATGAGCATTATGATTTTACAGTAATGCCTTTTGGGCTGACTAATGCACCCTCTGTTTTAATGGATCTAATGAACAGAGTTTTCAAGGAATATCTCGATGATTTTGTGGTGGTATTTATTTATGATATCTTGGTATATTCCAAAAGCTATGAAGATCATGAAAATCACTTGCGCATTATCCTGGAGACTCTTAGAAGACATGAATTAAATGGGATGTTTAGCAAGTGTGAATTTTGGCTTCAGGAGATTTTGATTCTTGGCCATATTGTCTCCAAAAATGGAATCTCAGTTGATCCTTCTATGACCAGGGAAATCCACGAATTGCCAGCACCACCGAGAATAACTGAGGTATGCAGTTTTATTGGCTTAGTAGGTTATTATTGGCGTTTTTTCTAGAACTTTCCCCGATTGGCTAACGCATTAATGAAGCTCACATGTAAAGAGGTTAATTTTTTTTTGAAAAAAGAGTGTGAAGAACGTTTTGAAGAACTGAAGAGAAGATTAGTCAATTCTTTTATATTTACTCTACCATCGGGGAATGATGGGCTCGTTATTTATAGTGATTCATCGAAGAAAGTTCTTGGTTGTGAAATTATGCAGAATGATAGAGTTATTGCTTAGGAATCATGGCAGCTGAAAATTCAGTAGCAAAACTATCCTACTCATGATCTTGAGTTAGCTTCAGTAATCTTTTCTTTGAAGATATATGGAGACATTATCACTATAGTGGAAAATGTGAGATATATATCGATCATAAGAGTTTGAATTCTATTTTCTCACAGAAATAACTCAACATGAGGCAAAGGTGATGGCTTGAACTACTCTTGGATTATGATTGCACGATACACTAGCACCAGGGAAGGCAAATAAGGTGGAAGATGCTTTGAGAAGAAAAGATCATGGAGTTTTGACCATGATGCGAATTGAAAGGGATCATATTTAAATGGATCTAGTGAAGATGGATATGGGAATCACCATGAAAGGTGAAACATCAATACTCTTCCAAATGGTTTCTAACCCATCTTTACTAGAAAGGATTAAGAGTTCTCAGACCGATGATGAAGAATTTCAAAAGAATATTAACGCTATTAATAATGGTAGATTGAGAGACTTTGTGTATGGAGGAATTTTGAAATTTGGGAAGATACTTTGTGTTCTCGACATACATGATCTAAAAAGGGAATTGTTGAATGATGATCATAGTTACAATTTATCCATACACTCTTGGAGCACCACAATGTATAGAGATTTGATGGAACATTTTTGGTGGGATAACATGAAAAGGGAGATTTCTGATTTTGTGTCAAGATGTATGGTTTTCCATCAAGTTAAAGCTGGAAGGAAACAACTTGGAGGAGTCATACATCTTATTTCCATACCAGTGTGGAATGGGGATAATATCATGATGTACTTTTTCATGGGACTACCAAAGACTCCTAGAAGGAACGATGCAATATGGGTCATTGTAGATCTTCTTACCAAGTCAGCACATTTTCTTGCTATAAGGGAGGATCTACCACTTGAACGTCTAGCAAGAATATATATTAATGATGTTATGAGACCTCATGGATCACCCCTATCGATTTTTTCTAATCGTGTTCCCCATTTTACTTCAAGATTCTGGAAGAGTCTTTAGAAGGCCTTAGATACTGATCTTCGTTTGAGAACTGCTTACCACCCTCAAACATATGGACAATCAGAATGGACTATTCAAACCTTATAAGACATGTTGAGATCATTCTCACATGACTTTCAGGGAATGTGGGATCATTATTTACCTCTGGTGCAATTTTTCGATAACAATAGATTCCATACAAGTATTCGTATGGCACCATATGAAGCGTTATACGGAAAGAGATATAGCAAACCAACCTGCTGGGATGATGTTGGTGAACGAAAACTTGTAGGCCCATAACTGCTGGAGGAAACGATGGAAAAGGTAAAGGTGATCCAAAACAACATCAAAGAAGCTCAAAGTAGGTAGAAGAGCTATGTCGATAACCAAAGGAAGGATTTGGAATTTCCGGAAGGAGATAATTTTTTCTTGAAGGTATCCCTATCGAAGAGAGTTATACGTTTCGGTAAGAAATGTAAATTGAGTCCCAGGTACATCGGACATTGCAAAATTCTAGAATGAATAGGGGTTGTAGCTTATCATTTGGCAATGCCGCCAAATCTCTTCCAAGTTCACAATGTGATCCACGTATCACTGTTGAGGTAATACATGCCTGACCCAATGCATCTAATCACTTATGAGGATGTAGAACTGGAACCCGATCTATCTTATTGTGAAGATCCCATCAAGATTATTGATACCAGAGAAAATTTTCTGAGAAACCGGATGACTTGTCTGGTAAATGATCTACGGAGAATCCATAAGTTGGATGAAGCAACGTGGGAACCTGAGGAACTTATGATGAAGAACCACCCGAGTCTTTTTATGTAGTAATATTCTAGAAATTTCAAGGAAGAAATTATTCTAAATTGGGGATAATTTAACACCCCATGCTTCCACGGTACGTTTCCCTTTGAAAAATACAGTAGCGTGTGTTTTACACAACTTCGAGTTCAAACACACACCACAACCAATCAAACTAGTCGTTATGAATAGTAATACCTACTTTTGAAATTTTATAAATCTTATATTTCAAAATGGAATTCATATTTGGATTCAGAATATCGAAATTATACTGGGGTGGAATTTTGGTATTTTTCAGAAAAATATCATATTTTGATGAATAATGAAAATTACTAAATTTTAATAAAAAACAACTTTTTTAATCGAAATAATTAATAGTGATAAATTATGAATCTGAGTTGTTTTAAAGTATATTTATAATATAGTTTTACCATTTAATACAATTTTCGTCATTGGACATAATTTCACATTTAAACTGGACATAAAAAAATGTCCATCTTTTGATAGTTATTATTTCTTAAAAACACATTTTTTATTTTGACAACTGGAATTAATTTTAAATTAATTTCTGCCATTTCTATATTTGGAATTTAGAAATATGGATTCCATATTTCGAATCAGGAGGTCCAAATTGTGTAAATAGGGAGCTTTTATTTTTAGACATTTTGAATAATTATTTCGTTAAATATTTTATTTACCATGGTTAAAGGGTAAATCCGGTAAATAAGGGTAAAAAAAGATATTATAATAATAAATTAACCTAAAACGTTTTATAACCCTATTGGTTGATACATTTTCTACCATGTGAATCATTGGGTCGATTTTGGGACCCCATGGATCCACTTGTAAGTGATAATGACACTTTATATTAATTTAGTTAAAGTAAATTCAAAAATGACACACACATATATCATATAGAAAAACACATTTTACATAAAGCTATATATGTTAACTTTTAGACTATAAATATTCACTAGAAATCTAATACGATTTCTTCCATGGTGGATTTTATTTATAAATTTTATATATTTAATAATTAAATTTATTTATGACACAATAATGATGCATTATTTTCCTTATTAATGAATGAATCATATAATTGGTATTATAAATATTAAATTAAATATAATTTGAAAAATTTTATGCCATAAACGAATTTGGTTGTTTAATATTACAATTTAAGATTTCTTAAATTAATTTTTTTCGAATTAATATTGATTTTAAGACGTTAACAAAAATAAGTTATTAAATAGTGTCAAAATTGATATAAAAGTGTTTTTAAAACAAATATTATATTATTAATTCAAATTCTATTCCTACAAATCTATTTTTCGGCCAAAGCACTTCTATTATGATAGGTGTATCATTAATGGAACACATGGGGGTCTCTTGGATATATATAGTATGTTCATTAACTATATAATATAAAAATACATAGTGAAATGGTATATGTCAATCAAATTAACTAAGTGTTAAAACTAAGAGATAAGGTTAATATAATGACCCAAACATGTATAAAATATATTGGTTGAATGGATTTCAACAAATAACCACCCAAAACATTGAATAATCTAATTTTTATCCATTTTAAAATGAATATGAATTTATTATAAATTAATAATTTAAGTTTTTCATAAAGAGCCCCTCCTCCCCCTTATACAATGACACCACTTCTAACCAATTCAGCACACCTTCAAAGCATTTTGATTCATCCAAACCCTACCCAATTATCCTTTAAAATTTAATCAAATCAACCTAAAGTCCTTCCTTTAGTCAGAAATCCATCCTACGGAGCCCTGTTAATCAAATCATATGGAAGAACTCGAAGAAGAGGTAATGTTTTCACCACCCTATTTCACGTTCCTTTCTTCATCAACTTCTTCATTATTTGTTATTACCATTCTAAAATAAAAACTCCAGTATATTCTATATACTGTGATGTTATTATAAATATGGTATAACCATATTCAATATTCTATCCATCCTTTGAATGGCATTTTACCATATGTGTGTATGTACGACTTACCGTCTCCACGTCGTGGTGTAATTGTTATTCAAAACATTATTTTTTTGTTGGGTATAATAATGATATTTAATTGATCTAAATAAAAAATTTAACATGATAATGATTCTGTATATATGATATACCATCCAATTATATATTATTTTAATATAAAAATAATGATATTATTGCTCGTGCGTACGTACGGACTACCGTTTCCACGAACGCGATGGGATTCATTCCCCATCATATCCATGCTATTATAATTCTCATTTGATGATTAAAAATAATGTTCAAGGACTAGATATCATTCTATATATGAATAATATTCAACCTATCCATAAAAACCATTTCTTATGTAACAAAATAAATAAAATAAAACGAGTAAGTTAACACACGAAATGATGATAATACGAAGATATTATTAACAAATAAATGTTAAATGATCTTATGTGATATCATATTAATGTATATGATTATTTTATAATTTAATTTTAATTATTTCAACATTATAAATGATTTTAACCTACCCTCAACGAAGGAAAATTACAAGGTTAGGGTTTATTTCACAATCTCTTCATTATCCGAGGTTGTTTATACGTAATTATCTACAGGGACCTCTTTATCATCCACATCCATGTTTATTAAAAATATATATCAAAACATTCTTACTATTTTACAGAATATGGCTTTAAGTCATTTATACCTTTTTTTCTTTTTATAAGATGTTTATAAAGAATTATTTACATCATTTTCCAAACAAGGTCCTTTTTAAACTTTTGGAAAAAATTAAGGTAGGAAAGTATTTTTTTATCTTATACGGTGGGTACGACTATTTTCCACCGTTGTAAAATCATCGAAGCTTCCCATACAAGTTTATAAGAATATTATGAATGTAATTTTTTTTATTTCATAATTATGTGACTTTTAAATGATTTTAAAAAAATAGATATTTCTCTCAAATTTTTTTGATTTCATCTATGTCAACATCCTTTGATGAATTTGAAGCTTATTGAACTTGATTTGTTATGATACAAAAATTCCATATTGTATTGAATGTTTTGTGATATGTTTGACTGTGGATGTGGTATTTTTATACCATTCATGTTTTATAGAAAAAGTATTGACATTTCGTATGCTAGTTTTAATATGAATGTTTATGTTATGTTTAAACATGTTCATATGAGGAATGCATTGGACTTAGTAAGTGATGGGTGGATCCCACTATAGCTCCTCGATGCATCGGTAGGTCTAATGAGACAAACTAGTGTCTTGGCATGAGGACTTGAAAAAATGTTATTAGTAGTCTTGTCACGAGGCCTTGGCTGCGTGGTTATGATAGTATGACATTATGCATTCCATCATTATGAAAGTAGTTATTGATATTTCATGTGATTATTCGTCTAGTAGAATATCCATGTGAATAGGTAAATGGAATTATTTGATTTTATCTCTGCAATAATATGTTGAAGTTAAATATTAAAAGGCTATTCTTTTTGTTATACATTGTCTTAAATGATTATGCCTATTTAAGAAAGTTTCCGCTATATTGTTATCCATACTGGGCATCTGAGCTCACCCCTTTCTATCTTTTATTTTTCCCATGATGTGAAGAAGTATTTTATTAATGACTTATAGGGATAGTATGAGGGGATATGAGTGTGGACTATGGAGACTATGTTGTTATAGTTTTCATTTTTTATTTAATGTAAACATTATGAATGTATCTAGTGATTCCAAGGCTACTAAACTAATCGGTCTTTCAAGACTTGATCTTTTGTGATCATTCCAATGTAATGTAATAATTCACCGACTATGGGTAACTGAGGTCGGGGCATTCCAATTGGTATCAGAGGATGTTTAGTACAAACCATGGAAGCAAGATTTTGATAAACTCTGATTAGAGCACACAGACCTAAGATGGACATTGAGGATTAGTATAGAAGAACATCCTAGAATTTTGGTATTGTAGATATTTTGTGAGATTTACGAGAAATACATCCTTTTTAGATATGAGCAGGTAGAGGCGGCTCTGGAACAGATGTACCAAGGGGTAAAACCCGAAAAAAACTGCTTTGAGCAAGACTCGAATGGGAACTGGTGCACGACAACGGGCCTTGCTGCACTTTTGGATATGACACTCCCGGGGGATATGCTTAGGATAATTTTCATTTTCTTTAGAATACATTATGAAGAGTTTATGAGTATAGACCTCCTCAATGAAAACATTTTTTTATGATTATGGATTATATCCATAAATAGTTCAATTTATGTTATGTGTTTTACAAGTATGGAATTATGTATTTTGATTTATAAACTGATATAGTTTATTCCATTGTTTAGAAATGGCCCCTAGTAGAAGGAATGGAAACTATATCAATGCACACACTCTATATAGAGATTTCCCTCCTGCTCGAGACAATTATAGTGGAGCTGGTGATGCAACTGGTGCTGATCAGCTAATCACCATTCTGGGACAACTCACACATGTTATAATAATAACCTTACCCATATGGAGAACCCTAATCCGCAGCGTGGAGGATCAATGTTAGATCGCTTCATGAGGCACAAACCACCAAAATTTAGTGAGGGTACAAATCCATTAGTATCTAATCAATGGATAAGTTCGCTAGAGAAAATATTTTAGGCTTTGGGGAGTAGTGAAAGGAAAAAAGTTGTCAAGCAGTTTATCGCCTCACTGGAGATGTTGATCAATGGTGTTCATTGATAAAAAACATGAAGTAAGATGATGAAGTATAAAATATAGAATGGAGGGCGTTCAAAGATATTTTATAAGAAAAATACTTTCCTCGTGATCATCGAGCAGATATGGAAAGGCAATTTCTGAGTCTGAGGAAAAATAAGGATGATAATGTCGCAAAGTATGTCGCTAACATTACAAAGCTATCGAGCCATGCAACAGATTATATATGTAACCGAAGGAGTAAGATTTATCATTTCTTTGATGGGTTAAAACCGTTTCTCCGTTGAGCATTAGTCTCACAATGTTTCTTGTCGTATGAAGATATTGTCTCATGTTCTATCAAAATAGAAAAGGAATTCACTAAGTCTTACGTCTTTAAGGAAAATAAAGAGAAGAAGAGTTCTTCTGACCACTCTGGAAATGGAAATAAAGGGAAGAAGGGAAAATTTGATTATGCATCCTGTAGTAAATGTGGGAATAAATACCATGGTACATGCTTGAAGGGAATGAGAGTCTCTTACAAGTGTAGTGAAAAAGGAAAACATGCTCTTGATTGCAAGGGGATGAAAGAAGCTACCAATGATCAATGCTACAATTGCAGGGAGATGGGACATTATTAAAATGAATTTCCTAAGCGTTAGGGGAACTTACAGCAATAAAGGCCAAAGGATCAAGGTTAAGATTATGCTATCACAACTGCTGAGGTAGAAGCTCTGAACGACGTAGTGGCAGGTAATTTAATTGTTTCCTCAAGTTTAGCAAATACATTATTTGATTCTGGATTATCACATTGTCTCACATCTTCCCAGTTTTCTAATAAAAATAGATATTTCCAATTTCATTTAACAAGGGAGTTGTCAGTTAAAACTCATAAAGGAAGTATCATTACAACAAAGTTTTAGGAATCAGTCCCCATTAGAGCACATAAATTTTCATTATTTACAGATCTCATCGTCATAACTATGACTGAGTTTGATAAAATCCTTGGTATTGATTGTCTTTCAGACCATGATGCAATGATTTATTGTATGAAGAATAAGCTTACGATTTTTGACGATGATGATAAGGAACACCTTATCTTTAGAGCAGAATCGTGCCCACCTCTTTAATATCTAGATCCACACCCAGTAGCTCAACTAAATTCAATTATTGGTGAGGAAGAGAATGAAATGATTATGGGTGAGAAAAGTAATGTTCAAATAATGGATGTACCTATTTTGAAAGAATTTGTGGATGTGTTTTTGGAATATTTACCTGGACATCATCTAGAATGAAGAGTTGAGTTTTCCATTGGTTTAAATCTTAGATCAAGGCCTATATCGAAAACCCATTATAGAATGGACACTGTGGAATTTTTTGAACTAAATAAACAACTAGGGGAATTGAGTAATAAAAGATTTATTCACCCTAGTGTTTCTCCATGGGAAGCCCTAATCTTTTTGTTAAAAAGAAAGATGGATATATGAGGTTATGTATCGACTACATGGAGATCAATGTTATATCAATAAATAACAAGTATCCACTACCTAACATTGATGATTTATTTGATCAAATGCATGGATATCAATACTTTTCAAATATTTAACCTCGATCTAGATACCATCAGTTGTGTGTTAGGAAGGAAGATATTACAAATATATCATTTAGAACTAGGTATGGGCATTACAATTTTACAGTAATGCCTTTTGGGATGACTAATGCACCCTTTGTTTTCATGGATCTAATGAACAAAGATTTCAAGGAATATCTCAATGCTTTTGTGGTGATATTTATTGATGATATCTGAGTATATTTCAAAATCTACGATGATCATGAAAATCACTTGCGCATTATCTGGAAGACTCTTAGAAGACATGAATTATATGGGAAGTTTAGAAAGTGTGAATATTGGCTTCAGAAAATTTCTTTTCTTGTCCATATTGTCTCCAAAGATGGAATCTCTGTTGATCCTTCTAATACAATATAAATCCAAGAATGGAAAACACCAATGAGTATAACAGAGGTATGCAGTTTTATTGGCATAGTAGGTTATTATCGGCGTTTTGTCCAGAACATTCCCCGATCGGCTGACCCATTAACGAAGCTCACATATGATGAAGTTAAATTTGTTTGGACAAAAGAGTGTGAAGAATTTTATGAAGAACTGAAGAGAATATCAGTCAATTATCCTATATTGACTCTACCATCGGGGAATTATGGGTTTGTTATTTATAGTGATTCATCGATGAAAGGTCTTGGTTATGTCCTCATGAAGAATGATAGAGTTATTGCTTATGCATCACGACAGCTGAAAATTCATCAACAAAACTATCCTACTCATTATATTGAGTTAGCTGCTGTAATCTTTACTTTGAATATATGGAGACATTATCACTATGGTGGAAATGCGAGATATATAAAGATCATAAGAGTTTGAATTATATTTTCTCATAGAATGAACTCAACATGACGAAAAGGAGAGGGCTTGAAATACTCAAGGATTATGATTTCACGATACACTACCACCCCGGAAGGAAAATAAGGTGGCAGAGGCTTTGAGCAGCAAAGATCATGGAGTTTTGAAAAAATATGTGAACTGAAAGGGATCCTATTTACATAGATCTAGTGAAGATGGATATGCGAATCACCATGAAAGGTGAACCATCAATACTTTTACAAATGGTTGCCATCCCATATTTACTAGAAAGGATTAAGAGTTCTCATACCTATGATGAAGAATTTCAAAAGAAGATTAAATCTTTGAATAATGGGAGATTGAGAGAATTTGTGTATGAAGAAGGAATTTTGAAATTTGGGAAGAGACTTTGTGTTCCCGATATACTTGATCTAAAAATGGAATTGTTGGATGATTCTCATAGTTCCAATTTCTCCATACACCCTAGGAGAGCCCCAATGTATAAAGAATTGAAGGAACATTTTTGGTGGGAAAACATGAAAAGGGAGATTGATGATTTTGTGTCAAGATGTATGGTTTGTCAATAAGTGAAAACTGGAAGGAAATAGCCTGGATGAGTCATACTACCTCTTTCCATACCAGAGTGGAAATGAGATAATATCATGATGTACTTTGTCATGAGACTACATAGAATCCTAGAAGGAACGATGTAATATGGGTCATTATTGATCATCTTACCAAGTCAGCACATTTTCTTGATATAAGGGAGGATCTACCACATGAACGTCTAGCAAGACTATATATTAATGAAGTTGTGAGACTTCATGGAGTACCCCAATAGATTGATTCAGATAGTGATTCCCATTTTACATCAAAATTCTGGAAGAGTCTTCAAAAGGCCTTGGATACTAAACTTCGTTTGAGAACTGCCTACCACCCTCAAACAGATGGAAAATCACAAAAAACAATTCAAACCTTATAATACATGTTGAGATTTTTTTCACTTGACTTTCAAGGTCTGTGGGATCAATATTAACCCTTGGTGCAATTTTCCTATAACAATAGATTCCATTCAAGTATTCAGATGGCATCATATGAAGCGTTATACGGAAAGATATGTCGCACACCAACCTGCTGGGATGACGTTGGTGAATGAAAACTTGTAGGTCCAGAACTAGTGGAGGAAATGATGGAAAAGGTAAAGGTAATCCAAAACCACATCGAAGAAGCGTAAAGAAGGCAGAAGATCTATGTCGATAACAGAAGGAAGGATCTGGAATTTCAGGAAGGAGATCGTGTTTTCATGAAGGTATCTCCATAGAAGGGAGTTATATGTTTCTGTAAGAAAGGGAAATTGAGTCCCAGGTACATCGGACCATGTGAAATTCTAGAATAAATAGGGGATGTAGCTTATCATTTGGCAATGCCTCCAATTCTCTCCAAAGTTCACAATGTGGTACACATGTCACTGTTGAGGAAATACATGTCTGACCCAATGCATGTACTCATTTATGAGGAAGTAGAACTGGAACCCGATCTATCTTATTGTGAAGATCCATCAAGATTCTTGATACTAGAGAACAAGTGATGAGAAACCAGACAACTCGTCTGGTAAAAGTTCTATGTAGAAACCATAAGATGGAAGAAGCAACGTGAGAGCCCGAGGAAATTATGATGAAGAACCACCCGAGTCATTTTATGAAGGAATATTATAGAAATTTTGAGGATGAAATTATTTGAATGAGGGGATAATGTAACACCCCATGATTCCACGATACGTTTACCTTTGAATAATACAGTACTGTGTGTTGTACACAACTTCGAGTTCTAACACACACCATAACAAATCAAACTACCCATTTTGAATAGTAATACCCACCTTTTGAAATTATATAAAGTTTATCTATAAAAATGGACTTCATATTTGGATTCCGAATATCGAAATTATCGTAGGGTGAAATTTTGGTATTGTTCTGAAAACTCTCATATTTTGATGAATAGTGAAAATTACTAAATTTTAATTAAAAACAACTTTTTTAATCGAAATAATTAATATTGATAAGTTATGAAACTGAGTGGTTTTAAAGTATATTTAGAATATATTTTTACCATTTAATACAATTTTTGTCATTGGACATAATTTCACATTTAAACTATACATAAACAATTGTCAATCTTTTGATAGTTACTATTTCTTAAAAACGCATTTTTTGTTTTGATAATGGGAATTAATTTTAAATTAATTTCTTCCATTTCTGTGTTTTGAATTTATAAAAATGGATTCCATATTTAGAATCAAGAGGTCCAAATTGTTCAGATATTGAACTTCTATTTTTTGACATTTTTCATAATTACATCAGTAAATATTTTATTTACTGTGGTTAAATTGTAAATCCGGTAAATAAGGGTAAACAAATAATATTATAATAAAATAGATTAACCTAAAACGATTAGTAACCCTATTGGTTGATACATGTCCAACCATGGGCATCTTTGGGTTGATATTGGGACCCCATGGATCCACTTCCAAGTGATTATTATTCTTTATTTTAATTAAGTTAAAGTAAATTCATATATGGCATAAGCATATATCTTAGAGAAAAACAATTTTTACATAGAGATATATATGGTATATTTTAGACTATAAATATTAATTATAAAATTAAAATTATTTCCTATATAATGGAATTCTATTTATAATTTTTATACATTTAATAATTAAATTTATTTATTACACAATAATGATACAATACTTTCATTATTAATGATTGAATCAAATAATTTGTATTATAAATATTAAATTAAATATAACTTAAAAATTTTGATTCCATCCACGAATTTTATTATTTAATATGAAATGTTAGGATTGATTTAATTAATTTGGTTCGAAATAATAAATATGTTATGACTTTAACAGAAATAAGTTATTAAATAGTGTCAAAATTGACATAAAAGGGTTTCTAAAACAAATTTTATATTATTAATTAATGTTATATTCCTAAAAATATATGGTTCGGCCAATTCACTTATATGATGATAGGTGTATCATTAATGAACCACTTGGGGGTCTCTTGAATGTATATAGTATGTTTATTAACTATATAATATAAAAATACAAAGTGAAATGGTAAATGTCAATCTAATTATCTAAGACTTAAAACTAAGAGATAATGTTAATATAATGACCCAAACTTGTCTAAAATCTATTGTTTGAATGGATTTTGACCCATACCCACCTTGAATGTTTAATAATCCACTTTTTAGCCATTATAAACTGAATATGAATTTACTATAAATTAATACTTTATGTTTTTCCTAAAGAGCCCCTCCTCCCCCTTATAAAAGGAAACCACTTCTAACCAATTCATTACAACTTCAAATCCTTTTTATTCAGACAAACCCTACCCAATAATCCTCTCAAATTACCTTACTTCATCCTAAAGTCCTTCCTTTAGTCAGAAATCCATCCTATGGATCCCTTTTAACCAAATCAAAATGAAGAACCTGAAGAAGAGGTAATGTTTTCACCACCCTCTTTCAAGTTCCTTTCTTCATCAACTTCTTATTTCTTTGTTATTACCATTCAATAATAATAAATTAAGTATCTTATATATAATGTGATGTTATTATAAAGATTTTACAACCATATTCAGTATTATATCCATCCTTTTAATGACATTTCACCATACGTGCGTACGTAAGACTTGCCGTCTCTACATCGTGGTGTAATTATTATTCAAAACATTTTTTTGGATGGGTATAATAATGGTATTTAATTGATGTAAATAACAAATATTACATGATAATGATTCTTTATATATGATATACTAACCAATTATATATTATTTTATTATTAGAAGAATGATATTGTCGCTCGTGCGTACGTATGGACTACCGTCTCCACGAACGCGATGAGATTCATTCCCCATCGTTTCAATGCAATTATAATTCTCATTTTATGTTTAAAAATAATGTTTAAGGACTTGATATAATTATGGATATGAATAAGATAAAACATATCCATAACAAACATGCCTCATGTAACAAAATATATAAAATAAAACGAGTAAGTTAACACCCTAAAGGACTATTATACTATGATATTATTAACAAATTAATGTTCAAAGATCACATATGATATCATATTAATGTATATGATTCTTGTATAATTTAATTACAATTATTTCACCATTATACATGGTTTTAACCTACCCTCAACCAACGAAATGTACATGGTAAGGGTTTATTTCAAAATCTCTTAATTATCTGAGGTTGTTTATACGTAATTATCTACTGGGACCTCTTTATCATCCACATCCATGTTTATTAAAAATGTATTACAAAACATTCTTACTATTTTACAGAATATGGGTTAATGTCATTTATACCCTTGATTGTCTTTATATACTATGTTTATAAAGAAATCATTACGTCATTTTCCAAACAAGGTCCTTTTTATCCTTTTAGTAAAATTTAAGGTAAGAATTTATTTTTTTAACTTATACGGTGGGTGGGGCTATTTTACACCATTGTAAAATATTAGAATATTCCCATACATGCTTATAAGAATATTTTTAAACTATATATTTTATTTTATAATTATTTTACTTTTAAATGATTTTAAAAAAGATATATTTCTGTCAAATAGTATTGATTTCATCCATGTCAACATCCTTTGATGGATTTTACGCTTATAGATGTTGATTTATTATGATACTAAACATCCATATTGTATTGAAGGTTATGTGATATGTTTGAATGTGGATGTGTTATTTTTATACCATTCATTGTTTATGGAGAAAGTATTGACATTTCGTACGCTAGTTTTAATAATAATGTTTGTGTTATGTTTAAACCTGTTCATATGAGGAATGCATTGGACTTAGTAACTGATGTATGGAGCCCGCAATATCTCCTCAATGCATTGGTAGGTCTCATGAGACAAACTATTGTCTTGCAAATAGGCCTTGAAAAAAATCATATTTGTAGTATTGGCACAAGGCCTTGGCTGCGTGGTTATGATAGTCTGGCATTATGCATTCCATCATTATGAAAGTGTTTATTGATATTGCATGTGATTATTCGTCTAGTAGAATATTCATGTAAATATGTAAAAGGAATTATTTCATTTTATCTCTGCCATATTATGCTTAAGTTCATGTTTAAATGGATTTTTTAGTTATACATTGCCTTAAATGTTTAGTCTTATTTATGAATGTTTCCGCTTTATTTTTGTCATTACTAGGCATCTGAGCTCACCCCTTTCTATGTTTTATTTTTCCCATGATGCGAAGAAGTATTTTATGAATGAACTGTAGTGATAGTATGAAGGGATATGAGTGTGGACTATGGAGACTATGTTGTTGTAGTTTTCATTTTTCATGTAATGTAATCTTTATGAATATATCTAATGATTCCAAAACTACTAAACTAATCAGTCTATCGAGACATGATCTTTTGTGATCATGCCAATGTTATGTAATAATGCACCAACTCTGGGTAACTGGGGTCGGGGCGTTACAAAGTCCTACCACCTATGTGTGCACACTAAGATACCAGATATGTATCATACATTAAATAACAGATGTCATGCCCAACATTCCCATATAATAGATGAAAAACTACATTTCCGAATGCTTTCAAATTTATAATAAAAAATACAATTCCAAATAATTATCATTATTATGTGGAAGTACCACGTCCATAATTTATATTAGAGGGTGAGAAATTCCATGTCCCCTAATAAAAATTCAATCATAAGGGGGATCATTCCAAAAAAATATAGTAAAATGATGAGATATGCCATGACCAACATATATTAATTAGTGATAAAGAATGTCATGTCCGTTGATTATGACTATGTAGCGTGGAAATTAATTTCTATACAATAATAATATTAATATAGTAAAATAGGTATTCCATATCCATAAATTTCCTTTTAGAGATGATGAGAGACTTACATTTCAATCCATAATCATTCATTTATAAGTCCCAAGGAATGGGAATGTGACATGTTTATACCATTAAAAATTCATCAGTTCGATGAATTATTCCAAGTCTAAAGTGTAAAATAAATACTCTACTAAATGTTTTTCAAATATATACATCTTTTCCTTAAAAGATTCCTAAATAAATACAATTAATACAACTAACCAACTTTTTTGAGATTTGATAAAATGGTTAGTTAGTCGTTCTAAACCATTAAATTTAATTTAATTATTCCTCCATTTTGTAGTTATAATTAAATATTCCTAAAAGGTGTTTTAGAATATAACAAGTTAATGAATTCATAGGAATATAAATAATCACTTGATAATGGTTTTTTCACATTGAGTTAGACAACATCCATTGTAAGAATTGTATATCATGGAAAACTAATTCATGTTGCTACCAAATTATTAAAATAATTTATCCTCTTAATGGAGATACATGGTGAATCTTACAAGCAACAGAAGAGTTACTTTTATGAAGAAAAAAATATATTGTGAAATTAATATAGATTACCCACCTTATACTTATGATTCATTACTTGATTATTTTTTGGATTTGACTACAAATGAAATGATAAAAATATGATAAACAGATAAAATCCGTGAAAATAATACATATATTATCATATTGAAATAACAACCAAAATAGTGGAGAAAATAGATAAAGGATGCAAGAGAAATCATAGGATGACCATGTTAAATCCAACACAACAAGAGGAGAATGATTTAAAGACCAAATAAATGATATTGATCATAGACTAATAGGGGAAGAAAGTGGTGTTAGAGTACCTTCATGGTGTAGGAAATGAGGGAGGCATTGGGAGGAGAAAGATTTAAAGGATTGATGGGAAAGCAGTAATTTCCATACATTTAACGTTCTGCACTATTTTTCCACATGGTTTGTCAAATCCTACACCAACTCTATGGACTCACTATTTCTGTAGGAATTCCCCTTGGTTTTCATTTTTCATGTTTATACAACATATAAGTGGAATGTGTGGCACTCCTTCGAAAATGGAACACCCCCTCCCATGGTTACAGTGCACTGCTAGACAAAATTTGTGTGAAACCTATGAGTACCTTAAACCCTCTACACTAAATCACATGGTTTTCTGGACCACTAAGCTTGATTAAACTAACTATGCTCCACCAAATTTTTGGGCCACATAGTTGATCCCCATGGATACTACTAACCATTCCCCAACTATGTACCTCATCCAATTTCACATGAAAATGGGTTTTTAAAGATCATCACTCCCAGTTCTTATTTGAACCCCAACAGTACATATTGGTCTCTATTATATGTATAAATACATCTCCATTAATTTGTTCCATCAATCATAATTCTGTTCTGAGTTTTTTTCAAAGTCAACAGGTTCACCAAATCAAAAATAATATTCCTTATTAAATTTCACCTTAGTCTAGAATACATAACATTACAACCCCCCCATAGATATTATCATAATTTTGAAACCATATAGAATAAGATAACATCACCAAAACAATATGGTTCTTGAATTCCAACTCTAATGGACACAACTTAATTTGGAACTCCAACCAAACCTCCAAAAATTACATTCAATAAAATTTACATTAGTTGTTGAAACCAAATCAAATGATTATATCCAAATATAAA
Organism: Viscum album; assembly: GCA_963277665.1. Classification (NCBI taxonomy): domain Eukaryota; kingdom Viridiplantae; phylum Streptophyta; class Magnoliopsida; order Santalales; family Viscaceae; genus Viscum; species Viscum album. Next base: position 1,623,888,982 of record OY728158.1, read on the forward strand.
ACATTATGAAGTAAATTTCCAATGATTTTATAACCAAATGCATGATCACATTAATATATCACTCTATAGTTTACATATGGAACTTCATGCCACATGTTTTTTTTCATTAAATAGCTAACTAAAATCAATTGATCTCCCAACATCACAAATTACTCTTGTGGGTTGTCCGTAGAATTCCAATGAACTTATCACCATAATTCTCAACTTTATATATATTATCATACATGAGTAATTTACCCATTTCCATAAATGATATTGAAGTAATTGGATTACAATTTTCCATCTTGGAACTCACCAAATCTTGTACCTGATTTTTAGTGATGTATAACAGTTGAAAAAATACCTACCCAAAATGTCATAATTCAATATTACAATCCTTCAAAAATTTCCTAATCAAATGTACATGAATCATTACATGATACTCTGGGATTAATCCCCACACTCTAACTTCCCCCATGTCTATAATCAACCATGTACTTGGAATTTTTCTAAAGATACATAAATATATTTTTTCACTTCCTTAACAGAATGAAATATAATAACCCACCTTCTAACAACTAATTTATACTCCCATTTCCCTTATCTCTTGATGCATTCCCACTAGTAGACAATTTAAAGCTCCCTACAATAGGATCAAACATTTCTTCTCATCAATGAAGTAATTTTTTATAACATTTACCCATGCCTTGTCCCTACAACACATAATTACTATAATAAGAAACCAAAAATTACCAATCAATCACCTAACATTTCTTCATAACTCATTAACACTTCCCTAGTATGGTCTCTATGGATATCATTGAAATTTAATAACAAATGAGGGTCACTGCCCTAAAATGACCATTTGAGTACTTCAAACAATATTGCTTATTCTATACCTATCCTCAAACACAACTCCCATCAATTTATTTCATTGTACCATATAGGAATTTTTCATATGTATTTCAATGTATCGACACTTCTCTCTCAACCTACTCATGCTTATCTCATGATATAGGGAATAATCTTCTTTAACGAAGAGTACACTCTAATCCCATCATCTGGAATGTAATTATCCTATTAAGCTATACTCATATCAAATCACGATATACATTACATAACCATAACCTGACACCATGTCTCTAGAAAATGTGTGTCATGGTCCAGCAATAGTTCTACCATTTCATTGCCCCAAGTTTATTCCATAATTTGATATAATCCCAAAGAACATCGGCTAATTTACCTAGACACTTTCGGTCTCTAGGGATGTAAGAATAAATTTTGATACATTTAATCCTCATAAAATACCCATACATCCATTGACATCTATGTAAATTAGTTCCCATGGACAACCGGTGTGAACTAAACTTTTCCAGCACAGTTGGCGTACAATCTTGTACCATCCGGTTCAACACCCAACTCACTCTCCCATGAGTTGTCCATAGACAACGAAATGACGATTGTGCTATAATTCGAATCAATGTTGACTTCTCAAAACCTCCCTTGGTATTTATAGTCAAAATAAGTAACCAAATTATGCCATTATTTATCAATCAACCGCCCACCTCATGACATCATTTTTGAAATTAATGTGTCAAACCCAAAATCACAGTTCAAAAGTGGTAGGCTCCCATATAATACTTACCCTTTATTATAGTATCATTACCTATCACTCAAGGATGTTATTTGAAGTACATAGGAATCATATGAAAAAATTGTACAATAGAGGAACCTCTCATGCATCAATATGAAATCAAGCATATAAAATACTAACTGGAGACCTACTATGGTCAAATTAAAAACTGAGGGCTTCTAGGTTCTCCCACCTATCAAAAAATGTCTCACAAATGAGAACCATACCCCACATTGTTCCACTATCATATAGAAAAAACAATTATTAGAAATCCCCAAAAATTTAAATACTATGACAATTATAAAGATATATTAAATGTATAATGGTGAAACTTGTCAATATAAGGATAGGGGCATCACCTTCCAAACATAAATCTACAATGACCTGATACACTCTAAGAATCCTCATGAGGGACTCCTCTCTAGAGAGTCACAATACAAATGTGAGGATACAAATAACCAAAAAATCACTGCCTATCCACAAATGGTAATACCCTTTTGAGGTAAAACATACTTTAAAACCACCCATCTACTAGGATGTGTCATTTTATTAACAAGTATTCCAACCCAACTCAAATATATTAAACTCATATCACATATCATTCATCTAATATTGTCTATAAACCCTACTAGTTTCCCATATCTAAGGTTGATACTAGGACATGATAGACCCTATTTTTAATACAATGCATCATCTTTTTAAACATAATTCATTCCTAAATGGTCAATATGATATACCACTTAAACATCATATTCAAGAAATATAATAAAATAATCCAACTAATAGCTATGCCAATTTTGCAATTTCCATTCAAAACATCTCTCATAGTAGTTCTAAAACTGATCATTACATGAGGGTTCCTTTTTATCAAATTTATCATGGTTCTATTTTAAGCCACTTCAAAACATCACATTTATCATAAATTTAAAGAGTCTAAAAACTACGATTCATTATGAATATTTTAAAAAAACATTTACAATATATACGTAGTACATTGTCAAGTTAACACGAGGAATATTTAGGAAAATTAACTACTAAATTCTTTTTTAAACACAACTTATTTATGTTCTAATAACTTGGCATAGTTTGATAAAATGTGAATTCCATGATATAGAAAAAATTCCATTTAGGTTGTAACTGGAATTTTAATTAAAAAAATACTCATATAAATAAATATCAACTGTTCGTGAAAGGTTTTTATCATCTAAATAGTATATGTTCCTATGATTCAATAATATATTTAATCCTGAAATCATATAAGTTATTTATTACACATTAAAAAACTATGCACATTTATCAGATGCATAACCCAAGGCATTATTAACTAATCCAATGAATATATAGGTTACAAAAGAGGGTCCTTCTATTCATAATATGGTCAATTTAAGTGAAAACTAATACAATTTGATTTATTCAATATTAATCACAACCTTATCTTTCATATCACTAACCATTTAATTCTATGACTCTCCTAATATGGCCAATTCAAGTAAATAAGGATTTCGTTATATGGGTCATAATTCCAAATTTGTAGTGTTACAAGCCTTTATATGTTGAAATTAAGACAAAATTTAACTAAAATACATAATAAATCACATTAATTTATAAAAAACACAAGGTAATATTTTAATTTTTATGAATTTTATTCAGGTTAATTCATTAACCATTCCCTGATATTTTAATTTCATTACACCATTTAGACTGGTTAAATAATATTCCATCATCAAGATATGTGGCAAAAATATATTGGTTAATGCATGAAATTTATTAATATTTCACATATCGTAGCTATAACATCAGAATTAAAAACATTAGAAAAAAATATTGTTAAACATGAAAATAGAAACCCATGTGTGGGGTACATGTAAACATACTATATAATATCATAAATGAGGTATAAAAACAGTCATTTTAATGAAATGAGAATCTTATATTCGTTAAATTATTCATGAACACAACCCCATATTTTTCCACATCGACCCAAGAGGTAAATCCAATTATTAAATAAACTATGGAATAACATCAATTAGTCAAGGTGTCATAATAATCAATTGTAATAATGAACCAACATGAATAACAATACCATCATTAGAAACATGACCTTTCCTCAAAGTTTGGGTTTCATAAACCCAGAGATGAGATATTTACCATGTGAAAATGAATTCCAAGTCAACAGACCACTTTCCCAAAATTGAAAGACAAGGAAAAGGAAACCTATGATACAATACAATAATATTATGGCCCATCTCACTAAATAAACACTAGTAAAAAAATTATTTTTAACATCACCTTTTTTCATGTCGGTTTTTTAGAACCCACCTAAAAATCATTGTAAATCGAATTCTCTCATCGGTTATTATATAACTGACGGGAAAATACATGTACGTTGGGTCTTTATGTTGATTATATAAGAACCGATGTCAAAAATAAATGGACATCACTTTTCTACACTGGTTATTAAATAATATATGTGAAAAATCAATTTACATGAAAAGGTATAAAACTTTTCCCATATTTTTAACGTCATTTATTATAAAATCGACATGGAAAAATCAATATTTATCTCTTATTCATGAAATTTTTTTAATATCCAACATGAATAATCAATTTTCATGACCTTGTAAGGTCGGTTATTTAATAACTGACATTAAAAGAAATTTTTCTCATCAGTTATTAAATAACCTACAAGAAAAAACATTACAATCATGTATTTAATTTCCCATGATTTAATTTGATAAGTCATGGATCTCAAACAGAGTTACAGATTAAATTTTACGGCCTTAATAAGTTGATCATCCCTAAATGAAATCTTAGGGAATGCCAACTTCTGAAGGAAATAACTGTTAATTAGAAACACTTTTTGAGTTCTGTGACCGGTCAAATTAAAACTTGGAAATGAGATACATGTTTGTAATATTTTTTAGTGACATTTATATAACAAAAAATGTGAAAAATTAAATCTATCATGAGTAATTAATTGACTGATGTGAAAAAGTCAAGAAAATTGATTTTTTAGGTCGTTTATTCAAAAACCGATGTGAAAAGGTGATAAAGATTTATTTTTGACATCTGTATTATAATAACCGACATGAAAAATAAGTGATACTTTCTACATCTTTTCATGACGGTTATCATGAAAACAACGTGAATAATAATTTTAATATCATGTGAATGTGAAATTACAATCTTTTTACATCATGAAATCGTAATTTTGAATTGCAACCTAAAATTTTTAATATATAATTTTCTATTCTCATCTAAATTAAATGTTTCTATTATTCATATATCTGAATTTAATAATAATTTATTTCAACCATTATCATTCCCCCTAACTCGACTCATTTGATCTTAAATGTGAATAAGTTATTTTAATTTTCCGTGATCTCGTCATGGTATATTTAATCGTCTATCCATGATTTCTAGTTTTTATGACTTTTTTAGTAATTAATATACCATTTGATGATCATTTCATTCTACCATAATCATTACACCAACTTAACTTGTTTGATATTCTATGTGAATCCACTATTTCTAATTTATGCGATCTCGTTAAGGTATTTGGGATTATTTTCCCCTGATTTATATTATTTATGAGTAGTTTTCTTAATTAATATAAAATTAAATTATTCCTATTTTATTATAATGATGGATAATGATTTATATGATGGTGAAACTACAACCTCTCCTTTGGATTTAAAAATTCATTCTATGATGACGCTACAAATGGATCATTTAATCTTTCCTTCAAAAAAATATAAAACTTATGATGGTCATAACATTTGATGTGTTACTCCGTTTGAGCTCTACGACTTGTCATATAAAAGAATAAGAAATTATCTACATTATGGTAAACATTTTTTACATAGTTTATTTAAAAAATGATGTTGAAAATGAATTTTAATGTATTATTTAAAAAAACAAGGTAATAAATTACTTTTAACGTCATTTTTTTAAAAAACATATGAAAAAAATGGATTTTTAACACCATTTAGAGAAGGTATTTCCCACCACATTTTATAAAATGATGTAAAACCCATAAAACACCATTTTAACATAAATTATTAAATAACCATCATAAAAAAACATATTGTTAACATCTCTCTCAATAATGTTGCCTAAAAACCGACGTTAAAAATAAAAAAACCAACGTAAAAAAGGTTTTTTCTACCCATGAAAATTAGATGAACTGGTTGGACACATGGACTCAATAATGATTCCCTAAAAATTAAGGACTGTTGATTATACGTGCGGGTCTAAACAAGGGTTCTATGTTGATAATACACCCTCTATATTAGTATTGAATATATTGAATTCTTGTATAAATGAATTTCATAAAGATAAATTATATCTGAGAAGTAATAATAAAATGAAAACCTATAAAATTCAAAAAAAACATCCATGGAAGGAAATGATTAGTCATTAATAAGCTGAAAAAATATAAAAGATAATATATACAACAAGATTAGACATACAATAAAATAAATAAACAAATTAAAAAACCCTTTTAGGTAGTATGAGTACATGCTTGACCACTAGCACATTTTTAAGTCCATGTCTAGAGTAAAACAAATAAAAAAAGAGAACGATCCAACCATATATAAAACTATGAGACATATCAAGGTACTAATCAGTGTCTTAAATTGAGGGTGAGACAAATTTATAATGCCACAACCAATAGATTTTAATGTAATCTAGTATGTGTGTATATATTAAATAAATGTGTATGTATAATAAATATGATGTTAATGTGTAAATGTAATTAATAAGGAAGAAGAATACTCCATGGGAACATGGTCGACCATACATGTTTCAACCTAACATGGACTATCTCAGGACAAGTCATCATATATATATATACATATAGATGTATATATGTATATGTATACACCGAAGAGGACCTAAGCCTTATAACGAAATAGTCCACACTTGGTCATTATAAAAATCTCATTGTTTAAATAACTGACATAATTCCATATGATGTCAATGAATGATAAGTGATTTCATACGCATAATTTAAATATAAATATTGGAGGATATAATTCCAAACTGTCTCATATGACATCTAAGGGATGTAATTACCAATAGTTTCATATAAATTATAAGGGGAAATATGCCAAATAATTTTTATTAAGACATGAAAGCACTATTTCCAAAATATATAAAAAACTATTTGATATTACACATCCTATAATTACAATTAAATAAAAATGAGAATTTTTCTCAACACCTATAGTTACGTTGTGAGGAACGTCTTGTCCAACATGTGTTAACAGTGAATCAGGAAAGTCATTTCTATTGGATATTATTAAATATAATGCATTTTCATGTCTATACACTAATAATAATAGAGAAATAAAAGGTAAATTATATCCTATAATTTTAACAAATCAATGTTGACTTATATGTCCATTACTACATATTCATTCATTTATACGTTCCCAAAAGGGGTATGAGATATGGTTATAACATTCACACATCATTAGTTCAATGAAACATCCCATGTAAAAAATGGGAAATTTAATACACATCTAAAAGTGGTTCAAACTCATAACATATTTATGGAAAATATTCCCAATTAAATCTAATTTATACTAATAACCAATTAATTTATAATTTCCTAAAAGATTCAATTTCTTATATTAATCCATAACATTTAATTTAATCTAAACATCCATGTAATGTGGATAATTCAACACAAGTAAATTGCGGTTTAGAACATAAAAGGTACAACTTTTATATTAATTTAAATCAACACTCCCTAATGGATGGCTTGAATCAATGTAGAAGAACACCGTAAGGAGAATTGGAGTTCATGGACAACTAATTAAAGGTGATTCCAACTTATTAAATTAATTATCCTCTTTAAGGGTGATTAATTAAATATATGTTGCATGGAACAAATTTTTTTTATAAATGATGATACATTTATTAAAATTAATATAGACTACTAATATTATACCAAAGATGGTTGACTGAACTATTCTCAGGATTTTACAAGAACTAAAAGAAGGAAAATTAAAAAAAAGTGAAACGCCAAGAAAATAGTGGATATTTTCATGTCTAGAAGCGAAATACATTATTGATAAAATGACAGATAAAAGAGGCTAGAGGAGTCATAGAGTAATAGTGGGTTATCCAGTGAAATTGATGGTAACCAATTCTGAGCAACAATAAAGGATATCTGTTGAATCCTATGTGAGGAGGCTATGTGAGCTCAAATGGCTACATATATCTGAAAATGAGGGATACAAAAGTTAAGTAGAAGATTTAATGTATGTAGGGGAAAATTGTAATTTTTATCCATCTATCTAACCGAACTGTTTAGCAGAATTATTTAAAAAACCATGGGGCAACTTTGCAGGATCAATTTTCATGTTGGGATGACCCTTATATTTCTACGATGATTCGTAGAAAAACTGTGTATAGATCATATAGTACTACCATCCAAATATAACACCCCCTGTAATGGTTATATCACATGGTTAGAAAAAACTTTTAATGATCATGTTATTTATTTTACCCCACTACACCAAATCACATGGTTCCATGGACCACCATGTATATATTAACTAACTACGATCAACCTATTTATGGGTCACATGGTTGAGCCACATGATAAGTAATAATCAAGAGACAATCATGTTCATGATCTAATTGGAACAGAAAGAGTGTTTTCAAAACCAAATTATCTTGAATCTCATCTGAACCCTGGAAGAACATTTATGGTGTTACCCATTATCTTAAAATAAAACTTATAAAATGTTTCAAATTATAGAATTCAATTTCGAGTCCCTATTTCCAAATCATTTAGCACTCCAAAATAAAATTCGAATTCCTTTATAAATTTCAACACAGTCCAAAATAGGTAATGTTACAATGAAAAATGCGACATGAATTTATATTAGATATAACATGTGTTGGGTGTTTCATTGGTGGAATAAAATTAATAAAATGGTCAAGATTGAATTTTTAGTTGCTAAAAGGAGGAGATGTCATGGCCCGTGTTCACCATGATGGTAGTGAATTTATTGAATCCAGGGTCATTGTAGAAGTAGGTAAATTCATACCATTAAGTGAAAAATAAATAATGTAATATAAGTTGATGTCCTGAAGTTCGTATCATTCATTACAATATTTTTAAATTCAAAGATACTATATTTTACACTATGCATTTGAAGGAGGATATCATAACCATGACTATAGCTTATCTATTTATAGACCTAAATGTGATAATAAATTCTACCTATATCTGTTTATTATCACTAACTACAACTAAGATAATGTCTTTGAGGGTCAAAAAAGGATATTCAAATGTTTGAGAAATTCTAAAAACATTAATTTTTAAGACATGGTGGGCCCCACAGAAGGGTTTGTATATATCCCAGATTATATAACCACATGAATTAAATAAATTTAATTCTATTCATGTTTATAGTAATAAGTATTGAATTTAGAAAATCACAGTTTTTACAAGTTTTTAAGTGAATATTAGAAAAAATATTTTCTGTATTAATACTTATTTATTCATGTTTTTTGATATATTTAATTCGGGGAGAGTGTCATGATAATGGATAAGATTTAATCATGTAGCATTACATTGATGAAAAAAGTGTGGGATACAAAATTCAGAAAATTTTGAAGGCGTTTTACGTTTCATTTGTGTTGTTATTGGGGTCTTCTGAACGGTGAAAATTTATATTCATTGAAATATAATTCAATGAAGATATAACCACCGGATTTAAAAACATAATGACCCAAAAATTAACAAGACAATAATTTACATAACTATATCACCTCTCCACCTCCCCACCACTCTATCTTCATTTAGAGAATGAACAAAAAGTAAAGCTCAAGAATAATTTAATTTTTGTTCAAGGATTAATCGTAATGATCACCCATGACCATGATAATATTGAAGGATCTATCGATTGAGGTAAATAAGATAGAAACATCCAAATTTGATGATAAATTTTCAGTGTCTGTTGATGTTATAGGGGGATCGATATTATATTCATTCAAAATATAATCTTTGACCATGAGAGGGACACATCGTTGAACAAAAGAGAATGTTGTATGGAATTTATTATGAATTATGGTTTAAATTCTTTCAGTTTTCATTAAATTAATTTTCAGGTCTTTCGTGGATGAATATAAAAAGACATATACAAGATTTTAAGACGAGAATTGATTTTGAACCCCAAGAAATTTTAAAATTAATATTTTCATGCATTTGAAAATACATATCTCCATCAATTGGTAACATATGGATCATTAAATTATCTAATTTGGGAAATTAAAATTTTTTGATTCAATTTTCTAATATTCAAAAGGTATTATTTGATATGGTCTTAATAAAACTAATATAGCATTGATCCAACTTCTTATGGATGATCAATGATCAATGCGATATTAGAATATCATATACGATTTTCGTTTATATATATCTATATAGTATATATTGTGAATATATATATATATATATATATTTTAAAATATAGGGGTCCATGTTCCCACCATCAACACCCCATTTTGTTCATATGATCTACATCTGACCAGACTCATTCGTGGGTCACTCAGACCCAGATCGGGATGAGCCAATAGTTATTCGACCCACCTAGCTCAATATGAATTTCATAAGACTATTAATAATATCTTGTGACATTTTTGGGGAGACAATTGACCCACATAGTACTTAATAAAACCAATGATTATAATTAATTTTCTGAAATTTAATAAATTTATTTCAGGATTCACATGGAATATTTATGATTTATTAAAATCATTTTAATGCAAGTTAATTCATTAAAATTAATGTATATTTTTATTTTAGTAACGTTAATTTTTACTGTGATATATAATTTCATGTTAAATGATCATGATATGAGGCTGAACTAGGATTTTCGGAATTTATTTATTAACTTTAACTATTTCATTTTATTTATAAAATGTAGTAATAATTTTTTAATTACAAATCTGTGTATCAATCCTCCATAATTAAATTGACTAAGGGTATACACATGCACATTTAAGTGAATTATTTGTTATTGTAATCTTGATATTTCTTCACCTATGTCTGATAATACAATATTAGGTTTATAGGAAATCATGATAATGCAGTTTTAGTCAAGATCCTGCGTGAAACCAAACTTATCAAATGTATAGGATTTATGGGTGATACAATTTGAGTTCCCTATTGACTTAAGGAATTACCCTATATTTTATACAATCCATTAATTAGTAAAATGATTCAAAAATATTTATCAATTAATTAACACATAATTATATTAATTTACTAGTGTAATTGTTTATTATTTTATGATTGTATTTTTCCTTGATCACATTGAATAATAATTAACCAGCATTGAATGATAAAAATGAAAAATCAAAAGCTTGTTGTTTTCAATTTAAACATCGATAGATGTGAGTGTGATCACATAGTGAGATAATTCTTTCATAGAAATTATTTTGGTCACCGATATAAATTCAAATCCCCAATGAATTATTATATTATATACCATGTGCCACATTACATTAAAAAATGATGTCTCTGTGGTTTCCTTCAACTGTTGATGTGGTTTCCTCTTACTACTCTTGTATTCTTATGAATGTGCTAGGACGAATTAACTAAATTTGTTATGAAATAGTTATAAATTTCTACCATTGTAAGATTTATAGGAAATGTTATGAGTAAATCAAGGTTACAATTTCCATACATTGGTACATGAATCCATAGTTCAAGGAGTCACGAGTCACTATCGTTGACCAGTCAAAATCTAGCCTTGGAACCCTCGTGGTAGTGGTGTAGACATATCATAGACTATGAAGTGAGGATTCAAGAATCCTTACCCCATTAATACTCATGATATTGGGTATTCTAAATCTAGTATTTTAAGGATACATGGGTTTGATAAAATAATGTGGATATTTAATGATTAATTAATCGATAATATCTATTGGTAATCAATATAAATTAGTAATCTACTATATATTTTTAGATAAAATGTAAAACAACACAATTAGTTCCATATCACTATGATCAATACTCAATAAAGATTAATTTATAAGCTAAAAAAAATTCCTAGAGTGATACATTCACTTCTCTATAGTAATATGAAAAAACAAGAATCTCTATGTGTGATACTCCAAACTCCATTTTGACTGCCCATAAGAGCTATAAATGAAGATAAAAAAATATAATATAAATTTATATTATACAAAATATATATATTGTTTCACGTTTTAATCTATATCTACAAATATTCAATAATTATATGAGGATGATTATGTAGATATAACATTGTTTCACCACAAAGATATTTATCAAGAGAAAGCATGGAAAGAAAGATATTAGATATCTAGTGAATAATGTAGATGTAGGATATTGTAAGTGAGATATTATTTCCCTCTTGTAGTCAAGAATAGTGGGTAAATAGATTTATTTAAATCTCTTTTTTTCAATTTAAAAAAATAACTAGTTACTGATCTCATTATTTCCTCTCTACTGCTTTGACTCTCTACATTATTCCTTATCTACAATATGAATAACATGAAAGAGTCACACCCAAATCTAATGGATTTACTTTCTCATGGGAATAAATCTATTAAGTTCCATATCTCATTCATCCTTATTGAATATAATATGAAGATGGAAATGTCTAAAGCATTAAAGGATAAGCCTAATGCAATTATGTCGAAGTAGTTACCAAAAAATAGGAAGAAATGTTTTGTTTGATGGTTAAAATTCATGTATATTTTTTATTAAATTAAATCTATATGTATCGCTGTTGTAGGTATTAGAGGAAATATATATCTCACACATTTGAATTAAAATATAGTAAAAATATGATTCTAGATGATCAAAAAATGAGTGGTGGATATTTGGACCTAAAATGGTGTGATTCTAGTAGAATTATCATTGGGATATTACACTGTCGATCTTATATGTAATTTATTTATTCCATAGAATAACTTTTATTATGTACCATCAATTAATATAATCATAAACATGATGTGAATATTAGAGTTGATGTGATTTAATTTTCTATTTAGTAATTAATGTGTTTCTTTTTGAAGGATGATAATTGTTATGGTTTGAAATATTTAAATATCAGAATGTATATACCTAGACATTAAATCCAAGTTTTTGAAATAAATAACAAAATCAATGAGAATAACATGACGCCTACCAATCTATATCAATTCAAGACAGGTCTTTTAATCAAAATGAGATTTTTAAAATTACATCGAGAAGGGTATGAAGATTAATTTTTTTTTAAAGAATTGAATGTATGGAAAAATTGTTTGAAAGGTAAAATGATAAAAAAATAATGTAGAAATGTTAAAAGGGCTATGTAACTTCTAAAAATGATCTGTACTAATTTTCATGATCTATTCATAGTAAATCCCATGGTAGGACTTTATTACCTCATTACTTTTACAGATGATTATAGTAGCTATGGTTCTATCTACTTAATGAAGTATAACTCCTGCAAAGGGATGTTGGTGGTTGGGCCCACCCCCACATAACCTTCTATGATAGGATTTTATGTTGTGGGGACCACACAAACTCAAATCCCTTTAAACTCCCTTGAACCCCTTTAAGCTCTTGGACATCCCATTAAAGTGCCAACACACCCATGTTATTAATCATTTGAGACCATTGAAATTCTTTCCAAATCCATGAAATTAAACAAGTGAATCAACATAATTAATTATTTGGAGTGTTTGAATTATTTTAAATTCACTTATCCCAACATTAAAATGACGAATGATTTTCTCTTATTTTGGTTGGAATGAACTTTTTGGAGAGCTAAGGAGAAGAGGGAGAGCCTTCTTCCCACAAAGAACATGAAGAACATCTCACACACATCATCAATCGGTGTAAGAAATTAAGCATACACCCACAAGTAATGAAGTCTTCCTTCCTCTTCCTCCGTGACAATGGAGAAGACACCACTCACAAAGGATTCCACCATCATCGACGAATTTTCCTCCAACGTTGACGGAACGACATTCAACTTTTGCGACGCCGTCTTCGATGACTCCGTCTAGCGAACATTAAAATAAAGGTAGGGATAAATTTGGTTTATTTATTTTATACATGTGAATTATACCCTCTTACTTTGGAGATTATATGTTGGATTTCTATTTGAAACTCTTACGCAGAGGGAACGGGCTAACGAACAAGTCCGGACCCTCTATCATTTCGTTCTTGATGCGCGGTTTGTTGGGCGACGGGTGAACGGAAGGCCAACCCAGAATTGATGTCATCATTGTGAAGAGAAGGACCCAAGGATGCCGTAGGTGCAGGCGAAAGGAAAAAAAGATAACCATAACGTCGCTGAGGGCCAGTGGAGGAGTGCGGTAGCGCGTGTCACCAGCGGCCGGCATCGGCCTGCCGCCTGGAAGCAGCGGCACCCCTCGCGTGCAGCTAGTGGAAGGTCATCGTGGCACCGGCCATGGTGGTGGAGCGGAACCAGCATCGCAGGTTCCGGGATGGACGTTCGGCGACAGCTGGTGCTGCCATTACGGAACACCGGGGCGCCATTCCCCCCCTCCCCCGCTCCGTACTCGGCTAGTTGGTCGAGCTGCGACCGGCTACTGGGACGGGCCGCCTGCCGCGTTGGCCGGGCGGCCTCCCACTTGGGCCGGGCCGCCTACCACGCGGGTCGGGCCACCTTCCAGGCATGCCGGGCCATAACCACTGTGTCGGGTTGCGCCCTACCAGGCCGAACCCAGATCCGGGTTGGGTCGACCAGGTTCGGGCTGACCCAGGGTGGGTTGGGATGGGTCGGACCGGACCCAGACCCCCCTCTTTAGACCACTTTTGGTTTTTCTCCCATAACATGAGATACGGACCTCCGATCAACACACCATCAGTTGCATAGGATTTCTTGGATCCAGATGGTAGTGTTTGTATATCACACTCTAGGGTTTTGCGATGTTTGTGTATGGCTAGTTTGGTTCGAATCTGAAACCAACTGTGCCATAGAAGTGGAAATGATTATAACTCTCAGATCAGGTGTCCGATTGACACTCCGTCTGTCACGTTTTATTTTTTACGATGTGACAGAACTATTGGATACCTCATATACTGACAAAGTTAATGTATCATTACCTGGCTTGAGGAGTAGACCCTCCGGGAATCGAGCGTGCTCTATGCGGGAACCCTAGAGATTGTTGCGACAGAAATCATGGAATCCTCTGTGGGTTCGGCAATGACGACTACTATACCAGAATCCTCCATGGGTTCAAATGTGATGATTACTATGCTGTAATATTGTGTGGGTCTGACAAAATAGCTGGTCATGTATCCTGTGTGGTTCTGACGGCTTAGCTGATCCGGTATCTAGTGTGGGTCCGACAACTTAGAGGGTGAATATTCGGTCCTATATCTTGTGTGGGTCTGATAGCTTAGATAGTCCTGTATCATGTGTGGGTTTGATGGATTGGATGAATTAGTGACTAGATCTGATCATCTGTATTACTCTATACGAAAGATATATGAATGTGTGAGCTGAGTCTTGTCTTTCAACCATTATCATTGATGTGATTGACTTTACTTCCTGTGTGGACTGGGTTGCGATTGGTCTCAAGAGTTGGATTTGGGTTGTGACTGGTAACATAGGTATATGTATGGGCATATAGCTAATTTGGGTAGGATGATACTACCAGTTGTATCTTTCTACTCTGGTTTATCCTTTGTGTATTCTGGGAGACCTTCATGGGTCTCAGTTTCCCCTACTAAGTATCATTATACTCACCCCTGCACGGGCTATTCCCACACATTGTTGTGTTGGTTACAGAAAACGGACAACACTGATCTAGGTAGAGAGTTGTAAAGTATGATGGTACGCAGAGGTAGACCACTTATCCAGACGTACATGGAGCGGACGGACAGACCTCAGGTGATAAGGAGTCCATCTATACCCACCCTTCAGGTGGGATTTCCATAGGACCACTCAGTGGTTGATGTTTTACCTTTTTGTAGTTATACTACCTTTTCAGTTTTCTATACATTACTGTTGGGATTGTATTTCCGACCCCTTTCCTTTCAGCACTTTATTTTTTATACAACATTAGTAAGTTTTTACATCCAGTTGTGTACTCTATTTTTTTGTACAATTTTTAAAGTCAATGACTTTCCTTTTATCGGGATTACACATTTGGTTCTAGTTTCCAGCCCCTAACCTATGGAAGGCAGGCTTGGGGAAGTCACGGCATGGGCCCCGAGGACGGGTCGTGACATGTAGTGTGGTGGATAATGGAGAAAAAGATCCATATTTATTCATATTATCTCTTCACATATTTTATTTCACATAAATGAGGTCATAAAAAGATGAATATCCATACATACATTGGAGATATTAGATACTTTAGACATATATCAACTTAAGAATGTTTATCTTGGGAGGCAACCCATTTGATTTATTAGTGGTGGGTTCCAAATCTAGTGGGAGTCTTTTGGTGTTCGATTCCTAGAATCAACTAATATACACAATAGTATTCTAGAATATCCTTAGTGATATATATAAATTAATATATTATCAAATATTGATTTGTCTTCTACGTAACAATGAATGGGATAATTTACATGGAGTAAAATTTGCAATGAAAGGTTAAATAAATTACCTACTATGAGGAGAACTTGTAAGTGTGTTGATATTATTCCATGGTGAAATTATATCATACGAAAGGTCAAAAATATCATAAACTAATATGGGTGGGTACTGATAGGACCTTCAGATACTATGTCATGTCGTACGCCCATAGTAATCCTAATAAAATCGGTTATAAGAACATGAACACAGTGTAGGAAATCCATATTAATATGTTCAATTGGACATTTCTATCGGTGATAATGTGTAATGATTTGTAGACATTAAGATAATTATTTATTTATAATTTTAGTATCATACATTGATATACTATCTAAAATTGTGATTAAATATATTCCTAGTAAATACAATACATTGGCTGTGTCATAATTTATATTCATTAATGAATAATGAGAAAAATGACTTTTCCCCATCCTAGTTTACTATTCATTGATATTTGTAGACCATTGATGGGAATAAAACAATCTTATTAACTCTATATTATGGAAACTGTTGTTGTAAAGTTCATTTATATAATTTCAAACAAGGATACATCATGTTTATAGGTTGATAATACTTATATGCATCATTATTGATTATAGATATCAATATAAAGTGATTATAATACATACTGTATATTCACATGTGGTAATTATCATTGAAAAATCAACTTCTCTAACTATGGGTGACTTTTTATTTTTCTATATTCTACCGCTGTGCTTTAGGTGTAATATTTTAATGCCACTATGAATGTGGCCCACTAGTTCGCAAACTAAGTGTATTTGAAACCTCATTAAAATTATATTCTAATTTAATCTTTTGAATATATATTATTCATATATGATGTTCAATAAGAATTCTTTTTTACTTGATCACACATAATCAATAACTAGTTATTCGAGAGAATAGCATGTGAATGGAATATCAAATAAATATTTATTTTCTATATAAATATTTATTTAATTAGGTAAATAAAATATTTATGTATACTGGTATTTTTTCAGGTTAACAAAAATTTATCATAGCGGTTTAAAAAATATTTAATTAAGATTTAGTTTCTATTTTAAAAATAATATAATTAAATTATATATGGTGGAATAATGTAGTTCTATTTATTTATTAATTAATTAATCCTTCTTCATGTCCTAACAGGTATTGATGATGATGGTGGACCTAGATTTATATTAAGCTGATAAATTTTATATTAAATATTATTTTATAATGAATATTAAATAATTTATTCAATAATAATATTTTTTTCCATGAGTTTATCACATGGTAGGTAAATAACCACGATTCCATTATTATTTTGACATGGGGTTCACCAAATATGAATAAATTATTTATCGTCATTGTTAAATTATTATTTTATAAAACAAGATCTATTTAAATATTTACATGTGGTTTTTTATGTTCTTATTCATAATAATCGTTATGCATAATGGAACTCCGTAGAGTGTTATATAAATCCCAATAGATATTTTCCCATATAAAATATTTAGGAATAGAAACTGATCCTCTTCCACCACATTCTCAATTATGAAGAGATCAAAGAGATTCCTTGTATCTAAATTGATTCACGATGTGGTCAATAATTAATGATGAAAGGATTTTAATCTTTACACTACAAATTGAGTATTATTATGTTGGCATAAAAAGGTTTTTAGGGGATGTATGGATTAACATTAGAGAAATTCTAACCTGGGATCACACGTTTCAATGTTGTTAAATTAAGAGTGATTCTACCCTAGGATCAATTTTACTATAGATGACATTACATATCATCTACATGAAAAATTATTCATTTATTATGATAGACCTCCCTTTTAGACAATCAAAATTGGGTTTTATGATGTCCTTGAAGCCCTAAAAATTAGTTTAAATCTTATAATTATAAAAGATAAGGAATAAAATGAATGAATACATTCATGGTGATTAAGTAGATAGGTAATGAAAAGTGGTAACCATGGATATTTTATTTCAATTAATTATCATTGGTTCTTAAACATTTACAACAATTAATTTGTTTATATTTCATTTTAATGAATTATTTCTATCTTATAAAATAAATAATTATTAACATTTAATTATTACAACTCTATTATCATTTAAAAATACATCTTAAGAACCTGTTGTCAAATGTGAAGATGAGGTCCATCTAATTTAGTAATTGGTTGCTTCACCTTCATCAATAATCCTATACATCAACCCTACCTATTGTAGTATGTGAAAAAACTATTCCCATAGATTCATTGGGGAATTCCAATGCTTGGGTGAGGGTTTTCAAGGATTCATGAAATTTGTGTCAAATGTGACACCTCCAAAAATTTCTATATAGAGAATGCTTTGGGGAGATTATAAAAACATAACCAAGAGAGATCATTTGTATTTGGGAAGAGCTCTTGGAGAACCATATTTGAAACAGAAAGGGTGGTTCCATGTGGGGATGTTTGTAAATATCTATTCATGACAAAACAATTGATAATTTAATCTAATTTTTCTTCATCCATTTCCATTCTCTATGACTTGAGAATGACAATAACTAGTGTCAGAGCAATTGGAATCCTTCCAATAGAGAGAAGGCGTTTTTTTTGTTTCTAGATAATTATTATTTCCATTATTCAAGTTTTGAAGGTTGTCTTTTAGATATTATTTCATGATTATTCCAACTGTGAAATCATCCTCTAAAATAGAGGTAAAATGATATCTATATAGGTACTAAAATTTCATGTCAAATATGGGATACATTGTTTCTCCTTTATAGACTATATGTAATTATCATATTACCAATGACATTTCTAATGTATTTTCTATTAACTACAGTTGAATTCCACTTTAGAGTCACAAGATATATCAATATTTTTCATTAAATATAATTTGACTTACCTTGATCAACTGTAGTCCATTTTTTAACCAATTAGTCAATTTCCTAATTTTTTAAAATTCTTGATGCAATCGTACAATCTATTTTTCATAATTCTTATCTGATTTTATTGAAATAATTAACAATGGACACACCATTGTGGAAGGTATGATTAATTGAAATTCCTCAAAATAATTTATTTGGGTTTCATAAATGAAATATATTTTTAGTGATATGTATCTATATTGACCCATTCAGAATAAGGTAGTTAACAATAATGGGAGTAATAAAGTGTAGTACAATAAGATAACCAAAAAGGGTATTCCGTCCAATATTCCAATGTAAAATTTAGTTCTTTTACCACCAGGTTACTTAATATAATATTTCATATGGACTGTAAATTAATTTTAAGAATAAAAAACATTAAAATATCTCTCAAAATAAGACCCCCAATTTTTTTTTATATCATTAAGTACAAAGTCCTAGCACTATATCCAAACACATCTGTTTTCCCCAAATATATTTGAATCAAGTAGTGGTTTCATTTTAGCCTCTAAATGATAAAAATATATAGAACCATCTATAAAGAATTGTTTCTAATATTTAGGATATTTTCATGGTATCCCTTTAAAATTCATAAAATAGATACAAGTTTAGCAATGAAATAGTCAGAAATTAAATTTTTTATAAAGTGTCTGGGAGAAAGGTTGTGATTTACAAACAAACACAATATATTTTTAAAGAGAAGTGAAGAAGGAAACAAGGTAGTGGACATGGAGTGTGAAGAAGAGGAAAAATAAATAATAAATGAAGTTTCACATATGGAAGGATCCCAAAATTAAAAAATACCATTATAGAAGAAGTGGATATATGACAAAAAACTATTTAAATTTATATAGTATAAGGTCCAAGGTAGAAAATAACAGAACATAAATAGTTATACAAATGTGATGGTCACGTAAAAAAGTAGTTCATTATTCTAATAATGAATAAGTGATATTCCTTCACACATAAATCAAATTCATATAATGGGTGGTTGTTATTATAGCATCATATATCACTCTATATCATGAGTATTTAATGATTACCAAGAAAGTGTCTTCGGTGAATTCAAGAAGGACAATACATGTTTTGAAGAGATCACTGGTATGAGTAATATGCTTATTGAGATGAATTTTAGATACACACTCTACCAGAATGGTGTTTGGAACTTTACAAGTACCCAAATCATATTATTATTAGGGATATATTTTGACAAATAAAGATATGGAATATTTCTTTTGTAATGGCACATGGAAGATTAAAAAAGTATCTTTCATTATCACCCGATGATACATATGTGGTACATTGTATATTATAACATCAATATACAAAGATAAATACTCAATATTATTCATGATAGGAATAATAAAATATATGGAATATAATACTCATTCAAATGAGTTAAATACAGTTATTCAACTTAACATATAATAAGTACATAAATGTTGACAAGGATGCATCACTTGATAAACTCAATTGTTTCTTATATATGGAGTGATATAGAGACTCATTCAATAATACATCATCAATAAGATAATATTATTTGGACAGGGTGTAAAATAATTTAGGAAATCCCTTTGAAGGGGATTGACTAGGATAACATAAATACATTTAACTATGACTGATGTTGAATCACAAAATTTGTTTGTATTCTTAAAATAAATAAATAACTTATTGTTAGAAAAAATCATGATGTTATACACAATTATTGATAATGAAAATAGTAGGAAAATAAATTTTCAATAATTAATAAATGTATGAGGGTACACATCCATGGTGTTTGATGCCTATTATTGGAGTTAGGTAATTAAACTTGGGAGGATATTCTCACCCAACAACACAATGGTGTTATTGAAATGATGAAAAACACTTTCATAAGGTAGTCCTAGATCATGAATAGTTTAGATAATATTCTTATGAAATTATATTGAGAATATTTTCTATTAGTATGTGACTTCACCAATATATCATAATTATTTTTTATGAATTTTATAACTACATGGATGATATGTTTGGGTAAACCAACTTCATATTCCCCTTTTAAAATACGTTGAAGTTTGGAATTAAAACATACAACTAATGATCTATAAAAAAAATAATGGGACACCAATCTCATGATACATCACAAAATATATAGATTTATGAGTTTAGATATAATGTATGGGAACTAAAAGAGAATTTATTTTTAGGATTATAGATTTTAATTTTCATATAAACCAAATGATTGAGTATATTCTATGTCACTAAATCACACAATGAAATAGTATAAGAGAATATAAATCTAATATGACATCAATATTATCGTCGCCTTCCAGAAAACATCTGTATATATATATATATATGAAGACCTATTAATATTATAGTATGATGTAATTGAGATGGAAATTGACTCAGGTAGTCTCAATCCTATCCAATAAATTATAATGAACCATCAAAAGATCTAGGTGATGAGGTGACCCCCAAAACTATTATTTCACATGTTCAACGTTCTGTTTGAGTATATACTCTATATACAATATTTCTAGAATCAAATAACATATTACAGAAAGGATATAGGGGTCCGAATGTTATTGGGATATAGTTTCCCATTTTGAAAAACTAAAATTGAATTATTTAACAGAGGATGAGATGGAGTTATCGATGAATAATAGGGAATAAGTGTTATTGGAACAACACAAAAGGTAATAATGATCTAAATAATGAGTGTATTTACTAATGAAAGATAGACCTATTTTAGAAAAAATCCCTTCAAGTGGTTTATATCTTCTGTTTTCAAAATAGAAAAGAGAAGGGACTTAAAATTTACTTTTCAATGGCATGAAGTATACATAAGTACATTTGGTGTTTCTACATGAGTTCTATTTTTCAGATTTCAGTTGTGTTATGACACCCCATGTCTTATTATTATGAGATATCGTTAAAAAAATAATTTACGTGAGAATCGTAAGAGACTTCTTAAAAATCATAAGTGAATCTTTTTGAGACTTTATCAAATGTTTTCATGGAATTATTTTATCCATTGTGATTTTCTTTTCATTTTAGATAACACTAAATATTGTTTAATTTATATTAAATCACCACTTTTGGATTGTGTTTTATGCAACACCAAGTGAATTGTGCAACTGCAGACAACTTAAATTTCATATTTCTCTACATGGAACACCATTTTGGAATATGAAACAAATAACACAGACATGGTGTAAGTAGTACACAACACCGACTAGACTTATGTTAAAAAAAACACTTATATTATATGAAACATATTTTTATAGTTATAATTATTTAATTGATATAATTATAATTTATCAATTAAACCTAAAAATATGAATATTATTAACTACTTTTCTAATATTTTTTATAACTTTTTTATATAAATAAAAGATATTGATGATGAAGGATATAATTTTTAGCAAAGACCTTATATGTTTAAAAATAATATTTTATCTAATCAAATGCTTTTACTGTACTTCTGTGACAAATAGTAAAATTTTATTTAGAAACGTATATAAAATAATATTCATTTTTTAATTGATAAATTTAGAATTCATTTAGAGTAATTTTTTGAGATATTTCTAAGAAATAACATTTTTGGATTAATTGATAAAAATATAAGATTTTATTTCAAAAGCTAATCTTCATATAAAGTATTTATAAATTTCAATTATATTTTAAATTTGTTTCACGGTTTAATTAGATAATATTTTTTCAAATTAATTCAATTATGGTAATTGGAATCAAATTCACTTTGAAATTTGGTATAAAAACATAGAAAACATTTGGACATTTTTTACTTTAAAAGCCCGTTGTGTTGTCCCATTAGAGAGATTAATTTTGATTAATTTCATCCAATTTTGAATGTTGAATATGGAAAATGGATTTTATTTTTTAGTCATAATAATTTATAATTTTTAATATTTTCAACATTGTCTTTGACCAAAAATATTATTGAATGTTATTAAATTTTTTTATCATGGTTAAGAGAAATATGACGTTAACAAAGTACTTAACATTAAATGTAAGACCCAAAACAGATAAGAATCTTTTCCAACCGCCATTGGATTTCCATAAACCGTACATTAACAATATATTAATTACTTTTGTTGGTTTTTATTACTTTTTTAGGTAAAAATGTGGTCACACCCAACTTTTTTTCAAAATTGACAATTGTATCATTTCCCTTCCCTATAAAAGGCCACCACCTCTCCCTCTCCTTCACACCTCCAAAACCAATGATGATATATAAATATTATCCATATAAACCTCCCAAAATCAGTCCCTTACTCCTATATTAATCCCCTTGGGAATAAATAATTCCAAGGAAGCATTTTGGCACCATACAAATAGAGTTACCTGATTAAGAGGTAACGTCTTCTCTCAAGAACCATTCTTTTATTTTTTTTCTCCACCCCTACAATTTTTTATGACATTCACGTATAACAACACTGGTATCCTGAATATTCTAGTATGTTTCTTTTCTATGGGTTTCACTTAAACTTACCCTCATTTCAATCTAATGGGTAACAATCATATTGTTTATGTGTACGTCAAACTACCACCTCACGAAATGATGATTGTACAGTTATTCCTTACCATCTCTCATGGAAGACATTATGATGGAATTTTTTTTTTAAAAAATTTATATATTATATTTAATATTTATTTATTCTTCTATAATTATACTATAACACATGTCTTTAATCATTCTATTAGATGTTAATACGATAATTTAATTTGAGGATGTGTGGACTACCACCCCCGTAAGTGATGTTATTCATTCACACACTACATGGACTGTATTAAGGAAGAGATTAGTGAAATTAAATGATATATATCAAATAATATTTCTCTTATAATTATAATATATATATATTTCATTTTTATTCTTTTATTAATTAAATAATAAAAACGAAAACAACATCCATGCGTACATACGACTAATAGTTTCCATGATCGGTGTATTGAATCTAATAATTATATATTATATATATTGTTAAATAAAACTATAAAAAATATAAATTATATATATATATAATGTTTTTTTAATGACATTGAATTTTGATATAAATTTTAAATTATATGGAAATATTATGAGACAACAAAAATTTAACGAACATGATTTCGAGGCCTGGAGAGCCCAAAATAGAATTTTGATTATTTTAATTATATTCATTAAATTTGTGGGCATGAATTTTTTTCATTTTTAATAATGATCGGATTGAAATTAAAAGGCCGCTGATGGATTCGTTGTGCTGAGATTCAATTAGGTGAAACATAACATTGTCAGACAAGGGTAATACGGAAAAGATAACTTTTTGAATTTTGAGGAAAAAAGTTATAAAATAACTAAATAAGTTATTTCATTCTTTCTATAACCATTTATATGTGGATGGAGGGACCATGGTGTAACTACAAACACTATATAATATACATTTAATGATATGTCCCTTTGGATTTTTAATAGAAACGTTCGAGGATAAAAGGTTCATTAAATGTGGATCATTAATAAACCATATTAATGAACTCAATGTGATGAAGATTCTTATATTTAATCTGACCTCTGGTGTCAATGTTGAGAACCCATGGGAGGAACCTGTAATGAAACACTTGCGAATTTCCCCTGTAATGAAGATTTTTGGATGAATGATGATCGTTGGGGGAATCGATTCGGGGATCGACGAACAATGAAAAATGATTTCAAACACGGATTTCTTCCATAGTCTACAATAGATTCCACCTAATATATGATAAGGGTTTACGTGTTTTATGTGTCCTATTAACCTGTTCACGGAAAATAGAATGAACTCAGAAAAACTAACTAATGGGTTGATCCACATCACGTTTGTTCTTGCGGGCGGTTGTTGATGGGACTTAATTTGGGGACTTGTTTTTTATGATTGTTGATTTCTATCTTCTCATGTTACATCACTTACTCCAAGGGTACAACCCAATCCAGAGAAATCTCGAACGCCCCCCCCCCCCGCATTTCATGGTTTATGTGCATTGGTTGTGTGATTTTGGACAGTGTAGCGACAAGATGAATTTAAGAGCTGTGTAGTGAAGTCAGCGACCCGAGAGGCATGTAGGCATAGAAGATAACAAAAACCGGCAACCAGAGTATATCTAGTGGCCCGCGGAAAGAACTACCGGTGCAGAACCATCAACAAGGGGGAGGCTGAGCCGTCTGAATAGAGTAATAGTGCCCACATCCACCACAGATAAAACTGGTATGGCCAACCGGGCCACAATAGTGAAATGGTTCCACATTGAAGTGCCACACGGGGAGAGGAGCATCCCGCTCCTGACGCCCGTCTGGGCCACCAATCGGCTCCAGTGAGCTATTTTGGAAGGAGTGATGCCTCTTAGGCACTGTCAGCTGGTCGAACTAGATGCACCGCATTTAGTTGGTGCGTCCAGCAACTGGACAGCTTCCACGAAGGCTAGGATTTTTAGGCATGCCGGACCCACTGGCGTGGACGGACCCCTATCGAACCCAGACTAGATCGGTCCCATTTTTATAAATTCATCATATCTCACAAATCGGACTTCTGATTGACACACTATCAGCAGCATGAAGACCATCACAACTAGGCATTACTTTTGAGATACTCTACCTATGTTTTGGATGGAGTTGGAGTACGACTAGGTTTTAATCGAACTGAAATCCAACCATACCCTATTTACCATTTTGACAATATCTTATTGACCGTGCGTCTGATCAACGATTGGCTACTCCGTTGGATCCCTTATGAGAAAGAGGACCTTTGGGTCACTTATTCATGGGACTTATTAGTGGTTGAAATTTGAGAACTTTATTTAGGAGCGGTTTATCAGGAACTCAAGTGCACCAAGTGCGGGAATCATGTGGCTGGATGTCAAGTGAGGAGAGACCCTCTATGGATCGGTATGTGAGGGACTCTTCATGGATCAGTGGAAAAGAGACCCTATTTGGATCTTTATCAGAGTAAACCTACGTGGATCAGAAGTAGTGTGACCCTGTCTTGACCTCCAATAGTGCAACCACTTGTGGATCAAACATTAGTGAAAACCTCTATGGATCACCAGTATTGAGAAACTATGTGGATCAACAGTAAAGAGACACTATCTGAATCGACTATATAGTGGCCCTGTATGGATCGGTAGTTCAGAAACAATTCTTGGATCTGTAGCAGAACATCTCAATTGAATAAAATGATCTAGCAGAAGACTAATCATCTTTATTCCTATTCTAAAAGTTGTATATCTGGTGTGATATTTCATTTACATTATGCTTTGTGATTGAGATCATGTTTTGTGGGTTTTCCATTATAAAATTCTGGGAGGCCTTCAGGAGTATCGGGATCCCAACTAAGTATTGTTATACTCACCCCTGCATGGGCTCTGCCCACACATTGTAGTGTCTTGTGCAAACAATGGTCAGCTTGACTAGGACATTAGTATCCAATGCTAGATGGTGCTCGGAGGTGTTTGAACAACATAGTGAGTGGTAGTGATGATAAACGATGAGTTGTGCCTACACTTCAGGTGGGATCCTTTTTGGATGACCACTGGAGCATGTTTTTTCCTTTTCTATACTTTTATTCCATTTAGGCTTGTATTCTAGATCCTTTACAATCAGTACATAATTTTACTCTCAATGGTGGTTTTTAGTAGTGGTTATACATTTACTTTTCCAATGTTTTTTAATTGTATATAGTGTGTACCTAGTATTTGTGTGTACATGTTTAAAGGAAATGCCTTCCCTTTTTGGATTATGCTTTTCTGGTTCTAGTCACCAATTGCTGGCCTATGGATGGTGGGCCGGGGGTAGTCACAACACGGGCCCTGGTGGAATGTTCGTGACAATGTGGTATCAAATGGCGGTTGGTTCTAATATAAGAGCAAAGGGTATGTGTTTCCAATGGAGATATAGTGTTTAGTTTCGTCAATTCAGATTACAGTTTAGGGGTTTTAGTGTTGGTGGAGCTACTGATGTATCTAAAAACTAGGACCCCGAGATCTGATTTCTGACTCGATACATTAAAACATTATTTGTTTGTGTTATGAAAATGTTTCTATCTTTTTGATTTTTCTCACAAGGTATAAAATATTTCCCATGGAACATCTCTTTCTTTATAGAATTTCATCATGTAGACAGTAAGCGAGGATTCTAGGGAGAGATCACGATGATGGCCCACCGTGTGATAAGGAATCGGTGTAGGTCCCCCTTAAAGGGATAACACCATCTGGTGCTGTACAAGTAGCACCACCACCGGTAGGGAAGTATTTTCAACTATCCCCACTAGAAGATCAATCACATTGTCTATATGAATTTCACAAATTCTAGATATTGAGGTCATTGAGGTTTCGAGGAAATAAATATCCTCATGGGGTAGAAGACTGGCTAGAAGATATGGCATGACTTTTCATCATGTTTGAGACACCATCAGACCAGACTGTGATCCTAGCTACTAGACTCCTTCAGGGAATAGTAGGGATATAGTGGATATTGATGATCCAAACTCACGAGATACAACTCTTTGTGGGTTAGAATTTAAAATCCTTCTCATAGAAGAGTTTTTATTAAAAACACTATGCTTTGTGCGTATTTAGGTGCTACTACAATTACAATAGGGAAGCCTGGAAATGGCCCAGTTGTCTGTGAGATTCACATGCCTCTCTTGCTACTCCTCTGACATGGAACAAGACCCTTTCTTCAAGGAAAAAAACATTGAGTAGGTTCTCTAGTGGGTGAACAGAGCATCAATGATATTTCACAACATCCTGATGATGAATGGAACTCTAGAACGAGCACTATTGGTGGGGAGATTCCAAGCTGAGCAGACACTGACAGTGAGAGAAACAACTAGACAATAGGCATCAGATTCGTCTGCAATAGGAAGTAGGTATATGACACTGAGGTCCAAGACTGCCTGACCTTCCGTAGGATGACCCTGAGAAGTAGGTTTAGAGGATCAGATCTCACAAAGCAGAGGAGGTCCGCAGAGAGGCAGATGGTGCTACACATGCAGTGGGTAGGGTCACATGTCTCGGGACAGGCTAACCGACCGTATTGATGATGAGAAGACGATTGGAGGACTACCAAGGTATCATTATAGGTTATAACCTATAGGTCAGTAGGGTGGCAGATGTGGAAGAGGGGAAGTTTGTGAAATAGGTGGTAGTTGACGGTTTGAGATACAACCATCACATCCCCTAGGTGTCCCACACCGACCCTAGGGAGATGGTGGATGGTGACAAGATCAGATTCAGGCGGTTGAGGCCAATGAACACATCACACCAAAGATTATTCGAGGCATAATCTTTGTCTTCTCCTCATTAGCATTAGTTTTTATATACATAGGACTCAGTCACTCTTTCATTACAACGACTCTGGTTTGGAGCTCCGAAATTCCGATGGAGTTGTTGGCATGATCCTTTGGCATATAGACTCCTAAGGGAGAGGATTCGATGATTATGCACTGGTGCTAGCATTGTGATCTCACTGTAGGAGGCCAGAGCATCGGCTGGGTTCTCTTAGTAGCTGTATCGATACCTTATAATTCCATCTTGGGTATGGACTGGTTATCCATTGACCATGCTCAGATCAACTGTTTTAGGTGAATAGTGTTGTGTGTCTGCGAGGATGGGACTCGGTTTTCCTTCTGCATCGATAAGGAAAGTTGTGCAGCATATGACATATATTCTTGGAGGAGAATTAATCTGATCACCCATCAATTTTATAGTATCACCCTCAGTGTAGCGGATGATAGGGTTCAAATGTATCCTGTAGTGGTATACCAGTATGTCGATGTTTTTCCTGAGGATGTTCCGAGGGTACCTCCTCACAGAGAGGTAGATTCCACCATGAATTATACATTGAGACGACACCGATATCTACTCCAAGATATTCGATGGATCCTATGGAACGTCATGAATTGAGGTTACTGTTAGTGGACTCACAGAGGAAGGGGTTTGTAAGACCTGATGTCTCTCCATAGGTAGCCCCGATTTTGTTTGCTAAGAAGGAAGATGGGAGTCTAATACATTAAATAGAATATAGGTTCCTAAAAAAGGTGATCATGAAAAAATAGTATCTTTTGAAAAATATTTATGATCTATTCGACCAGCTGATGGGAGCACAATGGTTATTGAAGATAGACCTCAGATCAGGCTATCATTAGCTCAGGGTACAGGATGAGGACGTGCCGAAAACAACCTTTAGTTGTCATTATTGCAATTACGAGTTTTTGGTAATGCATTTCTATGTGACCAACACTCTAGTAGTTTTCATGGGACTCTTGAACATGATATTCTATCCTTATATAAAATGATTTTTTTGGTATTCCTTGATGACATCTTGCTATACTCGGTGTTAGAGGTAGATCACACCACACATATGCAGATAGTTCTGGAAACACTCCGAGAGAACCAAAATTATGGAAATCTCTCCATTTTCTAGTTCTGTATATGAGAATTCCACATTCTGGGGCATGTTATATCAGAGGCTAGAGTTGTAGTGGATCATGGAAAGGTAGTGAAAGTCATTTCTTGGGAGCATCCCAGGATTGTGACCAAGGTGCGAAATTTTCTGTGATTGCATGAGTACTACTAGGGATTTTTACCTAACATTTCCAGGGTTACAACACCATTTTCTACTTTGATAATTAAGGGGAACTATTTGTATGGAGAGAGAGTTTCTAGTGGAGTTTCCAAGAGCCGAGTAAGTGACTAACGAGTTCCCTCATCTTGAGTCTTCAAGAAGAGGGTGTTAAATATGTAGTCTACTATGACGAATCATCGACCACACTGGGATGTGTGATAATGTAGGTGCTAACAGTGTTTTCCTACATATAATGACATATGATGCCACATGATCATTACTACGCAACCCATGAATTAATGTTTGAAGCAGTGGTCATTGCATTGATGATGTGGGGACACTGCATGATGGGATAATGGTTTATTGTCTATTCTGATCACAAGACTCACCAGTATATCTTCTCACATAAGGGCTGGAACCTAAGACTATGGTGATGGTTGGAGTTCCTCTAGGACTATGACATTGAGATAGTCTATACACCTAGGAAGGGAAATGTACTATTAGATTCCCTAAGTTGGAGGTCTAGACTATAGTTTCTCAGTCATGAAACATAGAAACTAGTCGCTTTGAAGATATCCATCATGGATAGAGATGGAGTAGCATAACTCTAGTCTAGGACTGTCACTCCCCCAATCCTTCATAGATTTTGGGAGGTAGAACTTGGGTACATTGAATATGAGGGATAACATCCTCAGATATCTTCAGGCTGTTCTCTTGATGGATTTTTGGAAGGTGGGGAGAATGACATACTTTTTAGAGGATGCAACATGGTACCTATGATGTTTCAAGAGGAAGTGTTGTGGGAGTTCCACCCATCCCCTTTGGCAGTAGATCCCGGAGTGGTGGAGATGTATTAGGACCTCCAACATTATCACAAGTGTCTGGGGTTGAAGAAAGTAGTGGTTGAGTTTGTTTCACGATGCCTCACTTTCCCGTAAGTGATGACCGAGCACCAGGTTCTAGCAGGCTTAACTCAGCCACACAAGGTACCAGAGTGGAAATCACACAGTATTTCAATGTATTTCATGATGGGTTTACCACATACATCTAGGGGCCATGACTATATCTCGGTGATCACTGACTATCTCACAAAGTCAACTCACTTCCTACCTATCTGGGAGCAGGGATCGGTAGAGGGATTTGGACGCCTCTATGCCCAGGTGATATTAAAGTTACATAGGATACCATCGACGATCGTTTCAGATAATGATGGTTGTCTTAAATCCCTGTTGTATAAGGGATTTCAGGGGGTGTTCGGGACACAACTGTGATTGAGAACTGCCTTTCACCCTAAGACAGATGGTCTGATGGAGCTGACCGTACAGACACTTGGGGACATGAATTGGGCTTGCTTCCTTCATTTTGGCTAGAGTTGGGAGGACCACTTGCTGCTGGTGGAGTTCAAATAAAAAAATAGCTATCACTAAACCGTTTGAATGGAACTATTTGAGGCCTTATATGGGCGACCATGAAGATCACCTCTATGCTAGACAGTCCAAGGGGAGTCAACTCTTATGGGTACAGAGTTGGTATTTGTTACCACTGAAAAGGTGCAAATCATCCAAGAGAGGAAGAAGACAGTACAGAGCAGGATGAAGTCTTATACCGATACATAGACCCTTGGATTTTAAAGAGGCTGATCATGTTTTCATACAGGTCTCACCTAGAAGAGGATTGTAGAGATTCGGCTGGGGTGGTAACCTATCTTCGAGGATCATGAGACCTTTCTCGATCTTGAGATGATTTGAAGAGGTGGTGTACCAGCTACCTCTTCCCCCATTGATGCACTAAGATCATGATGTTTTCCTTGTTTTGTAGCTAAGGATATAAATGCATGATACATCACATGTCATCGACTAGGTAGAGCTGGACATTGTTTATTGTGCGACATTTAAAGAGTTCCTAGTAGAGATGGAGGATCGATTGGAGAAATTATTTCATAGAAGGTTTATCCCTCTGGTGCGAATTATATGGCCGAATAAGAGCCTCTGGGAGAGAACATTGTAGCAGGAGGCTCAGATTCAAACTCAGTACCCCTATTTCTTTCCTTATCATATTTTATAGATTTTGAGTATGTCAATCACTAATGTGTGCAGAATGTAAAGACCCAAAATTTCTATATAATTTTTTTTAATTATATGGAAATATTACAAGTCTAAAAAAATCAACGACACATGATTCTGAGGCCCGAAGATGTCGGAACCGAATGTTGATCTTTTTTAGGGTATGTTTAGTAAAAGTGAACTCGTGAATTTCTATCTTATGAATTGGTTCATGGATTGAAATTCCGAAGGATCCCTTGTATTCATAGTGTGGGATTCCCTTTGGGGATTCTTATCTTTGACTGACAAGGGTTGGAGAAAAAATTTAGTTTTTTGGACTTTTTAGAAAATAATAATAAAATAACTCAATGAGTTATTTTAAACTTCCATCAAACATTGAGCAGTAAATGGAAGGACAGTGGTGTAACAATAGACATTATATAAGATACATTTAATGACATGTCCCTTTGGATGTTTAACTGCAACGTTTGTGTATTAATGGTTCATTAATTCGGTTCATTAATAAAACATATTAATGAATGAAACATGGTGTCTTTTCTTTTATTTAATCAAGCCATTGGAATGGGAATTTGGAACCCACGGGAGGATCCTCTAAAAAAATTCCAACAAATTTCCTCTCTAATGAATAATGGTGGACGAATGATGATTGTTGGGTGAATTTATCCTGAGATCAGTGAATAATGAAGAAGGACTTCAAACATGGATTCTGTCCATTTTCCTCAACGGATTCCACCGAATCGAAGTAGGTGGTTTGTGTTTTTTATGTTTCCTCTCATTATGTTCATGGATAATACAACATATTCTAACCAACCGACTAATGGGTTTATCCACATCTCATTTTTCCTTGTGAGTGGTTTTTACAGGGTCTAAATTTGGGGAATTGTTCTTTCTGATAGATGATTGTTATCACCCCATGTTAGAACACTAACACGAAAGGTGTTGGCCAATCCAATCAAGGCCTGAACCCCCCCTCCATTCATGGTTTATGTGAAATATTTTTTCGGAAACTTGGAAATGAGGTGAAAAGAAAAATTTAAGAGATGCACAGTGAAGGAGGCGTCCCAGGTGGCCCATAGGCACATACAGAGATGAAAACGGACCATTAGAGCATCCATGTGGCCCACAAAAGGCACCGTTAGTGGCCAGAAGTGCTAGCCACATAGAAGAGTAGTTCCCTCAAGTGCCACGATAGAAGGATCTGTAATAGTGGAATAGTGTGGCAACGATGTGCTACATGGGGAGTGGAGTGGGCCTCTAGGGCTTCTCGGCTGCTCTAACGGTCAGCTCGAGCCAATCGTTTTGGAAGGAGGGGTGTCACTTCATTGAAACCACCAGATAGCCAAATCGGATGCACCATCTCATGTTAGTGCATCCTGAAACATACCTGCATCCATGTGGGTAGGGATTTCTAGGTGGGGCAGACCCCAATGGGACCCAAACCCGACCGGTCCCGTTTCGTTAAATTTGGCGTATCTCACAAACTGGGCTTCTGATTGATGCCCTGTCAGTGGCGTGAGAAGCCTTATTATGAGGAGATCCTTTTGAGAACATCTTGTTGTGTCTTAGAATAATTTAGAGTACCATCATGTCATATTGGACTCGAATCCAACTAGGACATGTTTACCTTTTTGCCTACATCTTTCAGACCGGGCGTCTGATCGACGCCCCTTCGGTTGCATTTGAACCCTTTGGACAATGCAGTCCATCAGGTTATTTAATTTTGATATATCATGGTGGTTGAAATGAGACAAGTGTCTTGAGGAGCAGTTTCTCAGGAACACAAGTGCACCATGTGCGGGAATCCTGTAACTGGCTATCAAGTGGAACAAGACCCTATGTGGATCGATATGAGAGAGACCATTTATGGATTGGTAGCAATGTGACCCTATGTGGATTGGAAGTAGAGTGAAATTGTGTATATCAGCCGTAGTGCGACCCTATGTTGATCGACATCAGTGCGACCCTATGAGGATTTATAGTAGAGAGTCCCAGTGTAGATCGACAGTAGTGAGATGCTGTGTTGATCGAAATTTGAGGGACCATGTGTGTAAAAATAGTAGAAAAAATCTATGTGGATCCACAGTTCAATGATCCTTCTTGAATCAACAACAAAACCACTCAATCGAATATAATGATCTAGCTGCTGACTTATCATCTTTATTCACATTCTCTATGTTGTATACCTAGTGTGATTTTTCTTTTAAATTATTCTTTGTGATTGTGATAATCCAATGTGGTTTTTTATTTTTTTTTTAATTTTGGTAGACCATCAGGAGTCTCAGGTTCCCTACTGAGTATTTTTATACTAACCCATGCCCTGGCTTTTCCCACACCTTGTTGTGTCTTGTGAAGACAATGTTCTTCTTAACTAGACTCGAGGAGCCAGGGATAGATAGTTCATAGAGGTGATTGACAGATATGTTTAGTAGTAGTGATAGAAAACGAAGAGTAGTGCGTACCCTTCTGGTAGGATCCTTGGTGGACGACCTTTGGGGAACGTTTTTTGTGTGTAACATCTTTCCAGTTGGGCTTGTATACTGGATCCTTTACATTTTGTATGTAAATTTACTCTTAGTGGTGGTTTTTAGTAGGGGTTATAATTTTCTTTTTTACATTGTGTTTTACAAGTATGCATTGTGTACCTAGCCTATGTGTATATTGGATTAATGGAAATGTCTTTAATTTTTGGGTTATGCCTTTCCAATGGTAGTCGACAACCCATGGGATATAAGAAACGTGCTTGGGGTTCTCATGGAATAGGACCTTCGGGATGGGTCAAGATAGTTTTCATTCGTGAAATCATTATATAAGTATAATAACCAATTATATAAAAAATTAAGACACATGAGAATTATAAATTTAATATTTATGGAAGTGAAACATTAACATATGGTTCATAACAACGAGTAATATACGATCAGAATCAAACAATATATGGTAAAAGATATAAGAATGTTTTTCTGTGAAATATTTATAATTTTTTTTATTTATTATATAAGAGTTTTTTTATATATGAAGAGAGTGAAGACACAAGGTAATATAATTTCATCTCACTTTTTATATCTATGAGATACATGCAATGTTCTCCACTTATTTCTATGGTGTGGTGTGAATAATTACAATAGATGTATTTTATGATCCATATTTTTAAATTTATGGTTATTTTTATATACATTCTATGACATTGAATTCATGTGGTTTAGGTTTAATAAGTCTCCAAATCTATAAGATTGTTTTGTCTCATTTTTCATTCTTGGAGACACATGACATGTTATGCACCTATACTTTTTCATATAGTGTATATAATTCCTTGGAAATGTTATATTATTAATCTAATTATTTCCATGATATTTTTAGCTTTATATAAATAAATCATTTTACCAGGGATGTATAGTTCAATTTTACCAAGTGGTAGTAGATTATTGAAACAATCTCATTACATTTCGATATAGTTTATGTTTATGCTTCATTTGATGAAGTATAATAATCCATCTCTCTATAACATTATAGAATTTTCATCCCCTTAAAGTATTAATGATATATTCATATATTAGTACAATTTTTTTCACTATCTAGTACATAATTTAGTTATGAATATATCATTAAGAAATCCTGACATTACCATCTCTTCAGTGAGAGATCCGTTTTTTTAAAATACCTTATTTTCGAATGGTCATTAAAGATATTTTTCAATGAAAAAATGAATCTTAATATTTTATGTTTAAAATATTATTTTATAAATATATTTTTAAATAAAAAGTTTTCAAATTTTTTTCAGGGTTCTTTTATTTATTTCCAAAAAAATGGGTTCTTATAAATGATTTGAAACTTCTTTTTTATATTTTGATGAAAAAATTGAAAAACTGTTTTGAAGATTATTTTATATGTTTTCAGTGAAAATTGTTTAAATATGTTTTCAATATTCTATTATATGCTTTTAAGGAAAATGGTTTTCAATATGATTTAAATATTATTTTTTATGTTTAAAATGAAATGGGTTTTTAAATCTTTTCATGATTTCTTTGAATCTTTTAAATGTGTTTTCGAAGAACTTTTTAAATTTTTTTTAATGTTTATTCAATATAGATTCATGAAAAAAAGTTTTCAAATTGATTAAAGGTGTTATTTATATTTTTTCAAATTATTTTAAAATTAAATTATTTTCAAATGGTGTTATGCATTAAAATTATTCTTCAATGAAGAAATTATATTTTAACCCATAAGTATTATTTTTGAAATATGTTTCCAAATTAGTTTCGTTCTCAAATGACATCCATTGATGTTACTGTTGAATTTTTATGAAACAATATAAAAGAATCATTCATATTATTTTAATTAAGGGTTATTATTAATATATTCGTCTTTTAAAAACCAACTTCTCTTTCACATGTTATGATTTTGATGAAATTATTATGAAACATGTAAATTTACATATATGTTATGATATTATTACATGTTCATGAAACCAATTTTATTTCCTGGGTTAAGATATGATTGTTCATTATTTTTTGGTAAATTTTTGTGTGATTTCATTGTGAAATGGGTGGGACCTATATCTCTTTCCAATGCATGGTGTAAAGACCTAAATATCATGATATAGAATAAGATGTTATTAAAAGTGAGACTTGACGACTATGATGGATGTGGGAGTTAACCATTACTACAATGATGGTATAAAGAGTGAAGACATGCTACTAATAGTTCGATAGGAGGGAACCATGGATACCAAGATGGTATGGGGAGTCAACTCATACTACAAAGATGGTATTGGTCGTGCTTCCTTGGCTACTTTGGAAATTATATCATATGATAGTGTTTTTTTTAAATTCCATGTTTTTCCCTTATGTTATGATTTTATGGATTATGTTCGTTATATCATTATGATTGATGTTTAGTAAACTAAAAATCATTATTCCATGGTTCTTGTATATGATATTTTATATTCATTTTATGATCTTCTATTTTCATGATCATTTTCTCATACCCTTATTCTCATGATTATGATTACATATATACCTTGTTTGTATTTATTTATCATTTATGACCACCCCTTTTTATGTTTCCATCAATAAGTTACGACGATATGTATTATTTTTATTTTGTTTAAGAAGGTTGATAGTCAAGATGAACATAGTGGTAGATAATGTAGATATTTTATATACCAATGTTTTTATTTCAAAGATCCCAAATACACTAGAATAATTTTGACATTAGGAGTCGGTTTGTATAAAGTGTTCTATAAAAGTTATGTCATCTTAATTTATAAAAAGGCAGTTTCAATATAGTTGGTATCACATATGATGTTTTGTTAAACATTGGGTTCCACTATGAGAAAACTATTGTGATTCACCTTGGTGTATTTTTAATGATGTCACTAGGGATATCTCTAAATATAAATATATTGAGGAGTTAGTGTTTAGGAAATTTCCTGAAATTTTGGTAATGTATAGAGTAAGTGGTTTCCTTGAAGACATCCATGTCTTGATACTACATTTAGATGTGGCTCTAGCACTTATATACCTATGCGTAACAACTCTACAAATTTGTTCTAAGCCTGACTCGGGGTAATCTGGTACATGAAAATGGGCCTTGTTTCACACCTAGTTTGTCACCCCTGGGGGATATGTTTTGGGAATTTAAAAACTCTTCACAAACCACAAGAAAGGATTTTAATATAAATTTGATTCGAATAACCTAAATTGAACCAAGGGTGTCATAAATTAATGAAGGTGTCATCATTTAGACATCATATATGTAATTATATTATTGAAAATGTGTTTCTCACCAATGATATGTAATTCTCACACTATGATTCTAGTTTTAGACAATATTTGGAATTATAAGGAAATTAATTAATGGTTAATATGATACATTATTTGATTATGAGTATTCAAGTTGGGTGGTCACTAAAGTGATAGATTTTGTGATAATTCTTACTCATTTTTATGGGTCATGATTAATAATATGTACCTTAACCGATTATCATAATCACCATATAATAGAAATAAGTAGTGAGATTGGAGTTCAGGTAATAGAGACAATAAAGGATAGAATATTTATATTCCTTTGTATCAAGAATTTGGAACGAATCAGCTAACTCTATGTATTATAAAAACAAGAATATTTTTTTACTATGGAAATGAAGGACCTAATGAAAGTCACTGAAATGAAAAACTGATTAGTTAGGTTTATGAAATGGATGAAAATATTAGCCTTCATAAGACATAATTGAAGTTTAATTGTTTCATGTGTATAATAAACAATCATTTTGCAACCTAATGTATTAATTGGAATGCTCTTAAAGAGGACCAACAAGGTGGTATGAGGAATCGTTACATTTCTGATGATGAAAAGAATACATATGAAATGTGAAAGGAATGAGGTATTGTGAAATAGGATGAGGTAGGATTTATAGTGGGATAAAGAGAAAGTGGTATAATGAAAGATTTTATGTACATGGATTTATGAATTATGTTATAAGAATGTTTAAATATATAAGGATTGTTTTGTTTATGTTTTTTGGGTAATATTATACAAGAATACCGTTAATGGATCCAATGGAATAGAATTTTGATTTTATGGGAAGGTGATGTACATGAAAAACACAAGATTAAGTTAATTATATGCCTTAATATGTTCCTTATGTTATGATGTTGTTTTTGGATAATGATACTTGGGATATGAATATATAAATTGTACAATACTGATTACATTGGAATTATTTAAGGACTTATTGATAGGCATTTTTTTGATATCATGTATGAATTTTACAAAATTTTGGATTTATAGAATATATCCAGTAATCTATGGAATAATGAAGCATGCGTGTTTTCTATAATTGTTATTGTAATTTTAGGTTATCACCATGATTCAAGGGAATAAATGATGACTGTATTCACCTTTTTGTAATCTGAAAACCAAGGTAAACATTGTGATATATGGGGGATAAATGTTTACATGGTTTAATGTCATTATTTAAAAAGATTTGATTTTACATATTTGAAAATATTTATAAGGTTAACCATTCATATACATTTTATGTTAACCATTATGAAAAGTATTTATCTATTGAGGTTGTATTAAAACATTGGATGAAATAATATTTATTGATTAACCATATTTAATGGATGTACATTATATTTTTGAAATTATATTAGTATGTTTTTATTAAAGGACTTCATGTATATAGGGTAACAACCAATGATGTCCCGCATGGCCGTGGGAGTTGAAACCATGATAGAAGGACAATAAGTTATCCATGAATACAACTGGACTACGTGATATCCTAGTTAATGTATAATTATTTTTAATGAATAATTATTTTTTATGAATAATTAGTCATACTTTTAATGTTTAGCGATTAATGTATTAACCATATTGATTTTTATGAATATTTATAGATTCATAGTTATACTTTCATTCTTTTAAATACCTTAAGATCTGTTAAAAGTGTATTTTTAACATTAATCATCATTTTTAATTTAAAGATGTCCATAAAATGATTTAATATATGAATCACAAATTTATAAGATTACGACAAAATAATGATTAATTTTATATAAATATATCAATTATGTATATTTTTTTATAATATTGGTCTAAAAAATAATTACTCACCATTTGGTTAATGATCAAAAAAATATGTTGTCTAAATACAATAATTTTATTGAACTAATAGCCTTTCCAATCATCATATATTCATGACACTGAGGCACTCAACTTTTCTTTGATCATCCAAGTGCTTGTGATTGATAACCTCCATTAACCCTATAAATATTTACACATTTCCCCCATGTTCAATATTCACTCCCAACCTATTTTCTCCAATGTTGAAACCAAGTAATTGTTTAATTTTTGTAAATATTTTGGTTCTAACAATCCATTTTTAAGGGAAGTTTTAGTATACATTTTTTATATTGTGGGTTTCTATGAAAAAAATGTTCAAATATTAAATCATGGATAAAGTATAATAATTTAGATGACAAAATTCATTTTAAGGGGGGAGAATGTAACACCTTTATGTTTTTTGTATTATGATTTTTTGAATTAAATTAACCATTATGATATTTTTGTTTTAATGTAACAGAAAAAATAGTTTATTTTATATTAATAAAATATAATTTTTTTTATATGAAACACCAAGGTAATAATGGACTAAACAAAACATAAACATTATATTTATCTTCATGGAACACCAAAATGGCATATAAAATACACAAAACTGACTTGTCATATGCAGCACACAATACATACTTTGCAAATGTTACACAAAACACTGAGTTTCTATGAATTATATTTTTATTGTTATTATTATTTTTATGATATAATAATAATATATCCTTGAAAAATCATAATATTAATAGTGTTAAAAAATTAGTATATTTTTAACAATGGATGTAAATAAATAAACCATATTTACTATGAAAGATATAATTTAGGTGGTGTCCTTATATATTTAAAAATATTATTTTCTCAAATAACTACTTTTAATATCCTTTAATAAATAATAAAATTTATTTTTAAAAAAATTAGATATTTAATTTTATAAAATGAAATTCTTTTTTAAATTTTTAATATATATTTTTTTAGGGATAGTTTTTTTCATTTTTATAAGAAACATCATTTTAAGATATATAGTGAAAAATATGGAATATTAATTCAAAAATAATTTTTATTTAATTTATTTATATGGTTAAATTATATTTAAAATTTGGTTAAATGTTTAAATAGATAATATTAGAAATAATTAATATAATTTAGGACATTATAATAAATTTCACATTGAAATTGGGAATAGAAACATAGAAAATGTTTGGATTTTTTTACATTAACAACCTGTAGTGTCGTTACATCAATAGGATTAATTTTAAATAATTTGTTTCCACTTCCATGAATATAATTTCCAATAATGAATTATATATTTATATTGAGAGAAATTTTTATTTATAATAAGTTAATGTTTGTTTTTGATCAAAAATATTAGTGAATTTCATTAAAATTATGTACAACTGTTAAGAGAAAAATATGGTTAATAATGTACTAATCCTTAAATATAAGACCCAAAACGACCTAGAAACTTGTAAAAAAACCATTTTTGGCCATTATGTGGCCATGTAAACTACATTATTGAGTTTTGATTATTTTTTTATTAATTTTGTTATGTAAAAAGTCGGTATACATAACATTTTTTTCAAAAATTCCAAATGTGTCCTTTCCCTTATCTGTAAAAGGCCACCAAATCACCCTCTTCTTCAAACCACATAATCCACTTAGGTTCTGCCCTAATCTAACCAATCTACTACCAAGAATCCTTCCTCCCCTCCGAGATGCATTCCATTGGCCATAAATAAATTAATGAAATCCTTTTGGCACAATATGAAAAGAGTTTTCTGATTAAGAAGTAATGTCTTATCTCAAGCTCTATTATTTATTTTCATTCTCCACTCCCTACACTATATTTATTACATTCATGCATCCAAAATTATCTTAAATATAATGGTATGTAGTTATACTAAGGGTATTACCTACACTTACGCACACATCTATATACAGATAATGCATGATTTTTTTATCATGGTGTACATTCTGGAAGTCATGATATAAATATAGAAACAATATACAACAAATTCAGACACATGAGAAGAATAATGAGAATATTACCCACAGTTTAACCCAAACAAAGTATTGATTAAAAGTGGGTAATATAAGAACATAATAAAACCATATATGGTATTATATATATGAATATGGTTTTGTAAAACATTTATAATAAATTTATATTTATTCCATTGTGCTTCTTGTTGTATTCTAATAGTTTTTAATAAATAAGGAATGATGATTGTGACACATGCCATGTTTTGCACAAATACCTTTATATGAGGATTATATAATGAATTTGAAATATTATATCATAAATATACTTATTTCAATGATATTGATAGCTCCATATAATTTTATTTTATAACTTTGGGAGTATGGATCAATGTTAACATGTGGTAAGTGTTTATTGAAATAATCTCATCACTTTTCGGCTTTTTTATGTTTATGTATCCTTTGATGAAATATTTTAATAAATCTCTCAAGAACAGTCATGAATCTTATTATCATATGGTTATTCGTGATATATTCATATATTGGTTCCATTTTCTACTATTTGGTAGACAATTTAGATATGAATATTTATTAAGAAAGCCAAACTTGTCTCTCTCTTTAGAGAGAAATCCATTTTATTTCAAAAACCAAGTTATCAAAAATGTTTTCAAATGATCTTTGAATATATTTTTTTTAGAGTAATGGGACTATTAAAATTCATTTTGGTTATAAAATATGATTTTATAAATTTGTATTCGTATAAAAATGTTTTAAAAATTATTTCAAGGTTATCATATAAATTTTCAATGAACACGATTTTAAAAAAATTTCAAACATATTTTTTATATTTTCAATGGAAAATATTTTTATATTTTCTAAAACCTCTTTTATAACTTTTCTGATAAAATATTTTTCCAAATGTTTACAAAATTCTTTTATAATTATCAATGAAAATTGATATTAAATTTTTTTCATTCTAAATTTTATGTTTCAATGAAAATGGGTTTTAAAATGTCTCCAAGATTCATTTTTTGGTTTGTAATGAAATGGTTTTTAAAAAGTTTTGAAGATAACATTTTATTCTTTAAATGTATTTTCAGTTATATTATTTTGAAAACAATTTCTTGATTTCATTAAAATCATTCAATGTATTTTTAATGAAATTATTTTTTTGTTTTCAATATTTATTTTAATCTTTTTAATGTGTTTTCAAATAAAAGAAATTTAAATTTTATTATTCTTATTATATAAGTTTTCAATGGAAAAAGATTATACAAATGACTTAATGTATTATTTATTAGAGTTCTAGTTATTTTAAAAGAAAATGATTTTCTATTGGTTTTATGCATCATGAATCCATCTTCAAAGTAGAAAAGATACATTCCTCAAGAAATGTTTTTGTGAATGATATTTAATAAATATTTCCAATCTATGATGAAATAAAATATATTCAATCATAACTTTTTTGGAAATGATCTAGTCATTCCACTAATATTATTTATTTGAATCGTTATACTAAATGACCTGGTCTTTAGGAAATATTTTTATCTTTCGTGGATTATGATTTTCATGGAATGATTTTGAAACCTGCATCTTTTCCCACAGGTTATGATACGATTACATGTTTATGAAAGACATTTCATTTCATGAGTTTAGATAAGATTGTTTATTATTTATTTCACATGTACGTATGATTTCATTATGAGTTTTTTGGACCTTAATCTCTCTCTAATACAATGGGTAATGATTTATATCTCATTATATAGACCTATATGGTCTTAGGAGTTAACGATGATGACTAATATGGCCATGGGAGTGAACCATGTCTACGATGATTGTATGAGGAGTGAAATTATTCTAGTATGATGGCTATGGGAGTAAAACATTACTACAATGATGTTATGTGGAGTGAACCCACACATATAAGATGGTATTGGAATTGATACCTTGGAAACAATGGAAATAATATTATATGCTAATTTTTTATATAAATTCAATGTTTTATTCTTAAATTATGATTACATGACTTATGTTATTTTAATTTTTTATTGTTAATGTCTTATGAACTTAAAATATTGATGCCATGATTCATGTGTATGATCATCTATATGCATGGTCTAGTCTTGTATTTTCAATATCTTGTCCTCTTAGCATTTTTTACATGACTATACTTAAATATCAT
Source organism: Viscum album (assembly GCA_963277665.1). NCBI lineage: Eukaryota > Viridiplantae > Streptophyta > Magnoliopsida > Santalales > Viscaceae > Viscum > Viscum album. The sequence goes on from OY728158.1 coordinate 1,623,932,511, forward strand.
CATTGTTTACCTTTATTGACCATTTGAGCTCACCCCTTTTTATGATTCCATTCCCCGGTTATGAAGATATTATTGAGTCAATAAGGTTTTCCTTATGACTTTTCCATTCCTTCTTGTTTTGAAAATCACAAATACCTTATCTTTAAAGAAAATCGCTTTTATAAGGAAAAATGCTTTCTTAAGGAAAATCGCTTTTGTAAGGAAAAATGCTTTCTTAAGGAAAATTGCTTTTATAAGGAAAATTGCTTTCTTAAGGAAAATCGCTTTTATAAGGAAAATTATCCTTATCATATTTTTCATATTTTTTCTTAAGTATGATATTCGGATTCATTTTCTCGGAATCATTAAAACTTTGATATAAAGCATTCTGTTTTAGGATTCGGTTCTGGACAAGAACTATAAGGAAGTTTCATTCCGAATTCCGGATATGAATTCTGGCTAAGTTCTATTCCAGATTCAGGATACGAATTCTGAAGAAGAATTCTCATTAAGAATTCCAATGAAGAATTCTCATTACGAATTCCAATGAAGAATTCTCATTACAAATTCCAATGAAGAATTATCATTACGAATTCTAATGAAGAAATCTCATTCTGAATTCTCATTGCGAATTCTGATGACGAATTCTCATTACGATTTCTGATGACGAAATCCTATTCCGAATTCCTATTCCGAATTCTCATTCCGAATTCACCTATTAAATAGAATCTGATTATCATTGTTTTATACACTCTGAAATTACTTACTCTGAATCTTCACTCCGAAGTTTCTATTCTGAACCTTTATGTTAGAGTTTAAAACGATGTCGTACATTCTGTTTCACTTGTTTTGTTATAAAACGATGTCGTCCATTTTGTTATAAACTAACCGTTGTCTAAGTGACACGTGTACAGGTCCCTCCGAACTTTGAGGAAAATATGACCGTTGGAGAAGGAGCCGGCCTTACCTATAAATAGGAGCTCATTTGAAAGAGCTCGATGCTGTTGGAAAAACAACTGAGTTTTGTGCCTACATGCTGTTGAAGTGATTTCTAGAGAGGGAGTCTCTTATTAACTCTCAAAGCTTCGTGCGATTCCGAATGTTGGTGATTACATTCGAGGGCTTCCGGGGATAGGAAGACAGAGGTGCCGACTACCTTAAAGATCGAGGGCTTTCTTGCAGAGAAAGACAGAGGTGCCGACTACCTTAAAGATCGAGGGCCTTCTTGCTGAGAAAGACAGAGGTTGCCAACTACCTTGAAGTTGAGGGCTTGCGGGGATAGCAAGACAGAGACACCGATCATCGTATCGAGCGCTTACCCTGGTGTGGGTAAGACAGACTTGCTTGAAAGTATAAATCAAGGGACCTTTATCCAAGGTTGTTTGATACCCTTCTCTTTGGGTTAAAATACTATTATCTTGTTACTAGTAGTTTTACTACTTGTCATTATTCCGCTGCAATTTGTATCTTAAGGAAAGTATAACTTTCTTATACTTCCTTACTTACTCTGATTAGTTTAGATTCTATACGCTTTATGGTAGAATCTCATATTGTAACTTTTGTTAAGTTTCAATCTCCGGAATCATATTTCCGGATCCTACTTTTGGAATCCCTTTCCAAGTTTAGTTCGGTGTTAGAGGTGTTGTGAATTTACTTAGTTTAACTTTGTTAAACTTAGTCCTTTCTTTTTCTTAAGGAAACTCTAGTTATTCATAACTAACTTTAAAGGTTCCAAAGGAATTTTTTAAAGTATACAATTCACCCCCCCTCTTGTATATTGAGCATCTCATATTATATTTCGATACTACAATTGGTATCAAAGGTTGGAAACCTCTTACTCTATACCATTCTTACATTTGGTATCAGAGCCAAGGTTACTAAAATACTTGTACTCACATATATGTTTTTCTTGCTCACTTTTCTATTCCGAACTTTGTCATTCCGGATTATCCATTCCGAACTTTTCCTATTCCGAACCTTGTTATTACGATTCTAAGCTACTAACAAGTTTGTGTGCAAAGTTTCTTTTAGTATGGTAGGAATTAATGTTGGATCGATTGACAATCTGAATCCTACAAGACCACCTATATTTGATGGTAATGATTATGAATACTGGAGAGATCGTATGAAGACTTTTGTTATCAATACTGGAGTAGACAACTTTGTGATGCTTACTGGTGATTATAAAATTCCTGACAAGGAAGTCAGAACCTTTACTAACCAGGAGAAGCAAGAATATCAACTCAACTATAAGGTACGCAATACTTTATTATGTTCAATGACCAGAAATATATATAGCCAAATTTCTTCTTGTGAAGCAGCTAATTGTATATGGAAGAAGTTAGAGGTTACACACTTTGGAACTTCTAAAGTGATTGAGACTAGAAGAGCTATGTTTAGAGCTGAATATCATGGCTTCAATTTTCCTTATGGATAACCTATTTGTAAAGTTCAACAAAGATTTATGACTATTGTCAACAGTCTACAATCTATGGGAGAGAAAGGTTTAGATGATGAAGCTCTTGTAGACAAGATAATTGATATTATTCCCAATGAGTGGGAATCCAAGAGAATAGCTATAGATGAGAACATGAAGGTTACTCAAATTACTCTTGATTAATTATTTGGAACTCTTCTACAACATGAGACCAGAATGAAGATGGATGCTGACAACATTAAGAAGAAGAATGGAAATGGTACTGTTGCTTTTACTACAACTTCGAATCAGATGAAAGCTAAGACTCCTGAGAGAGTAACCAGATCCAAGTCTAAGAAAGTTATTTTCCAATCCGAATCTAGTGAGAGTGAAGTTTCAGAAAATGAATCAGCCAATCTTGCTCGAAGGATGAACAAGATAGCTGGACAGAGAAACATTCAATCCAAGTATAAGAAGAAGGATAAGAAAGACAAGAAAGATGGAGAAGTTACTTGTTATGAATGTAAAAGAGCTGGACATATTAGACCAGATTGCCCTATGCTCAAAAAGAAAGAAAGGAAGGAAAGACATTCAGACAGGAACAGGAAGAAGTATTACAAAGCTAAAGCTAAGAATGTTTTGAAAGCTAATGACACCTGGAGTGCCAGTGGTGGTGACTCTTCAGATGAATCTACTGAATATGAATCTTCAGGACAGAAGAATCTTGGTCTTATAGCCAGATTACCTATTGATAATCATTGTCTTATGGCTAAGGTACGAAATGCTGAATCATTGACCAATGTTTCTCTAAATTCTAATGATAATAAGTATTATAACTCTTCTGATGAAGAACCATCTTCTGATAGGGAAAATACTTTACCTACTTATGAAGAAGTCTCTAGATTTGCTGAACTTCTTGAGATTGAGAATTCCAAACTCAACAAGAAACTTGATAAGGCAAATTCTAGGAATTCTATTCATACTAAAGAGATATCAGATCTTTCTAATGATCTTGATAAGAAAAATCCTGATTTTGAAAGTATTTCAAAAAATCTTGAGGAAGTAAGTTCTGAGAAGAATAATATTTCTAAAGAATTAGAAAAAGTAATTTCTAAGAAAAATGTTTTCGAGCCTAACTCTAGTTCCAAAACTAATGATTTTGAGGATAAAAACTTGGTTTTAAACTCAAGTCCGAAATTTTTTCCTTAAAGAAATGTTTATCAAACTTTACCCATGGTAAAGAAAATTTTGATAAGATGTATTCTCAAATACGACCTTTAAGAAATAAATCTGGATTTGGTTATACCCATGCAAAACCAGTTTTTAGTAACAATTATTTTGTTCCTCAATGTGCCCCATTTTGCACTAAATGTCAATGTGGTGGTCACTGGGCAAGAAGCTGTTCCTTAAACAAAACCCAATACTTAGGTTTACATAAAGCTTACTTTTCTAAGAAAATGTGGATACCTAAAATTTTATTGTCTGGAAATCTCGGATCCAAAAAAGTTTGGATTCCAAAAATCTAACTTTGTTCTTAATTTCAGGAAAATAAAGAAAGTGCCAGCAACAATATTTGGTACATGGATAGTGGATGTTCCCGGCACATGACTGGTAACAAAAGATTTTTTGAAAAGATTATCAAAACGAAAGGAGGAAAGGTAACTTTCGGAGACAATGCTAAGGGAGAGATTGTTGGTATTGGTAATATAGTTCTTTTGGGTAAAACTTTGATTTCAAATGTTCTTTTTGTTAAAGGTCTTAAGAACAACCTCATTAGCATAAGTCAGTTATGTGATGAAGGTTTCCTTGTGAATTTTAGGAATGATAAATTCTTAGTTCACAATTCCAAGGAAGAATTTATTCTCTCAGCCAATAGGCAAGAGAATGTTTACACCTTAAACATAGAAGACCTAAGAAGCCAAGATTTACTTTGCCTAAGTGCAATGGAAGATCATTCTTGGTTATGGCATAGAAGATTAGGACACTGTAATCTTAGAAACCTATGTAAACTCTCTAAGAAGAAACTTGTTAAGGATCTACCGGAGCTTAGATTTTATTCTTCTAAAGTTTGTGATCCTTGTCAATATGGCAAGCAACATAAATCTAGTTTTAAGTCAATCGGTGAAGTCTCAACAACCGATGCATTACAGTTAGTGCACATGGATCTTTTTGGTCCAACACAAACTGGAAGCATTGGAGGCAAATACTATGTGTTTGTTCTAGTTGATGATTACACTAGATTTACTTGGGTCTATTTTCTAGCAAGGAAATCTGAAGCTTTTTCTTATTTCAAAAGTTTTAGAGACCAAGTTAAAAATGAGAAAAACCTTCCATTGAAAACTATTCATAGTGATCATGGAGGAGAATTTCAAAATTCTGATTTTGCAACTTTTTGTAGTAATAAAGGTATTACTCACAATTTTTCAGCACCTAGAACTCCTCAACAGAATAGTGTAGTTGAAAGAAGAAATAGAATTCTTCAAGAGATAACTAGAACCATGTTGCGTGAATATTCTATTGCTAGACATTTCTGGGATGAAGCTGTAAGTACTGCTTGTTATACTATAAATCGAGTTTTGATTAGACCATTTCTTAAAAAAAACTCCTTATGAGTTATGGAATGGTAGAAAACCAAGACTTTCCTACTTCAAGGTTTTTGGTTGCAAAGTATTCATTTTGAATACTAAAGATAACTTACATAAATTCGCACCAAAGTCTGATGAAGGGATTTTCTTAGGTTATTCCACAAACTCTAAGGCTTATAGAGTTTTTAATAAAAACACTTGTACTGTTGAGGAAACAGTACATGTAAAATTTGATGAATCAGACCCTTTTGTTTTTAAAACCTCCCAACCTACATCTTCGGATGTGTTTTCAAAAACTGACTGTCAACCTTTGATAGAAGAACCTTCTGATAAGGAAATTGTTCTAGAAGATACTTCTGAATCATTTACCCCAGAAGACTTTCTACCTTATGTTGATGAAAAGGTTTTACAAAACCCAAATCAGGTGTTTCTTAAGAATCATCCCAGTGATAGTATCATTGGTGATGTAAATCAACCTGTAAGGACTAGAAGTTCCTTAAGAAATGAAGTAGAACATCTAGCATTTCTTTCCCAATTAGAGCCTAAAAGCACTGATGAAGCTTTAGGTGATGATGATTGGATCAAAGCAATGCAAGATGAACTAAATGAATTCGAAAGGAATAAAGTCTGGACCTTGGTTGAAAGACCGAAGGAAACTTCTGTTATTGGAGTAAAATGGGTTTTCAGAAATAAATGTGATGAAAATGGAGTCATTGTTAGAAATAAAGCTAGACTTGTTGCTAAAGGCTATAATCAGCAAGAAGGAATAGACTATGAAGAAACCTATGCTCCAGTAGCTAGACTTGAATCTATCCGCATTCTACTTGCATTTGCAGCATTCTTTAATTTCAAACTTTTCCAAATGGATGTGAAATGTGCTTTTCTTAACGGTTATGTTCAAGAGGAAGTTTTTGTTGAACAACCTCCTGGCTTTGAAGATACAAAACATCCTGATCATGTTTTTAGACTTACCAAAGCTTTGTATGGCCTTAAACAAGCCCCACGAACATGGTATGATAGACTTACTGGATTTTTGATTCAAAATAACTATGTTAAGGGAAATGCAAATCCAACCCTTTTTATAAAGAAAGATAAGAAAAATGTTTTGATTGTTCAAATTTATGTTGATGACATTATATTTGGTTCAACTCAGCAATCTTTGACTGACTCTTTTGCTAGTCTAATGAAATCTGAGTTTGAAATGAGTATGATGGGTGAGTAAACATTTTTCCTTGGTTTTCAAATTTCTCAAAAACCAGAAGGAACATACATATCTCAACATAAGTATATTAAAGATCTTCTTAAAAAGTATGGTTATGACAACACTAAGAGTATAAGTACTCCTATTGGTACCTCAAACTCTCTAGATCTTGATGAAGCTGGGAAACCAGTAGATCAAACATCTTTTAGAGGTATGATTGACAGTCTACTTTACTTAACAGCTAGTCGACCAGACTTAATGTTTTCAGTATGCTTATGTGCAAGATATCAATCCAATCCTAAGGAATCTCACTTAAAGGCAGTAAAAAGAATTTTTCGCTACCTTAAGGGAACCATGGATCTAGGATTATTTTATACTTCTGGAAATGATTTTGTTCTAAAAATCTTTTCTGATGCTGACTTTGGTGGATGTAGAATGGATAGGAAAAGTACATCCGGAACTTGTCATTTCTTAGGAGATTCATTAGTTTCTTGGTCATGCAAGAAGCAACATTCTGTTGCACTCTCCACTGCTGAAGCTGAATATGTAGCAGCTGGAAGTTGTTGTGCACAAGTGTTGTGGATGCAACACACACTCACAGACTATGGCTTGAGTTTTACTAAAACTCAAATTTTGTGTGATAACACAAGTGCCATTACCCTAAGTAAAAACCCTGCACATCACTCTCGTGCAAAACACATAGATATTAGGCATCACTTTCTTAGGGATCACACACTCAAAGGAGATATTATTCTTCAGTTTATCGGAACACAAGATCAACTTGCTGACATTTTCACAAAATCCTTGCCTTCTGATAGATTTGAATATATTAAACAGAAGTTAGGAATGATAACCGTAAGGTAATCTTCCTTAATTAACTTTCTGTTGAAAAAATCTCCTTACAGTAATAAACTCCTTTTCATAGGGGGAGTACATTTGATTGTTTATTTAACAAAGTTTTTCAAAATTTGTTTTCAAACTTTTCGGAACGGAAATTTCCGGAATGGAACTTCCGGAACTACAATTTTCCAGAAAGGATATTTTCGCACAGAATACTTCTGGAATGGAAGTATATGTATTGAAAATTTCCGGAATGGAAAACTTTCGTACTGGTATTTTCATAACGGAACTTTCGTACTGAATCTTCCATAACAAGTTTTCGTATTTACTTTATCGTATTGAGTCTTTCGTATTGACTTTTCGTATTTACTTTTTCGTATTGAGTTTTTCGTAGTCGTCTTTATATTACCCATTACGAATAACTTTCCAAAGCTAATCCGAAAGGTATGATTTCCTTACTGAAGTTTTCGTAATCATATTTTACTTGCTGGCAATTTCTTATAGTTTGTTTTTGGTTTTTGATTTCTTAATTCTTTACTTTAATAAAAACCTCAAAAAGATCGGATTCAAGCTCTCAACCGTCAGATTTGATCTCAGATCATTCTAGACCGTTAGATCAACCGAGGAAGTTGAACCGTCATCCCATTGCCTATATAAAGGGGACCCTATTTTCTCGTCCCACATCGATTTCAAGCTTTTGCGTGCTGAAGCTCTGACTCTCCGATTTAAAGTCGTTCCGAACCACAGTTTTCTCAGTTCCGAACTTCAGTCTTCTCTGTTCCAAATATCTCAGAGGACTTCTAATCCGAATGTCTGCAGAGTTAGCTTCTCAAGAAATGTCTTCAACCAAGCCCATTTCTCAGTGGTTAGTCTACAGAGAGAGGTTAGTTCATCCGAATTTCTTCAGCAACTACGATTCTATTATTTCAAAGAATATCAAGGTGAATGGCTGGGAAGGTGTTGCGGTATCAAAAACTGGCAACCAAGATGAAGTCTACTCTGACTTGCTTGTCGAGTTTTATGAGTCGGTTGCTTTCTTCGAGGAAGATAATAGAGAAAAATTTTCTTTCAAATCGTATGGCAAGACATATAAGCTTTCTTACACCAAGGCTGCAAGATTGGTAGGGCTAAGTTATGAAGGGGAAGCTGAGTTTATTTCCCACGTATTGCCAGACTCTTTGGGTAGCTTCAACAAGGAAAAGGCCTTAGAAATTCTCGGATTGGATGATGACAAGGCTCCGAAAATAGCAAGCCTATCCACAAACTTCCGGATTCTGGAGTTATGGGTACAAGGGCTTATTGTACCAAGAAAAGGAGATAAGGATAGTCTGAAGAAGAGTGAGATATATATCTTAGATTTCCTGATAAATCTAAGAAAATTCAACTTGATGAAGCATATCCTTCTTAATATTGAGAATTTGAAGAAGGGGAATCTGAGAGCTCAGATCGTGATGTACCCGGCAATATTGTCTAAGCTCGTAGTTTGGTGCCTAGAATCTTTCAAGGTAGCTTGCAGTTCTAAGCCGAAAGTTCGCAAGATCATGTTGCTCAGTGATGCCACTCTTAAAAGGATGAATATAGCTTTTGACAAGAAGTCTGGGAAGTTCATTGATCTGCCTCCTCAAGTAGAAGTGACTCTGAAAACTGCTGATCCGGAATCATCCAAGCCAGTAAGGAAGAGGAAGCTGAAAGAAGTGGTAGTCGAAGCTGAGGAACCTAAGTCTAAGGAAGTCCACTCCGCACCTCCTAAGTCTAAGAAGAAGAAAACCTATACTGATGAGGTTGCAGCTAAATGGAGAGCTGACAAAGAGAAGAGGAAGGAAGGAGATCCGCAGTTCGGATTAGATCCTGCAGAGGCCAAAGCTCTGAAAGAGAAGGCTGCTGATGAGCTCGAGAAACAAGCAAAGGAGAAGAAACTGAAGAAGAAAATGTCTGAGGCTGAGGGTGCTCAGGCCTTGTTAAAGTTCAACGAAATGGTTTCAGCAACCATTCCCGTTCCGAGATCTTTCTCTCTGGAATCTCTACCTGGGACTCCAGGAAGAAATCTTGTTACTCCGGAAGAGGCTGTTGCTACTAAGGAAGTAGAGCAAGTGGAAGAAGTTGAAGAAGCTTCTGAAGGAAGTGGTGAGACAGGAGATGTGCTCAAACAAGTAGATGAATACAAGGGAACTCCTTCGGAACACCTGTCACTCCGAACATCTGAAGCTCAATCTTCAAAGCTTGTTACTCCTGAATTGGAAGAAGAGAAAGGTGAAGAAGAAGTTTCTTGTCTGAGAGAAGAAGAACATATTTCACTTGATGCTGCTCAGAAGGAAAATGTAGAAGTTGCTGATGAGGAAGATTTGGTTGTTCAAGTTTCTGACAGTGAAAAGAAATCTTCGGAACAGGTTTCTATTCCGGAAAAAGATAAGGGGAAATGAATTCTTGATGATACCCCGAGTTCAGAAAAGAGTGTGAGGAAGGAAGCTGGTAGTTCTTCGAAGAGGAAGTTGAAGCTTATTGAGGAAGAAAATTCTCCTAGCAAGATTTCAGATTCGGAGTCATCATCGTTGGGGCACGATTTTGTTGTTCAGTCCTTGAAGAAGTTGGTGGGAACCATTCCGACCTTCTCTAACATTGACTCTAGATGCCAGATGCTTCAACATGCGCTGAATCAGAAAACTGACTCCGTATCCATGGTAATGGATATGTGTGTTGAGATTGAAGCTCAGTTCAAAACTTTCTTCGTTGGTTACGAAGCACATAAATGATCTTTCAAGAGGATGACAAGCTGGTCTAAGAAAACTGTGGAAGAGATGAGGTTGCTGGATGAGTTTCAGGATAATGTTAAGGATTCATTTGAAACCGAGGACAAGAAGTTTCATAAGCTAACTGCATCATTCGAAGAGAAGTTGACAGAGGAAAAGAACATTCAGATTCAGGAAGTGAGAGATCTGAATTGAAAGCTTAACTCCGTTAATCAGAGTTGGAAATTTGAAAGGGATCATCGGATTAATTTTCTATAAAGAATGAAAGCTTAGGAAGAGAAGATGAAAGCTCAGGAAGAAAAGTTGAAGGCTCAGGAAGAAGTAATTGAAGCTCAGTCAGCAAGAATAGTTGCCTTAGAAAAGCAAGCTGAAGAAGATCATAAGGACCTCAAGAAGATCAAGACTATTCTTAAGGGGCTCATGTCGAAGGAGAAATATCCGAAATGACCAATCCGATCTTTTTGTTGTAATTTTTTTTTGTTGCTGACATTTCAAATCTAATGGAAATTGTGCTTGTTGTTTCGTTTGTTGTCATTACTAATTTTTCAGGTACTTTGTTAAGTTTTTCCATTCCCTCCAATTCTTTTTGAAAATCACAAAGGGGGAGAAGGAAATGATCCTTAAGAAAAAGAGGAAATCTAATAAGTTCTTATCAAAGGGGGAGAAAGAAAAATACCCAAGGAAATAGAACTCTAATAAGAGTTTCTTTAAGGGGGAGTTTTTCTTAAAGAAACATCACTCCGGAAATATGAATACGATCCTTAGAGTTTCAAAGCCTAAGGGGGAGTTAGTCGTATTCATCTATATTCTTAAACCAAGGGAGATAAGCTTTAATGTGTTTCTTTCTTCTTAGAATAGATTTTTCGTTAGGATGTTTGTGCTTTCCAAAAAGGGGGAGATTGTTGAGTCAATAAGGTTTTCCTTATGACTTTTCCATTCCTTCTTGTTTTGAAAATCATAAACACCTTATCTTTAAGGAAAATCACTTTTATAAGGAAAAATGCTTTCTTAAGGAAAATCGCTTTTGTAAGGAAAAATTCTTTCTTAAGGAAAATTGCTTTTATAAGGAAAATTGCTTTCTTAAGGAAAATCGCTTTTATAAGGAAAATTATCCTTATCATATTTTTCATATTTTTTCTTAAGTATGAGATTCGGATTCATTTTCTCGGAATCATTAAAACTTTGATATAAAGCATTCTGTTTTAGGATTCGGTTCTGGACAAGAACTATAAGGAAGTTTCATTCCGAATTCCGGATATGAATTCTGGCTAAGTTCTTTTCCAGATTCAGGATACGAATTCTGAAGAAGAATTCTCATTACGAATTCCAATGAAGAATTCTCATTACGAATTCCAATGAAGAATTCTCATTACGAATTCCAATGAAGAATTCTCATTACGAATTCTAATGAAGAAATCTCATTCCAAATTCTCATTGAGAATTCTGATGACAAATTCTCATTACGATTTCTGATGACGAAATCCTATTCCGAATTCCTATTCCGAATTCTCATTCCGAATTCACCTATTAAACAGAATCTGATTATCATTGTTTTATACACTCTGAATTTACTTACTCTGAATCTTCACTCCGAAGTTTCTATTCCGAACCTTTATGTTAGAGTTTAAAACGATGTCGTACATTCTGTTTCACTTGTTTTGTTATAAAACGATGTCGTCCATTTTGTTATAAACTAACCGTTGTCTAAGTGACACGTGTACAGGTCCCTCCGAACTTTAAGGAAAATATGACCGTTGGAGAAGGAGCCGACCTTACCTATAAATAGGAGCTCATTTGAAAGAGCTCGATGCTATTGGAAAAACAACTGAGTTTTGTGCCTACATGCTGTTGAAGTGATTTCTAGAGAGAGAGTCTCTTATTAACTCTCAAAGCTTTGTGCGATTCCGAATGTTGGTGATTACATTCGAGGGCTTCCGGGGATAGGAAGACAGAGGTGCCGAATACCTTAAAGATCGAGGGCTTTCTTGCTGAGAAAGACAGAGGTGCTGACTACCTTAAAGATCGAGGGCCTTCTTGCTGAGAAAGACAGAGGTTTCCAACTACCTTGAAGTTGAGGGCTTGCGGGGATAGCAAGACAGAGACACCGATCTTCGTATCGAGGGCTTACCCTGGTGTGGGTAAGACAGACTTGCTTGAAAGTATAAATCAAGGGACCTTTATCCAAGGTTGTTGGATACCCTTATCTTTGGGTTAAAAGACTATTATCTTGTTACTAGTAGTTTTACTACTTGTCTTTATTCCGCTGCAATTTGTATCTTAAGGAAAGTATAACTTTCTTATACTTCCTTACTTACTCTGATTAGTTTAGATTCTATACGCTTTAAGGTAGAATCTCATATTGTAACTTTTGTTAAGTTTCAATCTCCGAAATCATATTTCCGGATCCTACTTTTGGAATCCCTTTCCAAGTTCAGTTCGGTGTTAGAGGTGTTGTGAATTTACTTAGTTTAACTTTGTTAAACTTAGTCCTTTCCATTTCTTAAGGAAACTCTAGTTATTCATAACTAACTTTAAAGGTTCCAAAGGAATTTTTTAAAGTATACAATTCACCCCCCCTCTTTTATATTGAGCATCTCATATTATATTTCGATCCTACAGATATATATTATGATTGGTTTTTCTAACAGGGGTGATGGTCAATAAAAACCTATTGGGATATAATATATCTATTTTATGAACCAATTTTATATGCTTCAATGTTTCCAATGGCACTATAATAATACATACATTTGGCATCTCATTGTATAATTTATTAAGTATTATTCAAAATATTGTGTAATGTTAATTTATTAAAAGTGAGATTAACTATTATAAGATTCATTTTAATTATCATAAGACTCATCATTGAATTAATAAATCTTTATACATTTATAGTATTGAAGTTTTAGTAATTCCATGGAAACACTAGCCACACTTCGAACCAACAATTGTAGAGGATTCAATTCGGGATGCTTCCTTCATTAGGAGTGTTATCCACAATAAGATCATGTGATTTTTTGGGATCTTGAAGAAGTATTTTATACCCTTAAATTGGATGTCAAACCATGAAGTAGAAATGTATATTTGGAGAAATAGAAATCCATCAATATATAATATATTTTACTCAAGGGTCAAGGATCATTTATAAGATGATATGTGATATATAAATTGATATCCATCAATATTACCCAAAAATAAAGTAGTCACATAATAGGAGTTTTAGGAACTATATAAATTGGTTAATGTAGATTATTATGGGTCTAACCACTATAAAGACATTCCGTGATAGGTTATATAACACTATGAAAAAAAACTCATAGGAAATATAGTTATTTAAAAGAATAGGTAGTTGTTCCTTAAAAGAGATTTATCATTCCACTACCATAGATAGGAAACATTTTAGTGGTTATGTTTAGGTGGATTTCTGATAGTAATATCACTATGGATAATTATTGCATCACCATATTATATAATGCAGATTTCAATGGTTCATCCGAGGTGAGGTTAAAAAGAGTGTTTAGAAATGACCAATTTATGAATCAAAATTGATTGAGAGATCTACATAATGATCTAAAAAGGTATTTAAAACAATATATAGAGTTTATTTTTTAGATTTTATTTTTTATTATACATTTTTTACAGAATCAATAATTAATTTCATGAATATATATTTCTTATATTTTGAGATTTTATCTATACAATGTTAAACTTATGGTGTTTACATACCCTTATAAAAATAATTTTCATAAAAATGGTATTTGGTAGTTCTTGATAAAATAACATATGTGATTCTTTTTTAAAATACATTATATATAATTAATTTAATAGAAGAAAATATAATGAATCACAAAATTGATGAAAATTAAAAAGAATAATATGTTCCAATATGTTCTTTAGTAATATAGCGAAATTGGATGTTCTAGGACAACTATTCATAATGTAGATAGAAGATATAGTTTCATTTGATCATGTCATTGGAATGTTTTGGATGTTCTTCAGGTGTATGAAATTTTATTTTATTTATATATTACCATTGGTGTAATTTTTTTTATTTATTTATGGAATGAAAAACAAAGTTCAAAATGAGTTGTGAGTTCAATCTTTTAGGGGGTGTAGTGGGTTTAGTAAATGTGTGAGAGTAGTGAGCTCTCAACACTATGAATATTTTTAATATGGAGGGTTATTAATGCTACTATAGATTGAAAAATGAAATAAAATTTTTGGTTTGGTACATAGATACATTAATGGGGTTTTTTTCTTAAATTATATTTATATGGGTGATACAAGAAAAATTATTTTGTCTCAATTTTTTTTGTTCTTTATCACATAATTTTTAGTATGAAGGGGATATATTTCCAATTAATGATGGAATAAGATTATTATAAAGGGGAAAAAATATCACAAACCACAATCCCCCAACTAATATTATTTACCTTTCTTGATAAAAATAAGTGGTATCATTTCTAAAGTTTCTTGAATAAGTTCTATCTCTTTGTTGTAATTGCAAAAGTCCTCAGTATCAAGGGGAATCTAATATTCAAGGGAAAAAATTAAAATATGAAATAATTGTATGCAAAAGTATTACTAATATTTAGGAATTAATATATTCATATCATCTATATATTGTATATTTTTTACCATGTAGAGACAATAAATATTAGAAAAACCATAAAGGGAGATGAATTTATCCTCCAATGAAGTAAACACATTGGTGGGATAATTAATCAATAATATATTCATGATGGTGATGCTATTTAAATAATCAAAAACCTTATATGAAGAACCTATCAATGTTTATAAATTAAATTCTATGTTATGATAAGCTAAACTATAGGTTTTGTGGAATAAGAATGATGATTTATGGATGAATAAAAATGATTTTTTGATGAATTTTTGGATCAAGTTAACATTCTTGGAGCGGGGAGAATGGAATCATAGGGAGTCTTCATAATTTATAAATAATAATAAAAATAATAAAAAAATTAACTCTATATTTCAACATAACGGTATTGTTTTTCAATGATATGTATAAAAAAGAATTGATATTGGATGGTATTTATAGAAATCATTATACATATGTGATGAAAAAATAATGATAATGAGGACACAAAAAGGGAATTATTATGAATGGGTTTTTGAGTAATTGAAGAAAAAATATTTATAAAATTATTCTAATGAATATAAATTTTATTCATTTAATTATATTGTATCTTCATTCATTAAAATGGAAAAATAAAAATTCAATAGACAACCTTCACTTGCTTATTTTAAATGGGGAAAATTTGGGAATTTCACTAAAAATAACCTAAATAAATCATGATATGTTTATAAATATATTAAATCAATGATTAATCCAATTAATATTTTGATATTATTTATGATTACCTAGAATAAATTTCTAAAAAAATATTAAATTGCATTCCAATAAAAATTATATCTCATAATAAACATTAGTGGAAAATATTGAGAACCATAAAGACATCAACAAATAATATTTTTTTCTTTTATATTAATAAAACAATTAGATGATATTTATACATAAGATACTAATTTTGAGATTATATTTTACTTAAATTTTTATTTGGATCTTGATCTAGATTATATTAACATTCAGAGACTTGAAACAATGAAAAATATAGGGTTATAAACGACTCCAATCATTAGACGTTGTAACATATAGAATATAAATATTAGTTAATTTATAATATTGAATTTAATAAGTAAGTAAATTATGGAATCATAAAAAATAAAATTTAGGTAAATATTAAAATGGAGGAAAAATACATGATTATTGATTTTTTTCCAATTCCATCAAAGTTCATGGTAATATAATCTAATAAATATAATCAAAATTCTTAAATATGAGAGATTATATTTAAGATCATAATAGACATGTAACTCTATGTATTACATTGATGAGTTCTAATTTGTTTGATATCAAGGAATCCAAAGAGGTACAAGATGATATAATAGAAAAATTAGTCAATTTTAAATAGGTAGAGTATTGAAAATATAAAATGAAAATCCATATAGTGGATTGGTTGCATGATAAAATTATTGATAGTTCCTTTGAAATTATAGGAACACACACAATAGATAACGGTTTGTTTTAATTACAGAAAAAAATAAAAAAATACACTAATATAGAATTAAATACATTCAATGATATATAATTAAATATGATGTTGATGTTGTATAAACATTGGGAATATATAAAGAGTGTATTTTATAACAAATTTTAATTTTAAGAAACAAGAGTAAAATATAAATATGATAATAATTTCATTGTATCATAATATTTTAAAAACCTTTTTTGTGTGAAGGGTATCAAATGAAATAGTTGAATTTTCATCAAGGGTACAATGTTTTGTTCCAGAAAAGGTTATCATAAGTATAACCCAATTCCTTGAGGAATCAAAAATGAAGATGAAAAAACAAAATAACAGATATGTAGTATAAGGATTGAACAATGGAGATGAAGGTGGAAGAATCACATTCACCACCAAAGGATGTAAGGTACAATAAATCGACCAAGAAAAATAGTATTATATGGGTAATGTCAGAAAATGTTTTTAAATTAATTTATTATGATTGTGTATGGAATCTAGATATAATTTTTTCTTCCCACGTGATAGTTAATAAGTATATTTTATATAGAATAACATTAGAAAAAGAACGTGTCATTCACTTTTGAAATATTGAAGTGATTAAGGGAATTGACTATATAATAACTAAAATTATATATAAATATTTAGTTGTATAGATTTATAGTATTATGAAATCACTAATCCAATTTTAAACATTTGATCAAATTATTTGACTCATGGAATGCTGTTAATTTCTACATGGATGCATGAATCATCAACAATTGAGATAGTCTAGTTATTTTGTAGAGTAATATTCTATGGGGGAATACCTACATAATTGTTGGACAATAATTCTGGTTCATTATATTTATGTTTGAATAGAATAATCTAGGGTAAAAAACTATTTTCCACATAACAAAAATATCCTTATAATAATTGGTAATATTTAAAGATCTCATGGTTACAAAAAACTCACACATGATCTCAAAATAAGTGTAAATATTTTTAAAGATGTAAAATCATTCATAAGACATGAATGAAAAAATATATTATATATGGGATATTACTTAAGATAGGGATCATTAATGTGTGTTGGAGAATAACAATAAAATAAATGTATTTAAAATTTATTATTTTTCATTAGTTAATGATTAGATAATTTTGGTATGTCTAATGGTCATTTCACACATACATGAAGTGTTCATGTTGATTAAGAGTTGTCGTAGATTGGAAAAAAATATTTTAGGGGTTGCAATTAATAAATAATTTTTGGAAAATGGCACAAAATTCACTAACAGTTAGGTGAAAAAATATCACGAGAATCTATTGAGAAGACACCTTGTTTAAGTAGAAAGGGAGCCCTAACAAAATGTGGTTTTTTGGAAGAGGAATTAGACCGTCAAATACATGGCCCACTAAATCTTATTCTGTAAAATTGTACTACATAAATATTGGAAGTATTTATTGAAAAAATACATATATATCTTCAATGGGGACTTTTTATGCCCATTGTGAAGGGAATAAACACTTTTATAAGTTATACAAGAATAATCGAATGTTAAAATAAATTTATGTGTTTTGAAGTAAATATATTATTCTCAATAAAGAGAATAAGTACAAGGTTTAATGTCATGGGGTAGAAGGTATTTTAATTTGAGATTTATCAAAAAATATTAAATCATAGAAAAAAAATGATATAGAAAAAAATTAAATGTAAAAAAATCAATTTTATAGAGACCAGCTATTATTTTCAATCAAATTGAGATGTTTTTTCATAAAAAAATTATAATTTAAAGGAAATTATTTTTATGTGAAAATCCAAGGGTATCATAACGAACTGTTTTTGAATCAAAAGAATTCATAAATGATCAAGAAAAAAAATCATGTTTAAATACTATATAATGATAATGTGGTATGGTGGAAATCATTGGGTAGAATATTATTAGTGAATAGATTTTTTTTGATGAAAACATGGAGAATGAATACATTATAATACAGAACACTCATATCCCAAATAGATCCAAAATATTTTAAAAGTCAAATAAAGATATCAATTAGTTAAAATCAATGCATAAGGGTCTTCGACAAATTGAGGGGAAGGAAATATCGGAAATCATTTAAAGGATAAATATTGAAAAAAAATCTATGGAACAAATTATGGTTTTCATAATAAACTCAATGAAGATTGATATATGAATAATAAAAAATAATTAGTACTGTGAAATAATTATTCTGAATGTGAAGACATTCATATTGTTTAAATATTATATCTCTTATCCCGATTTGAAACTATAAAATAATTACTGTCTCTATTGGTGAATATAAAGCTTAGGGAATACCAAATGTACATCAAATCAGCATTACACATTAGTGTCCATGAGGAGTAAGGGAAAATCATGTAATCATATGGTTTATATAAAAATAAATATGATATAAAATTATTCATGTTGAAGAAGTAATTTTTATTAGAAATAGAAGTAAATTAGGTATTGGTCTTCTAGGATTCATCAGTACATCATAATGATTGTTTTTTATTGTGGAATAGTTGATCACAAAATCTACTCAAGAATGAGAATGATCTATGGATTTCAGTGATAATATATTCTAGTAACATAATATTTTTATGAACGAATAGAGAAAAATGGAACCTATTTTTAAAAATTATGAGGTTCAAGTTAGATGTGGCCATTATTAGTGAGTTAAAATTTTTTCCTGGGCAACATTTGACATAAATAAATCTTTAATCATTCATTTATTAATCAAAGTGTAAAAAAGTGGTCCAAATGAGATTTTTAATAGAGCATTCCATGTGAATTAAAACCCGAACCACAACACTAAGGAATTCTTCAAATGGTTATAATTTTATGAATGAACATTTTATAGAATATAGAAAAATAATTGGGTTTTTATTATACTAAATAGAAAGAAGACCTGATATTAAATTTTCAACATGTCAAGATACATGGTACTAATGTTTATCAAGGGAAATATATATAATAGAAATGAAAATAATAATTTTTTATATTAATATAATTGTGAACATTGTTATATATTATCTCATTACATTGTAGTAGTCTTTTCTGGGACAATGAAATATAGATTTTTCAGGATAATTATATGGTCATTTTTTATCATTTAGTGATGCATTTTTTTCATAGAGATTTGTGTATTTATTTCTGAGGGGAGATGGAAGAAACAATTTTCTAGAGAATTTTAGTGTTTCAATACATTAGGGATACTAAATAATGTACTCAACTAATATTAATTATGTGATATATTGAGTATTATGATGTATATATAAACTTTCCAATTCCTAAAAAGCGTGAGAACATTAGTTCCATTATTAATTGAAAAAACATTTGTATTAATCTATAATAATTTTCATTAGGATAATGTATCATTTTTCATGGAAATGTGTATAAATGGGATGATGATATAGTGTTGTCATCAACACATTATTTGTTTGTAGACATCACAATAAATGTATAATCCAAATATGATTTTGAGAATCATCAGTATTATCTAGGTGTCCAATCATCGCCAACAAGTAAATTTAATTGGATTGAACACCCACTCCCCTATTAAATTATATATATATAGGATTCTTGTTATTTTATCAAATTATGTTCATTTATTTTTTTTTAAAATGTTTTACCGTTTATAGTGGTTCTAAATAGGATAGATGAAAATGGATGACAACCTTTTGAAGAACTAGTTTAGAGAAGATAATATAGAGAAGTTATCCATTAAGGGAAAAAGTTTCTACAATCTATGATAAGGAAGGATATGTTAATCCATTCTTATTGACAGAGGGTTATAAATCATTTCATTTTTTAGGAAATAAGGGTGTGTTTGAATAATTATTTGGGGGAGAATAATAGGGGACTGTTTGTTGAAGAGAATTGAAATCATATTGGAAGATTTATGTGGATATTTTCATAGAAATAATGTTTATAACAATGATATTGAATTATTTTGGATTATAATTTTCAATTCAGGAATCGTTAGTTAATTATCTAATGTAAATCAAATTTGGAATAATTTTTAGGGTACTTCTACATTTTTTATAAAGCTGTTTTGAATTATATTTTCAAAAAGTTAATAATTTTAAACCATAAATATTCAGGATATTGTTATAAAAAATATAAAAGTGTTTTTAGGTAAGGATTATTGATAAGAAAAAAAAACTTTAAATGGAGTTGAAAATATCATGAATAAATCCCAAGTATTATAATGATAAACTATAGGTTTTTTAAGGAATGAAGTTGAATTATGAAACCCCAATCCATGATGTGATATTTCATACACATGTCATCATATATCATAATCCCAAAAATGTGATAGACCTCCCCAGGATATCATATATACCCTTAAAATCAAATCAATAATCAATTCCAAGGATATCAACATTATATAACTCTCTTTTATGAAAATAAATCTACCCTTAATTATATCAACATCAAACATATTCTAAACAAAACCGTTATCCATCACCCAATCATTTATTCTCCATTAGTTAACACAAAAATAAAACCGTGTCATAATATCACTATTCATGGTCATTGGTAATATTTAATAAATGTTTCAAAATCATTGAAAATGAGTTACTTCATAACAATACTTTTATCTTCACATAATCCTCATAGCATGTAGAATGTTCCCACATATCATCAATAAATATCCTCAGTAGTGAAAATAGATAAGAGATTAAATAATTAATTTATACTAAAAATTCAATTTTATTACATTAATTATTACTATAAAAATCACCATTTATATCAAAAAAATATATATACAAAATTCTCATCCATTTATGCATCATACCTTATTAGATTATATGACCAATGTTTTTTTATAGATATGTACCATTGTGAGCTTCATTTTAATGATCATGTTTCAACCAAACATGAAAACCATAAATTTTTATCTATAATTTCAGGTTAAATAATCATGTGAATATGTAAACATGATCATAATATGTCTTCTCCAATGACACATTCGTTCCATCTATTGATACATTCATTTCAATGAACTTTTGGGTATGTTTGGTTATCTTTTAATTCTAAAACTAACTCTTTGATCTTATTTAGATGTAAATTCATTATATTGGATTATCAATGCAACCTGAATAACCAAATAATATACACCAAACGTTTCAAAAAAGGTGTCTAGTTGGGCATCATTTTCAGGAACCATGTCCAAATTGAGAAGATGCAAAATCCTCACATTTTATCGTTATTACCCCAAGGAACATATGTGTTAGAGAATAAATTAATTTGTAGCATCCATATAGAGATAAAATTTATAATATAACAACATAATATCTACTTTAAAAAACATTTTTATGTTATTCCATAATTAGATATTTCTCTTAGAGTTATCCTGAGGTGTGTCACTAATGAACTCTTATCTTAATTTTAAAAAAAAATCAGTATTACTTCAACTAATATTAAGGGATACACATACCATCAAAATTATAATAAACCATAACTTATCAAACCTTATATTATATCATCCAATATCATATCCTACAAATTTATGTAAACCCTAATTTGATACATAATGTGTTTCCAAGGATCTGCACTCTTGATTTTTATTTAAACACCATAACCGTCCACAGAACGTTTACTTTTGAATAATGCCGTAGCATGCGTTTTATGCAACTTATAGTTTTAACACACCACGATCAATCAAACTATCCATTATAAATATAAATAACTAATTTTTGAAATTTTATAAAGTTTATTTTCTAAAAATAGACATCATTTTTGAATTCTGAATATCGAAATTAGCTTAGGGGGGATTTTTGGTACTTTTCTGAAAACATTAAATTTTTTCTGAATACTGAAAAAATACTAAATTTTATTTAAAAACGACTTTTTTAATAAAAATAATTTATACTGTAAAATTATAAATTTGAGTGGTTTTAAAGTATCATTAAATTATATTTTTATCACTTAATATAATTTGGGTCATTGTATGCAATTTTATATTTAAACTGGACATAAAAAAGTGACATTCTTTTGATAATTATTATTTCATAAAAACACCTTTTTTGTTTCAACAACAAGATTTAATTTTAAATTAATTTCTACCAATTGTGTGTTTTGAATTTCGAGAAATGGATTCCATATTTGGAATCAAGAGCACTAAATTGTGTAAATACTTAACTTTTATTTTTAGACATTATGAATAACTATTTTGGTAAATATTTTATTTACCATGGTTAAAGTACAAATCCCGTAAATAAGGGTAAAAAATAATATTATAATAATAATAAATTACTCTAACATGTGTACTATTCCTATTTTTTGATACATTTCTAACCATGGGAATACATTCATCGATTATGGGACCCCATGGAGCCGGTTGAGAGTGATAATGACACTTTATATTAATTTATTTAAAGTAATGACAAAAATGAAAAAACATATATATTTTAGTAAAAAAAATTAAATTGGGTATATTAGTTATTTTTTCACTATAAATACTCATTAGAAATATAAAATGATTTCCTACAAAATTTTATTTTATTTACAAGTTTTAGACATTATATAATTACATTTATTTATTACACAGTGATGATGTTGTAATTAACTAATTAATAAAAGAATAAAATAAATGTTATTATAAATAATAAAATAAATATAATTTCAAAATAATTTTTCCATCCACGAATTTCATCGGTGAATATGACATGTTATAATTGATTAAATTTATATGGTTCTATGTAATCAAGATGTGATGACATTCACAAAAAACAAATACTAAATATTGTCAAAATTGACATAAATGAGTTTTTAAAACAAATATTATATTATTAAATTAAATAATAGTAATAAAAATATCAGGATCAGAAAAATTACATATTTAAGGTTATATATATTAATAATGAACCACTTGGGGTTCTATTGGATTGTTATATAATGTCTATTAACCATATAATTTAAAATACAAAGAGACATGGTAATGACAAACTATTTAACTAAGAGTTAAATCTAAAAGATAATGTTTATATGGTGACGTAAACCTATCTAAAACAGATTGGTTGAGGATTTTGAGACCCATAACCACCTTAGACTCTAAATAAATCATTTCTATCCATTATAAAAGGAAACTTATTTTATTATAAAATAATATTTCATGTTTTTCTTAAAGTGACCCTCAACTCTCTTATAAAAGGGTACTTCCTTTTCTCTTAATTTTTCACCTACAAAGCCATTAGGATCAGATAAAACCTACCCAAATATCCTCCCAACATACCTCCCTTAATTATAGAGGCCTTTATTTGTTCATAAATACATCATAAATATCCCTTTTGGTCAAATTAGAAGAAATAACCCGAAGAAGAGGTAAATATTTCATCACCTCGTTCAAGTTCTTTTCTTCTTCCACTTCTTATTTCATTGTTGTTTCCATTTTAAAATAATAACTATATTATATTCTATATACTTTGAGGTTATTATAATAATGGTACAACCATATTATTTATTCGATCCATAATATGAATGACAATGTCATTATACGTGCGTTTGTACAGCTTACCATCTCCACGTTGTGGTGTAGTTTGTCATTCAAACACTTCATTATTTGGATGTGTATAATAATGAGTATAACTGATGTAAATAATTAATATAACAGGTTAATAACTATGTATATATGATATAACATCCAATTACGTATGATTTCACCATCAATATAATGAAAATCTCGCTCGTGCGTACGTACGGATTACCATCTCCACGAACACGATGAGATTCGTTCCCCATCATAATTATTCAAGAATAATTATCATTTTATGAATAAAAAAATTGATTAAAAACATAATATCATTCAGGATATGAATAAAATACATCCTATACATAACAAACATGGATTATGTAACTATTCATATAAAGGAAAACAGATCAGTTAACACCCGAAATGATAATACTACTGAAATATTATTAACAATGAAATTTTAGAGGATCATATATGATATAAAAATAATGAATATATTTATTGTATAATTTAAGAACAATTTTTGAACTATTATATATGAGGTTAACAAAACATCTACTATGATAAAGTACAAGTTAATGATTAATTTCACAGTCTCTTTATTATTCGATATTTTTTTTACGTAAGTATCTACCCGGACCTTTTTATCATCCACATCCGTGTTTTCTTAAAAATTTTATCCAAAACATTTTTAAAATTTAATATACTAAGGGTTAACATAATTTATACCCTTATTTCGACATATATTGTTTGAAATGAATCTTTCCATCATTTTCCAAATAATGTAATTTATGTTCATTTGGACAAAAATAAGTTAATAATGTCTTATTTAACTTATAGGGTATGTGTGGCTATTTTCCACAATTATATCATCATCAAAGCTTCCCATAAAACCATATAAGAATATTTTCAAAATAAATATTTTATTTATAATTATATGTCTTTGAAATGATTTCAAAATAGAAATATATATTACTCTAAAAAAGTTTTGATTTCATCTATGTCAACATCCTTTGATAGATTTTAAGATTGTTTGAAGTTTATTTATTATGATAAAAAACATCAATATTGTACTGAATGTTTTGTGACGTGTTTAACTATGGATGTGTTTTTTTTTTCACCAGTCATGGTTTATGTAAAAAGTATTGACATTTCGTCTACTAGGTTTAATACAAATATTTATGTTATGTTTAAACCTTTTCATTTGAGGAATGCATTGGACATAGTAAGTGAGGTGAGGAGCTTGCTAACTCTCCTTGATGCATCGGTATGTATCATTAGACAAACTAGTGTCTTGGAATAAGGCCTTGAAAAAATATTATTTTTATTCTCGGCACAAGGCCTTGACTATGTGGTAATGAAGTCTGGCATTATGCATTCCATTATTAAGAAAGTGGCAATTGATATTGCATGTGATTATTCGACTCATATAATATTAATGTGAATAAGTAAATGGAATTATTTGATTTTATCTTTTCCATGTTATGATGAAGTTTATGTTTAAAAAGCTTCTATTTTAGTATTATACATTGACATAAATGTTTATGCTTATTTATTAAAATTTTCTGCTTTATTTTTATCTTTACTGAGCATCTAAGCTCGCCCCTTTCTATGTTTTATTTTTCCCATGATGTGAAGAAGTATTTTATGGATGAACTTCAGGGATAGGCTAAGGATATAAGTGTGATCAAAATGGTAAAAAATCTTGTTGATGTTTTTATTTCATGATGTAATGTAAAAATTATAAATGTATATGGTACATCAATGGCAAATAAACAGAATGGTCTTTCAGACAAGATTCCTTGTATTGTGAATATGTCATGTAATAATGTACTGACTATGGGTAACTGAGTTTGGGGCGTTATAGTTGGTATCAGAGGAAGTTTAGTACAAACCATGGACCCTATATTTAGAAAAACATTAAATAGATAACATTACCCTAAGATATACTTTGAGTATTAGTATAGAAGAACTTCCTAAAATTTTGGTATTGTAGATATTTCATAAATTTTTTAATAAATACATCCCTGTCTGGATATGAGCAGGTAGAGGCGTCTCTAGCATAGATGTACTGAGGGGTAAATCCCGAAAGCACCACATTGAGCTTCACTCGAATGGGAACTGGTGCACGACACGGGTCTTGAGGCACTCTTGGTTACGACACGCCCGAGGCATATGCTTAATATAATTCATATATTGTTTAGAAACCATTATGAATGGTTTATGTGTATATAATTCCTCAAATAATTTTCTTATGATTATGGATTATATCCATAGACATTTCAATTTATGTTAAGTGTTTTAAATGTTTGAAATTATGTACTGTGATTCATAAAGTAATCTATTTAATGAAATTTTATAGAAATGTCACCTAGTGGAACAAATAGAAAACATATCAATGCACGTAATAAATTTAGGTATTTCCCTCCTACTCAAGATAATTATATTGGTTCTTGTGATTCAACTGATGTTGATCCGCTTATCACCATTCTGTGATAACTCACTCGGGTTATGATTAATAACCTTACCCGTATGGAGCAACCTGATCCAGAATGTAGAGGATCAATATTAGACTGCATCATGAGCTAACAACCACCAAAATTCAATGGGAGTGAAAATATATTTGTATTAGAGAAACAAATAATTCTTTAGAGAAATTATTTCTTGCTTTGGGGAGTAGTCAAAGGGAAAAAGTTTCCATGGAAGTTTATCGCAGCACGGGAGATGCAGATCAATGAATTTCATTAATCCATAACACAAAGGAAGATGATGAAGTATTAAAAATGTAATAGAGGGTGTCTAATATGATTTTATTAGAAAAATAAATCCCTCATGAAAATCGATCGGATATAGAAAGACAATTTATGAGTCTGAGGAAAAAAGTGGATGAGATTGTCGAAAAGTATGAGGCTAACTTTACAAGGTTATCAACGAATGCATCTGATTATATACATAACCCAAGGAGTAAGATTGATCAATTATTTGATGGGTTAAAGACATTTATCCACTGAGAATTAGTCTCATAATCCTTTTCATCATATAAAGATATTGTCTTATGTGCTATCAAGAAGGAAAAAAATCTCTATGTCTTACGACATTAAGGAAATGTCATAGAAAAATAGATCTGCTGAACACTCTAGAAATGGAAATAAGGGGAAGAAGGGAAAAGATGAATATCAATCTTATGGTAAATTAAGGAAGAAACTCCCATTTACTTTCCTAAAGTTAATGTGAGTCACTTAGAAGTGTGCTGAAAAATGCACCAATCTCGTGATTACAAGGGGAAGAAAGAGGCTATCAATGTTTAATGCTACAATTTTAGAGAAAATGGGAGTTTTGAAAATGAATATCCTAAGAACCAAGGGGACATACCCCATAAAAGTCGAAGTGAGAAATGCCAAGGTTTTTTTATCTCTACTTATGAGGTAGATGCTCTGAAAGATGTGGTGGTAGGTAATTTAATGGGTTCTCCATGTTTAGCTAATGCATTATTTGATTCAGGATCATCACATTATATCATATCTTCCCTGTTTTCTAAAAACTAGATATTTTCAATTTGAAGTAACAAGTGAGTTGTTCATCAAAACACATATGGGAGTTATCATCGCAACAATGTTTTGTGAATTAATTCCCATTAGTGCATATAAATGTTTTTTATATTCTAATATCATTGTCATAACCACGATGGAATTTGATATAATCCTCCTTATGTATTGGATTTCAGACCATGATGAAAATAATAATTGTAAGAAGGATGATACAATTTTCGATGTTGATAAGGAGTACCTTTTCATTAGAGTATAAACTTCACCACCTAATTCTTATCTATTTCCATCCCTAGTATCTCTACATAATATAATTATTGGGGAGGAAGAGAATGAAATAACAATGTGTGAGGAAAAGACTATTCAAATAGAGGAGGTATCTATTGTGCAAGAATTTATTGATGTGTTTCTAGAATATTTACATGGACATCCTCTAGAGAAATAAATTGAGTTTTCCATTGATTTAATTTCTCATTCAAGGATGATATCGAAGACCCATTATAGAATGGCCACTTTGGAATTATTGGAACTAAATAAACAACTCGAGTAATTGAGTAATAAGAGATTTATTTCCCTAGTGTTTCACCATGGGGAGCCCCAGTGCTTTTTGTTAAAAGAAATATAGATCTATGAGGTTGTGCATTTACTATAAAGAGATCAATTCTATGAAAAAAATGAACATGTATCCCCTACCTCACATTGATGATTTATTCGACCAACTCTATGGAGCTCAATATTTTTCAAAGATTGACCTTTGATCTGGATATCAACAGTTGTGTGTGGATAAGGGACATATTTTGAAAACAGAATTTCAAACTAGGTATGGGAACTTCGCGTTTACAGTAATGCCTTTTGGTTTGACTAATGCACCCTATGTATTTCATGGATCTAATGAATAGTTTTTTAAAGAATATCATGGCATCTTTGTAGTTGTATATATTGATGATATTTTGGAAAACTAAAAAAGCTACTATGATCATGAAAATCACTTGCGCATTATCTGAAGGACTCTTAGAAGAAATGAATTATATGGGAAATTTAGCAAGTGTGAATTCTAACTTCATGATATTTCTTTTCATGGCCATATTGTCTCTAAGGATGGAATCTATGTTGATCCTTAAAAGTCCAAGGAAATCCCTGAATGTCCTGAACCGATGAGTATAATTGAGGTACGTTGTTCTATTGGTTTAGTAGGTTATTATCAGTGTTTTGTCCAGAATTTTTCCCGATTGGAAAACCGATTAACCAAACTCGCCCGTAAAGGGTTTAAATGTGTTTAGACAAAAGAGTGTGAAAAATGTTTTGAAGACATGAAGAGTATATTAGTTAATGATCCTATCATGACACTACCATCAGGGAATGATGGTTATATTATTTATAGAGATGCTTCCAAGAAAGAACATGGTTGTGTCCTTAGGCAGAGTGGTATTCTCTTTTCCTATTCCTCACGAAAGCTAAAAATTCATGATCAAAAAAATCCTAATCAGGATATTGAGTTATCTGCTGTAATCATTACTATGAAGATATTGAGACACTATTTCTATGGTAAAAAATGTGAGATTTATACTGATAACAATAGTTTGAAGTATATTTTCTCATAGAAAGAACTCAACATGAGGCCAAGACAATGGCATTAACTACACAATTATTACTATTCCGCTATACACTACCCCCTTGGGAAGGAAAATAAGGTGGGATATGCTTTGATTATATTGGGTCAGGGAGTTTTGAACAAAATTAGTGTTAAAAGAGATTCTATTTTCATGGATCTAGTAAATATGGATAAGGTAATAACCATGGAAGGTGAAACATCAATACATTTTCAAATTGTTTCCAACCCATCTTTACTAGAAAGGATAAAGAGTTCTCAGACTGAATATTAGGAGATTCAAAAGAATATTAATGTTTTGAATAATGAGAGATTGAATGACTTCATATATGAAGAAGGAATTTTGAAATTTCGGAATAGAAATTATGTTCCTAACAAACCTAATCTAAAAAGGTAATTGTTGGATGATTCCCACAACTCCAATTTCTTTATACACCCTGGGTGCACCAGGATGTTTAGGGATTTGAATGAACATTTTTGGTGGGACAACATGAAGAGGGAAATTATTGATTTTGTGTCAAGATGTATGGTGTGTCAAAAAGTGAACGATATAAGGCAATAGCTCGGTGGAGTCATGCAACCACTTCCCATACCTTTGTGGAAATGGGATAATATTACAATGGACTTTTTCATGGTGCTACCAAAGTATCCTATAAGGAATGATGAAATATGGGTCATTATTGATCGTCTTACCGAGTCATCACTTTTTATTATTGTAAGAGAATATTTTCCACTTGAATGTATCGAATGACTATATATTAATGAATTTGTAAGACTTCATGGAGTACCCCTATCGAATATTTCTGATCATGATCCCCATTTTATATCAAAATACTTGGAAATTCTTCAGCAATCACTGGATACAGAACATTATTTGAGAACTTCCTACAACCCTTAAACTGAAGGATAATCAAAAAGGACTATTCAAGCCATATATGACATTTTGAGATCGTTATCACATGACATTCAAGGTATATGGGTTCAATATTTACCTCTGGTAGAATTTTTCTATAACAATAACTTCCATTCAAGTATTAAGATGGCACCAAGTAAAGCATTATACAGAAAGTGATTTTTCACACCAACTTGTTGGGATGATGTTTGTAAAAGAAAACTTATAGGCCCAAAACTTTTTGAGGAAACAATGGAAAACGTGTAGATTATCCAAACCCATATCAAAGTATCTCAATGTAAGAAAAAGTGTTATCCCAATAACCGATGAAAGGATTGTAATTTGAAGTAAGATATCATTTTTTCCTGAAGGTATCTTCATCGAAGGGTCTTATACATTTCGGTAAGAAGGGTAAATTGAGTCCCTTATACATTGAACCATTCAAAATTCTAGAATGAATTGGAGTTTTAGTTTATCATTTGGAAATGCCTCCAACTCTCTCCAAAGTTCACAATGTGTTCCACATATCACTGTTTATAAAATACATGCCTGACCCAACTCATGTACTCACCGTTGGGGAAATTGAACTGGAACTCGATCTATATTTTTGTGAAGATCCTGTCAAAATTCATGCTACCAAATAACAAGTGTTGAGAAATCGAACAACTTGTCTGGTAATAGTTCTATGGAGAAACAATAAGATGGAAAAGGAAACATGGGAACCCGATGAACTTATGATGAAGAACAACCCGAATCTTTTTATGATATAATATTCAATAAATTTATAGGTTACAATTATTTTAATGATGGAAGAATGTATGACCCAAGCTTCCACAGTACATTTCCCTTTGAATAATATAAAAGCTTGCGTTGTACGCAGCTTGGAGTCTTAACACACCATGACAAATCAAACTAACCATTATATATATTAATAACCACTTTTTGAAATTTTATACATTCTATTTTTCAAAATGGACGTCATTTTTGAATTCAGAATATTTAAATTAGCTTAGGGTCAATTTTTCTTACTTTTCTGAAAATATTAAATTTTTGATGAATAATGAAAAAATACTAATTTTCAATTAATTTTTTTTAAATCAAAATAATTTATTGTGTTAAATTATAAATTTGAGTAGTTTTAAAGAATAATTATATTATATTCTTTTCATTTAATATAATTTAGGTCATTGTAAATAATTTCACATTTAAACTGGATATAAACAAGGGTCAATCTTTTGATTGTTATTATTTCTTAAAAACACATTTTTTTGACAATGTGATTTAATTTTAATTTAATTTCTGCGACGTATGTGTTTTGAATTTGGAAAAAATAATTCCATATTTGGAATAAGGATGTGTAATTTGTGTAAATATTTAAATTTTATTTATAGACATTATGAATAATTATTTCGGTAAATATTTTATTTACCATGGTAAAAAGGTAAATCCGGTAAATAAGGGTAAAAAATAATATTATAAAAATATTAAATTACCCTAAAACGTGTCCTATACCTATTGGTTGACACATTTACGACCATGAGCATCCTTGGTTCTATTTTGGTACCCCAATAATCAACTTCAGAGTGATAAGGACACATTATATTAATTAATTTAAAGTAAACAGAAAAATGACATAACCACATATCTTTTAGTAAAACGATTATTAAATGGGGGTATGTAAGTTATCTTTTCCACTATAAATACTCATTAGAGATCTAAAACTATTTCCTAAACAATGTGATTTTATTTATAATTTTTAGACAACAAATAATTAAAATTATTTATGACACAATGATGATGCAGAATTTACTTTATCAATAAAAGAATCAAATAAATGATATTATAAATATTAAAATAAATATAATTTGAATGTTTTTTATGAAATCCCCTAATTTTTTTGTTGAATATGTAATGTTATAGTTGATTAAATTTTTTTTTTCAAATTAATAAAGATGTGATTATTTTCACAAAATCCAAAAACTAAATAGTTTCTAAATTGACGTAAATGTGTTTTTAAAAAAAAAATTATATTATTAAATTATATAATAGTCCTAAAAATATAAGGACCAGACAAAGGACTTAGATAATGTCATATATATTAATTATTAACCACTTTGGGTTCACTTGGAATGTTATGGTCTGTTTATTATCCATATAATATAGAAATAAAAAGAGACATGGTAAATTACAAACTATTTAACTAAGAGTTAAATCTAAATGATATTCTTTATATGGTTATCTAAACCTGTCTAAGACAAATTTTTTAAGAGGTTTTCAACCCATACCTACATTATACTCTAAATAAATTATTTTTGATCCATTTGAAACTGAATATTATTTTCTTATAAAATAATATTTCAAACTTTTCCTAAAGTGACTGTCACCTATCTTATAAAAGGGTACATCCCCTTCTATTAATTTCACACATCCAAATCCATTTGGCTTAGCCAAACCCTGCCCAAATATCCTCCCGAATTTCCTCCCTTAAACCTAGAGAAATTATAATTGGTCATAAAGCCACCATAAAGAGCACATTCGATCAAAAAAAAAAGAACCCAAAAAAGATATAAATATTCCATCACCTCTTTCATGTTCAGTTCTTATTCCACTTCCACATTTGTTGTTGGTTCCATTATAAAATAATAACTACAGTATCTTCTGTATAACTTTGATTTATTATAAAGATGGTAAAACCATATTCAATATTCTATCCATCATATGAATGAGAAAGTCACCATACGTGCGTATGTTCGACTTACCGTCTCCACGTTGTAATGTAGTTTGTTATTCAAACACTTTATTAATTAGAATGGTATAATAATGAATAAAACTGATGAAAATAATAAATATAACACTTTAAATATTTTTTATATATGATATAACATCCAATTACATATGAATTCACCATCAAAATAATGGTGTTGTCGCTCGTGCGTACGTACGGATTACCATTTCCATTAATGTGGTGAGATTCATTCCCCATCGTAATTATTCAAGAATAATATTCATTTAATAATTAAAAATAATGTTTAATAACATAATATAATTATGAATATGATTAAAATACAACTTATCCATAACAAACATGGCTTACGTTACCAAGCGTATAAACAAAAACAGATCAATTAACACCCGAAATAATGATACTACTGAAATACTATTAAGAAACCAATATTAGAGGATCATATATGATATCATATTTATGTATATAGTTATTTTATAATTTAATAAATAAATTTAACTATTATACTAGAGTTTAACATACCATCGTCTAAGGAAAATTTTAAGTTAATGGTTAATTTCACAATCTCTTTTTTATGTGAGGTTGTTTTTATGTAAGTATCTTCTGGGAACTCTTTTTCATCCAAAACTATTTTTTCTTAAAAATGTAATTGATTTTTTTTATTTTACTATAATAAGGGTCTATTTAATTTATACCCTTATTTGACCATATATGTTTTAAAAATAATATTTTCATCATTTTCCAAACAAGGTACTTTATGACCTTTTCAACAAAATTGATGTAAGAATGTTTTTTTAACTTATACGGAGGGTGTGGCTATTTTCCACCGTTATGTCATCGATGAAGCTTCCCATTCATTCATATATGATTATTTGCAAAATAAAAGTTTTCTTTTATAATTACATGACTTTTAAAGCATTTAAAAATAGAAAGAGATATTTCACTAAAAAAATTATTGATTTCATCTATGTGAAAATTCATTGATGGATTTGAAGCTTGTTTGAAGTTGATTTATTATGATACAAAACTCCCATTTTGAATTTAAGGTTTTGTGATATTTTTTTCTGTGTATATGTTATTTTTACACAATTCATGGTATATGGTTAATGTATTGTCATTTCGTAAGATAGTTTTAATACGAATGTTTTTGTTATGTTTAAACATTTTAATTTGAGAAATGTGTTGGACTTAGTATGTGGCGGGATGATCCTTCTATATCTTCTCGATGCATCGGTAGGTCTAATGAGACAAACTAGTATCTTGTAAAAAGGCTTTGACAAAACCTTATATTTAGTCTTGGTACAAGGCTTTCACAATGTGGTTATCAAGTCTGGCATTATGAATTACATAATTAGGAATGTGGCTATTGGTATTGCATGTGATAATTCCACTAGTAGAATATCCATGTGAATAATTAAATGGAATTATTTGATTTTATCTTTTCCATATTATTCTGATGTTTATTTTTAAAAGTCTTTTGTTTTAGTGTTATACATTTACTTAAATGATTATACTTATTAATGGAAGTTTCTGCTATATTTTAATCCTTACTGAGCATCTGAGGTGACCCCTTTCTATGTATTATATTATCCTATGATGTGAAGAAGCATGTTATAGTTCACCTGCAAGGATAAGATATCGATATTAGTGTGTTAAAAAGGGTAAAAAATGTGGTTGATGTTTTTATTTCTTGATGTAATGTAAAACTTTTGAATGTATCTGCTACTTCCAAGGCTACTAAACTGATCGGTATTTAAGGACATGATTTCTTGTATCATTCCAATGTTATGTAATAATGCTCCAACTCTGGGTAACTGGGGTCAGGGAGTTAAATCTATCCCTAATCAAAATATGTTATATATTTTCTTCAATTCCAATTATTGATTCCTAGATATTACTATCCTATAATAACACTGCCTAAAGAGAATATATCTTTATATAAATTCATAATACATTTTATGTTTATATATTTTGATATTTAGGAGAATGCATAATATAACAATATTCGTGGATATATTAACTAATGGATAGTATTATTGCAATATATTAAAACCTAATTAATCCATAATAATTTTCCAACATCTCCAAAAAATTCATCACGTATGTAATCTAAAAATTAATACCCCATGAAATGTGTTTCCTTATATCCTAGGGAAATTGAGACATAGGAAGATTTAATCTCAAATTCCCAAAAATAGAAAACAAAAAACTGAGGAAATCATGGCATAAAAATACAATAGGTATTATCACGAGAATAAGTAAGAAACCCCATTCTTTAATTAATAGAAACTATGAATAGAATATATCTAGGGAAAATAATAGAAATAAATAGATAACATGCATAATAATGTAAAAATTAGTGTTGATCGAATTTATAATTCTTGACAACATTATCATGCCATCAACCCCATCCAAGATAACATTTTCGATTAATGCCCTAGAAAATAATTAATTTTTACCTTCAAGATTACGATTAATACTTATTGATGGATTGGGAGGGAAAACACCAAAAACCTATACATATTTGTCTCATAATGTCTATATATACATCATGGGGATATATACTGTTGGTACACAATCATAACTAGTTTAAGTGTAATTCATTCATCATTTGAGATAATGAGTAAAAAATACATAATCATTTTTTACAAATAATAATTGTATTGGAATAAAAACAAAATAATTCTAATACATTTCATCATGTAAATAAAATGGAAAACATGATTATAAACCATACAGAGAAAGAAGGCGTATACTCATGAAATGTATAGACAAATGGAATTTTTAATCAACCAACTAACTGACCATAATATGAAATATAAGTGTTTTTAATTTTTCCCTAATCAATAAATGAAATTTATTTCTAAATAAGAATCCATATAACTAACATTGTATAGTGTAAGAGGTATATAATAAATTCATTAATTTCACTAATCGATCGACATCAAATTTTCTGGTGAATATCCTTAAATTAATGAAAGTGAAAACCTTGAATTCATAATGTAATTAAATTGGAACAAATGTTATGACTATTCATGGTGGATGGATAAGAATTAGAAAATATTTGATTAACCATTTCACTTGAAAAAATGGAAAATTAGTTAGTCATATAGAGAAAAATGGAGGGTCTTTGAAAAATAAAATTTGCTCAATGTAATAAAATATTCTTTTAATGATATTGAAATAGATGAAAATGTCTTCCAAACGAATTCTTTGATCCATATCGCAAGAGAACAGAAAAAACATAGAGTTATATGATACCATGAGTTCAATCCATAAATATATATATATATATATATATATATATATTAAGATTAATCATGTAACATAAATCTAAATATATTAAATAAATTTGAATATGAAAATTAAAATGGTGGTGAATACTTATAGGATATTCTAAGAATAATTTTTTACATTAAGGTAAACTAAAAACATGCATTTATTGTTAAAAATAAAATTTTAAAAATGCGATGTGAATTATTTTTAAAACATTTAAATTTTAAAATTAATCATAAATAATGAATTATTAAAAATTAAATAAATTTTCTGTAAAAAATGTGGATCCCAAGAGAAATCACTTGATAATGAATAGAAATTAACATTTTTAATACTTTAAAAACCCATTATTGAAAACCCACATAGTAAAAAAATATTTGAATTAAGAATTAAATTTAAAAAATTAAATTATAAAATTCAACATAGTAAAATATTTGAGTGGGAGAACCCATGAATGGAGGAATAATTATCACTCTAAAACATTATGACTCAATGAAATGATATTGGGGCTATCAACAACCCTTATAAGAAATATACACCCTATGGTATGGAATATTCAATGATGATTTATATGGTAGGAATGTAAATATATGTAAAAAGATGAAATAATTTAAGATAATTCAATTAAATGGAATAATGTACCCAACTAATATGAAATAATCTAATGTAAATAATCCTACTCAATTAACATAAAATTATTTCTAAATAACATTTAGGAATATGTAAATGCAAGACATAAAATATTTTTGGAAAAATAATGTTTTCTAGATTATAAAATCCCAAAAATTATATGAAAATAAAATATAAATCATTAATGGGATAGTAAATTTATAAAAATTATACAAAGGAATCATGGTGTATAGCATACAACACATCTACCAGAATCAGAATTGTGACCAATAGAAATCCTACTTCTTGTCTAGAATTCCAGGAATGTATATTAACCTCTTTTATATAAAACATTACTATATTAATAAAATAATTTATAACCTAAATTAAATTAATGTTTATTTACACTCTTCCTAGAGTGTAATTCTCTATATGAATTATAGTTAGATAATAATTATTTTTAAAATTGGATGTGAGTAATCTTGATCTTTTTAACTAGTCTGATACAAATATTTTCGGTATTGATAATATATCTAAATTTAATTATTAAAATATCATTAAAGTTAATTTTGTATTTTTTCATGAAAATTATAATGGTTCAATATCATTCCCTGGTAGTTTTTGTTACAATTTATGTGGAGGAAATGGATAATGATCTTGTTTCGTTGATTCCTAATGAATGGGAGATGTTTTCGTAATTAGTTTGTTTGATAATACTATTATATTTAAATAATCCAAAAAATTAATAAAAAAGTAATAAAATATAATATCATAAATTAGGTTTCGATATTATTCCATGATATGAATTCATATCATTGTCCAATGTGGTGGTTAAACCAACTCGAACATGAACACGTCATGATTAATTGAGTATTATGTGGTGATTGAATTTTAATGTTTTTATAAATGAAAAATAATGATATTTTATATTATTTATTATTGAGATATAATATAATTTTATGGAATTCTTATTAAAGATTGGGGATATAAATTTGAATAAAATTATATTCTTTTTAATACACCTGATTTAAATGATGGTTGATAATTGATCATATCACTAATAGGTTCACACATTTATCATAACATAAAATTAATGATATATTATGAATAATATTTATATATTAATACCATTATTATTTCTATCAATGTGAAGTGGTGAATAACTAAATTTGTAAATTAATCATTCCTTAGAGGGGGCAGTCCACATATATGCATGAGTGATATTTATATTTTATATATAATGGGGAAAATAAGTGATATTATTTATTTTTTAAGCATATAATGTATTTCATAAATATCATAAATATATATCAAATTTCATATTATTATAGTTCCTTGTGAGGCGGTGAAGGAAAATTATACAGGTTGCATCATGGAGGTTGTAGTCAGCACAATACACGAATGATAGTTACAATTTTCCATAAAGAAAAGGTAATGGTGGTAAATTCTTATAAAATCACTACAATGAAATCATATAATATATAATATACTTATGTTATAATTTTCCTTTGGTTTAATTTAATTATAGGAATAAGAAATGGACATATGTTAATTGAAATGAAAAATGAGTGGTTATAAATTTATACCTCACTTTCTTGGAAAGGAACTTTTACAAGGGGCTTAAGACTTATATGGATTTTATTTAGATAATTTACAACATATTTATTGTTTATAGGACGATTTATGATATTATTGTGTATATTTCAGGTAGAAATAATTGGTTTTTAGGTATTATAGATAGTTGGGAGTGGAGTTTCCCTTTTATAAGTGAAAAGGGATGAAATTTTATTACGTAGTGAAAAATATTGAATAATGGAAGGCCAGTCTAATGGAAATAGGATTAAACATTGTGAAATAATAATGTGGTGAAGAAATACGCCATATAAATGGATCCATATCATGTTATAATTTTTTTTCTAAAAAAATATCCACATTCACTATGTGAAATCCTACTAACAAAAATTTACGCTTACCATAGTAACTAGTTTTTATCTATGTAACATAAGAATTCAATCCAAATAAAATGTCCCTGTTTCTATAATTTAGACTTTATTATTCCAAAAATTAAATCCATTTAATATGATTCATTTTTTCAAAGACATAAATAATATATAATAAAATAAATATATATTTCAATAAAAAAACTGATTTTATGAAAAATATAACTCATGTTCTGAAATGATAATTATCAGGTTGTAAAAAAATTATATATTTTTAATTTAATAATTTCACTCAAAACAGAAATTATATTTCATTGATTTTTTTAGATTTATGAATCATAATGAAAATAATAAAATGAATTTAATTTTATCAAATTAAAATTCAATAAATATGGAATTTAACTCTCAATTAAAATTCTGAGATATAATGAAAACTATTTTTATAATAAAACAGATTTTGAAAAATATTTAACAATCTCATTCTCATTTCCTATAATTTTATAACTAAAATTGTGATAACCAATTATTATTATAGAAAATACACTATCATAATTAATCAAATGTTTCATGGATTATAAATGCACTTCACATAACATGGAAATATGTAGAAAAATATTTTTATATCCAAAAAATTATTGTATTGGGTGTTTTAGTTATATAAATTGAATATTAGATGTATTATAAGTAAATATTAAATCTATTTATAGAAATTTATTACAATTATGATACTCCTATTTATTCCATCCAATTAATAACTAGGTTGTAAAAGACATACTTAATATTTATATTTTATCTAACATTATTTCTCTTCCATATTATGTTTTGTGTTTCATGTCGATGAAGGTATTAAACAGATTGAATTATTTAAATATAATCATATATTAAAATATATGGGTGTTGCACCCACCACAAATAAAATACATCCTCAGATTTGTAAT
The DNA here is from genome assembly GCA_963277665.1 of Viscum album. NCBI lineage: Eukaryota > Viridiplantae > Streptophyta > Magnoliopsida > Santalales > Viscaceae > Viscum > Viscum album. The sequence continues at coordinate 1,623,971,417 of OY728158.1, forward strand.
TATCACTTACTAAAATAAAGATTGTGGGGATATTATTATAATGTATTTCATGTTGGATATAACATATAATATAAAATCATCATTAACATATATCACTAGATTATTTTAGTAAACATTCCTAAACCCACAATAATATTTTATACAATCATGTACCCAGGTATGTATTTAACATAATTATACAATCACCAATATATATATATCCCAAAACCATTTAAATATCTAAGACAATAAACTACACGAAAACCATATATTCTTCCAGAAATTAACACTCTCTTTGACAATCAAATTGTATTATCCCCTAGTTAATACGGTCACACACTAGTTTATATATATCATAATCCTCAAAAATAAGGTAATCATATTTAAACATATCATGGATAAGGTTTTCATTTAATCAAAAATAGCATACAATGATATAAATTCTATTTAAATAACATTTCTCAAAATAAATAGAACATTCATTACCTCAACCAAAAATATATTTTAATCCAATGATTTATCAATCCTGTAGTCATGTATACTCAAATAAATATCACTAAAACAATAAAATTATCATAAAATCAATTTCCAAGGTTATTGATACCATTTTATATATGTTTAAAAACATTTAATTAGGATCTAAAAATGAAAAATCCATATAAGTTTCACATAATAATCATGACATTTAGAATAAAACATAATGGAATCGATAAATATCACTCACTAATGAACCTGGATAAGTGTTTCAATATATAAATTTTATTAAAATATCAATCATAATATATTAGGTCAGACTAGTAAACTCTCATTTTCCATTATAAAAAAGAAAATAATATATACCCAACTTTTAATGTACACTCTTCTATTTTGTTATGAAACATATTTTTTTCATCAAAAAAAATTTTCAACTTCATTTTCACGATCATGATTAAATTATACACTAATACAATTTAAAATAAAATATATATAAATTATCATATGTGTAAGAAAAATCCATTATAATATGTATTCTCTAATGAATTATTAATTTCATCCATAGATACATTTATTTCAATATACATATCCTTCATTTAAATTCTCATGAGATTCCTAACAAAATACCTTAAACATGTTTGGAAATGAATCCTTCATAATGGATTATAAATAGAATGTGATTAACCAAAGAATATCTAACTAGAATTTCAAACTCAGTGAATAGTTTGAACTATTTTTCATTCACAAGGTAATGATTGAGTTAATTATCAATCCACCCATTTAAATGATATTAACCATATATAAACCTGTGATAGATTCTATATCCACTTTTAGTATACAAATTTTGATTTAATTTATTAAGAGAACTCCAAAATAATTAATTTATAAAAACAACATATATTTTTCTCTTACATATAATTCTCACATAAAATTATTCCTAGTATTTTCACAAATTTTACATTATCATAATCCATGAAATATTCAATATTACTTCAACTATCAAAGTGGGTTATCTATTCCTCTAAAATTATAATAGACTGTAATATATCAAACCTTAAATTTTCTAGACCATCATCCAATCCTCAAAATATATCTGAACCTACTCTAACTACAAATATGACACACCAAACCCACAAACTCAAATATGATGCCTAAAAAATAATTATATAATAAATTTTATACCAGTTGTTGATTCATGTACATAACAATCTCATAATTAGATTATATAATTAAACTATTACTAGATATAAACTCAATATAATTTTTAGTTTTATATGTTTAGATAATTAATATAAAACCTAAACTAAAAAAAACCCATGTGTTTCTCAACTAATGTATAGTATCTACTGTATGTGAAGCCACTTGATCAAATAATTATTGAAAATACCCTATAAATGCTTCATATAATCTATCCATTTAGAAAAAAAATTGTATAACAATATTCATCCTATACATGGAAATTTAAACTTAATATGGGGTGTGCTCAAATGCCCCGTAATGGAAAAAACACAACATAGGAAGACAATGAATAAACATGTAATAAATATTATGGTATGATAAATTAATCATCGTAATTCTATAATCAACTAAAACTAAGATCATAATATATATATGGTTATAAATTAAAAAAATAGATCACATGAATAACAAAAACTGAATTCATAGTGATGTAATGTATAATATCAAACAACTTGGTTTTGAAATCAATACCTCAACCAACACACCATTCTTATCATCAAGGTTGTATCCATTTCATCATTCTTATCATTAGAATAATGTTGAGGATATCATATTCAGTTTGGAAGACAATAACCAAATATCTAAACCAGTTTGTCTTATTATACCTATCGATGAATCAAGGGCTATAAAATATTGGTGCCCACCAATCACTTTTTTTAAGTCTAATTATTCCATTATTTGAGAAAATGTGTAAAAAATGCATAATAAACAATTACATTAATCATACTCATTGGAATAATGACACACAGGAATTCCAATAATTTTATCCATGTCTTTAAAATGGATTACATGATAATAAACCATCAAGATAAATAATTGTGATGCTTAAAGAATACATATTCAAATATCATAATTAATTAATAATCATCTACATCAGAATATAAAACATTAAAAATTTCAATAGTTCCTCAATAAATAAATTTAAAAATAATATTTGTTAGAATAACTCAAAATTACTACATATAGAGTTATGGTTATATAGATAAGTTAATAATTTCACTAATTAGTCTATATATGTAATCATGATGAATTACCTTTATTCAAGGAAATATAAATAGGGAATTCACAGAGTAAACATAATAGAAGAAAAGTTATGAAAATTCAAACTATATGGTTAGAAAAGTAAGAGGAAATGATTAATCATTCTTATGATATAAATGAGCATTTCATAATAAGTATAGATATAAAATTAGGATGGTCATAAAATAACATATCCCTAGATTAAAAAATGAAACTCAGTTTAATGTAGACATAAATGAATAACATCCATTCCAAAGAATTCTTCGAACTATTTCACATAAGAAGGGAACAAGATTCAAATTATTTCATACCATGAGTTAAATCTTGATATTGTATATATATATATATATTATATAATAAATCATGTAACATAAATAACATGAATTTAAATACTTTTTAATATGAAAAGGGAAATGGTGTCGAAAACATAAATGGGTTTTTTATAAAACATTTTCAATATTTTCATTAAATAAAAAAATACAAGTAACCTTCAAGAAAATACATATGAAAAGGTAAGCTCAAATATTTTTTACAATTAAATTTTTAAATAATATCAAATAATATAGCCATGAAAAAAATTTAAATTTATTTATTGAAAATGTGCATATAGTGATAAAATGTTTGATAATGAATTCAAAAGGAAACTTTTAGTACATTGAATATATATTAACTGAAACCCAACATAGAATTTTTTTGATTAAAACAAATTCATATATATGTTATTAGAAAAAATCAGATTCTAAAATATAACTATGGGAGAACCCAAGATTGTAAAAACATATATCAAGATAAAAATCCATAACATACGGGAAAAATATTTTATCTACAAATATACCTTAATAAAAAAATAACTTATAAGGTAATAAATATTTGTAAAGTATTTATGTGGTAGGAATGTAAATTCGTATAAAAACATATATGAAACCACATAATAAAATCTATTAGTATAATGGTTGTAACAAATATGAATCATTTTAATATAATTTTGATATCTCAATGAATATTTTTTTACCAAATAATATTAGGATTGGTGTAAAAAATGAGTCAAAATAAATATGGTGGAAAAACAATATTTTTATTAGTATATAAAAGAATTATTAGTAAATAAGTTATAAAAGATTTTCATTATTGGGGCCCCGAAAATGAATAACCCTTTTTTATACATCCACGAGGTATGTTATCCTCTTTTATCACAAACATAGTTATCTTATCCAAATTATTAATTACCTTACCCATATAAATTTTCATTTATAGTCTTCATATATAGTCATTCCCAATATTAATTCTTGTTAGATATTAACTATTTTCAATATCGGATGTAAGTAATCGTGTCAAATTTGAACTATTATTTTAAAAATAGTTTTGGAATTAATTATTGATAAAATTTTCATTATTAAAATAATATTTAATATATTATAACATATTATCAATAATATTTATAATTTTATATTTTTATTCTGTAGTAGTTTTTGTTCCAATAAATGAAGATGAAATTGATGATGATCTTGGTTTAGTGAATCTCAATCAATGAAAGACGTTTTCTTAATTACGGCATTTAATAATAACATGAAAATATCAAAAATAAAAAAAATATTTAAATAATTATATAATATTGTACCATGAAAAACAAAAGGATGGTGAACATCTCACGTTGGCACATACTAGTCAGGCGGAACCCATATTGGGAAATGGCCATATGGTGGGACCACTGGATGTCCCTAACACTGACGTTTTCACCTAGAGAGAATTTGGAATCCATCCTTACCCCCTGAAGGACATCACTCAGACATCCACAAGGTCATCGACAAAGCATAAAGAACCTCCAATACAATGCTCAAATCCAATGCCGATGCACAACAAACCACCATACTCGGACCCTGACCCAAAATCGCACGCAACAGAAATTATAACGATGGAGGCCTGTGGAATGGAGAGAACCCCAATGCTGGGCCCAATTACCTGTAGAACGTGGAAAAGGATGCAATACAGAGAAAGGGACGATCACGCGGAAGACTCTAACCCTAGGGTATGGAAAAGACATAATGAAATAGGCCAATCAGGGAGGAACCCCACCAAAAGATGGAATATTACAGGTGGAGGAACAAGTCCGGAGGAACCAAAGGCGGTGGCGGGTGAGACCCACCCTCGCCTAGAGCAATGATTGTTTTATGCTGGAACAGTCATGGGCTTGGACACCCATGGACGGTTTGCATGCTTCAGCGCAATTGTAATCAATGTCTCCCCATTATAGTTTTCATGTCCGAAACAATACTAGAAAACAAGGACACCAATGGTATTGCCCTAATGTGAGGCTTCTATGGCTGCTTCCCGGTCCCCAGACAAGGCCATTCTGGGGGCCTTTGTCTCCTTTGGAATGACAATATCGACATCAAAATTTTTTCCTTCTCCTTGCACCTTGTGGAAGCGACCATTAAAATGGACTCACACCCACCCTGGACCTTTGGGAGCATCTATGGATGGCCATCCCAAAATTAAATGGTGAAGTCATGGGATCTTATAAGCAAGCTGCGACATGACATACTGAGCCCTATTCTCTTTGGAGCTGATTTCAATGAGATTATGTTCCATAAGGAAAAGGGAGGTGGAATCATATGACACTCAGCCTTGATGCCAAACTTCAAGGACACGGTATCGAGGGTGTAATTGGTCGATCTGGGGTACATAGGAAATCCTTTTACATGGTTACGAGGAAACACTGAAGGCACCCACATCGCTGAGCTCCATGATCGATTTCTGCGATCTCCTGACTGGATTAATCTGTTTAACATGTTTCATGTTAACCACAAGACCCTAAACTATTTGGACCACTTCCCAATTTTCATTGATTTTACGGGAGGCAAAAGAAATCAACAACATAGCCGACCCTTCATATTTGAGAGATTTTGTTCAAATGACCAGGAATGCGAAGAGGTGGTCCGATCAAGCTGGAAGAGTTCTCACGATGATGTTGGACTCAATCTCCAACAGGTCGCACACGAGCTGAGATCTTGGAGCAACAAGAAATTCCACCACCCAAACAGGCATTGTGATATCCTTGAAAAGAAATTTCAAAACTTACTAAGGCTACCCCCATCCAATTGCAATATCTCCAAGATTGGTGCCACTCAAAGAGAGATAGACAGGCCCCTACACGTTAAAGAATGCTTCCGGGCTATGCCGGCGCGGGACATCCACATTAAAGAGGTCGATGCTAATACAAGGTATTTCCACCTGAAATCATCAACTAAATGCCAGAAAAATTTTATCAGGTGTTTATCCCAACCGGAGGGCAACAAAGTTTCTAACACCATATGTATTCAAAAAGCTTTGATATGCTATTTCCAGAACCTTTTCCCTATAGGAACTCCTATCATGTCTGCTGATGTGGAAGAATGAATTAGACCTGTGATCACCAATGAGATAAATCGATAGCTTACCAAAGATGTGACGAATGAAGATATATTCCTAGGTCTGAAACATATCCACCACACTAAGGCCATGGGACGGGATGGATTCCATGCCCTTTTTTAAACAATACTGGCACATCATTGGTTCTGACATCTGCAAAATGATTAAAATCATTTGGTCGGGGAATACAAGCATTTCCTCCATCAACGAAAATGTCTTAATCCTCATTCCCAAAATCAAGAAACCTCTAGTGATCCCTGATTTTAGACCTATCAACCTCTGCAATGTGTCCTATAAGATCTTCTCCAAAATCCTTGTCAATTGGCTACGCCCTTGGCTTCCTGATATTATCTCCAAGAACTAGAGCGCCTTCGTGGACAAGATATTAATTACTGATATTGAAATCGTGGCCCATGAAATGGAATGGCAGTTCCTAAGAGTTGTGATGCTGAATATGGGTTTTTGCACTAAATGGACAGATATTGTCATGCACTGCATCTCGACTGTTTCCTTTAGAATCAAGGTCAATCGGGAGATTACTAGAGGAATTTTCCCAACCAGAGGACTGTGCCAGAGAGAGCCCCTCTCCCCTTTTTTTTCATCTTGGTGGCAGATGTTTTCTCCCACCTTATTTCCAGGGCTACTTCCTCTAATTCCAATCATGGGGAAAAGGTATGCCATGAAAGCCCACCAGTGTCACATCTCTACTTTTCTGACAAGTGCCTCATTTTCTCAGAGAAAATACGAATGAATGTCGAGTGATCATCCATGCGATCCAGTAGTCTGAGTGGGCATCTAGACAGTCTATCAATCATAGTAAATTGGAAATCTCCTTCAGTGTAGGGGTGCCTCTGGCCAAGTTAAATGATCTTTGTGCATCAGCAGGCATCCACATGGTCGATAAACATCAGAATTATCTCGGACTTCCCATTGTTATTGGCCTGTCCAAAAAATAATTCTCTGCTTCTCTAGTGGATAGGATAAGGAAAAAATTTCAAGGGTGGACCCCAAAATGCATCTCCAAAGCTGGCAAAGAAACCCTTATTAAATCTGTCATTCAGTCTATCCCAAGCTATTTTATGTCACTGTTTAAGCTCTCGGCTTCTATCATTAATCAGATCTATTCCCATACTGCAAACATCTGGTTGGGGAAAAATTATGGAAGGAATAGACCCCACTAGATGGCCTGGGAGAAACTCTGCACACCCAAGTCGGATGGAGGGATGGGATTCTGGAATCTTCTTCTCTTCAATGACGAACAGTTGGAAAAGCAAGGATGGTGCCTCATTAATTTCCCATCTTCTCACTGTGTGTGGGTACATGGAGCTAAATACTTTCCGAACACGGATTTCCTTGTTTCGTCTCTTGGCACTAGACCTAGCTTCCTCTAGAGAAGCATTTTCAGGGCCCGTAATCTCCTAGAAAAAGGGTTAGGCTGGAAGATTACGAACTGATCATCTGTCAACATCTGAACTGATCCCTGGCTTGTCGATAAGGATGGTATGAGGGCTACATCCCCCACCCAACCAGGTCTTGAAGATGCCACCATGAACTGCCTCATTTCAGACCAAGTCCTGAGGTAGTGTTTTGAAAAGAACCATGGACAGTTTAACGAAAGATACCGAAGAATAATCCTGAGCATCCCCTGGGTCCCCGATGTAGGCCCCGACTATCTTTTTTGGACAAATGATATTTCATGAGAATTCACGGTGAGATCAGGGTACATATTAGATCTTGGCATGCACGCTTTAGACTGGTATGAGGAACCATAGAAATTGATTTTGAAGCTCAATGTCCCCAAAAAATACGCCAATTTTGGTGGCAGGTGTGCACGTGAACTCTCCCTACCATGATCCCTCTCTCTTACTAACATATGGACAGTGGTGAGTCCTGCCCTTTCTGCCTGAACATTCCAGAGTCTCATTTTCATGCCATCATTCACTACCCAGCAACTAAGGAAATTTGGAATTTATGGGGCCTTGTTTCAGATGCTTCTCTAGACATTATCTCTGACATGCCCGATCTTCTGATGCGTTGGTGTTCCACTCTTTCATTGTTTAAGGTTGGTTCTCTTATCACACTGGCTTGGATTATTTGGGTTCAGTTTAACGATTCTTTTTTTCACCACGTTCATAAACCTCCCAAATTATGGATTGAATGGGCCATCTCTTGGATTGAGGTCGGGAAGGACCACAAAGAACACTCTATGCCAGGTGTATCCTCCTCCTGTCCCCAAAATTGGATCCCCCAACGGAAGGGACTCTAATGATTAATGTGGATGCATCTCTCCCCAAGGATGGGCTTGTTTCTCTCGTTTTCCTGGCCCGAACTCATTTGGGGAACATCATTGCAGCAAAATATGAATCACACCACGCCTTCTGGGAACCTACAGTTGCTGAGGCATCGGCCATCCTTGCAGCTATGATTCTCATTGTGGAACATGGATGGTTTGATATCATCATTGAGTCTGACTGCCTCACTGTGGTCGATGCTATTAACCACAACGATGCAGGAATCGAGTCATTTGGCCTCATCATTAGGAGAATTCTCTTGCTTCTCCAAGGCTTTTCTTGTTGCACCTTCTCCTTTACCAAAAGGGAATGAAACAATGCGGCTCATCAGCTTCTGGCCTCAGGCCTCTTCGATGTCAACCAGCTCTGGCTGTACAATTTCTCTTCATGGCTCTGCTTATGTATGGATTCTGATCTTCTTCATTAATGCTATATGTCCTTCTTTTCAAAAAAATGTAGTGATCTAGTTATAATATAATTATAATAGAATCAAAATGATAAAATATAGTTTTTATTAGTTTATATATTTAAATTTCATGTAATTATAATAATAAGTAATTTATATGAACATATTAAATAATATGAATAAGAATATTCTCCTTTTAGTATGCTAGTTTGAAATGATTATTTTAATTATGTTTGTTTGGTGATCATTACATTAATAGTTTTTCTCATGTAACACACTAGAACCATAATTATAATATATAAATATTATTTACACATTAAATACATTATTATGAATACCCATCTTATGATTTAATGAAAATAAAAAAGTAAAATAATCATTCCATGGAGGTGGAAGTCCACACTTAAGCATGGTTGATGATTTCACGATCTATAGATTTTGGAAAATGGGTAATGTGGTTTATCATTTATGAATTTGAAATTTTTATTAATATGATACTTTGATATATTATATACTCTATTTGATTAAATATTGTAATGTGTTGATGGAAAAAGAAATATGTTGTGCCTTAGAGGTGTTAGTCCACACAATGCACAAATGCCAGTTTTTTTTACTAATTGAAATGGGAAACATGCTTAATTTTGTACAATTATTATAATAAAAAAATTAGACTATTTCTAATGATTATATAATTTTAATATGGGGTAATTGACTTTTAATAATAAAAAATGAACATAATGAAATTAAAATTAGAAAGGAGGAGTAAGAAATTTATAACATAATTTGTTGATTTTCTTCTTTGAAAAGTTGGTTAAGTCTTTGAGGTATTGTATATTGAGAATAAAAAAAATAAATTAATTTGTAATGGAATATTTATTGTAGGTTTTTATATATTATGTTTAATAATAAATTGGATTTAGTGTGAGGGTATGTGAGTGGAGGTTTTCCAATTAATGAAGTCAAAAGCAGTGACATTTTTGTAAATACCCATTGATATTCAGTAATTCAAAATCACTATTAAAAAATGTGGCTCAAAATTGATATATAATGGATTGGTGAAGACATAAATTTCATAAATTCCTTAAACATACATTATATAACTTCTTAAGCATGTATTATCCTTTTAGACTTGGCTAATCCCTTTAAACAAAAATTAACACTTTCTTGAGTATCGTTTTCTTACCTATGTAATTTACCAATTTATAAGTAAATAATGTGAAAAATTCTAAATAATGTGGAACTTATGATTCTAATTTTAAATCAATTTTATTGTATTCATTTTCTAAAAGGTAGTGAAATTAGTTATAAATATAACATTTATAATGTGTTAAATATGTATTAAAAGAATGACATTCATATTATAAAATGTTTTCTACTTGTTTATAAACCAAATTATATATTTTTAATTTTACAATTTCACATAGAGGATAAATATTTAAAAAAATTGTTTTCATAAATTTTCAAATCATACTTATAAGAAAGTCATTTCATAAAATGGAATGGTATTTGTGAAAACTATAGGTTTGGTTATTCACGTTAAAATAAATATTTTAAAAGTACCTAAAAATAAAATACAAATAATATTTTAATGATAATACAAAAAGTTAATTGATTTTTAAAATATTAAATTATTAAAATTTGAAATATAACATTTATATATAAATTTGAAAAACAATGAAAATATTATTTTATAGGAAATTGGATATTTAATAAATTACCATTCTTTATAATATTACATAAAATTTTGTATTTGAATTAGTATTAAGAAATTATTCATATCTCATATATTTTAAATTTATTTATCATAATTTTTTTATATAGGAAATTCATATATCTTAAAAAGTAAATATTTAGCAAAGCATAATTAGAGGCATAAAATTATCATGTTAGTTATTTTAGCTATATCAGTTGAATTTCATAAGTATTAAAAGTATTTATTCTATTTTTTTCTTTAAATATTTTATTAAATCACGTACTCCTTTTTTATTGCTAATTATCATCTTGGTTTTCATGGCCAGGCTTAGTATTTTTATTTTTATCTAAATAAATTTTTTCATTTTAGTTTTATTGTTTCATGTAGAGAACAAAATTGAACACATTGGTTTATTTAAAGGTAATAATAAATTAAAATATTACGGTGTAATATTTATCCTATTTGAAAAGTACCTATTATTTGAATTACTATCCTCAGTATTTGTAGGAAATAGTTTATAAGGGACTTCTAGGAGTAAAGTTTCTCATAAGGTGGAAGTATATTTGAAGGCCTTATGCAGATGTAAATTATTCTTTCCCAAGAATCAAAAATAAAATTGAGCCACATAGTTGTTACATGATTACAAATTATTTTTTCAAAAAGAAGTAATATCATTATAAAAAATTATTTTGGAATTGTCTACTTTTCAATGAAGATACCATGACCGCACATAAGATTATTTTTGTGACATTAAAAATGAAATATATCTATGATTATGGTACACAATCATAAAAAATAGGGAAAATTATGTTCTACATGACCATGATGGGACTACTAATCCAGGTAATATTATTTTCATAGATTATCTATATAAACCCATTCTTTCATTCAAAAATATTCCATAATTTTATGAAAATACTCAATACATTTCAGAAATACTCAACCACATACCATAAATTATAACTATAATTAAGGATTAATTTATTAAAACATCTTCAACAGATCACAAAATAATTATTACATGTAGGAAACATCATAACCTGGGGAAATGAAACATATGAAATTGTGATCTATGATGTTCATTAATGGTAAACAATGTAATTATTAATCAGTGATCATATGAATTTGTTAGATAAAAATAAGGGTATAATATCATGAATATAACTTAAAATGTTAAGAAACAATATGTCATTAATCCCAAAAAAAATGCATGGAATAAAATATTAAAATATCAAAATACTTGATTCATAAGTGTGGGATATCATCTATGATCAGTCAGGAACCATAATGTCATGTCCGATAAGTGTGGAACCTTCAAAATTATATAAACTATTTAATATGATATGTTTATCTAATGTGACCATCAAATCATAGTGGGCATGGAATCCCTACCCATTTCCAATATCGTAACTGATTTGGAATCACCAACTACATCCCATAGTGGATCAAAAACATAGGATTATTTCATATGGTGGAAAAATCATGTGAAATTACATCCTATAGAGGATCAATAAAATAATGTTGTTTCCCCTAGTTATCTCCTGTGATATAAGAAAAATTAGAAAATGAAAGGGAATATGGTTTCCTAAAAATTAATGGAAATCCAGTTTCATAAAAATTTCATCAATCCATCATAGCATAACCATTGGAAAATTAATGTGTTTTACAAAAATATATTCATAATAATGATAAAACATCTATTTTTGGAATATGTGTGGTACCATTTATTCATATCACAAGTAAATAATATGTTACATTAATTTTTTAATTGTTTATGAATAGATATTCCATAAAAAGATCATTAATATTGTCTTGAGGAAACTATCATTTCTATTTTAAAACCACTTGTTTAATATATAAAAATTTAAAAAACTATTAAAGAAAATAATTAATTTTTTACCACCATGGAAAATAATTCGAAATTTTTAAATCATTGAGAGGCCATTACAGTAAGAAATACATTTCATATCATATATTTTATAAAATACTCCTTTAACATTTTTCGAAGAAATTCAAAAGTAAATCATTCAAGGAATGATCTAAATATTCCTTTTAAAAAATTAAAAACATATATGAACGGGTAAAAGGTACATTAATAATCATTTTATAATATTAAAAAACATATTGAAATCATTTTTATAAAATAATTATATGGAAGAGAATTATTTTTGGCCAAAGAGAGAAATAATTCATTTATAAAATAATATTTTAGTCCCCAGACTTATCCAAGAAAATAAAATGAAGGATATATGAGTTATTTATAAAAAACCAAATAAAAATGAAAAAATTTTATTTCTTGAATTATGGATCATAAGAATCCATCATTGTAAATTAATAAAAAATAATCCTAATAAACATTGTGATTGTAACATAAAAACATTACAACATTTGTAAATTTTTTATAATAAGCCCCTTGAATGGGAAAAACATAGATGGATACATATTTAAAATAACATAAATAAAAATTATATTAATAATGCATTAATGGAAACCATACATACCATAAAAATTAAATAAGTGATGAATATGTCATGTTCCTGTCGAAAATAAAAGTGAGATGAAAATCCATTAGTTAAAGTCACAATTTCACTTGTATATGTTAGAAACTCCTAAATAATTAACATATACTTATAATAAATATATTCATGAACTATAACAATACATATAATAACTCATATTATTTACTTATAACCATTTATCATTCTTTTGTTAACAATTTTTTATTAAAATCATTGTTCTGGGTGATAACTACTTCATTTTCAAGTATGTTTTGGTTCAGTAGTTATAGTAATTTTATATTATCTATGGTTTAATCCTATCCATATTGTTTAAAATGATATAAATATCATATAATTCACTATATACATATTTAGAGTCTTATATAATATTTAATGAATGAAAAATGTAATATACTATTTATGGAGACAGTAGGTCACACGCAGTCAATAACGGTGTTTCATTAATTAACAGATATAATTAAATAAACGAAAAAATATTTCACCATTAAAAATAAGTATAAAATAACATATATCATAAAAATATACAATATATTTCCTTTTTACCATCCATGAGAATTGAAAATGAAAAATGGGTCACATAGCTTTGTGGATGCGGTTCTTTAAACGTAGGCACGATAGACATTATCGTTTTCCAACAGATTGAAAGGTAAAAAGCTTGTTTTGATATTATAATTAATAAATATTATTATTCCATAAATAGAATATAAAATAATTAAATTAATATATATATATATAACCCCGAGGGGTGGTGAATGAAAGAAAGTAAATTAGTTCATGAGGCGGTAGTCTTCTATACACACGATTGACAGTTTCTTTTCCCCACTGATATAAGTGAAGATTTTTATAGTTTATTCCATAAAAATAAAAATAATATAATTTTATGTTATATAATACAGTTTTTATATTGTAAATATTAAAACATGAATTAATTTGGTAAGAGAATAAATAAAAAAGATAGACCTTAGTGGAGATAATTACCATAACGTTGAAAAACCACCATTGGATCTCTTTTAAAAGAGAATTGGGTTGGTATTTTTGGAACAAACGAATCTCTATAATGTATATAATGGTGGTTTGGAGATATTTTTTCTTGGTTTTGTTGATAAATATAGCTTAATAGTTTTGAATAGGTGAAGAGAGACGATGCTATATTATAATTGACGATAACAGTCATTTTTATAAACACCCAAAAACATTCTATAATGGGAAGTCACTCTCAACTAAAGTGCCTAAGAAATTAAAAATAATGGATTCGAGGTAATTATCCTTTTTGTGACACCGCCACCATCCAAAATTAAACATGTTATTCTCTTTTCCTCTATGTTTACTTTTACAATTTTATTTTTCTCCACAAAAACTTGTTTAACTTGATTATTTATTTATTGATCTTAGTAATTTATACATTAAGAATAATAATAAATGATAATTTATATATAATTTATCTCCAATGATTATAAATATGATATATAATTTGTAAAATAAAATTTCTATGTGTGTGGAAAATAACATTTAACAGATGTTTATGTAAAACACAACACCATGTTATAATGTTAAAGTGGTAATTAATTTTTATTAATTTTTTCACTATAAACTGAGACCAAAAATAAATTTTTCCTTAAATAATAATAATAATAATACTAATAAAATATATTTAATAAATTTTTTTAAATTAAATTTAAAAAATATTCAGTATAAAATTTATGATTAATCCCGCAAGCGTGACAGAAATGAAATTTTTCTAAATATTTTTTTATGTTCAAAAAATTATATAAAATTTTGAATATAAGTTGTATTCATAATATTTTAATTGAATTAATTATAATATTATTTATTAATTATTATTAAAAAAATTAGAACACAAACAAAAATATTTAAATGCATTAAATGAAAATTTAGTTTTAAATAACCATAACTATTTGTCTCAATTCAATGAAAAATTAACATCTTCTAAAGACATATCGGAAATTTAAAAAAATATATTTTTTCATTTTTGATTTAGAAATATAATTTTAGACATTCATATTAATTTCATATGATTATAACAAATTCCTTGTTAAAATACATGTTATGTGGAACAATTTTTTATATAAATACAGTTTTTAAAAATATAACATCATTTATTATAATACTTGGACTAGAATAAATACTTAATGAATGATAAATCATTTTATAGAACATATAATAAATAAATTTCATTAATTTTTTTTTACCAATATTTAATAATTAAATTTTGTAATATAAAATCACATTTCATGCTTAATTTGTTTTTTGGAAAACATTTCTTTTACATTCAAATTAATTATATTTTCATTTCCATTTAATTAGTGACAAATTAATATTTTTATACATGTTTGAGCCATATTATTTTCATAATCTAGTTTTTTATATTCATAGAGAAAAATTAAATTTATTATTTATAAATTTCACCTTAAGTAATAATATTTTAGTAGTATATCCCAGTTTATTTAAACCTAGTGTTGAGTTTAATAGAAGATATGGAAGAACATAAATTTATTTCAAAAACAATTCATAAGATATAGGGGAGTTACATTATACAAACCTTAAAATAAATTTTCCCCAAATAATTACATCACTATAATATAAATTTCTGATGATATTTTTTATCATCATATCCTTATGTTCGCATTTAACTTCCTCAAATTGGTGGTCGCACAACAAAATTGTATCTAGGTGAGCAGTATTATTTCATAGAATATTTTGTCTATGATAGATAATTTCCTCTAATTGTTCCTTAAAATAAATCTATTATTCTATTAGTGTAACCTTTGATTGTAGTACATATAATGTTTCATGTATGTACTTCCTTGGGAGAGATACACGGATAACATCATGGACTTGAGACAGGTTTGGTGGAATCACCAAGTGATAAGATACCTTACCAACTAAATCAAGAATATTTAATGGGACAATATATCTAGGCATCATCGTCCCCTTATTTAATAACTGCAAAACCTTCTTCCATGGATAAATGTTTAGAAAAATTTTATCACCAACTTCAAAATCTACATCAAGATGATGAATTTTAGAATAAATTATACATCATCCTTGAGCTACCTTGATGTGTTGTTGAATTGTTTTAATTTCCAATTCTATTCTATCATCAAACTAAGGTCCAAATGTTTTTTATTCTTTAACTTCATCATAGAACATTTAATTTATACAATTATTTCAATATAAGGATGCATATGGAGCTATCAGTATGACTGAGTAAAATCTATTATTGTAGGAAAATTCAACTCGACGTAGGTGTTGATCCAAACCACATTTAAAATCTATAGATGTGGATAAAATATTTCACCATGGGAATTAATTATTCTATCATACATTATATTTTTTAGTATGATAAGTAGTGTGGAAACTCAAATCTATATCAGGGGATGGTTAGAGGAATCTCTATAACAACAAGGTAAACCTCAGATCCCAAATAGATACAACAGAATGTGGATCTCCAAGAAACCATAAAACTTAATTAATGTAATTTGTTTTGAAATATAATCATGATAAAAATCCTATTTAATTGAAATGGGTTTTATTGAATCCATAAGGTGATCAACTACACTCCACATATTAGTATTCCCTTTATAAAGTTTGGGGAATATAATATCAAAATCAAGGGTAATGTTTTCCCACATTAAATATGGTATTGGTAATGGTTGTAGCATACCTTGAGACATATATATCATAGCCTTAAATTACTAACATACTGAGAAATAGGAAAAATATTCTGAAATATATCTCTTCATTCGATCCCAATAAATAAACTCATTAAAATTTCTATACTTCTTTGTACTTATAAGATGAATAGAGAATAAATAAAATTGAGATTCCAAAAATATACCCTTCATCAAATATGGTATGGATAGAACACATACAGAGCTCATGAAACCTTTCATTCCATCTTAATCAAGGTGGAACTATGACCCAATTTTGAACTTCTTCATTAGCCCTGCATCCAACTTGTATTCCAGTTTAATTTTTACTTGGTATGATGGGTTAACACTCATTTAAGAAATATAATATTAATCCCCATCCAAAAAGAATTATAGATCCAACCAATAAAAATATTGAAATATTGGGAATTCTCGGATTCTCATAATAGATAACATAGTATATTCTCTTAGACTCAATGCATTGACCGACTTATTGATCACCATAGGGATGTAACTTATTGATTAGTCACAATCATTTGTTACTCCAACCCATATTCTTATCCTAAAATTGAAATATCTCTTTATTAAAATATACACCAAATATTTATTATGAATATATATATCACTTATATGTCTGTAAATATAATTCTTCTATATCATTAATGATAAAAAATATTAAAACAAACTCCAAATTAGGAGTTGGGTAATTTCTCTCATTAACCATCAGTTTCAATAAATCACAAGGTATAAAAATATAATTCTTCATGAGAATGCATCTCAATCCCTTAATTGATGCATCACAATATATTAAAAACACTTATCTACATCAGTGTAATTTATTTGCAGATGATCTGATTGACCATCTATTTAGCTCTTTGATATTTTCTTCACATTCATTTGTTTAAATAAAATCGGTTCCCGTCATTGTTATCATGGTGAGTGGAATAGAATTCCATGATAAATTCACTAGAAATTGACAACAAAATGTATCGAAACCATGAAATCTAAGTATCCTAGTCATCGTGGTTGGTATAGTTCATCTTTAAATAATAGCAGCCATTGGTGGATCTACATATATACCAACTCTTGAGATTATATGACCCAAAATGAATCTGTTTGTAGTTAGAAGTTTCACTTGGTAAATTTTTCCACCAAATAACCCTTATTTAATATCTTCATTACAATTCTCAAGTACCCTTCTTGATTTTCCTTCATCATTGGATATTTATGTATATATTCTATAAATAATACCATAAAAACATCATTGTAATCACTAATGAGTATATTCATTAAGTCTTTAATGATAGAGGGGTATTAGTACGACCAAATGGAATCACTATATAGTCATGGTTTTCATACCTTTTTCAAAATGTCTAATTGGGAATATCCCCCATAATGAGCCTCAATTTATAATTTTAAGAATGATTTTAAATCCTGGAAAATTATTAAGTTATGTGGATTTGATCAAACAAGTAATCAATATAGGGTATATGATACATGTTCTTGATTGTGATTCTTTTCAGTTCCCGATGATCAATATAGAGTCACCTCAACCCGTATTTCTTAATAATAATAATAATATCACCCCATTTTGGAATATATGGGTCAATAAATACCATTTAATGATTCTTGTATAACTTCTTCTTCAAATTCAGTAACTCAATTATGGAAATTCTATAATGAATATTTGAAAAAGGTGTAGCAATAGGTATGAGTCCTATTGGGAAATCGACTTCAATGTTCAATAAAATACTAAGTAACTCTTCCATAAATACATTGAAAAAAACCAAGAAAGTAAGAATTTCATTGATGTTAAGTTTCTACCTAACAAAATCATATAAACCCCCTTTTAAATTTTATTCCAGACCCTTATAATGGATGACTTTTCTATTGGATGTTTGTATTCATCATCCTACCAATAAATGAGTATGTGTTAATTTTTAATATATAATATGACTTCGCCCCAAAAAACATGATATGGGATCCATATAAATTAATTTAATCCAACCATATAATCATGTAAAATTTAACTAAATGGATATTCACATTATTTTTATGATGAAAATTACCCCAAACATCAATCAAATATGAAGTTTATACTTGAGATATGACCATTGTAAAATTAATATTTTTCAACACTAACATAATATCTAATTTTTTAGCTGGTAATTTAATAAAAATTTCAATTTCCAAATATGTAAATGGTGGGGTATATACATAATTAAATTAGACATTAAAATCTCTATAGTAGATAATAAGTTTTCCTTTTACCATGTCATTCGTATAACCCACTTTAGAAGTCATTATCGCATGTTATTTCCCTTTGTATTTTCCCTTAAAAGGTTTCTCATGTTGATCATATTCATAAAATTTTATATTTATGAAAATGTTGGAATAATTCTTATACACTTTAAACCAAATGAACTTGATCATGGATGGCATATTACTCGGCGTCTTCATATCATTGATTTTGTAGAATGGCCCAATTATTTCATTTAGAAATTCAATTGAATTATGAATCACACTTCCAAATTTAATGCACCTCATAGTTCCCTTAAATTATTACCCTTAATTTTTCTTCCCTTATTTAGAAAATATATGTGGATGAAAATTATTTTCACTATGTTCTTCATTTGAGTTTATCGAAACTTGTTCTTCCTTTTTCATATCAGACCATAAGATTTATGGGCAACTCCAATATATATTACCACCTAGATATCACATTGAATGTTTTTTCATAGCTACAATATTATCTTATGTATAAACCCCTACAAAAAAATGGTTTTAGGCCACTATGGAATGGATCTCCCATACTTTAATGTTAGTTTATAATACCATAAGAATACCTCACTAGTCTTGTTATGTTTTCCTCATTATTACCAATGTATTCATCATCCTTATGCATTAGGACAAGTAATTATTTATAAATTATTTTTCATATACTATTTGGATTGTTCATATTGAAAAATAATCTATTAAACTAACCCCACACCATGGATTCAATTTCATCATATTTCCTCATATTCATAACATGTGTCTTCTATTGACCAATTTCACCATAAAAATGATAGATGGTAATAATTATTTTCTCATGATCCAAACACTAGTGGATGGAAAAGGTACTTTCAATGGAACTGATCCATTTATTAGAATCTAGTAGATGAGAAGACCCACAAAATTAATATGTATATTTCTTCCCCAAGTATTGAATATAATGATGTTCCATCCTACTATTGTTTATAAATTTCACTTTCCATATAGCTTGATAATGTTACATAATCATAGAAAAAATATTCTTTACTCCATCTCCAGTAGAATTTCATATTTTGGGTAGAAAATGATATCTTTTTCCATCACATTTCTCATTTTCATGATTTTTTTCTACATCCATCCATTGAGTGAAACCAAAAATCACAGTTTAAGCAACAATAATCATATTAAGAAAACACATAGTGATCAAAAATATTTTATAAGATGTCAATATAATGAATCATTATTTTCTGTCTATGAATCCATAGGTTTGCATATGTCATTTATGGTAATCTTCTATTAAATTCCTTCATGGTGTTTTCTAACATGTTCATAAATAACTAAAACACATCCCATGGGATTTTAAAAATAAATGTGCATCAAGGAAAGTTATCATGAACCATGTGACGATCAATTCCAAGACCAATATTCTGTTTTTCAGAGTTATCACCCAAGGTAAAACTACACAAGACACACATCCAAAAGTTGAATCAGAATAGGGATGTAATTTATTAAAAACCCATCAATCTATCCTTTACAAAAAATTACAGGAAATTTTGTTATAATTTGAATTATCACTTGGGTTATTACTTGGGTTTCTTTATCCCTAATATTCCAAGAATGACTAGAATTTTCTCTAATACCATCAATTATAACACAGGATTTTCAATCAAATATATTATATCATTTTATATAAATATTCAATAAATTTCACAAACCCTCACCCAATGACAATAATTATTTAGTTTTTTTGTGAGTATAAACAAAATATTCTTACATCGAGAAGGATATTGAACATCTCCCTTAATGATACTCCAATTTAGTACTCCTCATAAACATACCCTGCTTAAAACATTTCTACATAAAGAATGAAGATGAAATCTATGAAAATGTGGGCTCAGATGCTATATAAGGATAAAAATGGGAGAATCTAATCAATTATAATATTAAAAAAAATTAACATACAAGTATATGAATATAAATACAACTTAAGAAATCCATACCCACTTCTTTAAGGAACGTACACATTATAAATGGTTTATTACCTCATAATTAATTGATTTGTTTGAAAATTAAATGGTATTATTTAGAGACCAAGTCATGAGAAGACATGCAATTCTGAGGCCCGGAGTGCCTAAAATGATCCATTGAAAATTTTAATGTTTTAAAAAGTGTTTTTGAGCGGTTTTCATAAAAAGGATCAATTACTCTTAAACTGGTGCTCATATTATAAATTAGAGGGAACTATTATGTTTAAGATTTTAGGATTTCCCTAGGTGTGACCTAGGATTAGTCGACACTGGCCTATAGTGAGAAAACCTTAAAATGGCATAACCATAAATAAAATAATGAAATAATTTTTTTTGTAGTCTTCATTACCCAAGAACGATGACTCACGTTGAAAATATGAGACCGCTGTTGAACTAATGAGGGTATGATTTCTTTAGGGAGACCCTAACATTGACATAAACATGTCTAAAATGGAAGGTAGTTGTTGGCCATAAATAAAATAATTCAATAAAGATATTTTATTTTCTAATAATTATAACTCATAAAAAGTTACTCTGATTAAAAATCCAAATCTATTTTTGAGTTCATAATGATAAGTTCCTCATAAGCCAGGCATATCCTTTACTAGCACAGGTTGAAGGAAATTGTTATTTATCATACATTTTAAGGAAAAATAAAATAAACGTAAAAATTTTATTTTATTCAAAATTGTTCACTCTCGTCCTACGACAAGATAACGATAATCCTAATTAATGAACCTTATTACTTATTTAGTGTATCAACATGGAAATACAATGTAACAAAAATTTTATTCATTTTTCATCAATTAATATCCTAACAAGAAAGGCATGATTTTAGGGACCATCCTGGAATTTCTATGAGGCTATGGTGGGTGACGGTGACGAATGATGAAGGAAAACCTATACAACGATGAACACTGGTGAATCAAACGATGGAGAAGACACCCCAGGCGATCGAATTCGGGATTAGAGATTTAAAAACAATGACGAATGATCATCCTAGAGAAATCAACTTTCCCATGTAGTGGTTTGATTACTTTTCTGTCTGAATTATTTCCCCCCAGATCTTTTTTTAAACGATGAACGCGAGTAAACACATGAACTAGTTAACTCGCATATCGATCATTCATAAATGATATTTTTGGAGAAATTATCAATGAATAAAGTGAATTAATTATATTTTCTCCACTCAATCATTTTAAGGGGTGCCGATCAACACCGTGACAAATGACGGTAGAGGTTCGTTCCTAAATATTGATTGTATGGATTTATCCACCTTGTTACACCCCGTTCTTGGTTTTATTCACAGATTAATGAATGAGAGACCATTTTGTGCTAGTTCCTCTGTGCAATGATCCCAAAATGTAGACCCTCCATCATGATGAACCAGAAGGTGTACAACAATGATGTTGGCGGCATATGCATGTTGATGGTGGCGCACCTCAGTGGAGGATGCCGTGAAAAACTGGTTGTGGCAGTTTAGAGGTGGCACACCACGGTGGCAGAGGCTGTGGCTAGTAGGGATTGCGTCGATGCAAGGTGTAATCACTTGTCGGGTGCCACATTTTGGGGAAGAGGCTATCAGATTGAGGCAAAAGACGTTGTAGAATTGGGGTGCCAGTAGGCCATAGTGGTGGAAGACCCTTGCGTCAGTAGGGGAAACATGTCGATTCAAGAGACCCATAACCATGCCACTAATTAATCTCGGTACAAAGTATGTAAGACAACATGTTGAGGGTGGATGTTTTCTTCAGTTGGCCCCATGTGGCGTGAACTAGACCGCCAAGAGGGTCAGGCTGGTGGCGGTAAGTAGGTCGGGCTGGTGGCACAAACTGGTCCACTTGGAATCCTCCGTTGGAGAACAACTAGCCCTTAGATGTGGGTTCGGCTAATAAGAAACTTGATAATGTTTGGTGGACCGGGTTGGGAATGAACCGGCCCACCATTTGTGGGATGAGCAGGATAAAACCAGGTCGATTGGTGACCTGACAGCCTTGACCCATGACTATATCGGGCCGGGTCTAAAAAGGCCCAATGGGCCTGGTCCAATATCCATCCCGGACCGGGGTGGCTCGGTCCCCACTGGGTTAGGTCAGGATGGCTAAAATGGGTCTGGTCATGCTTATCCCCTGGGGCGGGTTGGCCGAGATGGCCAGACCAGGTCAGACCAGGCCCAGACACAACCACCCCTATTTTCTAAAACGTCAATATCTTTCTGGCTAGGAGTTTTATTAGAGGGACTTCTTTGGTGCTAGAACCCTCATTATGAGGTGGTTCATTTGGAATGATCTAAGGAGGATAAAATAGAATTTGAAATTTCACTAGTGTCTTGAGGAGTGTATTATCTCATAATCCAGTACACTACGTGTGGGAATCCTGCGGTTGGATAAGACATGAAAACTATTGACAAGTGGGTATAAGTGACCCAAGAAGCCTAAATGATAAGAAGACCTATTTTGAAGAGCTATAAGTGGCTCTTATTGAACCATCAATAAGTGGATCTGTGTGAACCAATTATAAGGGGCCTTGTGTGGATCAGTTATATGTGGTCGTGTCTGGACCTTCTATGATGGCCTTAGTGTGGAGTAGCTCTGTGTGACCTGGGAGACCCATGGTGGGGAGTGGAACTGTGTGAACTAGCCTAACCATTTTACTCATCAGGGATGAGTACCTCAGTAGTCCAAGGTGTTCCTTTTTACGACCAATAGTCCTATTTTCCATACATTGAATTATACCCTGTGTGAGGGGTTCTTATTTTATGGTTTTTTTGTGTGTTCTTGCTCCATGGTCCTTCCATTGTTGGTTAGGGTCCCTAATTAGTATTGTGTTACACATCCCAACTGTAATGCCCTGACCCCAGTTACCCAGAGTCAGTGCATTACTACATAACATTGCCATGATCACAAGAAAGATCATGTCTCGAAAG
Source organism: Viscum album (assembly GCA_963277665.1). Classification (NCBI taxonomy): domain Eukaryota; kingdom Viridiplantae; phylum Streptophyta; class Magnoliopsida; order Santalales; family Viscaceae; genus Viscum; species Viscum album. The sequence continues at coordinate 1,623,995,323 of OY728158.1, forward strand.
ACCGATTAGTTTAGTAGCTTTGGAATAACTAGATACATTAATAATGTTTACATTACATCATAAAATGAAAACTGCAACAATATAGTCTCCATAATCCACACTCTTATCCCCTCATACAATTCCTGTAGGTCATTCATAAATTACATCTTCACATCCTGGGAAAAATAAAACACAGAAAAGGGGTGAGCTCAAATGCCCAGTAAGGATAACAATATAGCGGAAATTTTCATAAATAAGAATAAAAATTTAAGGAAATGTATAACTAAAACAAAATACGTTTAAACTTGAACATCAACTTAGTATAGAAAAAAAATGAAATAATTCCATTTACTTATTCACATGGATATTCTACTAATAGAATAATCACATGCAATATCAAGAACCACATTCATAATGATGGAATGCATATTTCCAGACTATCATAACCACATATCCAATGCCTCGTGCCAAGACTACAAATAATATTTTGTCAAGGCCTTGTGAAAAGACACTAGTTTTTCTCATTAGACCTACCGATGCATCGGGGAGCTATAGCGGGCTCCACCCGTCACATATTAAGTCCAATGCATTCCCACATGAAATGGTTTAAACATAACATAAAAATTCGTATTAAAACTAGCATACGAAATGTAAATACTTCATCCATAAACCCTGAATAGAATAAAAATAACACATCCACAGTCAAATATATCACAAAAACTTCAGTACAATATAGATGTTTTGTATCATAATAAATCAACTTCAAATAAGCGTAAAATCCATCAAAGGATGTTGAAATAGATGAAATCAAAACTCTTTTTTGAGAAATATCTCTTTCTATTTTGAAATAATTTAAGAGTTATATATTTATAAATTAAATCATTTTCTTTGAAAATATTTTTATAAGCTTGTAAGGGAAGCTTCGACGATTTTATAATGGTGGAAAATATCCGCACCCGCCGTATAAGTTAAAAAAACATTCTTAACTTAATTTTGTCAAAAAGGTTAACAAGCACCTTGTTTGGAAAAAGACAAAAAGATTCCTTTATAAACATCTTATAAAAAGTCAAACAAGGTTATAAATGACTTTAACACATATTCTGTAAAATAGTAAAAATGTTTTCAAATACATTTTTAAGAAACATGTATTTGGATGATAAAGATGTCCCTGTAGATAATCACGTATAAACAACCTCGGATAATGAAGAGATTGTGAAATAACCCTTACCTTGTACTTTTAAATGGATGGGGTAGGTTAAACTCCTGTATAATGGTGAAATAATGGTTATTTAATTATACAAGAATCATATATATTAATATGATATCATATATGATCTTTTAAATTTGATTTGTTAATAAAATCTTAGTATTATCCTTGTTTCGGGTGGTAACTTACTCGTTTTCTTTTATATTACTTCTTACATATGCCATGTTTGTAGTGGATAGGTTGTATCTTATTCATATCAAGAATTATATCATGTCCATAAACAATATTTTTAAATCATCAAATGATAATTATACTTGAATGGATATGATGGAGAATGAATCTCATCGCGTTCTTGGAGACGGTAGTCCGTACGTACGCACGAGCGACAACATCGTTCTTTTGATATAAAATAAAATATAATTGGATTTTATATCATATATAAAGAATCATTAGCATGTTATATTAATTATTTAAATGAATTACACATCATTATTATACCCATCCAAATAATAATTTATTGAATAACAATTACACCACGACGTGGAGACGGTAAGTCGTACGTACGCACATATGATGACATGTTATTCAAAGGATGGTTATAATACTGAATATGGTTGTACCCTATTTATAATAACATCACAGAATATATAATATACTGGAGTTATTATTTTATAATGGTAACAACAAAGGAAGAATAAGTGGAAGAAGAAAGGAACTTGGAAAAGGGTGGTGAAATCATTACCTCTTCTTCGTGTTCTTCCATTTGATTTAATCAAAATGGATCTTAGGCTGGCTTTCTGACTAAATTCAGGCCTCTACGATGAATTTTTGAATGATTAGAGAGTATTTGGGCAGAGTTTGACCGATCCAAAAGTCTTTTATGGTGTGAGTTAATGAGAAGGGAGAGTGCCCTTTTAAAAGCGGGGTGAGGGGAACCTTTGGAAAAGCTAGAAATATTATTTTATAATAAATTAATATTCGGTTTATATTGGATACAAATTGGATAATTTAAAGGTTAAGGTTGGGATGGATCTAAAACCACTCAACCAATAGAATTTAGACCGGTTTGGGTTACTATATTAACCTTATCTTCAAGTATTAACTCTTAGTTAATTAGTTTCTCTTTTACAATGTCTCTTTGTATTTTAAAATTATATGGTTAATAAGCTTTCTATATACATCCAAGAGACCCCCAAGTGGTCCATTAATGATACTCCTATCATTATATAATTTTTTTGGCCGAAAATTAGATTTTTAGGAATTTAATATCACTTAATAATATAATATTTGTTTTGAAAACTCTTTTATGTCAATTTTGAAACTATTCAATAATTGATTTTTGTGAAAATCATAACAGTATGATTACTTCGAAAAAAGTTAATTATATCATTTCTAACATGTCATATTGACCTATAAAATTAGTGTAATTCATAAAAAGTCTCAAATTATACTTATTTGGGTATTTATAATATCAATTATTCTAATTTTTCATTAATTAGGTAATTACAACATCATCATTGTGTCATAAATAAATTAATTTATTTAATGTCTAAAAATTATAAATAAAATATCATTATGTATTAAATCATTTTATATTTCTAATGAATATTTAAAATCAAATTTATATTATGTATAACCTTATATTAAAAATGTTTTAGTAAATAAACATTGATTTTAACTCTTTTAACTCCTCTTTGAAATAAATAATAATAAATGTCCTAATCTAATCCAAGTGGACCTAAATAATAATATTTTATTCCTAAGATTGTTTTTGGTCGAGATACACTTGTCCAATAGAATTAGGACATGTGTTAGGGTAATATTAATATCATTTTTACCCTTAATTACCCAATTTACTTTTTACCATGGTAAATAAAAGTAAAACGTTACTATTCACGAAAAATTATTTTCATCTCATTGAACCACATTTTACTACTTGATATTAACCGTGTCTCTCGGATTTTCGAAATTTCATTCACAGAGGCTGTAAAATTATGTTTTATGAAAAATTCAGTTTTTTAACTACCATTTAGTGGTTTCACTATTCATCAAAAATTGAAGTTTTTCAGAACAATGCCAAAATTTAACCCTAAGCAATAATTGATATTCCAAATTAAAAAATGATGTCTATTTTACAAAATTACAAACATATAAGTTTCATTAATTAATTCTATAATTAATTCCCATTGTTACAACAAATAGCGTGTTTTTAAGAAACAATATAAATCAAAAGATTGATAATTGTTTATGTCCAATTTCAAAATGAAATTAATTCTAATGAACACCATTGGATAAAATGGTAAAAATATATTATCATTATACTTAAAAACCACTAAATAATAAAATTTATCACTATAAATTATTTTTAATACAAAAGTTTTTTTAAGTATTTTTCACAATTCATAAAAATTCTATGTTCTCAGAAAAATACCAAAAATTCAACATAGGATAATTTGATATTCCAAATCCAAAAATGAAGTCCATTTTGAGAGATAAAATTTCTAAAATTTAAAAAATTAGGTATTACTACTCACACCGGCTACATTGATTGGTCTTCGTGTGTGTTAGAACTCGAAATTGCGTACAACACACGCTACTGTATTATTCAAAGAGAAGCGTACCGTGGAAGCTTGAGGTGTTACACCAACACATTCTTTTCCTACACATTTCATTTCATGTGAATGTGATTGATGCTTCGATGGAGACCTTGGTGGTCTAAGACTAGGTGGAGCTCCATGAGATGGGACAAACATACCCTTAAACAGAGACCCTGGTGGTCCGGGACTAGTTGGTGCTCATTGATATTGGACAGATGAGAATGCTTCTAGAGTTATAGGTAGCTACCTTTCACCCACAATTCATGTGGGTTCAGGATTGGAAAATCTGTGGAGATTAAACTTTCCATTGTGGTTTTGGGATATATTATGGCCCCTTTGTACATTGGGTTTTCACTATACTCTCATTAGTTGTCTTAGTGATAGTTTTGGTGTACATGGGTTTTACTATCTACTATTTTAGCTATGTGCATTTTTATAGGTTTTGAGGAAAATTCTTTACCTTTTTGGGATATAACTACTCAATGTTAGTCGTCACCCCCTGACATATAGACGGTGGGCTTTGGGTAGTCATAGAACGTGCCCTAGGGTATGGGTCATGAAATTTTGGTATCAGAGGAGTTAATTTCTACGTGAAGAAAAAATAGTCAATAAATCATGAAGGGGAAACACAGTTATGGATTTTAAGTAAGGCATTCAGGCCTGGGAGTCTAGTGTTTGTGCAGCATCCAACATAACCAAACAACAAGACCTTGAATTTTTTTTCCAACACGGTACATGAAAACACGTGTTGGATACATCTTTCACTATTTCCCCATGATATTTTTGAGTTAGAGTCTTCTCACCATGTATAATAAATTAACCGTGGTTCAACTTTATTCATCATCAAGAGGCCTCCACGCAGACAGTGACCTAGGATTCCATTGTGTGACATGAGGATTTCCTATAGAGTGATAAGGATTTGGTACATGGATCTTTTCCTAAGATGGATCCTTTGGGTAGGGTCCCAGTGATACCACCGCTCATTGGTTAGCAGTTAATATGGGAACTACCGGTAGAGGACACACGTATGCTCAGTACCTTACACAAGTTTGAGTGACAGGGACCTCCCATATTCAAGTGAGAGAAAGTTCCTCAGGTCACCGAGGATTGGTTGTAGTTAGTGATGTGAGTCATTAGCTTTGTGAGGATTCCACTAGACCAGATGGTGGTTCTAGTAGTGATCCATCTATAGGGCGGTAAATGTTGTTGAGGAGCAAGGAGAGTAGTAGGAGGTGGTTTACATTTCTAAATGTTACAACCACCACTACAATTCGGTCCACACTAGGCTCAGGGAGATGGAGGATATGCGAAGGGGTTGCATAATATAGATATCAATACCCACAAAGTAGTAGATGTTATGATTTATCAGTTCCCTAGAGTGGTGGATGAGTGTGAGGACGTATTTCCAGAGGATGTTCCAAGACTACCTCCTCATAGAGGGGAAGACATATTCAATGATTTGTACCCCAGAATAGCATTGATATATATGCATACATATCAATTGGATTAAAAAGTTCTATGGGAGCAGAGGGTATAGTAGGAGGATTTTTAGAAAAAGGGGTTTGTATGGTCCATAATTTCACCGTGGGCGACCATAGTGTTGTTCTCTAAGAAGGAAAACTGATGCATCAGGATATGCGTGGACTTACAATGCATAAACTAGGTGACCATGAAGAATAGGTATCCTATAACAAGGATTGATGACCTCGTTGATCAGCTAAAGGGAGTAAGATGGTTCTCGAAGATAGAACTCATATTATTCTGTCATCAACTTCCAGTACGAGATGGGGAATTCTCAAAAACGTCTTTTAGATATCGCTATAGCCACTACGAGTACTTAGTGATGCTTTTTGGGTGTCATGGACACCCCAATAGTGTTCATGGGACTCATGAACATGTTATTCCAATCGTACGTAGATCAGTTTGTAGGGGTATTCACTAATGACATTTAGTGTATTCATTGTCCGAGGAGGATCTTGCGATACACGTAATGATAGTTCTGGACACTCTCTGATAGCACCTTCTTTATGGAAAACTCTCAAAGAGTGATTTAAGATATGAAAGGTCCAATTAATGGGACATGTCATCTCAATGGCTGGATTTACAGTGTCTCTAGTGATGATCAAGGAGACGATTGATTCGGAACCACATAAGAGTGTTTCTAAGGTTTGGAGTTTCCTGGGTTTGGATGGGTTATTTCAGAGGTCGGTATACAACATATCCTATGTGGAAGCACCCATGACAACATTAAAGAAGAAGGTAAGACCTTTTGTGTGGGAAGAAGGATGCAAGTAGAGCTTTCAGAAGCTGAGGTAGAGCTTGACGAGTGATTCTATATTGATGTATCCAGAGGAGGGTTCCGACTACCTGGTGTATTGTGACACATCAGGAACACGGATTGGTTGTGTCCTCATGCCGGGGAAATTAGGGATTGCTTATGGATCATGACAGTTTAGACCTCATGAGAAGAACTATGTGACTCTTTTCCTTGAGTTGGAAGTGATACACTTCGTACTGAAGATGTAGGGACAATACCTTGTGGGAGAATGATTGATCTTCTACTCTGACCACAATAGTTTCAATTTTATATCTTCTAAAAATGATCTAAATTTGGTATAGAGACATTTTCTAGAGTTACCCCCGGAATATGACTTTCAGATAATCTATACTCGTAGGAAGGGGAATGCGGTGGGTGATTCTCTAAGAAAGAGATTGAGTTCACAAATACTTAATGATGCCCTAGAAAAATTGGACTCATTTTAGATATCCACTATAGATAGAGATGGTGCATCTTTTCTTTATTCGATGGATGTTTCTCATCCACTATTACAGAAAGATAGGGAGGCATAACTCAGATATTCCAGTTGTGATGCTACATGTTCCCAAATGTCTAGAGTGCATGCCCTTGATGGATATTCTAAAGTTGGGGAGCACTCCATTCTTTTTAGAGGACACACAATTAAACAAGTGACGTTGCGGGAGGAGGTGTTGAGGGAGTTAAATACATCCCCAATGGTAGTATATCTCGGCATGGAAAAGAATTACCATGAACTCTGGCCTTAATAATGGTGGATAGGATTTAAGATGGTTGTGGTAGAGTTTCTCTCAAGATGCCTCACTTCTCAGCAAGTTAATATTGAGCACCTAATTTGAGCAGGTTTGAAAAAACCCTTGAGGTAATAATGTTGATAGGAGAGGGAATATTGATGAACATTGTGATGGGATAACCACGTATGTCTAGGGGAAAAAATACCATCTAGGTGATCAGGGTATGAATGAAAAAGTTATCACACTTTCTACCCATTCATGAGAATAGTTCAGTAAATAGCATAGGATTCTTCTACGATCAAGAGATAATTCGACTCCTTGGAGTCCCATCTATGATAGTATCGGATAATGATGCATGCTTTACATCCAAGTTGTGGATGGTATTACATGGGGTGTTTGAGAATGAACTACACTTGATCATATCCTTTCACCCATAGTCATAGGGTCAAAAAGAACTGACCATTCAAACCTTATAGGATATACTACATTCTTACGTTCATGATTTTAGTCACAGTTGGGAGGACCTCCTACCACTAGTGGAGTCTACATAGAACAACAAAAATCACTCACCCAATGGTATGCAACCGTACGAGGCACTGCACGGATTACCATGAATGTCACCATAATGATGGACATACCTTGGTGATTCCGCCCTCATGGGTCCATAGATGGTTCATGAGACCACAAATAATCCTTAGGAATAAAATATTATCCACTTTAGACCACATGGATTAGATGAGGACATTTATTATTAATTTACATAAAGAAGAGTTAAAATAGTTAAATTCATTGTTAAATAACTAAACCATTTTTAATATAGGGTTACACACAATATAAATTACATTGTAAATATTCATTATAAATATAAAAATATTTCCAAAATATTGGTATTTTATTTATAATTTTTTGACATTAAATAATTTAATTTATTTATGACATAATGCTTATGAATCAATTACCTTATTAATAGAGACGCATCAGAACCAGCTGATTAGTTCCACTTCATGAGTTATGTCCTCCTCCAACCTCATCTCGGACCGACATGAGAAGGATGTGAGTATTTCCATGAAATAATAACCAATAAGAGTTATTAATCTAGGAGAGAAAGAAGTTTATTTCCAAGAACCCCTTACAGGTACAGAATCCCTCAAGACGCATACCCCAAAGACTTCTAGGATCAAAGGATTGGAAGATTGAAGCTTCTATGTAGAAGCAGACCCGAATGCGGTATGCCAAAGAGAATAAATATGTATGTTTTCCATTATGGATCGCATCACCTATATCAAATTTAACAAACTAAGGCCTTACACTGATTTGAATCCAAGAAATGCTACTTTATGGGGATTTTCAAACTGGAAATTAGTTTCACTTGGTAAGCATTTTTTATATCTTATTTACATGGCAAGAGGCCCTCGATAGGGCATAGAAAACTGGTAATTTGAATCTCCAACCGGGGATTCTTCGCATTTCTGAATTGGATGCTGCTTTCAACCCATTATTACACAGGAATAACACAGCACAAGTTTGGGTTAGATTTCACAATCTAAATTTATTTCACTATCAACCACAACTTCTCAATGACCCCCCTTCCTGTAATGGCTCCCCACTGAAATTGGACCAAATAACATTAAATGGAGACCTTGGCCTCTATGATAGAGTTCTCATAGATGTCAATATTGAGAAAAAATGCCCTCCTCAATCACTTTAAAGGACACTGATTATAAAACTGAAGTTAAGCTAGTGTTTGAGAGGCTTCCACCCTACTGTGAGTTCGGTAAACTTGTTGGTCATATTCTCCATAAATGTAGGTTTGTGAAAAAAACCTCCCCCTCCACAGAACCCCAATGAATGGACAGAGGTTATGAGAAATAATAGGGGAAATGAAAAGTTTCCAGAAAAACCCGAATCTCCCAAAAGGATAAAGGAGAAATGGGTTGTCAAAAACAACCCATTTGGGCAATTGATTTTTGAAAAATGAAAATATTGGGATAATATGGTTGATGAACAAGAGTCATAAAACCTTGAACAGATACTTTGAATTAACCTTGAGGCTAATATATTTAAAACTATGTCACATCCCCAAGCATCCCCTTGAAAATCTGATTCCCCTTCAGAGGACACTGTCCTTATTTTAGGCACACCTCTGAAGAAAACAGACTTGGACACTACTGAACAGACCCCCTACTGAACATAATGCACTCTATCACACTACGCACTCAAAAACAATACTGAAACCGATAAATCATCACCCATTAAATAAGACTGCAAGTCTGACAGGTTGATGCAGGGACCCAAAATAGCTTTCATGTCCTCCCATTATTAGGACAAGGATGAAAAATCTGGGATGGATAGTTCCTCTCTTCTTGATGAACAAGCTGTAGTACAGGTGGCTGAGAAAAAAACATCTGCACTAGCTACAGCGATTAGGCTAGATGCTAACAAGCAAGGTGAGTCTAGGGTGGAAATTGTTTTGGTTGCTACTAACACCTCTTTGGCTCTCCCCCTATCCACACAGGTTGAACATGGTAATATGAACAAGAAAAACACCACTGGAGTTGCAACCAGAGAAAAGGTCATGGACTCTCAAAAGAAAGGGGACAACCCAAAAAAAGAGGTATAAATTAATTTTCTTTTCTGGATCTTCCAAGGGATAACAAACACTGAAACGACCCACATTTTGAAATGATTTATTTTCACTCACACACCAAAAAAAATTTCTATCTCTGAGCCCAAAATTAATTTTTCTTCTAGATTTCAGCATGCTTTTCCCTCAGATTACACATTAGTTGGGGTTTTCACTAATCACATCCCAATTGAATCCTTATGGGTTTATCTCACTCCACCCTTAAAAATGTCAATGTTTTTAGAACTTCCAATCAAGAATTTACATGTGATTACATGTTTTAACAAACACACGTCTTCACTACCACTGTCTATGATTATAATAGATATTGGGATAGAAGGTCTCTTTGGACTGAAATCACCCATCTCAGTGTCCTGATTCAAAAACCATGGTTTATTGTTGGGGACTTCAATGACATTCTAGATGCTAGTGAAAAACTGGGACCACCGCATGCTTCAATATCTACTAAATAATTTAGAGAATGCATTGAACATAATAACCTTATAGTGGTTAATCTAAGTAGTTCTATGTTTACATGGTACAAACATCATTAAAACAAGACTATGGCTAGCAAACATGACAGAGCCTTCACTAATAATATTTCTCTTGATAAATGTGACAATAGTTCTAGGATCACCCTTTCTATGTTGGCATCTGATCACCACCCGATTCTAGTTAGTTTCCCCTTCAACCACATAAATCCTAGGTATGGTTTTAGATATAACATTGCCTAGTCATCTGAAATAGACGATGTGAACATTATTAAAAGATATTGGACTATGATTAAAACTAATAATGATCTTTATTAATGTCCTATGAAACTATAAATGCTAAAAAAAATCCTCAAAACCTGGTGTAAATCAAAATCAGAGGAAATATATACTAATATTTACACTCTAGAAAAAGATCTTAACCAACATAAAAATCATAACATCTCATCTAATTTTTCCCAACACTCCCAATATGAAATTAAAATTTCTTCCAATTTGATTACTCTCATTGTCATTAAAGATAACCTAAAGAAGAAAATATTTAAATACAAATGGCTAAACGATGGGGATAGAAACACAAAATTCTATAATTATGTTCAAAGAGTTAAAAAATATTGTAATCACCTCTCCTATATTATGGAAGGGGGAAATATTTTGACACTAATGAAAGAATTACCAACCACGTGGTCACTCAATTTCACAATATCTACAATGGAACAAATATATATAAAGATCATAAACCTGAAGTTATGCCTCTTATGGTCATAGATGAGGATAATATTTTACTCAATAATGTCCCATTGGATCAAGAGACGAAGGAAGTAGTTTTTAGTCTTAACACGGACAGTGACCTATGTCCGGATGGATTTATTAAGGGGTTCTACCAGCAACATTGGGACATCATTCAGGATGATATTTGCCGAATGGTTAAAAAATTCTTCTCTAGAAGAATTATTTTTCGTGTTCTGAACTCTCAATTCCTTGTCCTCATTCCTAAATCAGATAATGCAGAAGAAATCTATAATTTCAGACCCATCTCCCTTATTAATTCGCTGTTTAAATTAATCACTAAATTGATTGCCAAACATATCTCTGATATCAGCAATATAATTATTTTTTGGAGTTAATATGGTTTCATTAAAGGTAGAACTATACACGATTGTATAGGTTTAGCCTCTGATTCCACTAAACTATTGAATAGAAAAACCAGAGGTGGGAAAGTGGCCATTAAACTCAATATAATGAAGGCCTTTTATAACATTTACTGGAACATTATCATTAAAATGCTTAGAAATTTTGGATTCAACGAGACCATTTTCAACAAAATTAGAACACATTTTTGTTCGACTTGTATCGTCTTTCTTCTAAATGGTATGCCTATAGGCTAATTCAATTGTTCTAAAGGGTTTAGGCAAGGAGACCCCTTCTATGTTATCCATTTCGCTATTTTTTAAGAATATCATGTTAGAGTCATCTCCCAAGCTATTGGAAATGGTAACATTAAGCATCTCCCTGCATCTAGTAATGTGAATGTCCCATCCCACTTGTTATATGCTGATGACATAATCCTTTTGCTAAAAGGGGACAAAATAATCCTATGAAACCATAAAACCATCATCTCTTACTATGAATATGTCTCTGGTCAAAATATCAATTGGATGAAATCATTTATTTACATTAAAAAAACTATCCCCCTAGACAGAAAAGTAGAATTACAAATATGCTTGGCATTCAATAGGACTTCTCACTTTCAATTATCATGGTGTTCCCATTTTTTGGGGTAGACCCAAAGCGATTCATTTTTCTACCATTGTTAATCAAACTCTTTGAAACCACTCATATTGGAAAGGAAAAAATCTTTCAATGGACTGGAAAATTTTCTTTTTCAAATTCCACAATTTGTTCTAAAGTTGTCTACTCCATGATGATCTATAAATGGCTAGCTAGTCTCTGAAAACACATCAACGTTGCCATTAAAAACATTCGCTGGACGATAATCACTCTTGAAAGGAAATTAGTTTCCATACCTTGGTCCACATACTGTAAGCCTATTGAAAAGGAGGTATTGGAATAAAAAACCTCACTAACTTTAAACAGCCCCTCCAAGAGAAGCTCACATGGAATCTCATTTATAACAATTCTCCCTCCACGGACTTAATTCAGGCTCGTTTCCTTGGAAATATATAGATCAACATGAAAATTAATCTAACTTCCTTCATATGGCTATCCATTAAATGTACTTTCAACTACATTATGTCCAATGATAGATAAATGACCAACAGAGACTCGAATTTCAATTTTTGTCTTGATAACTATACTGGAACGCCCTTGATTTCCTTAATTTATTCCTCAAAACTCCTTGTGAATACTACTGTCACCATTAAAAATACCATGAACATGAAAAATAGTCCCTTTCCTGAAGAGATTAAAACTATTGTAGATAATTACCGTTTTTCTATTAATGAGTATTTCCTGATCTGGTAACCTTCACAAAATGGGATGCTTGACTCGAAGAGTTTTTACAATCATGTGTACACCAATGATATGAAAAAATTAGCTGGATTAGAAACTTTTATAAATCCTGGATTAAACAATAATGATTTACTGTTGTTTGGCATATTAATCATGGTACGATTCCAATGGAATCCTATTTAAAAACATTTGGAATCATCCTTTTCTCTAAATGTCGTATGTGTAACCAACATTGTGACGATGTTTACCATATTTTACTTTCTTTTGATATGGTTACTACTTTTTGGCATTATATCGTTGACAGCTTTGAATGAAACAGGTTGTTTTGAAGCTCTCTAACCTCTTAGATTCAAAAATGGCTGGAGAAATACGACTCTCAATAAATCAAGAACCTCTTTGTCGAAGCAATTGCAGAACTTATGCATGTGATATGGTATGGAAGGAATGATTATACCTTTCTGAACAATTATTTAAATAATAATGCAAGAAAAATGAGAATGCTTATCGCTACCTGAGAGGCTGCCACGACACATAACGATCAGTGTTACACCTCTATCATAGATTTGGTGATCCTATGATGCCTTGGGATTGTAGGTAAATATCCTCGCCCTAAATTCATGCTTGATGTTTTTTGACAGCCCCCCTACAAGAAGGATCAAAATAATTGTAGATGACACCTCTAAAGGCAACCCAGGACCAGCGGGTTGTGGATCCATCTTCAGAAATCATCTAGATCATGTTCTCAATTGCTACTATGGATCATGTGGCATTGCTACCTCCCTTGAGGTTGAGATTCTCAGCGTCATTCATGCGATCTAGTTTTCCAAACTTCACATCTGAAACAACATATTGATTGAAAGAAACTCCACCACTACCATCCATTAAATCTGGATGGGTACGATTCACCTAGATTGGAAGCACACTTCACACTGGGCGGACTGTCATCACTCTCTCTCCTCCCTCAACATCATTGCTACGCATGCTTACTAGGGAGCAAATATAGTTGTCGACGCCCATTCCAAAATGGGCATAGATAAGGACACTACCTGGAGAGATGATATTACCCCTGAGATTCTTCCTCTTTATATGTGGGATGTAAACCAAATTCCTTCCTTTAAACTTGTGTAACCCCTTTCATTTTTATAATAAATTTTGTGTTTTGGTCTCAAAAAAATTACCTTATTATAAGAATATTAAAATAATTGTTATTAAAAATATCCAAATAAATGTAAATTGAGACATCTGATTAATTCAAATAATTTTCTAGTTTAATATGACATTTTATGGTTGGTTAATTAAATTTCATTCAATGTGATAAATGTTTTATGTATTTGAAAAAAATCAAATACTAAATAGTGGAAAAAATGATATAAATAAGTTCTTTTAAACAATATTACATTATTTATTGATATAATAGTCCTAAAAATCAATGGTTCAACAAGAAGGCTTATATAAAAATATATACGACATTATAGAACAACATGGGGTTCTATTGTCTTGTTATGGTCGGATTATTAACCATATAATATAAAAGTACAAAAAGACATGGTAAATGTAAAACTATTTAACTAAGAGTTAAATCTAAAGGATATGGTTAATATGCTGAGCTAAAATAGTCTAAAACCTATTGGATGAGAATTCTTCTACCCCTTACCACCTTATCCTTTAATTATTACATTTTGGGGCCATTAGAAACCAAAAATTACTATATTATAAAATAATATTTCAAGCTTTTCCTATAGTGAACCTTACCACTCTTATAAAAGGGCACTTCCCCTTCTCTTAATTTCACTCCTCCAATACACTTTGGCTCGCCCAAACCCTGCCCAAATATCGTCCAAAATTTTCTCCCTTCACTTTAGATTCCTTCCTTTGGTTATAAATCCAACATAAAGAGACTTTTGATCAAATTTAAAGAAATAACCCGAAGAAAAAGTAAATATTTCATCACCTCTTTCAAGTATTTTTCTTTTTCTTCTTCCTATTTCTTTATTGTTTAAATTCTAAAACAATAACTCCAATATCTTATATATAGAGTGATTTAATTATAAAAATGATACAACCATATTCATTATTCTATCCATCCTATAAATGACAAAGTCACCATACGTGTGTACATATGGATGACTGTCTCCACGTCGTGGTGTAGTTTTTCATTCAAACACTTCATTATTTGTATAATGACCCATACTTTACATAAATTGTTAGTACTTCAATATTTATGTACACTTATTAAAACATATAACAAAACCAATAAAGGACTGTATAGGTATAGTGTCTTTAGAAACTGAGAAACATAAACAACTGGTTCATAAAGCATCTACAATGCCTCCCATTTATTTCATCATATCTAGAGTCCCTTTTGGCATATCCTACTTTATAACCTTCTTCCTGACCTGGGGAAAGGAAACATACAAAAGGTTCATCTCAAATTCTCAGTAAGGGTAAACCAAATAAATATCAATCACATCATATGCATAAGAACATAACATTTTGGAAATCCTAACCTGTAAAAGAGATCATAATTTTATAACATGGGATAAACCATAGCAGTGAAATGTAATACCAATAATCATAAATTAAAACATGAAACTTTGTATAATACACACATGATCATAGAGAATAATTTCTTATTAGTCAAGACTCATTTCCAAGACTATCTTAGCGGACAAAGTCCATTTCTGAACCGAGTTCACTCCTTGTTTCAGTCAGGTTTCACTGAACCAGATTAACCTGCCATTCCAGCCATGTCTATCTCATGAGATATAAATCTTTACCCAATTCATTGGAGGGAGATATATGTACCACTTATATCATAATGAAAACATTATTATGTGTTCCACAAAAATCATAAATCATACATCATTGCATAACCCATGTAATAAAAATGTGATTCTTAAACATTGTGACATCATAAAACAATTCATATAAGATAAAGGAATTCATAAAAATAATTACATCACAACATAATCAAATCAATGTAATAATAGGGATAGAAACAGAACCCTATATTATCTTAGATGGAAAATTATTTTCATAAAACACTTGAACTTTATTCTTGAGAAAAATATCCTTTCTACTTCAAAAACATTTTCCTTTCTTAACATGTCATATAATTATGAACTAAAAGAAGTTGATTAAAAATAAACTTGAAAACATGTAAAGGAATCTTCATGGAAATAATGTTTTAAAATCCATTCATGCAGTATATGTTAAAAAAAATCTTATCTTACCTTTGTCGGAAAAGTCAAAAAGTCCATTGTATGAAAAACGATAAAAGATTCAATTCATATATTTTACAAAAAACTCAGCAAAGGGTAAAATTTAAAATAAAATATTGTTTAAGGATATAAATATTACATATTGAGGAAACATGGATGTGGATGATAAATATTCCCCAGTAAATTTTAATGTATAAACAATCTCGGATAAAAATGAGATTGCGAGAGTTTCCCTTACCTTAGGTCCGATTTGCTTCGTAAGTGTCCGAACCTCCTGTATAATGATTTAAATAATGTCATTGACTTATTAATGAATCATAATCATTTTTATGATATCATATATTTCCATATTCTTAGTTTCATATTAGTAATATTTCATTGCTACTTGTTATTCGGGTGTTTATTTCTTTTTGTTCTTATGCGTGTTTTGTCGAATAAATACTTATTATTCTCTTTAGGTTATAGATAACTAATTTCCAGAATGGTATTAGTGTAATATATATCATATTCATTCATTCAATTCATTTATATAATCATTATGCAATGAAGATCATATAGAACGAGTTTCATCACATTGTAGAAACAATATTCCGTACGTACGCATGAGCGATGATATCGTTCCCATGATCGTGGAATTGTATTGGAGTGTATGTATACTATTTCAGAATCAATCTAAATTTACAATAATCATATATAGTTATTATTTACACCATTATACCCATCCAAGTAAGGTGGTGGTGGAAAAAAGATTACACCACGGCGTGGAGATGATATTTCGTATGTACCCACGTGCGGTGATTTCGTTTTCCTTAGGATGGATAGATGGTGAAATAGGGTTGTTTAATACTTATAATAAAATATCATTATATGATTGATAATGATTTTATTACTTCATAATTAAACAACTAATTAATAATAAGTGGAAGAAGAAATAATGTTGAAAGAATCGGTAAAAAACATTATCTCTTCTTTGAAGCGCCTCTTTGAGACCTCCTCCTACGTCACTAAAATTTCTCTTTAAAGAATACCAGGACTACTTGGATGTTTCTAGGGAAGTGGAGAAGAGAATTTGGAATGGGTTGGCCGAGCTTGAAGGCTCAATGTGGTGTGAGGAACAGAGGGAGGAGGTTCCCTTTTATAAGGGAGTAGAGGGGCACCTTTGGAAAAACTAAAAATATTATTTTATTATAAACCCATATTCGGTATTTAATAGCTCTGAATTGATTTATTTTGAATATAAGTTGAGGATAGGTCGAACCCCTCTCATTCAAAATAATTTAGACTTGTTTAGGGTTATATTTTAACCATAACATTTAGATTTAACATTAAGTTAAATAATTTATCTTTTACCATGTCTTTTTGTTTTCTTACACTATAAGGTTAATAAACATACTATAACAAGTCAAAAGAAACCTAAGTTGTGTATTATTAATATATAAAACCTTATCCAAGTCATTTGGCTGATCCTTAGATTTTTAGGAATAAAATAACAATTAATAATATAATATTTGTTTAAAAAATTATTTTATGTCAATTTTGACACTATATGGTAATTGATTTTTGTGGAAATAAATACAGAATTATTAGTTCAAAATAAGTTAATTAAATCAATACTAAAATTTATATTAACATAAAAAATTTATGGAATTCATAAAAAGTGTAAAATTACATTTATTTGAGTATTTATAACATCAATTATGTCAATATTTCATTAATAAGAAAATTACTGCATCATCATCGTGTCACAAATAAATTAAATTATATAATGTCTAAAAATTAAAATAAAATACGATTATGTAGGAAAGATTTTTATCTTTCTAATCAATATTTATATCGCATTTATCTTATGTATAACCCTTTATTAAAAATGTTTTACTTATTAAAAATTGATTTTAACTATTTTAGCCCTTCATTAAATAAATTAATAATAAATGTCCTAATCTAATAAAAGTGGGCCTAAATGATCATATTTTATTCCTAAGGTTGTTTTTGGTCGAATTACACTTATCCAATTTAATTAGGACGTGTTTTAGGATAATAATAATAACATTTTTACCCTTAATTACCCTATTTACATTTAACCGTGGTAAAAAAAGTAAAAAGTTATTATTCACCAAAAATTATTTTCATCTCATTGAACCAAATTTTAGTCCTTGATATTTACCGTGTTTCTCAGAGTTTCGGCATTCCACTCACATAAGTGGAAAAATTATGTTTTATGTAAATTTGAAAATTATCCTAGGAGTATGGTAAAAGATGGTGAAAAGTTCGATAAAATTTATATATATCTAAAATTATTATAAAATTACTCCAATGAATTAATTTGAACTTATAAAGGTATTATGATTCAATTTTGACCTAAAATAAATTTATATAAAATCAATAATTATTTAAATAAAATGTTGGTTTTTAAATAGTAACATAGTGTTTTCACTATTCATCAAAAATTGAATGTTTTCGGAAAAAATACCAAAATTTCACCCTAGGATAATTTTATATTCCGAATCCAAAAATGAAGTCCATTTTGAAAAATAAATTGTACAAAATTTCAAAAAGTGGGTATTACTATTCATAACGGATAGTTTTAATTATATTTTAATAGCATATCGTTGTTTAGTGAAACTCGGTATTGCGTAGGATGCAAGCGATCGAGGAAGGTCGCGATTGTGTGTAAAGCATGCCAAGCTATTGTTGTGTGTAGTGAAAGATTCATTTGATAACATAAAAAAAATATTTCTCTTAAATGTCTTGGGTGTTACATTCTACCCCCCCTTAAAATGAATTTCTCTCTCGAAATTCGTCACATTGTAACAAACAGATGAGGATACCTCTACCTCATCATATCCTTATGCTCCCATGTAGCTTCTTCTAATTGGTGGTTCCTCCAAAAAACTTTCACCAAGCGAGTGGTCTTGTTCCGTAGGACTTTTTCTCTACGATCCAAATTCTCTATCGGTTGTTCTTCATAAGAAAGATCTTCCTCCAACGGTAAAACTTCTGAGCTGAGTACATGTGAAGAATCAGGTATGTACTTTCTCAGGAGAGATACAAGGAACACATCATGAACTTGAGAGAGATTCGGTGGAAGCGCGAATAGGTAAGATACCTTCCCAACACGATCTAGTATTTCGAAAGGACCGATATTCCCAGGGCTCAGCTTTCCCTTCTTTCCAAATCTCATTACTCTCTTCCAAGGAGAGATTCATAAGAACACTTTATCACCCACTTAAAACTCTAGGTCTTTTCTTAGGTTTTTGGCATAACATTTTTGTCGACTCTGAGCTACTCTAATGTGTTGTTGAATAGATCTGACCTTTTCTTCCATCTCATCAACAAGATCAGGTCCTAATAGCTTTCGTTCCCCAACTTCATCCTAGCAAGTTGGAGTCCTGCATTTATTTCCATAGAGAGCTTCATAAGGTGCTATCTGAATACTGTAGTGAAATCTATTATTATAAGAAAATTCCACCAAAGGTAGTTGTTGATCCCAACCACCTTTGAAATCCATAGATAAAGCTCTCAACATATCTTCTAGAGTTTGAATTTTTCTCTGAGACTGACCGTCTGTCTGAGGATGATAAGCAGTGCTGAAACTCAACTCTGTATCCAGAGTATGCTGAAGACTTCACCAGAACATTGAGGTAAATCTCAGATCCCGATCAGATATAATGGAAAGTGGTACTCCATGCAATCTTACCACTTCTTTCACATATATCCTGGGAAGATGATCCAGAGAGAAATCCTCTCGTATAGAAATGATGTGTGCAGACATTGTAAGACGATCAAATATGACCTAGATAGCATTATTCCCTTTGGATGTTTTAGGAATTCCAGTGAAAAAGTCCATAGTGATGTTTTCCCATTCCCATTTAGGTATGGGTAATGGTTCTAACATCCCCTTAGACTTTTATCTCTCAGCTTTAACCTGCTGACAAACCAAGCATCAAGAGACATATTCAGCAACATCTCTTTTCATGCCATCCCACCAGAAGTACTATTTCATGTCCCTATACATCATCGTGCTTCCAGTATGAATAGAGAATGAAGAACTATGAGCCTCATCCATCGTCTCCTTCTTTAATTCTGGGATGGGATGAACACAAACCCGATTCTTGAACTTTATTATCCCATCACAATCAAGGTTGAATTCAGGAATATTTTCCACCTTCTTTTGTAACTCTACATCTTCTTTCTGTTCCTTTTTAATCATCAAATGTATAGATGGTTGAACATTTAATTAAGAAAGATATGATTTTCCCCTTCCATTATAATTACAAGATACATCCTTTGTAAATCCATAAATATTGGATCTTTTCTGATCCTCAGCATGGATAAGCTAGAATGGTCTTGTCGACATAATGCATATGCCACCTTGTTTGCTTTCCCAGTGTGGTAATGAATGGCTAGTCATAATCCTTAATTAGCTCCAACCATCTTCTTTGGCGCATATTCATCTCCTTTTGTGTGAAAATGTACTTTATACTTTTATGATCAGTATAAATATCACACGTTTCTCCATAAAGATAATGCCTCTAAATATTTAATGCAAAGATTACCGCAACTAACTCCAAATCATGAGTTGAGTAATTTTGCTCATGGATTTTCAATTGTCGTGAGGAATAATCTATCACCATATCATTTTGCATAAGAACACACCCCAGCCCCTTCTAGGATGGATAATTGTAGATCACAAACCATTCTCCACTACAAGGAAGTGTGAGTAATGGTGCACTAGATAACCTTATTTTCAACTCCTTGAAATTCTCTTCACATTCCTCCGTCCACACGAACATAACTCCTTTTCAAGTCGACCTGGTGAGTGGATTAGATAATCATGAAAAATAATTCACAAAACTTCGGTAATATCTAGCCAATCCAAGAAAACTTTGGATCTTGGTTACTGTTGTCGGTCTCGACCATCTTTCGATAACCTCTATTTTTGCTGGATCCAATGATATCCCCTCTTTTAAGATTATGTGACCCAAAATTGCTACTTTTTGAAGCCAAAATTCACACTTGGTAAATTTGGCATAAAGCTTCTCCTTTCTCAGGGACTTCAATATAATTCTCAAATGATCTTCATGTTCTTCCTTTCTATTTGAATAGACATTAATATCATCTATAAAGACTACCAAAAACTGATCAATATAGTCTCTAAAGACTCTATTCATCAGATCTATGAAGATAGCAGGGGCATTAGTAAGACCAAATGGCATCACTATAAATTCATAGTGTCCATACCTTGTACAGAAATCCATCTCTGGTATATCCTCCCTTTTGACCCTTAATTGATGATACCCTGAACGAAGATAAATCTTGGAAAAGTATTAAGCTCCGCGTAGTTGGTCAAATAAGTCATCAATGCGCGGGAGAGGATATTTTTTCTTGATAGTGATCTTGTTATGTTCTCGATAATCAATGTAGAGTCTCATTGATCCACCTTTCTTCTTAACTAACAGAACAGGTGCTCCCCAAGGTGACACACTAGGGCGTATGAATCCCTTATCAAGATTCTCTTGGAGTTCCTTCTTCAATTCCTGTAACTCAATTGGGACCATTATATATGGTGTGATTGAAATAGGCAAAGCACCCGGTACGAGTTCTATTGAAAACTCAACTACACGATTTGGTGGAAGACTTGGAAATTCCTTCGGAAAGACATGATCAAACTCCCGTATAGTGGGAATATTCTTAATCGTGAGTTTCTTGCCAACCATTTGAGATTAATAACATTCCTTTAGTGGAATCAAAACCCATAAGATGGAAGAAATTTCCTCTGGAAGGTTATGTTCATCCTTGCATTGATAGATGATCATAGATTGATATGGAATATGAAATGTGACTTCCCTTCTTTGGAAACTAATATGAGATCCATATAGTGAAATCCAATCCATTCTAAGAATCACATCAAAATCCACTATAGGAAGGATCACAAGATTTACAGGAAGAACGTTCCCACAAACATCAATCGGAGAAGAATTATAAACTTTTCATGTGCCTGTTGTGACATTAGGGGTTGTCACAGCTTACTCAACATCTAATTGTTGAGGTAATACGGTGATACCCTTAGAAATGTCTTCATAAATAAATGAGTCGATGGATCCAGAATCAAATAAAACATTTGCTACTTTAGAGTGGATGGTATGCGTACCTTTCTCCACTTTGTTATTGTACTCCACATCGCTGATAGAAATTTCATGTGACTTTCCTTTGTCTTTATCGTAAAGAGTTTGTTGACGTCGATCATCATAAACAACCCTTGGATTAGGGAATTGATTGGCATAATGCCCAATTTCCTTGCACTTGTAACATTGAAGAGTCATAGGTGCACTCTGTGTAGCCTTTTCTTTGTTCGCATCACTAGACATCTTCTTCCCATCATTGCGACATTCAAATGCCTAATGACCTTCCTTTCCAAATTTGAAACATTTAATTGTCCCTTTCAGACAACTCCCTCCACGTTTCGTTCCACACTTTGAGCATAAGGGAATGCTCATCTTCTTTTCAGTGTGCTATTTAGATTTTCCTTTGAATTCAATTTTCCTTTTCTTATCAAACCCATATGACTGATGGGTTACTCCAATCTCCATATCAACATTGAGAGCACATCGAACGATTTCCTCATACCTATTAAAGTCCCTTATGGCGAACACCCATCAAAGACTTGGTTTTAAGCCACTAAAGAATCTATCGATCTTACTCTATAGTTGGATAATAGTACCTGAAGCGTACCTTGAAAGTCTTGTAAAATTTTCTTCATAGGTGCCAACAGATTCATCATCCTTTTGCTTCAGTTCAAGAAACTCCTTCTCCATCTTTGTTCGAAGAATAAGAGGGAAGTACTTATTGAAAAATAATTTGTTGAACTCATCCCATTCCATGGACTCAATTTCATCCCTTTCCTCGTATTCTTAATAATATTACACCATTGATCAGCATCACCTTAAAAACGATATACTGCTAAGATGAATTTATCATATTCAGAACATTGAAGAACTGAAAATATCTTTTCAGTGGTACTGATCAATTGTTCAGCCACTAATGGATCAGAAGACCTACTGAATTATTGTGGATGCTAACTCATGAAGGATTCAACAGAATGTTTCTCCTTACTTTGCTCATTTTGATATCCTGCATGATTCATATCTTGAGAAAGTTGTGTGAGCATTGCAACAAGATTTTTTAATCCAGCTCCCATAACGTTTGGTTGCTCAGGGGGACAATCATTGCATTGTCTGTCGCATTCCGCATTAACACAGTTCCTTCGGGTTCCAGCCATTGACTAAAACCAAGAAGAATAGTTTGAGAAACACTAATTATAATAGGAAAACCAAATAATCAAGAACAAAATATCACACATAAGGTCTTATCATTGGTTGTTCATGGCCATTTCTAAAACACTAAGATTGTGGTCTATGCTTAGACTTATCCTTAGGGTTCTTACTAAGTCATTCACATCCTAATTTCCAACGGTTGACTATACCTATCCTCTGATACCAACTATAATGACACATACTTTACATACATTGTCAGTACTTCAAAATCGATGTACACTTATTACAACATATAACAAAAACCAAGAAAGGACGGTATATGTATAGTGTCTTTAGAAACTGGGAAACATAAACAACTGGTTCATAAAGCATCTACACTGTCTCACATTTATTTCATCATATCCAGAGTCCCTTTTGGTATATCCTACTTAATAACCTTCTTTCGGACCTAGGGAATGAAATCATACAAAAGGGTGAGCTAAAATGCTCAATAAGGGTAAACAAAAGAAATATCAATCACATCATATTCATAAGAACATAACATTTTGGAAATCATAACCTACAAAAGAGATCCTAATTTTATAACATGGGATAAATAATAGTAGTGAAATGTAATCCCAATAATCATAACATAAAACATGAAACATTGTTTCATACACACATAATCATATAGAATCATTTCTTATTAGTCAAGACGTATTTCAAAGACTATCTTAGCGGACAAAGTCCATTTCTGAACCGAGTTCACTCCTCGTTTCAGTCCTGTTTCACTGAACCGGATTAACCTGCCGTTCCAGCCATGTCTATCTCATGAGATATAAATCTTTACCCAATGCATTGGATGGAGATATAGATCCCACCCATCTCATAATGAAACCATTATTATGTGTGCCACAAAAATCATACATCATACATCATTGCATAACCCATGTTAAAAAAATGGGAGTCTTAAACATCGTGAAATCATAAAACAATTCATATAAGATAAATGAATTCATAAAAATAATTCCATCACAACAAAATCAAATCATTTTAATAATAGGTATATAAACAAGAACCTTATATTATCTTAGATGGAAAATAATTTTGATAAAACACTTGAACTTCATTCTTGAGGAAAATATCCTTTCTACTTCAAAATCAATTTCCTTTCATAACATGTCATATAATTTTGAACTAAAAGAAGTTGATTAAAAATAAACATGAAAACATGTAAAGGAATATTCATGGAAATAATTTTGTAAAAATATATTCAGGCCGTATAAGTTGATAAAAACATTCTTCTCGTACTTTTGTCGGAAAAGTAAAAAAGTACCTCATACGAAAAACGAAAAAAGATTCATTTCATATCTTTTACTAAAAATTCACCAAAGGGTAAAATTGTATATAAAATATTTTATAAGGATATAAATATTACATATTGAGGAAACATGTATGTGGATGATAAATATTTCCCAGTAAATTCTGAATTAAAAACAATCTAAGATAAAAATGAGATTGCGACATTTTTCCTTACCTTATGTCCGATTTTCTTCGTAAGTGTACAAACCTCTTGTATAATGATTTAAATAATTTCATTGACTTATTACAGAATTATAATCATTGTTATGATATCGTATATGGCCATATTATTAGCTTCTTATTAGTAATATTTCATTGCTACTTGTTATTCGGGTGTTTGTTACTTTTTGTTCATATGCGTGTTTTGTCGAATAAATTCTTATTCTTCTCTTTCGGATATAGATACCTAATTTCCAGAATTGTATTAGTGAAATATATATCATATTAATTTATTCAATTCATTTATATAATCATTATTAAATGAAGATCATGTAGAACGAGTCGCATCACATCGTGGAGACGGTATTCCGTACGTACGCACGAGCAATGATATCATTCCCATGATCATGGAATTGTATTGGAGTGTATGTATACTATTTCCGAATCAATATAAAGTAAAAAAATCATATATAGTTATTATTTACACCATTATACCCATCCAAGTAAAGTGGTGGTGAAAAATAGATTACACCACGGCGTGGAGACGGTATGTCGTACATACGCACGCGCGGTGATTTCGTTTTCCGTAGGATGGATAGATGGTGAAATAGGGTTTTTTCATACATATAATAAAATATAATTATATGAGTGATACTGATGTTATTACTTCATAATTAACCAACTAAAGAAAAAGAAGTTGAAGAAGAAATAATGTTGAAAGAATCGGTAACGGACAGTACCTCTTCTTTGAAGAGCCTCTTTGAGACGTCCTCTTAGGGCATTAAAATTGGACATTGAAGAATACCAGGACCCCTAGGATGTTTCTAGGGATGTTTAGAAGAGAATTTTTCAGGGGTTGTCCGAGCATAAAGGCTCAATGTGGTGTCATGAAGAGAGGGAGGAGGTTCCCTTTTATAAGGGAGGAGAGGGGCACCTTTGGAAAAACAAAAAATATTATTTTATTATAAACTAATATTCGGTTATTAATATCTCCAAATTGATTTATTTTGAAGATAAGGTGGGTATGGGTCTAAATAATCTGATCCAATAGAATTTAGAGAAGTTTATGGTTCTATTTAAACCTTATCATTTAGATTTAACTTTATGTTAAATAATTTTACTTTCACCGTTTCTTTTTGTTTTCGTACACTATAAGGTTAATAAACATACTATAACAAGACAAAAGAACACCAAGTTGTTTATTATTAATATATATAATCATATCTAAGTCATTTGGCCGATCCATATATTTTTAGGAATAAAATAATAATTAATAAAATAATATGTGTTTTAAAAACTATTTTATGTCAATTTTGACACTATTTGGTAATTGATTTTTCTGAAAATCAAAACAAAATGGTTAGTTATAAAAACGTTAATTAAATAAATACTAACATGTCATATTAACATATAAAATTATTTTAATTCCAAAAAAGTCTCAAATTACATTTATTTATATATTTATAACATAAATAATGTCAATATATTATTAATAAGATAATTACTGCATCATCATTGTGTCATAAATAAATTAAATTATTTAATTTCTAAAAAGTAAAAATAAAATACCATTATGTTTGAAAGATTTCTATCTTTCTAATGAATATATATAGTATAATTTATCTTATTTATAACCCTTTATTAAAAATTATTTACTTATTAAACTTTGATTTTAAATATTTTAACCCTTCTTTAAATAAATTAATAATAAATGTCCTAATCTATTCCATGTGGGCCTAAATGGTCATATTTTATTCCTAAAGTTGTTTTTGGTAGAATTACACTTATCCAATAAAATTAAGACATGTGTTAGTGTAATAATAATAACATTTTTACCCATAATTTCCCTATTTACTTATAACTGTGGTTAAAAAAAGTAAAAAGTTACTATTCACCAAAAATTATTTTCATCTCATTGATCCACATTTTAGTACTTGATATTAACCGTTTCTCTCGGATTTTTGTAATTCCACTCATAGAAGTGGTAAAATTAAGTTTTATGTAAATTTTCAAATTCTCCTAGGAGGTGGATAAAAAACAGTGAAAAGTTCGATAAAATATTTATATATATAAATTTATTATAAAATGACTCTAATGAATTTCTTTGAACTTATAATGGTATTATGTATCAATTTTTACCTAAAATAAATTTATATAAAATAAATAATTATTTAAAAAAATTCGGTTTTTAAATAGAAACCGAGTGTTTTCACTATTCATCAGAAATTAAAAGTTTTCAGAAAAATACCCAAATTTCACCCTAGGCTAATTTCGATATTCCGAATCCAAAAAGGAAGTCCATATTGAAAAATAAAATTTCAAAAATTTCAACAAGTGGGTATTAATATTCATAACAGCTAGTTTTAATAATATTTTAATAGCATATCGTTGTTTAGTGAAACTCGGTATTGCGTATGACACAAGCTATCGAGGAAGGTCGTGATTGCGTGTAAGGAAAGCCAAGCTAGTGTTGTGTGTAGTGAAAGATTCCTTTGATAACATATAAACAAAATATTTCACATAAAATTCTCGGTTGTTATAATTTGGATGGGTAGAATAATGAGTATAACTAATGTAAATAATAAATTAACATGTTATTGATTCTGTATATATGATATACCATCAAATTACATAAAATTTCACTATCAATATAATGATATTGTCGCTCCTGTGTACGTACGGATTACCGTCTCCATGATGCGATAAGATTCATAAACACGTTCACCATTTAATGATGATTATAAAAATATATATCAATAATAATTATGTAATATATGACAGAATAATTCTACTAATGATATATATATATATATCTTATTAACTTAGTTCTGTTCGATATGATATGAAAATAGAAATAGCATTTAAGCGTACGTACGACCTACTGTATCCATAAACGATGTTTTCTATTTCATATATATGTCTATTATACATATTTATATTCTAAATATATCTGATATATAAATCATGTTTTATATTTGGGATGTATTAAATCATAATCTAAGAGATACAATCAAGAGTAACAAGTTATAGCACATACGATAAGAAAAGTGATTATTACCTGAAATGTTATCAACAAAATGGGTAGTATAATGTCATAAATGAATCTGGTATGATATAATAAATATTAATATGGTTCTGGCATTATTTAATTACATACTACGGTATTTATACTAGAGGATAAATGTACCCACGACTAAATAAAAGTACAAGGTAAGGGTTAATTTCACAGTCTTTTTATTATATGAGATTGTTTTTTTGTAAGTATCTACAAGGATATATTTATTATCTGTGTCTATGTTTCATAAATATTTTTTCAAATTGATTATTTTTAAGTTAATTTTTATGAAAACATAATTATAAATGTTTTAATTATTTATTCTTCTAAACGTTTCTCATTAATGTCCATGTTTTCAAAATGGTTTTAAGGATTTATTTATATAGGAATGAATGTTTTCAAATGTCAATTCCTTTCAAAAATTTTAAAGTGGTATAGTAATCTTTGATTAAAAATATCTTTTAAATGAATTCCTTTATAAATCATGTGCCTTTTAAAATATTTCACGATAAAGGGTTATTTCACTCAAAGATTTTTACTGATCATTTTCAACTCTGTCCACATCTGTTACGGGATATTATTCTTTATCGAGGATGATTAGTTATGATAAAATATTCAATATATTGTTGAAGGTTTTGTGATATGTTTGAATGTGGATGTGTTATTTTTATACCATTCCTGGTTTGTGGATAATGTATTGAAAATTTGTATTCTAGTTGTTTTATAAATGTTTAGGTTATGTTTAATCCTTTTCATATGAGTATTGCATTGGACTTAGTAAGTGATTGGTGGAGCCTGTAATGGCTCCTCGATGCATCGGTAGGTCTCATGAGAAAAACTAGTTTCTTGGCACAAGACCTTGATAAAATCTTATTTTTGGTCTTGCCAGAAGGCCTTGACTATGTGGTTATAAATAATGGCATTATTCATTCCATCATTATGAATGTGGTTATTGATATTGCATGTGATTATTCGACTAGTAGAATATCAATGTAAATAATTAAATGGAATTATTTTATTTTATCAAAACCTTATTATGAATAAGTTTAATTTTAAAAGGATTTTGTTTTAGTATTAATAATTGGCATCAATTTTTATGCTTATTTATGAATATTTCTTATATATTGTTATCTTTTATGAGAATTTGAGCTTACACCTTTCTATGTTTTATTTTCCGTGGATTCTAAGAAGAGTATTATGATTTGTATGCAGGGTTAAGAGAAATGGAATAATGGTGTTCTCAATGAACTATCTATGTTGTATTTTATGTTTCATATTGTATTGTAAAGTTAATTTATGTAATATATTTTTAAAATTGTTTAACTGATCAGTCCTTTGGGATTTGATTCATTGTAATCATTCCAATGTATTAAAATAATGCAATGACTCTAGGCTTCTAAGGCAGGGTGTTACAAATTAACCCTATAATAAATGGATTTTTTGATTTAGAATATGATAATGAATTTATCAGAAACAACAATTAATCTGAGAAATATTTATAATTTAATATAAAAATCAATATTTGATAAAACAATTGTAGTTTTTAATGCAGTGTCAAATTTCATACACTTATTAAAAAAATCATTGGCCATTATAAAATTATTATTATATTTATTATTATATTTTTATTTATAATGCTACTGTATTTTAAAAATACTATTCAATATACCTGAGTTTATTACAATAGTGTATATATTTTATAGAAAAAAATTTCAATTATTTTTTATTTGTGTCCAAAACAAATTATCAAAATTATCTAAAATAAATATTTATTTAATTAAAAAAACAATGATAATGATGAAAATATAGAATAATATTATTAATTATATGAATTAATTTACACTTTATGTAACTAATTTCTATGCACGAAACCCCTTATTACACCAGTATAAACCCTTACAAAATAATGTGTTGTGGTAGTAGTTTATTGGGGTTGATTGGCTAACATATACCAAGTGGTAATCTGAACTAATATGATATTATCTCATTGGTGATTGAATACAAGATTCATTTGTTGAAGCTTATCTTGTTCTCATTCATGTTATACCACCAATTATGACACCTCCCTCCGATGTAATGAAAAATGGGCATCAAACATACTGACTCTACGTAATGAGTCTATCAGTACTCATTCTTATTTTAATTATCCTTTTTCATTACTAATTTTATACACCAAATAAAATGGTAAAATTATCAACAAAGGTTATTGTCGTATAAATTCTTCTTGACTAATGGTCATATTTAAAAAACGTTCATGTAATGGTCAAATCTCAACTTTCGCATTTCCATTTATAATCTATAAATACTACCTCATTAATTTACTCAAAATTCATGAAAAATATCTCCCAAAGCATATATTTTAATATATTACTATTTTTATTGGTTTAATATTATATTGTTTCATTTATATAGAATTATCAGTGGGTGAAATAATTCTATTTGAATGAGATGATTCTTACATCCCATTTTAGCAATTATATTTTATATTTCTTGTTTATTTTCAATTTTTTGAATTTTAATTGATTTTATATCTGAATAATGTAATAATAATTGTTAAATAGATAAGAATTATTTTTGATTCTCTCTATTTTATTTGTGTATAATATTATATAATATGTAATAAACATTTTCTTTATGAAACAAATATCATTTGAAAGGGATTGTCCATTTCAACAAAATACAATTAAGAATTATTAACCTTTTTATATGATTGATATTATATAAATTTTGTTAAATTAATAATTTATTATAACTATTTTTTATTTAAGAATTATTATTAATGTTTTAATGTTTAATAATATATTTATGACATTAATACTAAATTGTTTGTTACTTTTTCCCTAGACTGAAACGAGTGTATATTCTATTTTTGATTTAAAATTTCTGGAGCACATAAATTATGTGACTTTTTTTCAAATGTGATTATAGATGGGAAGAATATGTTCTTTAATTTATAATCTAAACTGGTGAAATTATACATAGCTTAAGGGTTTTCTATTTAGTGTATTTCTATTGTTAATTCATGAATTTTTTTCTTGAGTTTCATGTTTTACTACATCGTGGCCTTTCTTAAAGGGAAATCTTGAGTTCAAATCTTCCTAAGATGGGTATATGGAAGTGGGGATGTTATTGTAGTTTTGAGGTGGGACTATTCACTGGTGACTTGTTATATTTTTTGTCTCTAGATAAGAAGTACCTCATTACATATAGTCTGTGTCTACATGATGTAGGCACTCTCAAGAATGATGAGTAAAATGGGATGTTGATTACTATACTATGAAGGCCTTAGAAGAATAGTCAAAACGAAGAGGATATTGATGTCCACTTCAACATACTAGGGAATCTTAATATTTATCTCTCAGTGTTTTATACTTCTTCAATGAAATTTATATGGTACATTCTTATTGGAATTTTGTATTTATTTGTGGTCTATAGACTCATTGAAGAGTCTGGAGTGGATTTGTTAAATGTTAATAAGTGAATGATGTTTAAAATTTATTGTGGAATTTAATTGAATTAATCAAAAATACACCTCTATATTTTATTGTTAAATCACATTATTACATTTATATAAATTTTCATTGTTATCTTGGAGGGGATTTTAACATCATTCAGAATCAAATATATACAAAAACACATTATATTTTTATTGATTCATTGATGAAGGATGCTAATTTCAAATTAAGAGGAAACTTACATGACAATCAATGCATAAGGATGAATAATGATGACGAATCTTCACTGAGGAAAGACCATTGAATGAAAAAAATCTATTTCTATTTTTTTCCATGTAAAATAATGTGTTTATTTTCATTGTTGCTTACTTTAAACAAAATTTGTACTATTGTGACTTCAATAGATGTTGTGTTCTCACCGTTCAACATTAACTTTTTTTAAACAATGTAGAGTGTTATTTGTTCTACTAGCTCATGATTCATGACGATTCTATAAAAATATTTTTAAAAATATTTTAAAAATACATTTTAATATTTAGTTCATGTATACATATACATATATCTATAATTTTACTTTTATTGGATTTATGTAAACCAATATTTTTCTTTTAGATTTTCCTTGATCAGTATAACGAATATAACTGATAAAGATATATTTTAATAGTTCTAATAATTTCCTACAATTTATTACTACTAAAATTAGTGGCAATAAAATGTTACATTATTAATGTTAACCTTTTTTCTCACATAAAAATATTTCCATTTTTTAAAATAAACCTAATTAGTGCAGAGAATAATCCTATCCTTTAAATCTCTTTTCTAATATAAACTTTATAGGTTTTTTGTGTAACATGTTTGAAAAATATGTGTCAATAATAAATGTTATGAAATTCAAAATATACTTTTAAGAACATTTTTAACACTCATATATAAAATTTTATCTATTTCCCCAATTTTCCATTTCCACTATTTCAATATATATAGGTAATCATAATATTGACTGGATAAACATATATTTATTTGGAATGCATATTATTATACATACATGTATATATCCTTCTCCATTCATACATAATTTTTGGAAATAATATATTCTTACACACACAGCCAAAATAAAACACACCCATGCATATATATATATATGTGTGTGTTTGTGTGTGTGTACTTATTTATACATGTGTGTATATATATCATTTTTTGAAATTAATAAATTATATCTAATTAAATAAAATATTTAAAATGATACAATAATGTATCTTTTCCAATATTAAATTGATGGGTAAATGTTCAATGGATAAATAATGTTATATCTAAATTAAATAATAATGGTGGAACATGGAAAGAGGCTAATAATGGAATTAAATGTACTGTTTCTATATTTTTTGACCATTTATTTGATGTTGAAAATAATTTTATTTTTGAAAAACATTTAAATAGTTTCAATGTAATGGAATAAACATTAACATAATAAAGTAACTCTTCTTTAACAATAATCAACTTATTATGTTTTAGAATAGAATTAAAAAATTACTATAAATTTCATATCATGAATTTATATTGACTATAAAAACTAAAAATAATATATATTAAAAACAATTCATATAGAAAAGTAAACTCCACCGGCTTTCATTCCCTAATGAAAATCTCTCCAGATATAATGAAATATAAGAGTAGGAAATATGGTAGATGTTATTAAGGTATGTAAAGAACCATTATGAGTATAGAGGAAAAGGTGATGTTTGAGAATAGAATAGCTAATATATATATTGTGTAATGGGAAATGTGACTATAAGGATCTGACTATTACTTGACTGTTGTCAAATAACATAATTGGACAATATAACCATGGGTAAATGTGACTATTTGTTAAATATGACCATTGTAATGGGTTGATATAATGTGTAATGACAAGATAAAATTAATGCATAAGGGAAACATGATGGATTTGACTAGGTGGATCATACCTTTTGAACCCTATGTATCATAACATGGAAGGGAGGTAGCATCACTGAAATTATCGAATGACCAAGCTCAACCAAAGCTTCATAAAGAAAGGCTAGAGAAAAATTGACAGTGAGATAAGTTTATGTCATTGAAGAAAACTACTAGATTAATGTTACATCATCCCTCCAATAAAAGTTCAAAGATCACACATTGTTCCGTTATACATATGTCTATGTAATAATGGTTAATATATATGAACTTTAGTATTATGAGGTATCTTTTTTACTTTAGAAATTAAATAGTTTCCCCTTGAATCATATTTTCATAGTCATTATCTTTAATAAAATATATATAAATATAATTTGAATATGATAAAAAATATTTCGGTGGAAAATCAAACATAAATAAATTTTGTTAAAAATATAATTAAAATACTCTTTTTTGATAAATTAATGTTTTAAAAAAAATTTTGTTTTCAAATAATATTTTTATAAAAAACTATTTATTTATGTATTAATGATAGAATAAATTGACAGAATCCTAGATACATTTTATAAGCGACATAATGTTTATTAGGTTACATAAACTATTTCTTATTAAAAAAATAAGTACTTTATTTTTAAAAAATAAAAATCTTCTACTAAGTGATTTTTTGGGATAATTGTAGTTATATTTTTAATCAATATATTAAAATATTTCAATGGTGAATTTTTCATAATTTTTTGATTAAGTCAAATTTATAGGTAAAAAGTAATATATGGTATAAATAAACAATAGTTATTATCGCGCCATTATTTCATAAAATTTTTGTAATAAATAATTTAATTTAATTCTCAACAAAAAAAGATTTTTTTCTCATTAAAATAATAAATTTCAAATTAATAATATTAGTTTTAGATAATCTGAAAGAACCTCCATGAACCAAATGAATATATTAAGATTCCAAATGAATTTCTGTACGAACAAGGATTTCATACACATCATGAGTGATACTATTTTAAGGATTTCAGTATCTATACTAATAAAATTTTTAATACTACACGTCATTGGATAATTTAATGGGTGAAATCCATGAGAAGATTAATGGTTTAGTTTCTTTATTAACTTGGTGTGTAAGACCTATGTTTAGAAATTAATAATACATGTTCATTTTTTATAAAACCCCACCCATTATCCCATTCCAATCTACTCCTATGTATTTTATCACTAATTTTGTATCCATGTGTCTCTCTATAGTCATTATAAGTTGTATTAATGTTCAAATAAGGTCTTTGTAAGCATTAAGAAGCAACTTATCAAGATAAGGGGCTCTCTCTGTTCTTCTTTCAATTCTTGAATTCTCTTTGTTATATGAATTTTCATTTCCAAATATTTATATTTCCATATTTTAATATAAATCCATTACTACATAAATAATGAGATGATACCTTACTCTCTCATTAAACCATTCAATAAACGTTAATGTACTCCAATTATGCTATTTGAATTATCCCAATATTTTAATGGAATATTTTATTAATACACAATAATATCTTTAATAAAGTGTATTGATCGTGATATAATTATGCTATATTGATTGGGAGATTACATATATAAATTCCAAATTTTATACTTGTTTGTTTAAGTGATGAATTTTTTATCTATGTATAATATAAGAATTTAGAAAATTCATGGGTATTACTTAAAATCACTCTAATGCATGGGGTAAATAAATAATATTGTGAGATAATAAGTTTATGATACACTCGTGAATATCCTTGGTAATATGCTTTCAAACACCATGGTGATAAGCCATGGAGATATTACAATGAATGTATCATCATTTTTATAGACTAATTTCGATGTTATTCCCCATGTACTTATGATCATGATCGAATGTTATTCCATATGTGTTTATAGTCCTGCTCTATTGTTAGGCCTCGTGAATTATCCATGGTCACAAAGTTCATATTTCCGTTTTTATCCATTTCTGAACTTTTTTCTCACCATTTCTATTTCCATGTTTCCCAATGAAATATTTTCCAATTATGTGAACTATAATTATATTAAACAAATATTTAAAGAGGATTAAATAATTTTTATGTACATCAGGTATTATGTATGTTTTTTCCTAAATGGAAAACATAAAAGGCCCTTCAATGTTATTTATATAATGCTTTATCAAGTAATTATGTTATTAATCATATACAAATAATGATTTTCACCAATGAATGAATCAAAGGAAAGTTTTAAATATTTAGGTATATTAAGAATATAAATAATTATAACTTAACCTAGGGATTGATTAAAATATCAGTAAATCTACAAAAATTTTGCTACCATAAAATGGTAACGTTTTCGAAGAAATTTAATCCTTGTTAAGATACTACAAGTAGATGTGGATCTGAATATATATGGAGAAGTTTAATATCCTAGAAGGGTTCGTTGAGTATTATGTCAACATGTACTTTGTGCATGACTATGAAGAATTTTTTAACACCTAGTTTGACACTCGTGAGAGAAATATTTGTTTATTCACATTCTTTTACAGACTATTATGAAGGAAATGTAAATAATTTATTTTTTAAAATATTGAATTATTACACCCTGGATACAAGTCATGATAAAATTTTAAAATTAAAATTACCTTTAGAATTAATATAATATGAATAAAAATAATAATGATTTAATTATTTACATTTTTTTATAAATATGGAGGGTAATAATTAAGGTTTTGTGAATAATGGATGTGATAGAAAACTGAATAATAGTATTTCTAATATGACAGAATTTAGAGGAAAAATATATATGATGATGATGAATAAGTTATCCATTTTTTATGAATAAAATCATATACAATGTGAATCCTATAGAATCACCATAGAATAAAAAACTCATAGTTTAATCCTTTACGGGACACAAAAAACGAGTTTTTAGTAGATCATCTACTCATCTTATTACAAAATTGTGTATATATATTATAGAAAATATATATTTTTATCTACTATATAAATAGATAAAAATATACCTTGGAGGTATAAAACATAGATTTATAATCCAATAAGTTTAATACACTAATCAAGAACATGAGGCCAAAGGATGAGGTTCAATCTATATTGTAGAAATAATTGAAAAATTATTTTTCCATAAGTTTTTTTTTGACAGCCTTTATGCCATGATGGGGAGGAAATTATGTAAGATAGAGTAAATGGATAGTGAATTGGAGGGATTTTATGAGATGAACCTAGGAAGTATTACGTGATATACTACAAATATTTTTCATTTATTCTAATGGGGAGACCGACTGGTTCTTTGGTGGAATAAGGCCACATATGTGGAAAGATCTAGAAATTAGTGATTTTCAGAGTTATGAGGGAATAGTAAATTGTGATCTCAAATTAGAAATGGAGTTTATAGATGAAAATTCATCATATAGATTAAATAATAGTAAGGTAAGGACAATAGTTCCAAATTTTGGAAATAATTTCAATCGTGAAAGAAGAGTAAGGTAAGGACAACAACCTATTTCAATCAAATTTAGGAACATGTATTTAGGGAATTTTCTATAAGGAAATAGAAACATATAAAAGTGTTAAGGAGATGATTTTATACATTTAAATTGTAAAAGAGTTGTAGAATATCAATACTTCAATTTTAATTAAAATTTAAATATTATAAAAATGGAGAATGTGGTTCAATAAATCATGTTTGTATGGCATGGTCATTTGTCTAATTAATAACTACAAAAGAAGATAGTGGAGGAAATATGTTATCAACTTGATCAGAGGCCATGGGAAAAAGGTCCCTCTTGTACAATCATTATGGCTATAGTTAAGGTTTTGAATTAATTTTTGTTACGCACACCCATCCTACAATCAAATCTAGAAAGTACCTTTTCGGATTTTTTTAATTGAACTCATATTTTTATTTAAATTGAAGAGAAATTATAATTAGACCATAAACTGTTAGTAGTAGAGTTATTGGTTAAAACATAGAGAGTAACTATTCATGCATCAAAGATATATTGGTACTCCCCAATTAATTTTTGTGATTACAATATCTTTATAAAAATTGTGGTAATTACAATGGTGTAATTCAACAAAATATTTGGTTTCGATTAGATGTCAATGTATAGTGTAAATATAAAATATAAAATAAAAGATAGATTGATTTTATTGAACTGTTATCATGAAATTATCATCAAATATAATATACATCAATCTGATCCTTGTTAATAACAACATCCCATTTTCATTTTTTTTATTATCGATGATGAATTATAAGAATGATAATTTATAGTAATAGGACATGAACCCATTTTTAGGAATATATATATTTAAATTATAATGAGTTACATGGTCCTCCCCCAAAAGGTGTGGTATATTTAACAAAAAAATAATACATGGACCCAACCTAGTATCGACGAGCTAATATTGAATAGAATATGTCATGTCAGAAAATTAATGTAACATCAATATATTTTTAATAAGGGTTTTATTGTACTGGGTGTGCGTCCTTGGGGAGAATATGTTCTTTTTATGATGAAGAATGATTAATTAAGGTTGTTGAGAACTAAATATCGGAAAATATATGGCATCATAGTGAAGAAAATACACTCTAACCAGGATGGATGATTTGTTCATCTAGCATCATGGGTATAATTTCATCCCAAGGATTGACCTTTGATCACTGTATCATCAACTGACGGTGAAAAAATAAAATATTTCAAATACTTATCTCTACAAAAGATATGGAAACTAGGATTTTGTTGTTATTAAATTTACATTGAGTAATTATTATGTTATATTTTTGGCTTTGATAAACAGATTATTTGGGACTACTTTCATATATATTTTTTGTATTTTTTATTGATGTTATAATGATATATTAAAAAATTCATGTGGAACATGAGGAATCATCTATGGGTCATATTTCAAAAATCATGTAAAGGTATGTTTTTTAATAATGTAAATATTTCTAAGATCAAGTTACAAGAAGTCACGTCATTGGGTCACATTGTGTCTGATTGAACAATCTCTATTGATATAGGAAAGACAATGTTCGTAGTGGAGTTGGCTCAAACAACAATAGTAATTATTATTTTTAGTTTTTTTGGTCTAGTTAGATACCATAAATGTTTTGTGTAATAATATTCATGTATTTATAATCCAATAACCATGCTAACTCAAATTTAGTCCATTTTATCATGACAAATTAGTGTAAGGAATGATTCTATGAACTAAAGAAGAAGTTTCCCAGTGAACCAATGCTAACATTACCCAGTAATGGGGAAGGGTTAGTAATATATATTGGTGAATTATTAAATTACACAGAGTTGTAATCATGAAAATGGAACTAGTGATTTTTATGCATCTTGATTTTTAAATCCTCATGTGAATAATTATCCAAAAAATTAATTGGAGATAATTGAAGTTGTATATAAATTGATAATATGGACAAAATAACATTATGTAGATAGGTGTGATATATAAACTGGCCACCACAATCTAAATTATATATTCATATAAAATAAAAAAACTTTTGAAAAATAATATAATAAAATATTATTATGGAAGTTAATTGTTTTATTCATAATCACATAAATAATCAAACAAACTCACTCGTGCATTTAGTGGGAATGAACCCATAGTTCATGATAGGATGAGGATCGATGGGAAACCATTAGTCAAGGAAATAAAAAACATGGACATGGGATACACAAGGTAAGGGACTCCAATAATCTTATCCCATATTATTTCCCAAACGTCATCACTATAGGGGATCCTGAAATCACAAATAGATAATACTACATTTTAATAGAAGATACCTGCCGTGAAAAAGGAAATATTTATTGGTTAAATGATGATAAATATTGATTACTAAGGTTTTGTACAAGGCTAAATATATACTTTACTAAAAATATGAATAAAGAGATAATTGATAAATACCACAGCTCTATATTCTCCTTACATCCTGAAAGCAAAAAAATTTAAAGGGATCTATGAGAACATTATTGGTGGGATAACATGAAAAGGAAGATTATAGACTATTCTAAATGTTATTTTTCATGAAAAAAGTAAAGAAGGTCTAAGATATAATAAACTAGGGATGAAACAACTATCCATACCAGTATAGAAGTGGGGAAAAACCATTATCGACATTTTTCTAACCTTCCTTAGATACCCGAGGGAAAATATTTCATATGGTTAATTATTGATGTATTAAAAAAGTAATCTAATTTTAGAACCATATTAGTGGTTTTCTCCCTTGATAACTGTACTCCTGATTATATTCATGATTTAGTGATACTTCAAGGTGAATCACTATCAATTGTTTCATATCATGACCAAT
Source organism: Viscum album (assembly GCA_963277665.1). Classification (NCBI taxonomy): domain Eukaryota; kingdom Viridiplantae; phylum Streptophyta; class Magnoliopsida; order Santalales; family Viscaceae; genus Viscum; species Viscum album. Next base: position 1,624,034,519 of record OY728158.1, read on the forward strand.
GATATACATCTAAGTACAAGATGAACCTCAAATTAAAATGAATACTATAGTAAAAAAATCACATATTTTAGGGATTACTCACAATATTTTTAGGGGGATTGGGACTAACATATTCCACTTCTAGATTTCTCTTATAATTTCTATTTTCATATTAATTTCATAATAAAACATTATGATTCACAGAATTCGAAAATGATTAGAACTCTATCATGATTCAATAATGTTGGATAAGGGAAACTGTAGGGATTATAAATTTTTAATGAAACTATAAAGAAGATAGAATTTATCCAAAAAATGTATAAATGATTCCTATTATGGAAAAAAGATTTAGTTTTACAATCAATGGAAGGATATATTGTTTTATATTGTGGATCATTTATTCCAAAAAATATCACCATGGAAAGTGGTTCAGAATATTGACGAGGAAACCCGAGAGACAGAAGTAGTAATTAAAGAAAAATAAAAACATTAATTTATGTAAGTACATAAATTTTGACTGTGAAATTTATTAAGGGGTAATATATAACATCCAAAAAAATTTCATCATTAATGAACTTCTATTTCATAATGAATATTTTTATATGATTTATAATAGAAGAATTTATAAAGAATTCAACACCTGATGTAATGAATTAAATTTAATATAATATCTATAAATAATAGAAGTACATAATTGAAAAATAATAATATACACACTTGTAGAATACAAACTTGAATCAGTATATTTTATTCTGAATGTCATATAATCTCAGGAACACCACCCCATAAGCCAGAGTCTATCAAATAGTAGTGAGAGTCTTGATTCCAAGAATGGATAGACTATACCCTCCCTCTGAGTATAGAAAAAAATTAATAACCAATCATATAACATAATAAAATATGATTACATAGATAATAATAACATATCATCAATATGAATGAATACAGAAACAACAAACTCAATAGTCATAATGGAAAATAGAACACTGATCTCCCACTAGATTGTTCACGTACAAGAGGCTTTGAAACTAAAATCCACACATCCACCCATTATATATACCCATGATATTTTATCCCTCTCAATCATAAACCTAGGTTTTAGGAAAGCCTATACCTATAAACCATAAATGTGGTTTTGGTATCCTAGTGTCATGGTTGCACATGAAAAGTGCGAGTAAAACATAGTAGTTCACTAAAAACATGAGGAAGTTCCCAAAATGATATAATAATAGAACTATCACTAAAATATTTAGTTTAATATAAAATATTAAATTTAAATTCACTTTATATATCATCAAGAATGCAACAAAAATTAACAACCATGTGTTGGTCATTCAACAACCTAACATGCCACTAGGAATAGTGGTTGTACCTTCATAAACACCATTATATAAAGATAATATTAAGAGATATTAGGATAAATAATTTTCATCCAACTAATCATTAATGGAACATGTCGTTGGAAAATTCACTTGTGAAATAGCTAGCATTGATGCTGCTCTATTTCAATACATACCATTTGAATAAATTATCTACCTCAATATTCAATCATTCGTTGTTTCTATATCTCATGTCATGTGACACTGACCATCATGCACCAATATCAACTCCTATGTTAGATAAAATTGACTACAATTCCACTAGGTTAAGACACGCTAGATCCTTACGTACTATTGTCTATCTGGTTCTTTTCAAAACGTCACATAAAACATCTTAATAACTTCCCCATCTATGGCCACAGATCCACGATGAGTTAATATGTTAATATAGTATCATGAATATAAAAAAACAATATATCATCTACCAAAATACATTATATGGTGATAGGGTGTATCATAAAAATTCATAGTAAAAAACATGTCTCAATGAAAATCCATTAATAAAAAAAATGACATGAGATCACCATCAAACCTATTATAGCATGATACAATATAAGAAAAAAATCATTTAAGCATCAAATAATGACCTCATGAGGTACACAAAAACACACATGTGATCACAATAATTAATGGTTAAAAATATTTACCAAAATAGTTATCACATAATGTAAACAAGAGTGACTAGAAAAATAGATCATATAATATCATATAGAGTCATAATAGATACATGTTTGATCAGAACATCAATCATTGTCTTATGGGATACATTTCTCATATAGCACAAAAAATGACGAAATTATTACTTGTATTTTAAGGTACTCATTAGTGATAAATCCTCAATTGTCGATTGATGTAAAACTATCCATTACAAAAGGGTTATTATAGCCCTCATAACTTTTTCCAGTAACATTTTTCATGATTACATTAACTTATTAATCATTTACGGATCATTAATTTATTAATTATAAAAACAATTCATAACAATACTGAATTTTAATGGGAATTATCCCAATGTGGTGAACCTTGTACTACATTATAATAAACCATGCCTTAAACATAGGTTAGAGTACATAAATACATCGACCTCAAACGCAGTGAAATCTATGAAAAAAAAACCCTAATGGATTTTTCCAAGTTATCCAATTTTATTCAACCTCCAATATTAACCATCTGGTTGTTCACATTCAAAAATAATCATTTTAATTAATTATATGAAATTTATAATTCATTAAAGTATTAAAAGATGTCACATTTAAAGGTAATGGTACCCTTTTTAAAAGAATCATCATGTATAACCGACTATTTGGAATGAAGACCAACTATCTATGCAAGGTCCATATTGAACTCCTAAATTAATTCTAGGAAAAATCACCATATTTTTAAAACAATACAATTTCCAATTTAATATATTTAAATTTGATCCTTTATGGAGAACAAAACTATATGACATACCTTAACTATGAAATCATCCAAAGGAGTTCTTTCCTACCCTGGGACACTCCTTGTTCTAGGATGAGAAAAATACAGAATTCAATTTCATATCGCTGTGGATAGTTTGATATACAATAAACATAATATATATAAAAATAAATACCTTCTTTGAATCTTACATAAACGGCATATAAAACCATCGTGGGAAATCCACTAGACATGTCGATCCAAATACCTATCAAAATCAGTGAATTACATAACGATCCACTGTAATTATCATCTGATTCTCTATTTGAATGAAATATAATTATCAATCATGAACAAATTTGATTAATAACAATATGATATGAGGAGAATTTTGACATCACTAGATTGTAATTGGTTAAACATATTGATAGGATTATCCATGATGGACAACAAATATAACCATCATCGTATAAGGATAAATGAGTCAAATATAGATGACTAATAAATGATATGTCCTGGATTATATATGAGGTTTCATTTAGATCCACCAAGATAAATGATCTTCTTGGAAGGACCAGAGTAAAGGTTCACCTCATAATTTCTCCATGAAAATTGACATTATAGATGTTAAATCGAGGATCCTTAGTGAAAAAAAATTATAGAAGTCTTTTAACTTAAACCACCCACCATACCACAAAAACATGTTAGATGTGGTCTACTAGAATGATTCTAACCCACCAGATACTAGTACATGATCACTAGATGTTTGGTGAGATATTTTAGAAAACGTGAAAACTACTGCCCCACTGGCTAACTGGGGGAAGTAGTGGCAGCCCCAGCTTCTTTAGGCCTCTTCTACTAAACTTTTATGCTCCAACCTCCCACCATTTATCAATTCATGTGTAGAAAAAATTATTAAAGGGCATAAAATATTCAACACATTGGATCAACTTTCATTTCTAAAAAAAGCACCATATGGAATGTTCATGTTTCCTCTAAACAATAACAAAAATAATGTTGTGGACCATTACAATATCCTCACCATAACACTTTCAATCCTTGAGATGTTTTGGTAGTACATGAATCACACCATTTGATATGCCTATATCTTCATTTATTAAGAGTTATCAGCATCCTATCCGTGAACATCAAACATGGCATTGAGCGTTCAACCACTATAGTTTAATAATCACACTACCACTATATGACTCCAAATACAACACCAAATTATAGGAAAAGGTATCATTATCCTCAAACATAAAGAATGATATCACTATATACATTAAAATCAACACCCAATAGTGTATTACACTAATATTCCATTAAAATTAGTGTGCTACCCCACCATAGGAATTGTCTTATGTAACAATATATCTACTATCTAATATGATGCCCAGTGTGATTCAGTACTACCATGATCAATAAACTAAATACATGGGTAAATTGACGATACAAAAACCCAACCCCAGTTAGAATTAAACCAATGATTCTCATCAGACAGATACAACATAAAAAATCTATAAATTCCCAAAAAATCCACATACATTGTTTCATAAACTTTTATATGGTTCAAGATATAGTGAGCTTGATGTGGTTTAATCCCACCACATTCATGATCCTATGAAACAATAGTCATTAAATTTCTAAATATCTTCCCAAAAATGTAAACTTTCGAAAAATCAATACCCCCTAAATCCACTAACAATTATTATTTTAGACATAGAGGTATCATTAAATTGATTTAGTATCCAAGTTGATGTATCACGTGACTTTGATAGAGTTTCCCCAATTGATTAGAAAACATTTTGGTTCAATGCATGAATGAGTTTACTTCATATTAGTTCTCACCGATTTTCTTATGAGTCTAAAACATACATCTAGTCTCCATCTAGTGATAAATGTGAATTTTTTTTTGAAATCCTTATTTGTAAAGATACCCTTAGTTCCAGTATGCATTGGTCTCTTAGAGTTTTTATGATCATCAAATTCTCAGAATTTCATAGACTATGACCCTTCTCACAAGATATGTCATTTCAAAAGTGACCAGTCCCCACTATAGGATTATAGTTATTATCAACATGTCAATGATAACATCTATCTATATAGCCCATGATGAGTCCATATAAAAATAAAATGAATAAATGTGATCATTCAATCATACTCAATTTCCATGAAAAACCAAATACAAAACACACTTGGTTTGATGAGATGATATTCCATTGCATTCTATGATTCATTATTTTTGTGTGTCATGTTCACAAGTAGACTATTAGTTTGTTACAAATCCTTACCCATATGGTTTGTGATCCCTAATATATGTCGGTATATTAATCCGGGCTAATTTCGTCCACCAAAAAATTGATTTGACTAAAAAACGGTACCCTGATTTATTATTGTTGTAGTATTCCACTATAAATATAAAATTGTAAGTATTAACCATAGTTAAATATTTTCCAATGATAGTTAATCTATAATTTTTTATTAGAATATGTATGGTTTACTCTGAACTAGAAAATTTTTTGACGTACCATCACATCCTCTTCTAAAATTGTTAGAAGATTCATGGATATTCTTTATGGTTTGCTCACCACCCTCCTTCCAGTGTTTTAACTGGCCCACAAGTAATAACTTATTAAATGATAAATAATTATGGAACTAATATAACTGAAACAAATCACTCATTACACTACCATAGTGATTCTTTCATGAGTAAAATATCCCCCAGCACGTCTCACACACCTTTTACCATTTTCTACTCAACAAGGCTCAACACAAATAAATGACACAGTCTTTTTCCCCCTCTTAATGAAAGGAAACACCTAACATTCGAGTTTGACCATACACCACCCCACTCATAAATTATATCTCACGCTATGCTTCAACCACTAAACAAAGAAACACAACCTTATTTTATAGGTTTTAGCACATAGGTTCCATATAATAGAGGGTTTCAAGACAACTGGAAATAACATCTTCCTATCCATTCAAAGGTTACCAACATCCAAAGGTCAGTTCTGTCAATGAAAAATTTCAATCATAATTGACCTTAAATATTCTTTCACAAAGAATATCTTCACTCAGTTTACTTCCTTGAAGAATGATACATTGACTTTTCAATAACTACAGACTCTTTCGAGGACACATAGTCTTATATAAAACAATCCCAAGGTATCACTAGAGGTCACTCTTCATGAAATTCCATAATGGGAAATTTCCACCTATATGTAATGAAGTGATCCACCTTATACTAAAAATGTAAAGAGCTGTGTATTAACATTACTATTTACTTTGATTCCATTATGTGGTATATAGAAAAATATGAATAATCTATAGTTTGTAGCTTAATTTAGTAGACCTAAAAAAATGAAAACCTCACCGGGTTATTACTAAGATAATTGACACTTAAAAATAACCTAAACGGGGTATAATTCACCTCCCATTTAGTGAAGGACCACATCAATGTTACTATCATTAACTTCATCATCACATATTTCATTTCCTAGGACGAAAACACTACAATATCACATCACCAACTGTTATAAGTAGACACATATAGGGGTTAATCTAAATGAATTCCATCTAGAACTCATAAGTGTATATGTGGTACAAGTAGTTAACTCCCAAAAATTTAATCCTCCATTATCAATACAATAAAATAGAATCCTTATTTATGTTAACTATAACCTATATACTAATTTTGATGCATTCATTACCTCATGGAGATTCAGCCTGGAGTAATATCAATATGAAATCATGAATAAGAAAATTAATTTTTATATCGTCAGGTAAAATCATGTAAATCAATAACAGTTTAATCCAAAAATAATAATCTCATACCATAGTAACCTATAACTCACATGGAAATGGTTTTAGAGACACACCAGTTCATGTTTTGTTTCATTGTATATCATATTCTTCTTTAACCTATATACTAACTCCCAAAAATAGAAAAAATATTGACTATGATGTTAATTTTTAAACCCCTAACCCAAATTATATTGTAAAATAGAAAATACACAAAGCAACATACACACCTACCCATGCAGAAATAATATATGACTAAAAGAAATGATCTTGAGTTGAACCATGAAGAGACTATACCCCCTATATGAGTGAAAAAAAATTTTATAATAAAATAAAATCATAGTATACAATACCCATAACATTCCATCAGTATGAATGAATTCAGAAACAATAGACTCAATAGTCATAATAGTAAAGAGAACAATGACTGATCACTAGGCCGATAAAATAAAACAAAGAAAGGAAAATGTAGAAGAAGCTGTAAAAATTCGAGACCCACATTTTATAGGTCTTAAAACACATAAATATATACCCCTATCAACATAAAACTCAAAACTCATAAAAACCTATACATTTAATAATTTTTGTCTACACAAGAACACAAGTATCATAGTCTCTTGAGCAGGGTATCAATAAAATTTAGTAGGACACCAATAATGTGGGAGAGTACCAAAACAATAAAATACACGTTATATTCCTATCATAAGATCAGAAAAAATTTAATAGGTAACTACACAAGAACATTATATAATCATCTAGTACAAACAAAGAAAAAACAACTATGTTTTTAGCAGTCATGTACTTACCTTGAATCCACAAACCCATATTGATCCTTTTTAGGTGATATTTGGGAAGGATATTCATATCATATTCCATTATTAATCGTGTTAATTTCACTTAGAATCATGTGAAAATGTTTTAGGAATCATCCAAAGCGAATGATCTGGCCTCTATGTTACTCAATAGATGTACATGACCTAGGACTATAATACATACAATAATATGTCAAAATTATTTATTATCAACACTTAGGTATGGTTCATAGACCATCATACCCTATTTTTACCTTATGGGTCATATCATATAGACAATCCTACCCAATGGTTAGTCCACATTTTTCCATCATTCCATATCTTTTAACATGGTCCTATAATCATGTCACATGTTGGGTATGAACATGCCCCCTCTATGTCTACCGATCCACAACATCATCATCTATCAATATGGTTCCACATATAAAATAAAAAAACATTTCATATAAAAAATTTATAATATAAAAATAGGGAATATCATACAGATGAATGGAATAAAGCATGTCATGATGATATATCATTATGAACAAACATAACATGGGATCATCATCAATCCAAGTATAACCATCACCACAAGAACACTCACAAAATAAATTTTATAACATATGATTAATAGGCTACCCACATAGAAAAATGATATCTATATTAATCATGGTCAACAAGATATTCTAAAAACATGTATTGTATCAAGGAAATAACAGTGCAATGATAAACCAAGCATGGCATACAATCTAGAGTAAAAATTTCTACACATGAAATTAAATCCGAAAACATGGTTATACGGTATCTAGGTATCATGAGGGACAACAACATACCCCATGGTTTCCATGTTCAATAACGAACAAATTATTGATCAAGACCTTGAGATGGATGGATACAAAACAATAATGTTTACAAGGGTTCATCATGGCCATGATAACATTATCCAACTACTTTATGCATGGTTCCTTTAATTAAATAATACTTTTAGAAAATTAATTAATTAAGGGATACCTGTTATCCATAAAACTAATTAATTCATAGGATCTTTCACACATGGTGGAAATCCTCTTACTAGATGAAAACACCATGAGTTATTTATAGGATAGAGTACACAAAACCACCTACCTCAGATGTCTTCAACTCCAATAGAAGAAAACCCAAATCCTTCTATCTGATCCATCCATGTAAATTCAGCCTCAAACATTCTCTATAATGTTAATATCATTCTAAAACAATATAATAAATTAATTATAACTAATTATAATTAATTACAAGATTATAGGAACTCACAATCAAATATGAAGCAACACATTCCAAAAGAATCACCAGATATAACTACCTTGTCTGAATATTGACTAACAATACACATAAGGATCGTCGATGAATTATATCATCATTCTAGAAATATTCCCCATCTAACAGTAATAATAAAAGGTAAAATTTAATGCAATTAAATTGAAACCACTAATTTAAAATCCAAAAAATGATGTACCTTATCTAAAAAATTATCCAAAAGAGTTCATGAAACTCTCAAAACACACACAGTTTTATGGAATGAAAAGACTCATTGTAAATTCCATGTATTACAGGTCAATTGACCTAAAATCCAACAAACACTTTAGAAAGAATTATCAAGGTTCATTCCCTCATTTAAACACCCATAAATGTTATAAATTAATCATCAAGGGACCTCTTTTATCCATTTAGATCCAAATCCCTATATAATACATTCAAGTATTACAATATCCAATGGAGTTGTCATCTTGTTGCCTTTTTGGAAACAAGATGAAAATAAATCATGATTAAATATGAATTTTATGAAGATGATACAATGATAATTAAGAAATAAACGCTTTATAAACACTTAAACAAACCAGGAGGCTTACCCTTGATCAATGACATGAGTATCTATCACTATATAGAGAAGAAGGAGGAAAATATCAAAGAATAACAAAGGATATTACTTAGATATGTCATTGGATTACATCAATACCCCCCTCTGTCTTGTGGAGTTTATAGAGGTGGTAGAGGAGACATAAGCAACCACATACCTCCTTGAAAATTTATCCAATGGAGGTTTATTCTAGAGGCCCATAAGGTTTAAAAAGTCTGTAGGGACTCTCATATAAAACCACCCAACACACCCAACCATCATTCCAATCAGGGTCCATTTTCTAGCTACTACTATCTCACTAGATGATCCTCAAGACCTCTTAGGAAACTAGGAAACATCCCACACCTCTAACTGGCCAAATGGGGGCCACCGACTAGTTAATGGCTACTAAAGCATCCTAGGATTCTTTGGGCCTGTTCACTGAAATTCAATGCTCTCACCTCCAATTTATTTTCAATTTAAGTGAAGATATACTTCTTTAATGAGTTATTAGTGGACACCCCATGGTTATTTGAAGGACCAATACCATATATAGAAATTTCATGCTTCCTAAAAAATTTACATCCATAATGTTTTGGGCCATTAAAACACTAAAGTAAATTCTAAAAATTGAATTCCCCAATAAAGATTCATATTGTTATAAAAAAAGAAAAATTAAATTGATGAGTAAGGATTGAGTTATAAATTATCAGGGGAAGTTTATAACCATTATAACTAGTGTATAAATTCATGAATAATGAGTATTTTGTTTATATAAATACTATGTATTATGAAATTATATTTTTGGAATGTTAATTTTACCTAACTGTTAGAAAATAGAATCATTTGTTACTATGAAAATAAATAAATATCACTATTTAGAATTGCTTCTGTTGGAGTTATTTTATATAATGGATAATTTCAAAATAATAATTGATGCATAAGGTAGATATTAAGGCCTTTAAAAATAGGATTAATCCTTTTAATGACCAACTATTAGAACATGGGTGGACAACATCCTGACTAGAGTTTTCCCATTACCAGACCTATACAAAGCATCAATAAGTAATGCCTGAGTGAAATGACTGACATTAAGAGATCATGTTAGTGGATATCGCTACTAAATCAATGTTAGTTGATCCACCACCAGAAATTACCATTATCCCACACCTTAACATTTTAGATATATGTTGGTGTAATAAGGGGTTTTGTATGAATAACATTGAATTATTAAGTGTCATTATAATTTTAATAATTAAATAGTGGTCTATCCAATCTATTTTACCTTATAATTATTTTAATAAAATACACATGAATATAATATGAATATGATAGATTAATTTTTAAAGAGGAATAAAACATAATTTTATTTTTAAAAAATATAAAATTAAATTTATCCTTTATGTTAAATTTAACTATTTTAAATATACTTGATTTTCATTGACAAGTGTTATAAATAATTTTTTTAAATATGGATGATTAAATTATTTTAAAAATTCTTATATAATTTTTAAAAGGGTTAATAAGTTATTTATTTCATAAAAACTATTATTTTAAATAAATAAGTATTTGAAAAACAATTAAAAAATTTTGATATATTTTTAGATAAAATGGATAATATTTTTGAAATCATCATATTGAAATCATATAATGATAAATGTTTCATATTTTTATATGATGGTTGAATTTGATGATAAAAAAAGTAAAAAATAAATTTAAAATTGATATTATATCATCATAATGAAATAAAAGTGATGTAATAAATACTTTAGTGTCTTATTAAACAAAAAAAATTATATTCATTAAATTATTGTATTTTAAAATAATAAGATTTATTTCAGAAAACAATAAATAACGTTCAATACCTAGACAATATTTTATGATTTTCAAAAACATATTTACAAACCTGACTCACATACAACACATCAATTTAATATTATTAATGAATTAAGTTCACTTACTAATATATTATTAGAAAAATTTCCTTGTAGTAAAATACCATGGGAAAAATAGTGGGTAGGAAAATAGTTTTGTATATTTTTTTACTAGGTGTCTAAGGCCAATCTTTAGAAATTAATAAATAGTTCTTCCTCATTTTCTATAAAAACTCACATGTTGCCTCATTTCTCTCCATATCAAACATTGGAGAATAAATATCCTCCCACTGTGTCTTGATATATGTTTTACAATGTGTTCATAACATTCCTAGAAAAACATTCCAGGCATTAAGAAGAAACCTCTCAAGGAAATTTGTTTTCATCCTATTTTGTAACATCCCCGGTCCCAAAGCCACTAAACTGGTGCTCCAACCTGGGTGGTTACATGACCGTCAGCATGCCTCCCCGAACACCAAAGGCTTTAGAATAGCAGTGGGGGTCTACGGGGTCAAGTGGGGAGACTATACCCCCTTTTTATTAGAGTAATCCACAATATAAATAAACCAAATAGCAGAAAAAATATTCAATAAACAAGGAACACGTATATCAACCATTTCCAACAATAAATATGTCATGTCATACTACAAGTTCATGAGTGAACAAAAACCCAAAATAAGGACAACGTCCACAATCCCCAAAATAGTCCTGACTCCATGTATGGATCCTCCCCCAAGTGCTAACCATTTCCACACAACTATCTATGAAGGACCCATGCCCTTCTCTTGACCTGCAAACATGATGTTGGCTCAGGTACCCAATGGCGGCCCGAGTAGGGTGTGAGTACAACTCAGTAGGCCACCACCAATGGTGTCTACAAAATATCGAATATGAATAGGGAGTGCATGAAAATGGAATATGAATGATAATTTCCATGTAATTATTTAAGGTTCCATTAACCAGTTCAGAGCCAAAGCCATTGCCACATCCATTACCATTCATTTCACACCAATTATCATCACTTACCATTTAATCACATTTCCATGGATTAATCACATGCATTATGTTACATGGGTCTAAGGCCAACAATCACATGAAAGAGGGTGAACACATCATTATACTATCTTACTAGGACTAACCCCCTCATAGCAACCATATCCTCACCTCGAAGCCTTAGCCCGGGTGGATGTAATTGTTAGGAGAATAGACCCTTAGTCCCCATTCCTAACCCATGCATTTACGGTGGAGTTTAGAAAATCAGTCTTAGCTCAACCCATGGGCATAGATCCTCAAGTCATACCCCACTCTACGAATCCATGTGCACATGCTTATATATAAAAGTAACCATCATCCAAGAGTACAATTGCCCCATAGACAAATCATTCACAACCAACCACATAGGAAATCACATTATGCCTTAACCCATTAACACCTTACCATTTCACATCATTTAACAATTCACCCAATTTTCATGTGTTATCCCTATCTCACTAGGCATTTAAAACTAGACCCATAATCTATCCCATTATGGTCTTTAATCTGTTTACACATTTACTCATTTAACATGTTTATCATTTCCATGATTCAACCATTCAACCCAATATAAATAACCCTTAGGTTGTTTCCACATCTAGGAGCATCACCTAACATCTATTTGAAGTTCAATCAATCATGCCAACATATTCTTCAAGGGCTCTACCATTTATTACAACAAAATCACTTTTTAAAAAACAATCCCTAAACCTGGGAAAATCTGGCACATCCCATGGATGGCCCTAAATTAGTTCAAGTTCATCCCAACATATATCATGGGGATCATGAGGGTTACCATTATAAATTTTATACATCATTATTACCAAATATTCCAAGTTTTTCCAAAACATAACCAGGGAGAAACAAGAACACAACTAAACATGCATAAATACCAAAATAACCATGGGATATAGCTTTTAGACCACCTACCTCGAAACTGTGGTTGAACGATCTCTCAATCAATTCTGTTGACCTCGATCCAACCAACCATTAGAGATTCAACCTAAAACTCACCCAAAAGACTGGGTTTTAGATCTTCGGAACAATAACGAGAGAAGATACAAACCCTAAACCAAAAAAGAGAAGCAAGGACGGGATTATCCTTACCCAGAGAATTGATCTGCATCCAACAGTACCAAAAAACACCTTAGAAACGAGGTAGAACCACCCTTGGGAAGCTTGTGTCCGCCATGTTTGTTACTATGGTTGAGAGGGGATGAATGGAGGATAATCCCAAGTTGAAGTTTACAATCACGGAGTGTCAAACTTGTAATTATTCCCAACATTAAGAGGTCGCATGATTTGGCCTCATGGTTCAAAAAACCGTGCGCAAACCGTGTGCATGCTACTTTCAGGAGGAAGAGGGTTGGATGGTTTACCTGGGAAGGCCGGACAGTTTTCCCTGGCCGTGTGCAGGTAATGCGCCTAGGCTTGTCTTTCCCAGTTTTCCATTCTTTCTTGCCCCAAACCCCCGAAACACCCCCAGGACCTCTCATACTTTCAAAAGAAATCCCTTGATGCCCGAAACAATGGATTCAACTAAAACATAACAAAAACATATGCTTCTAAAAACCGGGATCTTATAACCTCCTCACCTTATAACAGCTCGTCCTTGACCCGAGCTTCCAAGACTCATTGATCCACCAAAGAGAAGAGTTCGGGCCACTGAGCCCGCATATCTGATTCCCGCTCCAATGTTTCTTCTTAAACATTCCCATACTGCCATAGTACTCGTACTAATGACACAACCTTTCCTCGCAAGACCTTTTCAATATGATCCACCACACGAAACTGATCCTCCTCAAAGGACACATCAGCCTCAAGATCCACATTGGCAACACCCGAAGGAACACTTTATCACCCATCGCAAACACAAGAGGTCTACACCTCCGATCTGTATATAACTTCTGCCTACTCTGAGCCGTATCCATTCGCTTTCTAGTCAAATTAACTCTATTTTAAGTCTCATGCATGTGACTTGGCCCCAACAACTCAGATTCACCGGCCTCTATCCAACACATTGGATATCTACATGGTCTCAAATAAAGTGCCTCAAACGGTGCCATCCGAATCGTAGCCTGAAAACTATTGTTGTAGGAAAACTCTACTAACGATAGTTGCCTCTCCCAAGAACCACCAAAGTCCAAGTCACAAGCTCTTAACATGTTTTCCAACAATTGGATCGTATGCTCCGACTTCCCGTCTGTCTGCGGGTGGAAAGCCATACTCAAAAACACATGCGTACGAAGAGCCTTATACAACCCGTTTTTGAAATGTGACGTGAAGTGCTGATCTCGGTCCGAAACTATGGCCACAGAACACCATGAAACCTCACTATTTATTGAACATATAGCTCACCCAACTGGTCGACTGTAAAGGTCTCCTGAATCGGTAAGAAATGAGCCACTTACGTTAATCGATCCACAGCCACCATGATTGCATCATTATTTCGCGACGTCCTCGAAAGACCCAAGACAAAATCCATTGTTACATAATCCCACTTCCATTCCAGAATGGGAAATGGATGCAACAAACCACCTGGGCGTTGATTCTCACCTTTCACCTGCTGACAGGTAAGGCACCGTGCCACAAAGCCCGAAACATCCTTTTTCATTCTAGGCCACTAAAACTGCTTTTAGAGATCACGATACATCTTGGTAAAACACAAATTCATTGCCCACATGGATGTATGGAACTCACACATCAACTCTTCCCGTACACACTTACACGATCACGAACACGAATGACACCATCCACGCCGACGGCCCAACCAGATGGTAGCTCCCCACCTTTAAGATTTTCCTTCATGATCAAACACTCAGGATCATCAAGACGACCTTCCTTAACTCGACTAAAAAGAATACACTCCATTGTTATGAAAGCAAGAGTGACTTGACCACTATCCTCCTGCACCTCCAGGTGTATCTCTGCAAAAAAATCCATCACCTTCCACTCAGTGTTGGACTCCTGAACCACCTGATTCTGAACCTTACGCTTCAAAGCATCTGCAACAATGTTTCCCTTTCCCAGCGTGTACACCAACTCAAAGTCATAATACTGGAGATATTAAACCCATATTTGCTACCAAATATTCAGATCCCACTGTGAGAAGATTTAATTTAGGTTCTTATGGTCGGTAAACATGGTAAACCGTTCTCCCAATAGATATTGCCTCCAGCACTTCAAGGAGTACACTACTGAAAACAACTCAAGATCATGAGTGGGATAGTTCTGATCATGGGGTCTCAAATTCCATGACCCATATGCCACAACCTGCTTATCCTACATCAACACAGTCCCAAGTTCGATTTTGGAAAAATCACAAAACATAATTTACCTCTTACCCAGCTCAGGTAAGATAAAGATAGGTGCGGTCGTCAACCTCTTCTTCAACACTTGGAAGGTGTTCTCACAAGCCTTGGACCACTCAAACATTATATCTTTCTTGGTCAAGCCCAAGAGTGGTGCTGCCAAGCGAGAGAAATCCTGAATGAACCTTCGGTAATACCCATCCAAACCCATAAATCTTCGAACATCAGAAACACTCTTGGGATACTCCCAAGATACAACTGCCTTCACATTCTCTAGATCCACTGACACACCTGCCTCCAAGATGATGTGACCCAGAAAATGCACCTAACCTATCCATAATTGACACTTTTTTAGATTGTCATATAGATGATGATCTCTTAGCGTACCCAAGATGATGTTAAGATGTTGGGCATGATCGTTCTGAGTTTTTGAGTACACTAATATATTGTCAACAAAGACAACCAAAAACTGATCTGTATAGGGATGAAATATCTGGTTTATCAAATCTATAAACACAGCCAGTGCATTGGTTAAGAGAAAAGGAATTACCACAAACTCAAACAACCCATACCGACTCCAGAAAGCTACCTGCAGTACTTCAAAAGACCTCACCCTCATCTGGTGATAACCTGACCTCATATCAGTCTTAGAAAACACTGATGCACCCCTCAACTGATTGAATAGGTCAAAAATTATTTGAAGAGGGTACCGATTCTTCAATGTCATCTGGTTCAACTTTCGATAGTCAACACATAGCCTAAAATAGAAACTGGCTCTTCTCCCAGCACGAACTCGATCATGAACTCGACATCCCTCTCGAGTGGTGACCCTGAGAAATCCTCAGGAAACACATCCTAAAATAGATCCACCATAGGAGGTAAATTAGATTGAACCCCTCCCTAATCATCATCAATAATGAGAGATAAAAGATTGTGTGGAAGCTGATATCCTCAATCCACACTCCTAATGGGGTGTCAATTGACATAACTCCACCCAACCTCTCCACAGGTAAACCCAAAGTTACCACAAGTTGGGAAGAGATAAAAGAGTGTGTGGGAGCTATGTCAAACAACGCACTAGCAAACGTAGAATCTACAAGGATTGTAACTCGACCAGTTGACAGTCTGGCCTCGCCATCACCAGGTGGAAATTGAACTACCTGAAGCTGACATGCCCCTCTACCCTGGGCTCCAACCTGAGTACCCTGCGCCGCACTGCCCTGCTGGCATGAGCGATCTTGCCCTGGAGTTCCACGTCCACCACCCCTGCTAGTACGGTCCATGGAGCTCCAACTGCCTGCCTGATATGGGGCAACTAATCCCCTTCCCATACCTGGTACCAGCCTTTAATCATCATACATGCCCACCTGCTAAGGATTCCTGCATAACTTCTGCACATGTCCCATCCCTCTGCACGAATGACACTCAACTGGAGGTCGAGGACACTGACCATGCATATTCCCTGGCCTACCGCACTGATAGTAGAACACCTAATTTCCACTCTGAGAGGCTGACCCTCTCTTCCAGCATCTTTTCACACTTTCGCCATGCTGTGAGCTCTCATGGAGTCATTTCTGACACTCGGTAGCTGCACTACTCATCTGCCCAACTGGCACCACAAACCCACTACCCGAAGCTCCCTTCAGGTTTCTTTCGGAAATCAGTTCCTGATCTACTACCTTTTCGAACCTCTTCAATAGGAATATTTTTAGTTGAGACCTGATCTTGAAACTCATCTCATCCTGGAGTTCTAGTTAGAGTCTATCATCGATAGTGATCCCTGAGTCAGGCTCATAAACTCTGCAGCCCACTCCTTCCTGAAAGTCTCTGGATAAAAATGCTCCAGAAAATATTCCTGAAAAACCTTCCACGACATTTCCTCAGCCTGCTCGATTTGGGCCTAAATGTCCCACCAACACCTATCCTGGCCCCACAAAATATAAGAGGAAAACTTCAACCGCTCTTTTACAGGGGTATCCAGATAATCCAGTATCAACTCGATAGACTCTAACTAGAACTCCACTACCTCTGGCACACCCTCTCCGATGAAAGTCCGAGGGTGCTGAAGCTGGAACTCCCTGGTCAGCTCAAACATACTCGGTGCAACCCGCCCTGGGTCCCGATCCATCATCTGTATAAGGCGAGCCAGGTTCTCCCAGAATTGGTCTTCTCATCCTTCATTGATCACCACATTTTCATGGTCCTCTACAGGAGGAGTGTTCTGAGCAACATCTTCCCGTTTCCCAACTTTTAACTGACGTCGTGGTGGCATCTCTCTACATTGCCAAGAACGTGATTTACCATGCATACCATAAAACGTTCTCGACCTTATCAAAAGGATATTTACTAGCCACAAAAACACATTTCATCTACTAACATAACAACATTAACACCTCAACTCACTGCCCCAACCATCCCTATTGCAGGACATAGTCCACATGTGGTAATCAACCATGCACTACCTCCAAACTCACAGAACATGTAACAAAAACATTTCACACTTCATTTCAACCCTTACATTCATTAAACATCATTTACCCCTTGTTTTATTTCATTATTCTCATTATTTCTTAGTTTCATGATATGCATGATGCACCCTCCTTTCCTGCCTCACACACCTACCCCATGTGTGTTCCCAACACAATGCTTGTCACCTATCTCCCTAGGTTCCTAAAATGATGCATGAATGCAAATCCTCGTTCCATTAAGGCAACGAGCAAAATATCAAAAAACAGTCACATCAGACCACATGTGAATCCCCCAATGGTAAAATATCATCAAATGTAACAACACCCAACCAATAACAACATTTTCCACCCATGGAGACTTAGGTTTTCCCTCGTACATGGGTTAACAACTCCCATGAATGAGCTTATTTACCAACGCCTAACACATCTTAACCCCTTTTAACCTTTCTCAAACAATATGTCCTCAGAGAAGGAGAAGAAAAACCTCCCACTGTTACCAATTTGTAATGTCCCCGACCCAGAAGCCACTTAACAGGTTCTCCGATCCAGGTGGTTACATGAATATAAGCGCACCACCCCATATGCCAAAGGCTACCGACTAGAAGCGGGGGTCTATGGGGTCAAGTGGGGAGACTATACCCACTTTTTATGAGAGTAAACCACAACAGAAAAAAACCAAATAGAGGAAAAAATAACCAATAAACAAGGAACATGTATATTAACCATTTCCAACAATAAATATGTCATGTCATACTACAAGTGCATGAGTGAAAAAAAACCCAAAATAAGGACAACGTCCAAAATCCCCAAAATGGCCCCGACTCCAAGTCCAGATCCTCCACCAAGTGCTACCCGTGTCCACTCAACTATATAGCAAGGACCGTTCCCCTTCTCTTGACTTGAAAACAAGAATTCTCATAGGGTACCCAATGGCGGCCGGAGTAGGGTTTGAGTATAAATCAGAAGGCCACCAGCAACGGTGTCTACAAAATATCCAGTACGAACTAGTAGTGCATGCAAATGGAATATGAATGTTAATTTCCATGTAATTATTTAAGGTTCCATTAACCTGTTCAGAGACAAAGCCATTGCCACATCCATTACCATTCATTTCACACCAATTACCATCACTTTCCATTTGATCACATTTCCATGGATTAATCACATACATTATATCAAAAGGGTCTAAGTCTAACAATCACATGCAAGAGGGTGAACACATTTTTATCCTATCTCACTAGGACTAACCCCCTCATAGCAACCATATCCACACCCCGAATCCTCATTCTGAGTGGATGCAACCGTTGGGAGAATAAACCCTCAGTCCCCTTTCTTAACCCGTGAATTTTGGGTGGAGTTTAGAACCTCAGTCTTAGCTCAACCCGTGGGCATAGATCCTCAAGTCATACCCCACTCTACGAAGCCATGCGCACATGATTATATATATAGATAAACATCATCTAACCATACCATTTCCCCTTGGACTAACCATTCACAAAAAACCACATGGTAAATCACATTTTTCCTTAACCCATTAACACATTACCATTTCACATCATTTAACCATTAACCTAATTCACATGTGATATGGCTATCTCACTAAAAATTCATCACTAGACCCATAATATAACCCATTATGGTCTTTAATCAGTTTATAGATTTACCCATTTAACCAGTTCATCATTTCCATGATTCAACCATTCAACCCATTCAAAATATCCATTAGGTTATTTCCAAGTCTTGGTGCATCACCTAACTTATATTCCATGTTCGATAAATGATACCAACATATTCATTAAGGGCTCTACCAATTATTACAACAAGGTAACTTGTTTAATAGCAATCCCTAAACCCAAGGAATGATGCCACATCCCATGGATGGCCCTAAATTCGGTCAAGTCCATCCCAACACATCCCACGGGGAATGTGATGGTTCCTATTAGCCATTTGAAACAACATTATTACCAATCATACTAAGGTTATTCAAAACATAACCTAGGGGAACCAATAACACAACTAAACATGCGCAAATACCCAAATAACCATGGGATATAGCTTGTAGACCACCTACCTTTAAAACAAAGTTGAACTCACTCTCAATTAAGTCCTTAGACCTCGATCTGACAAACCAACGTAAATTCAACCTAACACTCACCCAAAAAATAATGTTTTTGAGCATCAGAACAAGAGGGAGAGAAGATACAAACCATAAACCAAAAAAAGAATCAAGGATGGGATTAACCTTACCTAGAGTATCAATCCGCATCCAATGACACCAAAAAATCCTTAGAAACAGCGGAGAACCACCCTTGGGAATCTTGGGTCAGCCAAGTTCATCACTAGGGTTGAGAGAGGATGAATGGATGAAAATACCAAGTTGGGGTTTAATAGCCCAGAGTGGAAAGCTTGTAATTTTTCACAACATTATAAGGTCGCACAGAATGCCCACACGGTTAAACAAACCGTGCGAAAACCGTGCACATGTTACTGTCCTGAGGAAGAGGGTTGCATGGTTTACCTAGGTTGGCCACACGGTTTGCCCTGGCCTTGCACAGGTCGTGCGCCCAGGCTTGTCTTTCTCCGTTTTCCTTTCATTCGTGCCCGGAACCCCCAAAACACCCCCAAGACCTCTCATACTTTCAGAAGACATCCCTTGAAGCCCAAAAAAAGGGACTCCACCAAAACATAACAAAAACATACGCTTATAATAACTGGGATCTTACATCTTATCAATCAGAAAATTTATTTTTTATAATCCATTTGATTTCAAAATAAAACAATTTCCAATATAATTATTGGATTCCCTTAATTTAAAAATAATAAGATACTACCTTCTTCTCTCATTAATCCATTCCATGGACTTTTATGTGCACTTGTATGCTGCTGAAATTATCCACTGATATTCTATGTAATAGTTTTCTGAATTCTCACACCTATCTACAATCAATGGTATTAATCTATATATAAAAATGATTATATTATTGGAGAATAAAATTTATAATAAATACATCATGTACTCATATGTTAACTTAATGAAAATATTATTGAATCTATGTGTGAAACTTGAATTTAGTCATATAAGGTGTTCACCCTAGTAGTGCTTCAATGAATTGGATAAAGAATTAACCTATATTGATAAACGTTTTGTTATAACGCGATAAATCACCATGGTAATATTTTTTTATGGTTCAATGGAGTGTATCCTTAGTGATATTATTTTGAATATGTCATCTTTTTTTTGTATCCACGTTTCTATGGTATGCCTCATGTACTTATGACCAGGCACTTATGCTATGCCTTGTTTATTTATTATCCTTCTCAATTTTTATAGGTCTTGAATTATCCATTTTCACACACCTAATAGATTATTTTTTATCATATAATTTTCATTAAAATAATCTATTCCTTTGATGTATGTCCTTGAGAAATATTATGTAATGAAGAGAACTAGGATGGGATTAAAGGTGTATTTCAAGAAGTTTAACTAATAATTATGTACTTAAGGTATTTTGGCCCAAGTTTCTAGGAAAAAATACATTCAAAACAACAATATATGGTATTACTATAACATTTTGTTATGGGATTATATTAATTTTTTTATGAAAATGGAAGTTCTCAATAGTCATTGTTTCTTTTACAATATTAACGAACAAACTTTTTTCTTTAAATATCCCAGATCATAAAGTGATTAATGTGTTTCATCATATGAATCTTCTAAAATCACATGTTTTGGTTGATTTTCATGAATGTTATCAAAATATTTTGGAATCTAGTTGACTATGATGTGGTATATCTTATGAATCACGTTTTTTATTGTTTTGGTTTATATTAATAGTTTAATGAAATTATAATTAAATTTATTTCAAATAATTCTAAACATATGTATATAGAACGTTTTATAAACATTAGTGTATGTAATTTGATCAATAAAATTGTATAAAATGTTCTTACAAATATGATAATTTATTTCCATATTATTATTTTTTTAGAGGATAAAATAACTTTTTAACCATGAAGACTCATCACATAATAGTTTAATATGTTTAGAAAAGTTTTGTATTCTACAATTTTAATCTTTTAAACTATGAATAGAATAATTACATTAAAACATAACATGATTAAACTATATTACACTGTTTATTGATGTTCCCTAAAATTTTCCCCTCAAAATTTTTGGTTCTTGGATTATTCGATCCAAAATATTATTACACATTTTACCTCGGTTAGTTATAAAATTAATACATGTTAAGAGGATTTTAGGACTATTAAACCAAGAAGAAAACTTTTTCATATGGTACCTATTTATATTAATATTATTATAATTATTTTGTATGTGTTTTATAAGACTATTTCCAAAGAAATTGCTTAGGGATTATAAAAATAGATAAGACCTTTAAAAGAGGAACAAAAAATATCCATTTATTTTTTTGAATGGAATAATTTATTTCTTCAATGTGACCAGAGGGGAATGCCATATTATTATCAACTATCATTAAAAATATGATAACTATTATATATATAATTTTTATTTTCTAAAATATTAATTTTATTTCCTTAATGTAGAGTTATTTTATTGAAGAATTGATCTTTTTATATTATCATTATTAGAATTTTTAATAACAATAACAAATATGTGGTACAAAGGATAGATATTGGTAGATCTATTTTTTGTATATTATGGGATAATGTGACAATAATTTAATAGATAGAATGTAAAATTAATCTCTATTAATTTAAATTAAGTGATTTTATATTCAATAGACTACTTCATACTGATGTATGTTTTCCCTTTCTCAAACAATAAGAAGATAATATTAATTAAATACCTTGATCCGTATCTATTTTTTATAAAGTCAATATGAATATAATAGATAAATTAGTTATATTGAATTTTAGAATTTTTGTACTTATAAGTCCACTCGTGTTTCAAGGATTCGAAACATTGGGGTTTTTTATCATTATTTTCTTATCATATAGGGTTAAAAGTTTTATATCGAACTAGATTCATTGTATCCAGGTGTTCCCAATGCTAAATATTAGAAAATATTAGATTTTATTTTTTTTATAATATGGTTATGGTCAAATTATATATGTAGGATCATATGGGGATCATGTTCATTACTTATTTTGGGATTATATAGAAGAATTTTAAATGAATATTGCCTTTAAATTTTCCAAGACCTATGAATTAAAAATTTAGTTGGGTTTTTTTTATCTTCATCTATTATGATTTGAATCATTCATTTAATTTTTAGGTATATTTTAAATGAGAAAATATAATGATATTATTCATAAAATCCTCATTTTTGGTTTAATGATATGGATATTAATAATTTCACCAATACTTATATCACTATTTATATGTCTACGGATTTTATTTATTGTGGTTTTTATAAGGATGGGAAAAATATTACATATAGTTTTGTGATATCGTGTTGTGTGATATAATATTTTGTAGACTATGACATACACATGGTAAAGTAATAAAATAATAATATAGGTTATATTATATTTTATTATACAAAAATACCATAAAGGATGAATGCACATGTCATTTTTTATTGCTTGGGTGATTCATTGTGCCAAGAACCATAAGGATCAATTCAATTGAAACCACTATGATCCAATGAATTTTCATGAATCTAATATATATTTTAATTATAAATAAATAATAATTTATTGAGATAAACATGGAGGTTGAGTTACCGGTTGTTGTGTCGATCCCTCGGTTAAGGAAGCTGTGAAGATAATATGTAGTGTATTTGTTTTGTATAATTTATTTTAAAATCAACATAATCATTATATTAAAATAAAATTATTTCAAGCTGAATCATGTGAGGTAAAATTTTATTTGATCTATTGTTTTGATTTGAGGATCATTAATAATTATAGAATGTTTAAGGGATGTGATAAATCTACATTGAGAAGATTTTAGTGGCTGTATAAATGTGGAAACATACAATATAATCTATATAAATGTAATGTCAATTTTATCACAAGTTTATATAAAAATTAGTTATGCATGAAATGTTACAAAAATGTATAATGAGTTTTTTATTAATATTTTTAATGATGTGAAAATGTAATTCAAATAATTTACTATCTATGTAATGAAAGAATTGAAGAACAGGTTTTTTCTACAAGTAAGATGATTCATGATTAATGGTATGTTGCTAGATCAAATGGCACATAAAGTGAATCCACGAATCTATGTGAATGTAACAATGAAATCTAGTGTTTTGTCTATGAAATTAAAAAATATTCAGCACTGCACTCTGAGATATTCACAACGGTAATTAAAATATCATACTCTCTACATAACAATGATTCAATATCTATGTAATTTTATCCTTAAAATTACATTTTAATTGAGTTGTTTTCTTAAGAAATTTTTGATGTTTAACTAAAAGACGGTGTATCCATAATCACTATTTTTTAGAATTTTAATCTGTTACTCAAATCCTCTAGGTGGTAAGAAATTTGAAGCCACCACACTATAGTTAAAATTATATGAGTGTTTTGTTTGATGGATCTATATTAATTACTTTTCAGAATTGGTTTATCTTATGACTATATCTTTCATGGAATAATACATTGGATAATCAAAAACTATTTTTGGTTGTGTATTACATAAAATTTGAAATGATTTTTCGATGGTTAAATTATGAGACATTAATGTATCAAAATATAATATCTGATGATTATTATAAGATGACGTTAATGTTTCCAAATATCATTATTATTAAAATAATTCTATTATTAGATGATAAAAAAATAATTTTAATATGACATACTTTTCAGCCAAAAACATCAATTTTTATATGTATACATGTTGACATGGATATAAATTTAAACGAAGAACAATATAGTGGATTGTATGGAGGAAATAATTGAGAATATAATAGTTTATTTTAAATGGAATAATATATATATATATATATATGTCAAATCTATGAGAATAATGATGAGATAGGTCTATGATTGGTTCACCAAAAATGTAACACCCCGAACCTAGATACCCAGAGTCGGTGCATTATTACATAACATTGGTAGGACCACAACAGATCATGTTTCGAAAGACCAATTAGTTTGTTAGCCTTAGAAATAATAAATTCATTCATAAGTTTAACATTACATTATAAAATGAAAACTACAACAACATAGTCTCTATAGTCCACACTCATATCCCTTATACTAGCGCTGAAAGTTATTCATAATATACTTCTTCACATCCTATGAAAAATAAAACATAGAAAGGGGTGAGCTCAGATTCACAGTAAGGATAACAATATAGCAGAAACGTTCATAGAAAAGAATAAACATTTACGGCAATTTAAGACTAAAACATAAGCCTTTTATACTTGAAATTCATCATAATATGGAAATGATAAAATAAAATAACCCCATTTACTTATTCACATGGATATTCTACTAATCAAATAATCACATGAAATATCAAAATCTACATTCATACTAATGGAATGCATAATTCCATACTTCGTAACCACTTAGTCAAGGCCTTGTGCCAAGACTACAAATAAGATTTTGTTAATTCCTTATTCCAGGACACAATTTTGTCTCATGAGACCTACCGATGCATTGAGGAGCTATAGCAAGCTCCACCCACCACTTACTAATTCCAATGCATTCTTCATATGAAAATTTTTAAACATAACATAAACATTAATATTAAAACTATAATAAAAAATGTCAATACTTTATCTATAAACCATGAATGGTATAAAAATAACACATCCATTCTCAAACATATCACAAAACCTTCAATAATAGATGGAAGTTTTGTATCATAACAAATCAACTTAAAATAAGCTCACAATCCCTCAAAGGATGTTGACATAGATAAAATCAAAAACTTCTTTAGAGAAATATATACTTCTATTATGAAATCATTTAAAAGTAATATGATTATAAAACAACATATTTTTTATGAAAATATTCTTATAAGATATTATGGGACACTTCGATGATGTTGTAATGGTGGAAAATAGCCACACCTACCGTATAAGTTAAAAAACATTCTTACCTAAATTTTGTCAAAAAGGTCATAAGGTACCTTGTTTAAAAATGAAGGAATGATTCCTTTAAAAGCATTTTATAAAAATTAAAAAAAGTTTATAAATGACTTTAAACCATTGACTAGTGAATAGTAAAATATTTTGGAATACATTTTTAAGAAACATGGATGTGGATGATAAAGAGGTCCAAGTAGATACTTATGTAAAAACAACCATGGATAATAAAGAGATGGTGAAGTTACCCCTTAACTTGTACTTTTCCTTGGTGGAGGGTAGGTTGAACTCATGTATAATGGTTAACTAATATCTACTAAATTATACAAGACCATATACATTAATATTATATCATATATGATCTTCTAATATTTCTTTATTAATGATATTTCATTAGTATCATCGTTTCGGGTGTTAACGGATTCATTTTCTATTATACGCTTGGTTACATAAGCCATGTTTATTATGGATAGAATTTATTTGATTCATATAAATAAACATACTATGTTCATAAAAATTATTTTTAATCACAATGAAAATTATTCTTGAATTATTATGATGTGGAATTAATCTCATCACGTTCGTGGAGACGGTAATCTGGACGTACGCACGAGCGACAATATCATTCTTTTGACGTTAAAATCATATATAATTGGTTGGTATATCATATATACAGAATAATAATCATGTTATATTTATTATTCACATAATTTATACTCATTATTATACCCATCCAAATGATGAAGTGTTTGAATAACAAACTACCCCACAATGTGGAGACGGTAATCCGTACGTACGCACTTATGGTGACTTTGTCATTTATAGGATGGATAGAATAATGAATATGGTTGTACCATTTTTATAATAACATCAAAGTATATAGAATATACTAGAGTTATTATTTTATAATGAAAACAACAACTAAAGAGGATATGGAAGAAGAAAAGAACATGAAAGAGGTGATGAAATATTTACCTCTTCTTTGGGTTCTTCCTTTTGATTTGATCAAAAGGGATCCATATGATAGAATTCAAACTAAAGGAAGGAATATATGGTGAAGGGAAGATAGTTGATAGGATATTTGGTCAGGGTTTGGCTGAGCCAAATGGCTTTGAGGGTGTGAATTTTAGATAAGGGGAGGTGCCCTTTAATAAGAGAGGTGAGGGTCACATTAAGAAAATATTGAAATATTATTTTATAATAAAATTGTTTTCGATTTCTAGTGGCTCAAAAATTTATTATTTAAAGGATAAGGTGGGTATGGGTCGTAAACCTCTCAACCAGTAGGTTTTAGACTGGTTTAGGACATCATATTAACCCTATCATTTAGATTTAACTCTTGGTTAAATAGTTTGACATTTACAGTGTCTCTTTGTATTTTTATATTATATGGTTAATAAGAAAACTATAAACATCCAATAAAACCTCAAGAGGTTAATTAATTACATATATAATATTATTTATGCATTTTTCCAAAACATAGATTTTTAGGAATAGAATACCAGCTAATAATATAATATTTATTTTAAAAAAAACTTTTATGTAAATTTTGACACTAATTGGATTTTTGATTTTTTAAATTCATTAAATAATTATTACTTCGAAAAAATTTCATTTAATCAACCCTAACATATAATAGTAACCACGAAAATAAATTTAATTCTTTAAAATTCTCAAATTAGATTTATTTTTATATTTATAATATAATTTATTTTAATATTTCATTCATAAGGTAATTACTCCATCATAATTGTATCATAAATAAATTTAATTATATAATGTCTAAAACATATAAATAAAATACCATTATGTAGGAAATAATTTTATCTTTCTAATGAATATTTATAGTAGAATTTATCCTATTTATAACTTTATATTAAAATTGGATTAGCTATTAAAATTTGATTTTATCTCTTTTAAATCATCATTAAATAAAATCATAATAAATGACATAATCATATAAAAGTGGACAAAATGGGAAAATATTTTATTCCTATGGTGTTTCGTGGTCAAATAACACTTATCCAATAGAATTAGGACATGTTTTAGGGTAATTATTTTATTATTTTTACCCTTAATTACCCTATTTACTTTTAACCATGGTAAATAAAAGTAAAAAGTGACTATTCAAAAAAAAATTATTTTCATCTTATTGAACCACATTTTACTTACTAATATTAACCATGTCTCATATATTTTTGAAATTCAAGTCACAGATGTGTTAAAATTATGTTTTATACAAATTTGCAAATGGGCCTAGGAGGTGGGTAAAAGACTGTAAATTTTTTGATAAAATTTTATATATCTAATATTTTTATAAATTGAAAATATTGAATTATGTTGAACATGTATATGTATTATTATCTATATTGACCTAAAATAAATAAATAAAATAACTAGTTATTTACATAAAAGTCATTTTTAACCAATAATGCATTGTTTTTTCACTATTCGTCAAATATTGAAATTTTTCAGAAAAATACCAAAATTTAACCCCAAGATAATTTCAATATTCCGAATCCAAAACTGATGTCCATTTTGAAAGATAAAATTTATAAAAATTTCAAAAGTGGGTATTTTTATTTATAATGGCTAGTTTGATTGGTCATAGTGTGTTAGAATCTCAAAGTTGCGTACAACACAAACTATTGCATTACTCAAAGGGAAATATACCGTGGAAAAATGGGATGTTAAATTATTCCCTAATTCAAGTAATGTTATCCTAAAAATATCTATAATATATTGAACATAATGGATTGGGTGGTTCTTCATCATAAGTTCCTCTGGTTCCCACGTGGCCTCTTCCATCTTATGTTTTCTATATAGAACTCTTACCAGATGAGTTGTATGGTTTCTCAGCACTTCTTCTCTTGTGTCAAGAATTTTGAGAGGCTATTCACAATAATCCGTAACAGGTTCCAATTCAATTTCATAATAGGTTAGTACATGCGTTGGGTCAGGCATGTATTTTCTCAATAGTGAGACTTGGAACACATCATGAACTTTCGAGAGACTTTCAGGCATTTCCAAACATTATGCTACAACTCTAATTCATTCTAGAATTATGAATGGTCTAATGTAACTGGGACTCAATTTACATTTCTTACCGAAACGCATAACACCTTTCCATGAGGATACCTTCAAGAAAACATGGTCTCCTACTTGATATTAAAAATCCTTATTTCGGTTATTAGTATATCTTTTCTGCCTACTTTGGGATGCTTTGTTGTGGGTTTGGATAACCTTCACCTTTTCAATTATTTCCTCAACAAGTTATGGTCCTATGATTTTTCATTCGCCAAAATCATCCCAAAAGTTTGGTGTGTGACATATCTTTCCATATAACACATCATATTGTGCCATCAAAATACCTTAATGAAAGCTATTGTTATTGTAAAATTCTACCAGAGGTAAATATTGATCCCACATACCCTGAAAATGAAGCGAGACTGATCCCCACATGTCTTCTAAGGTCTGAATAGTATAATCTGATTATCCATCAGTTTGAGGTTGGTAGGGAGTGTTCATATGAAGTTCAGTATCCAGGGATTTCTGAGTAATTTTCCAGAATATTTATGTAAAACAAGGATCATGATCAGAGAAAATTGATAAGGGCACTCCATGAAGTCATAGTACTACATTATTATATTGTTTTTTTAGACGTTGAAGGGGTAAATCTTCTATTATAGTAAGAATATGTGCTGACATAGTAAGAAGATAAAAAATGAACCATATTTCATCATTCCTTCTAGTAGTCTTTGGTAGTCCAATGAAAAAATCTATCATAATATTATCCCATTTCCACTCAGTTATGTGAATAGGTTTCATCACTCTTCCAGGCTATTGCCTTCCATATTTCACTTTTTGAAAAACTATACATCTTGACACCAAATCAGCAATATCCCTCTTCATGTTATCCCACCAAAAATATTCCTTCAAATCCTTATACATCTTGGTGCTACCAGGGTGTATAGAGAAATTGAAGCTATTTCCATCATCTAACAATTCCCTTTTAGATTTGGTATATCAAGAACACGAAGTCTCTTCCAAAATTAAAAAATCCCATCTTTGTATATGATTTCAATAAATCTCCAATCATTTACACCGTTAATCTTCTTTTAAAATAACTCATAATGAGCCTGAGAACTTCTTATTTTTTATAGTAATGATGGTTTGGAAACCATTTGGAAAATTATTGATGTTTCACCTTTCATGACTATTCCTATATCTATTTTCATTTGATCCATGAAAATAATATCCCTATCAATACTCATCTTGTTAAAATCTCCATGATTTTCTTCGCAAAGCATCTATCACATTATTTTCCTTCCCCGAGCAGCAGTGTATTGTGCAATAATAATCCATGAGTGGTTCAAGCCATATCATTTTACTCATGTTCTGTTATTTTTGTGAGAAAATATACTTCAAACTCTTGTGATTAGTATAAATATCACATTTTTCACCACAGAGATAGTGTCTCCATATTTCCATAGAAACGATTATAGCTATTGACTCAAGATCATGAGTAGGATAGTTTTTCTCATAAATTATTAGTGATGTGATGCATATGCAATAACTCATTTATTCTACATAATGAAACAACCAATTCCATTCATTGAAGCATCACTATAAATAAAAAACCCAACCCTCTCTGATGGTAGTGTCAAGATAGGAGCATTGACTATTCATCTCTTCATTTCTTCAAATCTTTGTTCACACTCTTTTTTCCGAACAAATTTAACCCCTTGAAGTGTGATCTTTTTTTAATGGGTTAGCTAATTGAGAAAAATTCAGGAAAAATCCCTATAATAACCTGCTAATACAATAAAAATGCGTACCTCGGTTATACTAGTCGGTGCTGGCCATTCTTGGATTTCCTTGGTCATTGAAGGATCATTAGATATTCTATCCTTAGAGACAATATGTCCAATAATAGAAATCTCTTGAATCTAAAATTTAAACTTGTTAAAATTCCCGTATAATTCATTTCTTCTAAGGGATTTCAGATTGGTGTTTAAGTTATTTTCATGATCTTTATATATTTTGGAGTATACCAGGATATCATCAATAAATACCACTGTAAAGTCATCAGGATATTCCTTGAAAACTATGTTCATTAGATCCATGAAAACAGAGGGTGCATTAGTCTTCCCAAAACACATTACTGTAAACTCCTAATGCCCGTACCTGGTCCAAAATGATATTTTCAGAATGTCTTCCTTCACCAAAAACAATTGATGATATCCAGATCTATGGTCAATCTATGAATAATATTGATCTCCATTAATTTAGTCCAATAAATCATCAATGCATGTTAGGGGATACGCGTTTTTTATTGTTATGGACTTGATCGCCCAGTAATCAATGCACCACCTCATTGATCCTTATTTCTTCTTAACAAAAAGGACATGGGATCCCCATGTAGAAACACTAGGGTAAATAAAAACCTTAATACGTAATTCCTATAGTGTATTCTTTAGTTACACTAATTCCACAGTGGCCATTCTATAAGGGGTCTTCGATATGGTCCTTGAACCAGGAATGAAATCAATGGAAAACTCAATTTCTCGTTCCAGAGGATGTCTATATAAATCCTCTAGAAAAAGATCAACATATTATTTCACAATAGGTATGTCCTCTATTCAAACATTATTTTCCACTCCCATAAAATTTTCATTCTAATCCTCCCCAATAATTGATTTTAGTAAAGCTACTGGCGGTGGATCTATATAAGAATTTGGTGGTGACGTTTCTGATCTAATGATAAGGTACTCCTTATCATCATCGAAAATTGTAACCTCCTTCTTCTTACAATAAATTTTCTCATCATGGTTCAAAATACAATCCTTACCATGGATTATATAAAATTCAATCATGGGAATGATGATGAGATCAGCAGATAAAGAACATTTATATTCCCTAATGGGAATTGATTCACAAAACATTGTTGTGATGATACTTCCATTACGTGTTTTGACTCACGACTCTCTTTTTTAGTCAAATTTAAAATATATTATTTTCATAGAAACTATAATGATATGAACTAGGTGACGATATAGAATCAAATAGAGCATTGGCTAAGCATGAGGAGACCATTAAATTACCTACCACCATTTCTTTCAGAGCTTCAACCTCAGCAGTAGTGATCGCATAAGCTCGGCCTTACTCCCTTGGCCTTTTCTGATGTAAGTTACCTTGGAGATTAGGACATTCATTTACATAATTCCCATTTTCTCTACAATTGTATAATTCCATAATATAAGCCTCTTTCTTCCACTTGAAATCACGAGCATGGTGGCCTTTTTCATTATACTTGTAACAGACTCAAATTCCCTTCAAGAAAGTACCGGGGTGTCTCTTCCCACATTTACTGCAGGATGGATATAAAAATTTTCCCTTCTACCTATTATTTCCATTTATAGAGTATTCAGAAAATCTCTTCTTCTCCTGCTTTTATTTAAAGTCATAAGACATAGATAATTATTTTTCAGTCTTGATAGAACATGAGAAAATATCTTCGAATAATGAGAATGATTGTGAGACTAATTCTTGATGAAGAAATGGTTTTAACCCGTCAATGAATTGATCTATATTTCTCATTGGGTTACATATATAATCTGTTTAATGCCTTGATAACCTTGTAATGTTAGCCTCATATTTTGTGATAGTCTCATCCTCTTTTTTCCTCATAATAAGAAATTGATATTTCTTATCTGCTCGATAGTCACGAGGAATGAAATTTTCTTTAAAAATAACTATAAACTCACTATATTCCATATTTGGTACATACTCATCTTCCTTTGTGTTTTGAATCAATGACCACCATTGATCGGCATCTCCCATGTGGTGATAAACTGTCTTGATAACTTTTTCCATTTCTCTACTCCCCAAAGCATGAAATATTTTATCTAAGGAATTTATCCATTCCATATCTACTAAAGGATTTGTACTCCCATTGAATGTTGGTTTCTATTGCATCATGATGTTGTCTAACATTGATCCTCCATGTTGTGGATCAGGGTTCTCCATACGGTTAAGGTTATTATTCATAACCTGAGTGAGTTGTCACGGTATGGTGATAAGATGACCAAAACCAGTTGTTTCATTAGCTCCACAATATTTATCTTGAGTAGGATGGGAAATATCTATATGAATTACGTTATTTGATAGAGTTTACATTCCTTCCACTCGGAACCATTTCTAAAAAATGCCATACACTTCATTAGATTATGAATCACAATACATAACTCCAAACATCTAAAACACTTAACATAAATTGAACACTTTATGGATATAATCCATAATCATAAAAATGATTTCATTGAGTAAGTATATACTCATAAACCCTTCATAATGGTTTTTAATGAAATGATAATTATCCTAAGAATATACCCCGGGAGTTTCGTAACCAAGAGTGCAACAAGGCCTATTATCGTGCACCAGTTCCCACTCGAGTCTAGCTCGAAGCTATGTTTTCGGGTTTTACCCCTAGGTACATATATTCCTGATCCACCTCTACCTTCTCATATCTAGAAAGGGATGTATTTCATGGAAAACTCACAAAATATCTATACTACCAAAATTCTATGACATTCTTCTATACTAGTCCTCAAAGTCTATCTTAGGGTAATGTTATGTAATCAGAGTTTTTCTAAATCTACCTTCCAAGGTTTATAGTAAACATTCTATGATAACAACTGTAACACCCCGACCCTAGTTACCCAATGTCAGTGCATTAATACATAACATTATCATGATCACAAAATATCACGTCTCGAAAACCCGATTAGTTTAGTAGCATTGGAAATACTAGATACATTCATAAGTTTTACATTACATTACAAAATGAAAAACTAAAACAACATAGTCTCCATAGGACACACTAATATCCCTTATACTATCCCTGTTGGTCAGTCATAATATACATCATTGATTACAGGGAAAAATAAAACATATAAAGGGGTGACCTTAGATGCTCAGTAAGGATAACAATATAGTGGAAACATTCATAAATAAGCATAAACATTTAGGGAAATGTAATACTAAAAAAATCATTTTAAACAAGATCTTAAACATAATATGGAAAATATAAACTCAAATAATGTCATTTACTTATTCACATGGATATTCTAATAGTCTAATAATCGCATGAAATATCAATATCCACGTTCATAATTATGGAATGCATAATTCCTGACATTATAACCACATAGTCAAGGCCTTGTGCCAAGAATACAAATAAAATTTTGTCACGGCTTTATTACAAGACACTAGTTTGTCTCATGAGACCTACCGATGCATTGAGGAGCTATATCGGACTTTACCCATCACATACATAGTCCAATTCATTCCTCATATGAAAATGTTTAAACAAAACATAAACATTTGTATTAAAACTGGCATATGAAATTTCAATACTTTATCCATAATCCAGGAATGGTATTAAATTTACACATCCATAGTAAAACATATCACAAAACCTTCAATAAAATATGAATTTCTTGTATCATAATAAATCATATTCAAATAAGCTCATAATCAATCAAAGGATGTTGACATAGATGAAATCAAACCATTTTTAGGGAAATATCTCTTTCTATTTTGAAATCATTTAAAACTCATATAATTATAAAATAAAAATTTTATTTTGATAATATTCATATACGAATTTAATGGAATATTCGATTATTTTCTAATGGTGGAAAATAGTCGTACCATCCGTATAAGTAAAAAAACATGCTTACCATAATTTTGTCTAAAAGGTCATAAGGTACCTTGTTTGGAAAACAACTGAAATATTCCTTTCATACAATTTTATAAAAACTAAAACAAGGGTATACAAGACATTAACCCATATTCAAGTAAATAGTAAAATGTTTTGGAATACATTTTTATGAATCATGGATATTGATGATAAAGAGGTCTCAGTAGATACTTATGTAAAAACAACTTTGGAAAATAATGAGATTGTAAAATTAACCCTTACATTGTTCTTTTCTTTGGTCAAGGGTTGGTTAAAATCATGTATAATGGTGAAATAATTTCTATTAAATTATACAAGAACAATATAAATTAATATTATATCATATAAGATCTTCTAATAATTATTTTTCATGATATTTCAGTAGTATCATCGTTTTAGGAACTAACTGATTCGTTTTCTTTTATATGCTTGGTTAAGTAAGCCATGTTTTTGATGGATAGGATGTATTTGATTCATATACCGAATGATATTATATTCATATACAATATTTTAATGATAGAATGAAAATTATTCTTGAATGATTAATATGGGGAATGGATCTCATCACGTTCATGGAGATGGTAATACGGACGTACGCACAAACAGAAATATCATTATTTTGCTATTAAATAATATATAATTGAAAGGTATATCATATATACAAAATGAATCTCGTGTTATATTTATTATAAACATCATTTAAACTCATTATTATACATGTTTAAATGATGAAGTGTTTGAATAGCAAAGTACACCACGACGTGGAGATGGTAATCTGTACGTACGCACGTTTGGTGACATTGTCATTTATAGGATAGATAGAATATTGATTATGGTTGAACCATTTATATAATAATATTAAATTATAAAAAATATAATCGAGATATTATATTAGAACGGAAACAAAAAATAACGAGGAATTGGAAGAAGAGAACAACTTGAAAGAGGTGATAAAATATTTACATCTCCTTCGGGTTCTTCCTTTTGATTTGATCCAAAGTGCTCCATTAGGTGGATTTCTGAATAAAACAAGGCCTCTAGGATTAAGGGATGAGTGTTGAGAGAATATTTGGGTAGGGTTTGGACGTGCCAAATGGCTTTGAACATGTGAATTCTAGATAATGGGAGGTTCTCTTTTATAAGACAGGTGAGGGTCACATTAGGAAAAGATTAAAATATTATTTTATAATAAAATAATTTTCTATTTATAATGGCTCAATAATGATTTATTTAAAGGATAAGGTGGTGATGGGTAAAACATCTCTCATCCAAGAGGTTTTAGACTGGTTTAGGTCGTCATATTAACCTTATCTTTTAGATTTAACTCTTAGTTAAAAATTTTGACATTTACCATGTCTCTTGTATTTTTATATTATATGGTTAATAAACATAATATATACTTACAAAATAACCTCAATTTGTTCATTAATGACATATATATTATTATTTAAGCCCTTTGGACAATCCATATATTTTTATGAATAGAATACCAATTATGAAATAAAAATTTTTAAAAAAACATTTTTATGTCAATTTAAACAGTATTTGGTTCTTTGTTTTTTTTAAATCATAAAAGCATTATTAACTCAAAAAAATCATATATTCAACCCTATCATGTCATATTAACCTTGAAAATTAATTTAAATCATAAAAGTATCAAATTATATTTATTTGGATATTTATAATATAAATTATTTTAATCATTCATTAATAAGGTAATTACCTCATCATTATTGCATCGTAAATACATTTAATTATTTAATGTTTAAAAATTATAAATAAAATAAAATTATGTACGAAATTTTTTTATCTTTCTAATTCATATTTATATTCTAATTTATCTTATGTATAAACCTCTATTAAAAATGGTTTCATTATTAAACATTGATTTTAACTCTTTTAACTCTTCTTCAAATAAATCAATAAGAAATGTCCTAATCTAATCCAAGTGTACGAAAGGGGACCATATTTTATTCCTGAGGTTTTTTTGGTCAAATTTATTTAACCAATATAATTAGGGCATGTGTTAGGGTAATTATGATATCATTATTACCCTCAATTACCATATTTAATTTTAACTATGGTAAATAAAAGTAAAAAGATATTATTTACAAAAAAATATTTTCATTTTATTGAACCACATTTTATTTATTGATATTAACTGTGTATCTCAGATTTTTGAAATTAAGAACACATAAGTGGTAAAATTAGGTTTTATACAATTTTTCAAATGTTCCTAGGAGGTGGGTAAAAGACATTAAATAGTTTGATAAAATTTAATTTATCAAAACATATAATAAAATGACTCCAATGAATTATGTTGAACATATATATGTATTATGTTTTTATTTTGACCTAAGTTAAATTAAAATAAAATATGTAATTATTTTAATAAAAGGTCAGTTTAACCAATAACGTAGTGTTTTTTCATTATTCATCACAAATTGAATGGTTTCAAAAAAATACCAAAACTTCCCCCAAAGATAATTTCGATATTTTGAATCCATAAAAAAAATCCATTTTTTAAAGGTAAAATTTTTAAAATTTAAAAAAGTGGGTATTACTATTCATAACGGCTAGTTTGATTGGTCGTAGTGTGTCTGAATCTCGAAGTTGTGTACACCGTATGCCATTGTATTATTCAAAGGGAAATGTATTGTGGAAGCTTGGGGTGTTACAAAAATTATGAAGGGAGGAATCATTAAGGGAATTTCCAAAAATATTGGAAAAATAATATATTAAAAATAATGTGAATTTATAGAATTTGAATGTAATGAATAGGATGTGTGTATAAATTTATTTATAGGTAACAGTACTTAAAAATTGTGGACATAACAGTAGAAAGAGAAGAATAATGAATAAATGAAGCTGATGTAGATCACTACTTTGATAGATTTGGATAAAGAATAAAATAATTACTAGCATGCATATTGGGAAGAACCGTTATAATATAATGAAACTTTTTAAATCCAATTAGTGATGAATATGAAAATTTTACATGTAATTTTATATATTTGTATCTATATGAGATGAAAATGAACTATCTTATACTATATTATAATTAATGATATATATATACCGAGCTTGTTATAAAGAGGTGAATTTTTTTCTAGTAGACAATGTGGCCTGAGATTAAATATTCTATTTTCATGAAATATCTAATCATGTTATGTAATTGTCCTTGTAAATTTTGTGGTCTCATTTTATTGTTATTGGGAGTATTTAGTAACAGTTATGTCACATCACATTAAAAAATAGTTGTTGTTAAAATTTAAAAAAATATAAATTATAGATCATTGATTCCACCTTGAGTGTTATAATAGATCTAGTGGATAGCTGGTATTAGAGCCAAAACATTAATTAATTCAATCTTATTTGGATATTCTAGATAAATATTTTTTCTTACTAATTTTGTTATCTATTTTGGATAACTTGAATTCGATGAAAAAAGTGGACTCGAATGTTTGATGGAAATAATTATCTTATATATAAGGATATTATTTTTTAATATTCTTTATTAATCAATTATGAAGTCTTACAAACTTCCACCAATGGTTTGAACCCTCTCCAAGTAGGTGATTCTATGAGACATGCAGATAAAAGGATCCTTGATAATTATGGTTGTGATTTAAGTACTAAATTATTATCAATTTATGAGAGTTAATTTATGA
Organism: Viscum album; assembly: GCA_963277665.1. Classification (NCBI taxonomy): domain Eukaryota; kingdom Viridiplantae; phylum Streptophyta; class Magnoliopsida; order Santalales; family Viscaceae; genus Viscum; species Viscum album. The sequence goes on from OY728158.1 coordinate 1,624,072,875, forward strand.
ATATTAATGGAATTTCAATTTTAAATGAAGTTTGGGAAAGATAAAGAATATTTACAAATGAAACAAGTAAAGTGGAAAAAAAATATAAATTTAGAGATTGAAATGTGAAAATATGAAAAAAGTGAGATAAATCTATAAGGGGATTGCTTCCTGGGATATATTTTATTATGAGAAATATAATAGTAATTTAAGAGAATCTATGAAATTTTATGCTTTTTATGAATATTTTGAATACGCTTCTTGAAATGTTTGATGTTAAACATCATTAATATATTATATAGATCCATATACACTCTCACTTTATCTCTTTAATCGAATTCTTGTTTTGTATAAAATGGATACTTAGAATGGATTCAAGTAATATATAATGGGTGAAATTTATATGTTTTTCAATCCTTAAATATAATGATTAATTATGTATTCCATTTAATATAAAGTAGGTAGTGTTGGTTCTAAAAAAGACCTGAATCGAAATTTTAATTAACGGATGACCTTCTTTCCAAGAAAAGTTAAAACTGGTACATGAAATTATAATGGGAATTTCCTATTAAAATTATTTCAAAGTGGATTAATTTGAATTTTAGTAGTAAATTATCCTAAATTTTATGAAAAAAATGTGTAACACCCAAAAAATCTAAATTATGAATGTTCTATTTGATTGCATGTATAAATCACTGAACCAACTGTGTAAGGGATAATAATATCCCAAGACATTAACATATAACTACTATTTTAAATAAATTTAATATATATATATCAATTTATCTCATGATGACTTAGTGATAATTACATTTAATAAATATATTGTTTGATATCTTGTATTACACATAAGAAAATGTTTTACAAAGAAACAATATATTGTTAAAAATATTATTATTTATAATAATATATAACATATCTGTTAAATTAGCATTTCTGAATAGTATAAACTAGATTATGAAAAAATATATTTTAAAAAATATAAAAATAATTCATCAGTTAAAAATCAAATGGAAATTAATATAAGAACAAGTTGAATAAAGAGTTAATGTTTTTTATAAATAAAATATTGTTATTCCAACAAAAGTTATTTATCCTAAATAATTAATTTAAATAAAATTTGTGAGTTATATCAATTCAATATGTATATATATATATATTTAATTGATTATTTTTTACAATAACACCATATATTTGATAGTCATGAGGTACGAGAAACCCATTATTTCATATAATAAATGATTTTTTTCTAAAGGCACTTTTACAACCTATTTATGGTCACATATTTGTAAATAATTTTGTTTGACATTTTATAAATTTAATATCTAAAAATAAAAATAATATTTGAATTAAAAACATACAAATTATGTTAGGGTGATTTTTTTTATATTTCTCTGAAGATTCTATCTTTGAGGAATATTAAAAAATATTTTATTTTAATTTAAAATATTTTTTTAATCTAATTTATTATTAAAGATAAATTTCATTTTTGATTGGATTTAAAGTTTTGTTAGATAAATTTTATATCCAATAATATAATATATGTCATTTCCATCAATTTAAAATTTAACTGAATAAAAATACATAGATTTTATTAGAGAATTTTTACATTAAAAACCATGTTGTCAGCATGTTTGCGAATTTATATTCAAATTAATTTCCGGAAATTCTTTTATTTGAATTTGAAAAAATTTATTCCATATTTTTTATTGAAAGAATTTATAATTTATAATATGGTCAATTTGTTATTGAAAAAAATATTATCGCAAGGTATTATAATTAATTATTGCGATTATGAAAAAAAGCTTAATGATGGACTAAGCCCTAATCCTATGGTCCATAATGTCCTATAAAATTGTCCAAAATAGTATTCTAGAAATATTTCAACCCTATCCTCCAATTTCATTAATTTTTTTCATTATTGGAGACTCATTTCCTTGGGAAAAGTTTGGTGGAATTCCCTTTTTACAAAGTTATAAGAACATCACTCTTCAATTATAAAAAGGTCACCCATTCCTCCCACCTCTTCAAAACCTTCAGGACCAATTATATAAAATCATATATACTAAAGTAGATCCTAAAATTCCCTCCCATAATCCTATAATAAACCCTTTGAGCATGAATCTATCTATGAAATCTAATTGCTGAAAACTAAAAGGATTTACTCATAGAAGATGTAACATCATTCCTCAAACTCTTTTTCATTATTTTCATTCTCTAGCCATAAATTATTCTTATTCCATTAAAATATTTAATTACAATTACCATAAATATACTGAAATATATTTATTATAAGGTTTTTAACTACACTTTCACACACATCAATCTAATGGGTAACGAACTTATAGTTTATGTATGAAAAGACCTACCGCCACACATAACGATGTCGTTACTGTTTAATTTACCACATATAATGGTTGGTAATTATGATGTACACACTATTAATATATGTTACATACTATATTTATAATGTATCTATGAATATTTAATTACTATATAATATATAACCTTATGATTTCCATTTTATAAATACAATAACATCGTTTTTGGAAATGTGGATTTCGACCTCCTTAATGAGTTGTGACTCATTATCTCTACACATGGAATTTATAAAGGATGGTTTTAAAAAACAATATGACATATATGACAAAAATATCAGAATTTAATTTAAATATATATATATATATATAATTCAATTTTTTTATTTTATTATGAAAATTAAAAGTAGGTAGGGTTCAAGAGTACGTACAACCTACCATCTCCATCCATTAAATTACTTATATAACGATTCCATGATTATATTAGTAGGAAACATATGTAACAAGTCAAAACATACCTAAGAAATGTGGCAATTAACACATGAAATAGTATAAATAATGAACAATTACTAATAAAAAACTAATAATATATCAATAAATGATCTTAAATTGTATCATAAATACTAATATAGTTATATATTAAGTTATTAACAAGTTTAAAATCATTATACACTAATTAAAGGATGATCACTCAAAAGGAATCACATGGTAAGGTATTGTGATCTCACCTTTTGCATCTGTGAGATAAAATGTCATGTTCACCAGTTACATCTTTTATTTGGTTTATCTACTAAACATTTTTCTATTATATATCATGAAATTTTTATATTCAAGGGATTTTAAATTTCAATTTGAATCATTACATCTAAAGGGATTATAGTTAAAAGGTACCAATTGGAAAAAAATTCATAACCAAATTTCTTTTCATTGGGATGTATTACTACAACATCATCATCAATATTATCATTTTTAATCAAGGGTAAAACACATATTAAAAAGTTCAAAGACAAAAAAAATATGGGGTTTAATATAGTAGGGACCAAGGGCTTACCGTTGGATCCAATTCACCCTATTAGGCATAAAGGGAGCAATGTTGGGTAAACAAGTTACATTGGAGCCTTGGACATTTAACATGGAATGATAATCTGCTACTTTGTTCCCCTCAAGCCAAGTATGGTTACCATTACACTATTTTTGAGGATTCCCTTGCATCTCATGATGATATAAGAGATTTACCATCGAGTTGAAACTCTATAGTGTATGGAGTCATGAATGATCATTGATTCTGTTTCCACTTGGGAGAGAGAAATATTTTGCGGAGCGCAGAGGGTGAGCCCCATGAAGACATATTTTTCCTTTACCAACATGGAGGATTCACCATCGCGGTGTATATTGAGGGCTAGAAAAACACATCCCATGTGGTCCCGAACAACACCTCCACAATGCATGTTTCCGAAAATTCATGATTGACTTGTATTGAGCTTGAGGATAATTCGTGAGGGAGACCATCAGACCCAGTGTCCACTCATGGGAATGTCGGATGGTGGGAGAGCCTAAAACATGTGAAGAGAATGAGCTTCCTTCTAGTTACTGATCAATGACACCATTTCAACCAATACACTATTTTTCAATGAAATGATTAACCTCCCTATTGAAGTAATCCCCTCTAATATTTCAATGTTTCTGACTTTCCATAGGCACCATCTCCCAACATTGAGAATCAAGGATCTTGTTGTTCTTTCTATGCAATAGTCATCTCCTCCCTTAACACAACAGTCCATGAACGGATTATCACACTACACCCATGAATAATATGTAGTAATCCATCCAAAATCATTGCACACCACATGATCCCATTCCCCTTCAAAGAAGACGTGAGTCGTATTTTCCTCCCATTCCTCTTTACAACATTGTCATCTGGAAGGTAGGTTGATGCACACCTATTTCATGGTATCATCTGAAGGTATATCCTTGCTCCTGATCCTCCAAATAAAAAATATGTATTTCATGGGATTCATAGTGCATAAGACCATGTTACTCCATCTGTCCCATTGATCAAGAGTGCTGAATATCCTATGATAATATTTTGAGTTGAACTTCCCCGATTTGGATAGTGTGAATAGACATCTATCCTGGTCTGAATTAATGATGATTCTATTGAAGAACTAATTTTTATTCTTGTCCAATACCCGCATGATGTACAATAGATGGATGCTCGCCTCCTTAATAGAAATTGTAAGATCTGGGCATCCCGGATAGCCAATCTCTTTGCCTGTCCAGTTAATGTACAAGAACAGAATATTACCCTCCCTTACAATCCATTGCATGTTCTGGAAGAGGTTAGATATGATGTTTTTAATCTTGGACCAGAGGGGATGTACGAGGGTTGACTCTATGACCACATTACCTACTCGATGATTGAATATCAACTTTTTATATATTGTACATTCTTCCATTGTTTCCCACACATGTTTTGTGTGTATGTAGTCGATCGTGATTGTTAGGCGTTAGACATTAACCCTTTTCATGAATATGTCTTCCCATGTTGTCTTATTAAACCCATATACTTTTTCATTCTACTAAGGCATCCCATATAAAACCTATGAGAATTTTATCAATGGTATTTATAAAACCCTTCGGCAGATTTATGGAGGCCATAGCATGGATCAGAAAAGATGACATGATGATATTAACTAAGGAAATCCTTCGCTCTATGGATAAGAAATAATTCTTCTAGTTGAGTACATGGATCATTATCCTTCTCACAACATGGTCGATGTGTCATATGAACATTCTACCTGGGAAGATAAGCGTGACATGATACTCAATGGAAAATTTTTCATCACTGCACGTCCAGTCTCTAACATAGATCATCAAACCTCTTAGGAACACTTCTATTCGAGATATAGAATCTTCTCCCCTCCATGCTAAAAACTTTTTCTCTCTAGTGAAAGCACCCTTATATTATGGGGATGATGCCCCACATTGATCTTGTGCCCGCCTTTGTGAAAATAAGGGTGTGATCAGGGAACATCAGATATGAAATTGATGTATGGTTCGAACTCCTTCGGTAGGGGGGCATGTCACCATGGGATATATCATTGTTGATCATAAGACTATGAGTACCCTGTATGTGAATAAAGATTCTTGGGGATATGGGTTCACCTTGGTAAAATCCTATAGTTTCATTGAAGATGCCCTACGTTATCCCCACAAATGACACCACCATCTTGGATGAGCTGTAGCATCTAAAGAGAATATTACATGCTTAGGAGGAGATACCGTTTCTCACAAGCACCCTATTAATGATCCCCCATTCAACACTTTCATACACCTTATTAATATAATTATTTATAGAAATATTGGAACCACATGACTTGGTAGTGAGATATCTCAACATTTCCATAGACATCTCTATCACCCCTTGTATAGAGAGGTCATTAAAAAAGCTTTGTTTCTTGAGGGAGATCCAACGGGGTATGAGTGTAGACAACCTCTCATTAAGAGTACTGGATAGAATCTTGTATAGGATGTTGCACATACTCACTGGTTTGTATATATAGAGTGATGAGGGGTCTTTGATCTTTGAAATAAGAACTAGAGTCATCGCTCAAGAAACATTTGGTAAGCTTCCTCCGCGAAAGAAGTCTTCGACATTTTTGATAGAATCCTTCTTGACCACCTCCCAGGAGAACCTGTAGAACATGCTGGTGAACCAGTCCAGGCATAGCACACTCTCAGGGTTCATGTTCATCATGGTTTTATGGATCTACTCCTCCTCTAGGACACCTTACATTAGATCATTATAATGTGAAGAAATGTGACTAGGAATACTCTCCCAAAATTCATCTCCCCCTTACGAGTATCCATTAGGCATGTTCATATTCGTATCGTCAAGTAGAATTTTTATTAAAGAACATGCCATACCCCCAACGATCTCTCTATCATTTGTGTTGGTCGGAGTGGACACTCAAGAGGGGGGGGGGTGAATTGAGTTCCAATTAAAATTTCTGTTAAAAAACAATTTCTAATAAAATCCCCCAATTTCAAAAACAAATTAAACTGTAGTGAATTTATATAGATTATAAAGGTTCAATTAGTTTCTCAAAGATTGATTAATTCTCAGTTAACTTAATCTTATGATTAAATTAACTTTTGAAACTAACTTACTGATTTATAACAAACATAAACACTTGCGAATTTAATTATCAAAGTAGCTTTGAAGATAGATTATATTTCAAAGTAATAGCAGCGGAATATGAAATAAATATGTATAGTATGGATATAGAGTATAACTATAAGCACAGAAAATTAACCAAGAGGTTCAGTCTCAAGCCAAGACTTAGTCCTCTCAAATTTGATATAAGAATGATCCACACCCTGGATCGGGGTTAACAACAGTGAACACACTGTTCAGGTCACAAGACCTCTACCACAGTTCTTCGTGGGAAAACAAACAACAGCAGCAAGCTGTCCAGGTCACAAGACCTCTACCACTATCCACAGTGGGAAATGGAGTGCAAAAAGATTTGCTGAGGATTTACAGATCCTCCAGTGAAAGTACAGGAGTCAGTGTGTGTGTTTAATACAGCAGATAACACACACTGCTCAAAATGTAGAATAAATCACAGAACAAGAGATGTAGAGTTTAGAAGTGGTTCTGGTGATCTCAGTGTAGCTCTTGTATTCGATCAGAAGAGAGTTTGAGTCCTCTTCTCGTTTCTGTTTGAGAAACAGAGTGTCGTATGCTTCGATTAAGTTCTTCAGGGTTCTTCTTGTATGCAAAGAACACTTCTCGAGTGTACTTGATTGTCTATATGCTTCTCTATGTTCTTGATGGAGCTCGTTTTTATCTTCTTGTGTTTCTGGTATATTTCGTCCACAGCACACTTGTCTGGTTCGCATTCGCATTATATCATTTTGGGCAGCGTAGTCTTCTTGTATTTATCTCCCGACAGGGGACAGGAAATATTTCTTTTCAGCAGGTACGGGGTACGGGTTCCTGACATCCGACAACCTTTATCAGATATTTGACAAATCATCAAAATGTATGATATGACCGTTAGATAAATTAAATACATTAAATGTAGGAAATAAAGAAATTAAAACAGTGAGTTGAGAATGTATGTCACTGTTGACTTCAACTGTGGTCTTCCAACTATGGACTTCCAACTGTGGACTTCCAACTGTGGACTTCCTTCTGACTGCTGATTTCAACAAAAGGCTTGCTGTCTGTAGGCTTGCAATGGTAGCTTTTACTCCATGTAACTGTAGCCTTTCTAACTGTAGACTTGTAACATCAAATTTGTAGAACTGTAACCTTTGTCAACTGTAGACTTCGATCATCTGTAGACTTAGTAGACAAAAGCTGTCTAACTGTAACCTTGACTGTAGACTTATGACTGTAGGCTAGTTCGTCTGCGAACTTGTTTCAACTGTAGACTTGTTCGACTGTGAACTTGAGCAGTGAAGACTTTGAACAGAAGTCTTGTATCTGTGACCTTCGTCTGTGAGCTTTGACAATAGATAGCAGTAGACTCGTAACAGTAAGCTTGTATTAGTCATCGACTGTAACCTTGTAACTGTGAACTTATTGCAACAGTAACTTAAGGTGACAGTTATCTGTAACTGTGACTTTGAGAAGAAAAACTCTGACTGTTAGTTAACAATATTAAACTTATGTAAATACTACTGTAAGCTGTTACAGTAAATTTATGAGAGTAAGAGTATGAACTGTTTAGAATAAAATACGTTTAAGCATAGAATAATAAGATTAATGCAAAGGTTTAATATATCATAGTCAATGTTTAAGCATGATTTGGGATTATCAAAACAGGTGAGTCCAACAATCTCCCCCTTTTTGATAATCACAAATTATGTCAGTATGAAATATAGAAGTATCAGAGAGAAGTGTGCAAAACACAGTATTAGCAATATGAGCACAAAAATGAGGTATAATCCGCAAGGATTTCTCCTCTCTGTATAGGTTCATTTTTCCCTTGAGTTTCCCTATTTCTCCCCATTTCTCCCCCTATCTATTTCATCTTTATTTCTCCCCCTTTGTGATTAACAAAAAGAAAGACAGAGAGAGAGAAAAGAAACATTGTATTAATAAGGAGTACAAAACATGACCCAAAATGTGAATACATGATCCCTATCAAAAAAAAAAATAAACAGACTCAATCCTCTTCATCTGTAGGTAAGGGATCTTTTCCTTTGGAGGAAGAAGATGGAGCAGGAGGTGAAGGAGCAACAGGCTGAGGAATGGCAGCAGGAATGTCTGGAGGGGCAGCAACAGAGGCTCCTGAAGGCCGGTAGTGAGTAGCTTGCCTAGGGATCAGTGGTCTAAGGCTTCTGAGGGCATCAGCAGGAGACATTAAGGAAGAACCACTGGGGTTGGAGACAGGTAGGGCAGGAGGAACTATAACAGGTGTGCAGTCCACATGAAGAAAATGTAGGAGCAGATTCCTGAAATCCATGATAATGTTTCCTCCTCTGTCCATGGCAGATAAGAAGTCATCTTTGTTTTCCAAGAATTTATCCAAAGCCGGGGTCAACTCTCGTAGCTTGCTAACTTGTTCTTTGAAGTCTTGAGTTACAGGAGGCAGCTTCATAGTCTCTAGCATGAGCTTGAAGTGATTGTTCAGCTGATGCTTGGTGAAAATCCGATCAAAGTAATAATCCACTTTACTTTTGATGGCCTCCTGAGAAGCAGTAGCAGCCTGCAGGTGCTCACGAACAAAGCCACTGACTTCTCTTGTAGTAGCAAGGATCTGTAGGTCTGATGTGTCATTTGCACGGGCCTGAGTAAGATCTTCTCTGAGCAGGCTTCTAAACTGCTCAAGGTCCACAGGAGAGCTAGATGAAGGAAGGGACTTGACTGAGAATGCCACTGTCTCCTTGAAAGACTGAGTCAGATTTCCAATCACTTTCTGAATGACAGCATCCTGATTGCTAAAGTGTTCTTTTACTGATTTCTTGAAAGCCTCAAATACTTCTACAAACTGCTTGACCACTTCTTTGATGTATCGAATCTCACTGGCCACTTGTGTCTGAGAACTGCTCAGGGCAGTTAAAGAAGCAATTGATTGTCGAAGGGCCACTACTGCTCCAGTCCAGCTTTCAATTTGAGTGTGGCACACTTTCATTTCATCCATCAGTTCTTTGATTGGACTTCCCACAACACATCCTAGAGATAATTCTAAGGATTGTTCTACATTCTTCAGCTCATCAAAAAGACTGGTTTTCAATTCAGCAACAGTCTGTCTGATGGTCTCCTTCATTTCATTCTTTAAGAATTCAAGGTCTTCCTTGGTGGCCAATCCTTCAGTTTCTAACACTGGAGAGCTGTTAGGTAGGATGACTGGATTTCTTGGTGGTTGGTTTTCCTCATCTGAATCCTCATAATTGAGTCCTAACACCATGTATCCTGGATCTGAGGTCCATCCTTCTATATCATACAGTACAGAGACTGAACCAACACGCTCCCCCTCACCTGGAGGTCCTTCCTGAACACTTTCTACTATCTTCTCAACTCTGGGTAACTCTAAGTTCTCTTCTGTAGCTCTAGCAGGTTCCATACTTGCTTCCTCTATAGGTTCAGCAGTGAGGTTAGCCTCCTTCTCTGTTGGGTCATCAACCACTTCCATGACAACAGTAGTAGAGACCACTCCTGCTTCCTGGTCAGACACTGACTTGTCTGTATACCCTATCAGAGGGCTCATACTAAGTTCTTCTGCAACAGTTTCTTGATTTTCATTTAAAGCTCCAGCCTCTTCTGCTTCGACTGTATCACCCTCATCAGAGGTGTCCTTGACAAAATATTGAGATTCTTCTTCTTCTTCTATAGTCTCAGTCTCACTGTCTCTTAGAACAGGTTCTCTACTGGGTAGTTCTTTTGGAGGGCTTGCTGCTCCAAATGTCACTGTCCTGACAGGACTGTGAGTAGTATCAGGATCACTCCCTTCATCAATTGGAGTGTTCTCTCTTGCAGAGTCACCAACTACTGCAGTCTGTTCATCATCTGAGTATACAGGTTCAGGCTCATCAGGCTTTAAGCCTGGATCTCTCCTATCTCTCGGTCTAGAGGGATGAGTAGAAGGGCTAAAATTCTCATAGATTCTCTCCTCATCATTCACCCATGATTTCTTCCAGGGATTCCAACTGATCTTCATGAATTTGCAGATTACTTTCGAGATACATACACTGTTCTTTGCCACTATCAACTCTTCCTGACTTCCAGCTGTACCTTTCACTTTCAACATAACCGAAATGAGTTTAGCATGAAACAAGGCACTTGATTTTGAGCTTGCCTTTATCATGTCCTCCATCTGAGCCATCAGCAACCTACAAAGGTTGACCTTCCTTCCATGTTTTAATAAGTACATCAAGTAAATATCCTGATGCTTCAGAGTTGCAAAATCTCCTCTTCTAGGACTCAGTACATGCTGGATAAACTTAAACAGAAGCCTGTCCTATCCATTCATTTCAGTAGCAATAATCTTCCTTACAGTGCCATTGCCTGTCATTTCTTCCAGAGCTGTCTCATGATCAAAGATTCTACTATTTGGAGGAGCCGCTCCAGAATAGTAGTTGTAAATACCCTCATGAGGAACTCTTAAACAAGCAGCCCATTCAGCGGATGAAAAACTGACTTCATTGCCATTTACTCTGGATACCAGTTTATGCAGATCATCCTCTTCCTCGAACTGTAGATATTCATAGAACTCCTTCACCAGCTTCGGGTAGTATGGTCCATTATTGTTTGCGAAGCACTCGGTCCATCCTTGATCATTAAGCACTACCAGTACTAATGATCTACTCGATAAAATCCACTCTTCACTTAGCTCCTTCTCAGCAACTATTTCTCTCTTAGTCAGATGTGGATTAACAGGCCTTATCGAGGCGTTCCCGGTGCCACTGGATTCGACTTGAGTCCTCTTCGGCATTGGTGCATCTTCGTTGACAGTCGGGGGTCGCTTTGTTCTGGCCATTGGAACTGAATGAGGTTTCGAGGTTCGGTTGAAGGTTTAGGGTTTAGGACTTGTGAGAGCAAGGGTCGAGATGAGTGGATTGAGATATGTTCGATGTTCTCAATTTTATCATTTAGGGATTTAGAAATCAAAGAATAAAGAAAAGAAACGGTTCGAATTCCCGCAAAAAATAAAATAAAATTAAACAGCGAAACAGCCTACAGAGAGATGTAACAGTGAGGTACACCGGTGAGGTCCAACTGTGAGGTTTCAACTGTGAGGTTTCAACTGTGAGGTTTCAACTGTGAGGTTTCAACTGTGAGGTTTCAACTGTGAGGTTTCAACTGTGAGGTCTCAACTGTGAGGTTTCAACTGTGAGGTTTCAACTGTGAGGTTTCAACTGTGAGGTTTCAACTGTGAGGTTTCAACTGTGAGGTTTCAACTGTGAGGTTTCAACTGTGAGGTTTCAACTGTGAGGTTTCAACTGTGAGGTTTCAACTGTGAGGTTTCAACTGTGAGGTTTCAACTGTGCTATAGTTAATCATACCTAACTCATGTTTGATGTAACTTAATCTCTCAGAATTCAAAGGCTTTGTAAAAATATCAGCTAACTGATGTTCAGTGCCAATGAACTCAAGAGTGATATCACCTTTTTGATAATGATCCCTCAGAAAGTGATGTCTCACATCAATATGTTTTGTCCTAGCATGAGATACTGGATTTTTTGAAATGTTAATAGCACTTGTATTGTCACACCTTATAGAGACATGTTTGAATTGATATCCATAGTCTAGTAAAGTGTGTTTCATCCACAAGATGTGTGCACAACAGCTACCAGCAGCTATATACTCAGCTTCGGCAGTAGACAGTGCAACAGAATTCTGCTTCTTACTACACCAAGATACTAGTGACTTGCCTAAAAAGTGACATGTTCCAGAGGTGCTCTTTCTATCTAACTTGCAGCCAGCAAAATCAGCATCAGAATAACTTAATAAATCAAATGATTGTCCTTTTGGATAAAATAATCCCAAATTGGGAGTATGTTTTAGATATTTGAAAATCCTTTTAACAGCAGTCAAATGAGACTCTTTTGGATTGGCTTGAAATCGAGCACACATGCATACACTGAACATGATGTCAGGTCTACTGGCAGTAAGGTACAGTAGACTACCTATCATACCTCTGTAATTGGTTTGATCCACTGGTTTACCAGTTTCATCACTGTCCAGCTTGCAAGTGGTGCTCATAGGTGTGTCACTGCCTTTGGTGCCATCCAAAGAAAAACGTTTTAGAAGATCTTTAATATATTTACTTTGGTTCAAAATAATACCATTTTTATTTTGAAAGATCTGAAATCCAAGGAAAAATTTGAGTTCTCCCATTAAACTCATTTCAAACTCATTTTGCATTATTTTTGAAAAATCAACACATAAAGAATTTTTTGAAGATCCAAAAATAATATCATCCACATAGATTTGTACTATTAAGACATCTTTAGAAATCCATTTAATAAAAAGAGTAGAATCAGCTATCCCTTTAGTAAATCCTTTTGAAATAAGAAAAGAGCTGAGCCTATCATACCAAGCTCTTGGAGCTTGCTTTAAACCATATAAAGCTTTAGATAGTTTAAAAACATGATTAGAAAAATGGGGATTTGTAAAACCAGGAGGTTGTTCCACAAATACATCCTCAATTATATATCCATTTAGAAAATCACTTTTAACATCCATTTGATATAGTTTGAAATTCAGATGAGCAGCATAAGCAAGTAATATCCTAATGGCCTCTAGTCTAGCCACGGGTGCAAAGGTTTCCTCATAGTCTATTCCTTCTTCCTGACTATACCCTTGTGCAACTAGCCTAGCTTTGTTTCTGATTATGTTACCAAACTCATCAACTTTGTTTCTAAACACCCATTTAGTGCCTATGGTAAGAGTGTCTTTAGGTCTTTCCACTAATTCCCAAACATTGTTTCTTTCAAACTGATTTAGTTCTTCTTGCATAGCCATTACCCAGAATTCATCACTGATAGCATCATTGACATTTTTGGGTTCAAGCTGTGAAAGAAAAGCTTGCTGTTCAACCTGATTTTTTAGAGAAGCTCTAGTTTGTGTTCCTCTATCAAGATTACCAACAACAGCATCTAAAGGATGATTCTTTAGAATCCTAGTTGATTTGGTAATGGTTGGACTAGAGATTTCAGGTTCATCTATCGGTTCGGGTTCCACAGAGGAAGATTCTGGAAAAAGTCCAGAACTGGATGTTTTTACTACAGGTTCTTTAGATTTGTCATTTAGGTTCAGAACAGATAAGTCTTCTTCAACATCTTCAAGAGAAGTTTTAGACTCATGTGGATCAGTCTCATCAAACTTGATGTGAACAGATTCTTCCACACATTTGGTTTTCTTATTGAACACTCTATAGGCTTTACTAGACATAGAGTAACCTAGGAAAATTCCTTCATCACTTTTTGGAGCAAATTTATCAAGATTATCTTTAGTATTCAGAATAAAGACTTTGCAACCAAAAACTCTAAAGTAATTAACCTTAGGCTTCCTATTATTCCACAACTCATAAGGGGTTTTCTTTAGAACAGGTCTGATCAAGACTCTATTAATGACATAGCAAGCTGTATTAACAGCTTCAGCCCAAAAGTAAATTGGCAGGTCATATTCATTAAGCATAGTTCTAGCAATTTCTTGCAGGGTTCTGTTTCTTCTTTCTACTACACCATTCTGTTGAGGTGTCCTAGGAGCAGAAAAATTGTGAGCATAGCCATTGTGTGAGCAGTAAGATTCAAATTCTTGATTCTCAAACTCACGGCCATGATCACTCCTCAAGGTCTTAATCTTAAGTCCACTAAGATTTTCTACAGACTTAGAGTATTTAACAAAGGAAGAGCAGGCTTCACTTTTGTGAGCTAGAAAGTATACCCAAGTATATCTAGAAAAGTCATCTACAAGAACATAGACGTAGTGCTTCCCATTTAGACTTGAAATTCTTGATGGTCCAAACAAATCCATGTGAACCAGTTCAAGTGGTTGAGAAGTTGAAACTTCTTTCTTTGGTTTAAAAGAAACTTTGTGTTGTTTTCCCTTTTGACAGGGATTACACACTTTGTCATTTGGGAATTCAAGCTTAGGTAAGTCTCTAACTAAGTGTTTCTTAGAGAGTTTTCTAAGTGAGTGAATGTTGCAGTGTCCTAATCTCCTATGCCACATCCAAGACTCTTTATGAAAAGCATTTAAGCAAGTAACATTATGTTTAGCTAAAGTGTTTAAGTCAACAGCATAAACATTTTCATTTCTTAAGGCAGAAAATATTAAAGCATTTTTGGAATTATAAACATCACAAGAATTGTTTTCAAACATGACATTAAATCCATCATCACACAATTGAGAAATGGTAAGTAGGTTGTACTTAAGTCCATCAACAAATAAAACTTTGGAAATTAATACTGAGTCAGTGTTACCAATCTGGCCTAAGCCGATGATTTTTCCTTTTGAGTTATCACCAAAAGTGACATATCCTCCATCAACCTTTATTAAGCTTTTGAAGCACGAATAGTCCCCAGACATGTGTCTTGAACATCCACTGTCTAAGTACCATACCTTCTTGTAATTGCTTTTCAAACAGATTTCCTACAAAACAGATTAGACAAGAAATGACTTTGGTACCCAGATTTTCTTGGGTCCAGATATGTTAGCAATCAAGGATTTAGGTACCCAGATTTGTTTTATGGGTCCCATACAATTAATAGATGCAACAGATTTAGAGAGATATACTTTACTTGATCGACAACTATTTAAATAACCAGTTGAGGCATACGAATTTCCAAAACTGGAACTAGCAGGATTTTTTCCAGACTTAATAAATCGGGTTTTAGCAAACTGTCTTTGTCCAGGTTGGTATCCCAAGCCAGTAGCATACTTAGGTGCAACTTGCTTTCCTAGCAGTTGGGTTAGAGTATCTTTTCCATTTGTGAATGTTTCTAAGTCCTTTCTAAGTTGTTCATTAAATAGTTTCAGTTCTGTATTCTCCTTTAATAATTGAGCATTTTTTTCTTTTTCTACATCAAGTGCAGACTTGACACTTGCAGTAAGAGCATGCTGTTTCTTTAAAGACTTGTATTTATCCTTTAGTTCATTACACGTTTCTTCCAGCATATTACAGTATTCAGTCAATTCATCTTTAGACATATTTTCAGAATCAGAACCAGATTCTGCTTCACCTTCAGAATAATAAGAGTTTAAAGTGGGAGTGTCTAAGGTTACCTCAGATGTGTTTGTCATGAAACACATATTAGCACGATTTCTTTCAGAATCACTGGACTCTGATTCACTTGTGCTGTCTTCTGAAGCACTCCAGGTGGCCTTCATAGCTTTCTTATAATTATTGTCCTTGTACTCATATTTCTTCTTGAATTTTAACTTAGGACAGTCAGCTTTAATGTGTCCTTTCCTTTTATATTCATAGAAAACTATGTCTTCTTCTTTATCAGTTTTCTTCCAATCTTTCTTCCACTTACCTTGTCTATCATACTTACCCTTGTGGTTTGGTTTTCTGAAGAATTTCTTCTTCCTATAGAACTTCTTGAATCTCCTTGCTATTTGTGCCATCTCGGCATCACTGTCAGAATCTAAGTCTTCACTAGATGAGCTTTCAGTTGGTATATGCACTTTCTCCTTGTCTTTGCTCTTTGATGCAGTAGACTTAAAAGCTACAGATTTTCGTTTTGGTTCCTCATCTTCTTCTTTATTCACCTTTAGCTCTTCTTCGTACATCATCAGCTTACCAATTAACTCCTTGACAGGCAAAGTTCCAATATCACAGGATTCTCTAATTGAAACGGATGTGCCTCTCCATCTGTCAGGCAGACATCTCAATAATCTCATGATTTGCTCCTTTGCTGGAACAATCTTCCCGAGTGAGCTCATTGTGTTGACTATCTCATTAAACCTGACATACATATCAGAAATAGGTTCATCAGCTTTCATCTTAAAGTTATCATATTTGATAGTATAAGTGTTTAACCGCATTTCCTTGACATTAGTTGTTCCTTCATGAGAAACAGCTAAGGTGTCCCAGATTTCAAAAGCAGTTTTACATGCAGAAATTCTATTGAACTCCTCATCTCCTAGAGCACAGTAGAGAGCATTCACAGCCTTACAATTATTATTGTAAGCTACTTTAGTAGGTTCATCCCAAGTTATTCTTTCAGTTTCTGGAATCTTGTATTGAGACTCTATAGCAGTCCAAATATCAAAACCCATTCTTTCCAAATGAATTTTCATTTTGAGCTTCCATTGGGCATAATTCACACCATTAAAGAAGGGTGGCCTGTTAGTAGCAGCACCTTCTAGTCTATTATCCATAAGGAAATTCTAGAAAATTTTTTAAAGAGATAAAATTTAGAACTAACAGAAATTTAAGATCTTTTAGATAAAACTACAATCACAGTTTAAAAACAGAGAGTTAAAATAAAACTTTGAGCAAGTATAACAGAGCTAAACACAACCTCTGATACCAAATGTTGGTCGGAGTGGACACTCAAGAGGGGGGGGTGAATTGAGTTCCAATTAAAATTTCTGTTAAAAAAACAATTTCTAATAAAATCCCCCAATTTAAAAAACAAATTAAACTGTAGTGAATTTATATAGATTATAAAGGCTCAATTAGTTTCTCAAAGATTGATTAATTCTCAGTTAACTTAATCATATGATTAAATTAACTTTTGAAACTAACTTACTGATTTATAACAAACATAAACACTTGCGAATTTAATTATCAAAGTAGCTTTGAAGATAGATTATATTTCAAAGTAATAGCAGCGGAATATGAAATAAATATGTATAGTATGGATATAGAGTATAACTATAAGCACAGAAAATTAACCAAGAGGTTCAGTCTCAAGCCGAGACTTAGTCCTCTCAAATTTGATATAAGAATGATCCACACCCTGGATCGGGGTTAACAACAGTGAACACACTGTTCAGGTCACAAGACCTCTACCACAGTTCTTCGTGGGAAAACAAACAACAGCAGCAAGCTGTCCAGGTCACAAGACCTCTACCACTATCCACAGTGGGAAATAGAGTGCAAAAAGATTTGCTGAGGATTTACAGATCCTCCAGTGAAAGTACAGGAGTCAGTGTGTGTGTTTAATACAGCAGATAACACACACTGCTCAAAATGTAGAATAAATCACAGAACAAGAGATGTAGAGTTTAGAAGTGGTTCTGGTGATCTCAGTGTAGCTCTTGTATTCGATCAGAAGAGAGTTTGAGTCCTCTTCTCGTTTCTGTTTGAGAAACAGAGTGTCGTATGCTTCGATGAAGTTCTTCAGGGTTCTTCTTGTATGCACAGAACACTTCTCGAGTGTACTTGATTGTCTATATGCTTCTCTATGTTCTTGATGGAGCTCGTTTTCATCTTCTTGTGTTTCTGGTATATTTCGTCCACACCACACTTGTCTGGTTCGCATTCGCATTATATCATTTTGGGCAGCGTAGTCTTCTTGTATTTATCTCCCGACAGGGGACAGAAAATATTTCTTTTCAGCAGGTACGAGGTACGGGTTCCTGACATCCGACAACCTTTATCAGATATTTGACAAATCATCAAAATGTATGATATGACCGTTAGATAAATTAAATACATTAAATGTAGGAAAAAAAGAAATTAAAACAGTGAGTCGAGAATGTATGTCACTGTTGACTTCAACTGTGGTCTTCCAACTGTGGACTTCCAACTGTGGACTTCCAACTGTGGACTTCCTTCTGACTGATGATTTCAACAAAAGGCTTGCTGTCTGTAGGCTTGCAATGGTAGCTTTTACTCCATGTAACTGTAGCCTTTCTAACTGTAGACTTGTAACATCAAATTTGTAGAACTGTAACCTTTGTCAACTGTAGACTTCGATCATCTGTAGACTTAGTAGACAGAAGCTGTCTAACTGTAACCTTGACTGTAGACTTATGACTGTAGGCTAGTTCGTCTGCGAACTTGTTTCAACTGTAGACTTGTTCGACTGTGAACTTGAGCAGTGAAAACTTTGAACAGAAGTCTTGTATCTGTGACCTTCGTCTGTGAGCTTTGACAATAGATAGCAGTAGACTCGTAACTGTAAGCTTGTATTAGTCATCGACTGTAACCTTGTAACTGTGAACTTATTGCAACAGTAACTTAAGGTGACAGTTATCTGTAACTGTGACTTTGAGATGAAAAACTCTGACTGTTAGTTAACAATATTAAACTTATGTAAATACTACTGTAAGCTGTTACAGTAAAGTTATGAGAGTAAGAGTATGAACTGTTTAGAATAAAATACGTTTAAGCATAGAATAATAAGATTAATGCAAAGGTTTAATATATCATAGTCAATGTTTAAGCATGATTTGGGATTATCAAAACAGGTGAGTCCAACAATTTGTATACATTCCGTACTCGATATAAAATGTGGGATTGATAGGACACCTCTTATCCTTCATGCATGCATGGAAATAACATGTTTTTCCCCTTCATGTATCCATTTTATCCTTTATATTTACCTCACCTAATGCTCATGGGAGAGTAACACCTTCGCTAATTTTTTTATATGAAATAACACTGGAGGCTTGGTCATACCACACCACCTCCAAGATGGATTCCATCATCTTAATGTCTCGTTTGAGCTCATCCATATCTTGATGTGGAGGGGGAATCACCATAGACCATACATGAAGAGCTTTATTTATATACCTAATCATGTTGGGAAGGGCCACCCATATATAACCATGAACCAGTTAACCCCCATAATCCCTAACCAGCTCTTGATAGCCCACGTTACTAGTCCATTGGTTGACAAACATGAATGAAATACACGGGGAATGTGAAGGGGACAAGGGGATTAATAATGGCGAGTGATCAGAAATACCTCACACTATGTGGGGGACCTTGGCATTTGGAAACATAATGAGGGCATGAATATAGGCCATTTAGTATTTGATAAAGATCTAGAATATTTGACTCCCTTTTTGGTTATTACACCAGGTAATGTGATCACCTGATTATCCTGTGTCTAGAAAGAATTTTCCATCCATGAACTGGGTGAAGTCCATAATAGCCTTTCAGGGAAATACCCTTGTTTCTTTATTCTCCACTGGCTCTGTGATGATATTGAAGTATCCACCAATATCCCAAGACATATCCCCTGGGTGAAACTCAATCGATCCAAAGGTGTTGATTCTTTGTGTATCATAGCTTCCATACACAAAATATAAAAAGAGAGAACTAATGTCATTTTAGACAATTGTCGTGTCGAACTGGTCACCTACATGTATCAGGTTCACTGAGTTTTATCTCATAATAAGATAAATTTGTGAGTATTTTTAGGGTTTTATTCGATGGAATCAAGAATTTTGAGTTTCTGGTTGAACTCACATATTTTAGTAGGGTTCTAATTGTGTTCTTGGACTACCAACATCTGGGCCTTATTTCACATTGATTCGGATTACATGTAATAATATTTAACATGTTCCGTTATTCCACGGGAGTTACACATGATTAATGGTATCATTGCAGAAAAGGAGGCCTTATTTGGGCCTCATGAACCGTTAGTGCTGACGAAAGGGAAGAGAGACACTCCTTGGACTATATTTTTTTTAATCGAAGAAGTGTGATCCTACTCAGACACATTATAGAAGGCTCTAGAGGCGAGGGTGGAACTCAGAGAGGAGTTTATAGTACTTCCTTCTCCTAACAATTAGCGGGGATTGGGTCCATGGTACCCTTTTTTCAGATTTCTTCTAGTCCTGGGTGTCTCAACCATCTGAATGAATGGTGCTAGACCCGGCCTTATTCCATTCATCCTCGACCTTGACTGCATTATCAGATTCCTAGATGATGAAAAGATGGAATTTATCCTCATCACAAGACCTAGGAGGCTTAACAACCATGGGAGGGAGCGAGTAGGGAAAACCTAGGGACCTTGGCAGTAACCTTAGAATGTTATCCAATATGGCCCCTACGGAGAACATCATGGAGGGATTGAAAGGCCAAGCTATGGATTCTGTAAGCACCGCCTGGGGATCTCTTGAGTTATGAAGATTAAAAAATGGGCTACAACCCTAATCCATAGATAAGGTACATGAGTGAGTAGACTCTATAAATGTAGAAAGGGGACTTGTCATTGTGTCTAAAGAAGGACTACCAACACGAGGTACCGCATGATCCTGAACCAGCCTCGGATCATCCAAACATCTGATAGAACGTTTCTCTCTAGGAGCATTTTGTGGCCCATCCCCTGTTGGTGCCTCTTCCTACAGACCTACAAGGAATTTCCCTTGAGAAATTAGGTAGAAAGGTACCAAGGAAACATGGGATAAAAGATGACTTGTGTCCAAATGAATGAATCCTTCACAATATGAATAGCATCTACAAAATAGGAAAAGGAATGTCCAACTCCATACAGATTCGGGACACCAAAGTATCCTTATCACTTCCCAGATTTTCTGTGGTGATGAAGACCCCCCCCTGAGAGAGTCTCTGATAGCCTTAAGGAACATTCTGTTATGGTATGTCAGCTGAAGATCGGGCATGCATACCCACACAACGGCGTGAGGACTATCCTTCCCCTAGTGAAATTCTAAGAACCAAAAAATCAAATTGAACTGCTAGTGGCCCCATTATCGATGAGAAAAGCATAATACCTTGACAAAATCGTCTTCCTAGTACAACACCAGGAAGAAAGAGTTCATGTAGATGGGGGAGACATGTGCCAACACCTTCCGTCCCACGCAATCCACATGGCACATGAAGACCTGCAGAGATGACATCACAGATACGAATGGCTCCACGAGCGTCCATTGAAGGAAAGAAACAACCATATCAAAAGTCACCATAGGGACATCCACCGACAAGTGTGAACTATCCTGAGAAGCCGAAGAAGAGAAATGGATGTCATCCAGAATGTAGGCTTTCTGATAATGGCCACATAGGGCATCCTTGAAGAATATATCTGAGAACCAGGGCCTAGGGTCATGACCTTAAGGCCCCATTTAGAGAAGAATTCCTTTTGAATAATATGTAGGTCCATTATCGATGGTGTTCATGGCTAGAGGAACCATAGTATGGAGAGGATGTAGGGATATAATGGACGATTTGTTTTTTGAAAAATGACTGGCGCGTGAGGTGCATTCTCTAGGGCAGTGAAAGAAATTATTTCCCCATTCCACTATCCAACATCATTATCAATAATCTTCTATGATTTTTCTGGTAAGAATATTTTAATATATATTTTTTTATAACAAATTTATTTATTTGGATTTTCATTTTACACACACAATCTATTCATTTATTAATTCTCACATCAATTTCATGTTCGTTTCAACGGTTTACTTCACTATCTCATTTGTTTTAGGATTTTTTGTAGATGAATTTCTATTTGAGGAAATTATTGGAAAATTGTTCAATAATCGATTTAATTTTTTATCCTATGGTTATTCAAGAACTTTTTCAAGTAATAGGAATATTTTCCACTATATTTTTCATAATAATATTTAGAAATATTTTCTTAGAAAAACCCCAATAGATTTTTCTTTTAGTTGGAGAACCCATTTTATTCTAAAAATATTGTATTCTTAAATGATTATCAAATATTTTTTACTCTTTTTCAAATTATTTAGTAATGAAATTTTTACAATTGTTTTCATTTTTAATTGTTTACAAAGGAATTTTTTCTTCTTTCCAAACAATTCATTATTCTATCCTTTTTACAAATGCAATAAATATTCTTTTTACCTCATATGGTATGTGTGGAGTTTCCTAACATCATTTAATTGAAGATTATATTTAATTTTTACAAAGATAAATTTAGAAGAATATTTTTTCTAATGTGATTTTAAAATGAAAGTATTTTCAAAATGTTTATCAATATAAATATGATATTATTCTCACTAATGTTTTGATGATATTTTTGCAATATTTATATTCATCAACAAAAATAATAGTATATATTTACTGCACTTGGGATTTTTTTCATTGATAATGTCCTGATTATTCTTCTAGATGGGTTATAATTGATTTTTTCCTATATAGTATTTACATTCTCGTACATTACTTTTATATTGTTACCCTTTGAAATATTCTATTTCCTATGATCAGTTCACATAGAATTTCCTTTAATTATCCATATCATTTTTAAGGGATATGTTCATTATCTAAACCATATATCATTTAAACATATAGTTTTTAATTTAAAGTGAAATATCAGGAATATTTTTATTCTTAGGATATTCTATGTCTCATTTAATTCATGGTGAATTATGATAAAAATTATTCAAAGCTCTATGGATAACTTTGGAGCGTTTAAAAATTTATTTTCCTCCTAAATTTTTTAATAATATTTTAATGGTTTCTCTATTCATTAACTTCATCAACCCTTATTTCTAGTTTTCCTCCACCGAGAAAATATTGATAAATCATTATTATTTTTTCAATATGGATATTTTATATGGAATATCATTTATTTAGAATATTCGATATGGGGAACGATTTGGAAGGTCAATGATGGGGGGATCCTAAATATTATATATCATCTCGATGCATGAACATGTTTTCGTGTGACAAATTAATTGTAAAAATGAAATAGGTTTCTACTTATAGTTTTAAACTATATTGTGAGAGGTGTTGAGGGTATATGTTTTATTGTTCCTTTGACATGATATCCAATAATTATTAATTGCATTTCTTTTCTTTCAATGTTTATCATCCATGAGATTTTATAAATGAAAAAGTTTATGAAAGAATTTAATTCCTAGTATATTGAATAGATAAAATGTGTTTTTTGTTTCCTTCCATAAAATATTGATTTTAAATAAAATTGTTGTTTTAATTCCATTTCTTTCTAGTTACTTACCTTATAATATTACATACTCTATTCCCTCTTAGTTATTGATTACATGGATTTTTTCCACTATTATTTAACATGTTGTATGGACTATTATCATTGATTAATTATATTTTTCAATGTACATACCCTTACTAAGAATTTGATCTCACCATTGTTTTGTTCCCTTTCACACAGATTTCATGAAGTTCACTGAGAAAATTATTCAAGTATAAACTAGATACATTATAGTTAACATCCTAAAATGAAAACAATATGTTGCAAATTAGTGTATTCATTTGTAATACAAGACCCAATTATGTATTTTTTTACCAATATTACTAAACACGTTGTTCAATTCATATTTTATTAATTTTAATGATGATTATTTTTTGGTACTAAAATCTCTCTCAAATAATTCTGTGGTCAGGCCGACATAGTTGGAATAATATGATGTTTAGTAATGACCCAGGGAAATTAATTTAAGAAGACATAGATAATAGAACATAACACTATGATAAAATTTATGGATAGGTAATGAAAATAATCATATAATTTTAGTAAGGTGTCGATTATGTGGGTCATCTTGGAAATAAATCAATACTTGGATAGTATATGTGGACATTGTTTTGTAAAAAATATATCTAGGGGTAACTACTATGAGATGGTGTGTCACACCGGACTCAAGATTTACCTGGTACCTGACAATGGGCCTTACATTCACCTAGTATGACAGTCCCCAGGGACACACGTAGCATAAATCATTTTTTCCATTATAAACAATTATGAATGGTTTGAATACATAATGATATTTAATTTCCTAGGTCAATCCTAAGGTATCTATGATTGAAAATATTAGGTCAATATTTAATCATCCTAAAAATGAATCTATTGTGTATCAAATTTTATAATTTATGAAGACATTTGGTATTTAGTTGAATGAAATTCCATATTCTAAATGATAAACCATGAACAAAGTAAGGACCTACATCCAAATAAATGGATAATATTTTATGTATTTGAGTGGTATTGAAAACCATAGTTAAATTCATATTTGAGGATTAAATCTCAAGTATTATCATCATATTTATTTTTCAAAATTATATTAAAATTGTTTTCCAAAAGGATAACATATAAGTTGAGTGAATACCCATAAAATCTAGCAAGGCCATGGGACATGAACAAATGAGAAAAGGGCAATAATTGTTTAACACCAATAACTGGCCTACAAATTTTCTATGTTAATATTCCATTAAATCATGTTGAAAATTTTAATTAATAAATATAATTGATGAACATGTAATATCACGTTTTAAGTTTATATGTTAATGCATTAACCATTTTGGATTTTTGAGAATATTTATATAAAAATAGATAGAATATTCACTCTTTCATGGTCCTTATGATCTGTTAATAGTAAATTTTAGTGCATAAGAAATAAATGTTTATTTTTGGATATAAATTTTATAAAAGAAAGGATAAATTATAAATTCATCAATGAAAAAACAATTATTGAAATTATATTTATAGAAATATATTATGTAAGTATATTTCCGTATATAAATATTCAATAATTGAATTTTGGAACATTATAATGATGATAATAAAATGTGATCCTAATAACTTAATTTTTATTGAACAAATTGTCATTTGAATCTTCACGTTTGTATGGATTTGAGGCCCTTAAATTTCGATTAATAATTTATTTTTTGTTGATCTATGAACTCAATCACTCAATTTTAATATTTATGTTTTCCCTCTATGCATGTATCGCTACTTTCCCCTAATGTTATCCTACATAGAGCCCTTTTCCTATGTTAGTCCATGTGAATAGTGTACTTACAATTCTATCACTTCTAGAGGATGTTTAATGATACCCTATCAGGATGTGAGTTATAAACCTATAAAATATCACAATAAGTTTACCAAGGTCTATTTTAAATTTCATGTATGAAATTTAATTAATATGGGGTGAATGTAATGCCATGGAATTAAAAAATACGATCATTGTATTTTATAGCGTGAATAACACACAACACCAAGCGTGTAATGGAATATAATTTTCAGATACATGAATATATAATTAATATTTTTACATAAATAAAATCTATTACTTTAAATAAATTAAAATTCTTAGTTATCATGAATTATAAACAATAAATACATTATCTGAAATCTTGTTATACACACAATACCATGTTTTACTGAGAAATAATATATTATTAAATATATTATTATTATTAATATAATATATACCAGAAGTTAAATTAGTGGTTTCGAATATTATTTACTAAATTGTGAAAATATATGGTTTAGAAAAATATAAAATAATTTTAGTGATTACAAATTAATTATAAATGAATAAAATAACCGAATGAATATATAGAAAATTCTTCTATAGAAATCTATTTTTATAACAACAATGTTATTTTATCCTAATAAATTAAATTATTTCAAATTATTGATTAATATTAATGAAATATGTATTATATATTATATAAATTATTATTTATAATAATTTTGTAGATTATATAGTCATAAGTTAAGAGAAAACCAAATATTTCGCATAAAAAATACTATTTTTCTAAAAGAACTTTTACCAGCTTCTAACAGAGAACATATATTAAAATATTTTTTTTTAAATTATGAAAATTTTTAATTTAAAAATAAACTTCATTTTTTAAGTAGAAATGAAAAATCATGTTAGACTGATTTTTTTGTTATTTTTCTATGATGATTCATTTTTTGATGAATAGTGAAAAATACTGAATTTTTATTCTAAAATTCATTATGTATAATTTTTTTATATGAATAAATTATATTTTATTGTCATAATTTAAAATTATATAAATTTTTTTTCCATTAATCATATTTATATCTTCTTAATCAATTTCAATTTGAAATTTAATATATAAACATAAAAATCTTTTGAACAGTTTTATAATAAAACCATGCCTTTTCATCCCGTCTGTGGAATTAAATACAAATTAATTTCATAAAATTATGATATTGGAATTTCACAAAAATGGATTCCATATTTGGAATAACATTAATTTATAAGATTAATTAATTTAAATTTATTTTTTTATTAAAAATATTAGTGAATGTGATGAATATTAATTACAACGATTTGAGAAAATTTAGCTTCATAAGGGACAAACCCTTAAACGTATGGCCCAAAATGACCTAATTTTTTTTGAAAATAAAAAATATTTACATATTGTGACCCTATATTAACATGTATAATATTTATTTGTTAATTTATTCGCTTTTCATAGAAAAAACGCTGTTGTAATTCCCTTTTATAGTTTTACTAGAATGTCACTCTTACTTCAATTTAAAAATGCACTCACCCCTCCCACTTATTAACACATATGAAGTCAACTTTTTGAGAAAAAACCCTAAACAATTTCTTCTAAACATACATATATTTATTATATAATCCATTCACAGGTTGTTAATCCATCCAAGGAATACATTTGGTGAAAACCAGAAGGAGTTACCCAAAGATGATGTGACATCATTCCTCAAAATATTTTTTGTTTCTTTCTCTACCCCTTAAATATTCCCATTATGTGATTATATAATATCATAAATATAATTATATGTTTTAATTATATGTTTTATAGATATATACTCACACAATTTAAATCTAAGGTTTAACAAAGATACCATTTATGTGTAAATAGAACTACCTCCTCACAAAACGATGTAATTCGTTTTTCCCTTACCATCTCCCTTGCTTGGGATTTACGATGAAAAAATTATTTTTATATTATATATATATGACATTTATAATTATTTTATGCTTATTTAATTATTAGATAACACATACCCATAATATTTCTATTTTTTGTAAATACAATTATATCATCTGGGGAAATGTGGACTACCGCATGCTCAAAGAGATGTTATTCATTCGTGCTATACTGGGAATGTGAAATGAATGGATTTAAAAAAGATATATTAAATATATGATGTAAAAATTAAACATTAATTATAATATATATATATATATATATATATATTAATTTAAATCATTTTAATTTGAAAAATAATGTGATTTAAAATTCATCCTTACATATAGATACAGTCACCATAAATGGTGAATTTCATTTCGTATCTCCAAATATTATATATTATTATAAATAAATATATAGTGTATATATATATAAGATATTTATATCATTTTCTAAACTCTTGATATAAATAATCCACGATCAAAATAGTAGGAAGACAAGTGACATTTCAAAACATACCTGAGAAACTAAGAAATTAAGACGCAAAATAGTAAAAATAATTCATGATTACTGACAAAAGACTAATAACATATTATGAGAAGACCATATATGATTTAAAAAATATTAATATATTTATTTAATAATTTAGAAATTTTTTTAGTACCATTATATTGGAATTTTATGGGAGGTCCCACGAAAGGAAACACAATGTAAGGGATTTTCATCTTAATTTTTAAATATATGAGATAAAATGTAATATTCACAAGTTACTTATATATTGTGGGGTATATAAATCCCATTTTGATATATTAAATCATGTATTGTTTTTTCATGTTATTTTGAGTTCAAATGTTAATTATTTATTTTTAGGGTATTTGAGTTAAATGTTACCTAGCAGAAAACAATTTTATAACCCAATTTTGATTCATTGGGTTGTATTACATACTCATTGCTGTTAATATTAAATGATTATATTTGTAATCAAAATTTTCTATCTATTTTTTATATAAACTTTTTTTATTTGTATATACATTTTAAACGCATAGTATTTTCATTTGTTGATTCAAACATCAATGATATGGTGTTTTCAGGGGTTTACATCACAATATGATTTTGTTCAACATTGTTTATACATGAATCTCCATGAGAAGAAATTATTATATAATTATTAGGTAAATCATTTTATTTTCTTCTCCATAGGTTATTCATTAAAGTTTTCATGTAATAGTACCATTTTCCCTCTCTTTGGAACACAATTTTTTTTAAAAAAAATATTTTCATATAATCATGGCATCATTTATATTTTTTTGGTGAACGTTTTTCTGTTAAAATTGCATTTTTTAAAAAGGTTTTAATTTTTTTAATCATTTCAAAATTATTTTTTAATGCATGATTTTCCAATAATGACATTTAATGTTTTTTAATTTCATATTGTTGTCACTTTTTGAAAAAGATATTTTTATAAATTATTTACGATGAATAAGGAATTGTTTTACCACGTACAACACATATAGACTTACAAACTTTCAATTATTTGAATATTATATTGCATGTTTAGAAGGTTAACTTTTAAATCTAATGTTTTTAGTATTTATTTTGAAATAAAATTATATTAAAAAAATATTCCAAATAAAAAATATCTTTTCATCAAAAATGATTTTAAGATAATTTTATAGAATTTCAATTCATAAGAAACAATAAGAATTTATTATTAATCATTTTAGAATATTTTTTATTGATATAATCCTTCGTCTAACTATTGATGGTTTGTGAATTATTTGTACAATGATATAATCTACATTCACTTCCATGATTCATTTATTAGTCCAATTTAAAATATTTTTTTCTTTTGATCTTTTAACATTGAATTTACCATAATTATTCATATTATTTATCATGAATATGTTTATTAGATAAATAGTATATCATTTTTACAAATGGTATTTACCTAGAAATGTAATGTCATGAAACTTATTAATCTCAATATATTATTTTGTTGTTTTAATTCATGGCTAATTATTATAAAGATGTTTCAAAGTGTTATAGGATACATTTGAGTGTTTAAAAATTCATTTCCTCAATAAATATTTATTGATATTTTAGTGGTATAACATTCACCAATGTCAAAAACCCTTGTTGTTAATTATATTCCACTTTGAAAAAATTGATAAACCCTATTGTTTTTTCAATATGGATATTTGAAAAGTAATATTATTTATTTTGATTATTCAATATGTGGAATGCTTTGGACTATAAATTACTGATGGGGCCTTGACTTCAAATACCCCCTTGATGAATCAAAATGTTATTATGAGACAAAATATTTTCATAAAATAAATAGGTTTTTACCTGTAGTTTTAAACAATTATGTGAATGATATTGGTGGGATATATTTTCATTTTAATTAGACATTATTTCCAATAATTAATAGTTGTGATCATTTTGATTTAGTATTAATTATATATGATATTTTCAATATGACAAAAATATATGGATACATTTAATTATTATTCTAATTAATAGGTGGAATGTTTTTTCAATTTCTTCAATTTCTATATTTATTTTTCTTAATCTAGTTATATGGATGGAATATGTTTCCACTAATTTTTATTTTTATATTATTTAATCTTTATCTTCTCAATTATTGATTACATGATTTGTGTTCTCAATTATTTACCATTCCAAATTGTTTATTATCATATATTAATTTATCCTTATGAAATACATTCTCTTATTGATCATTTGAGATAACAATTATTTTATTTCCTTTTCCCATGATTCTTGAAAGATTACTAAGAAATATAGGAAAGGATATTCGATGTGGGAATAATATTACACTAAAAAGGAAAACATATTATGCTGTAATTAGAGAGATCCTTTTCAATAAAATAATTATGTATATATCTAGATTACCTATACTATCAAACACTTTTATCCTTTTAAAGTTTATTCCTTGTAATCATACCAATGTAATGGTATCATGAAACTGGCTATGGGAATTCTATTGTTGGGTCGCTATACGAATTCAAGGATATTGATGGTGAATGTACTTGAAGATACTTGAATTATAATTTATACAAATAAAATATTATATCTAAATGAATTATTATAAATTTCTCTAAAAATAAATAGAGATGATTTATTTCCAAAATTGGAAACAAGTGTGGGTGGTATAGAATAAGAGGAATTATTGACTTGTGAATATGAAGATATTGAGAAGGTACTCATTGCTACGGTGAGTAATAAACAATACATTAGAAATTTAAATTATAACTATTATAGTAAAAAGGAAGAATAAGATATGGAATTTATTTTAAATATTTATATGAAATATAATCTCCCATAAATTTTAAATCATGATACGGATTATAATAATATTTAAAATTGTGATCAATAGTCTAGATGTACGAAAATATGAAACTCTAAAGAAACATGAATAATTAAAAATGAGATTGATCACATTAGAAAATTTATTCATGATGATGATAATGTTACAAGAAATATAAAATAAAATTTAAATAAAAAAAGAGTAGTAAATTGACCTCACTCAAACAAAATTTGTTAATGTTGAGAAAGAAATGGGTAAAATAGTTTTTTCCAAACACTATAAAAATAGAACAATGTTAAAATATATTAGTGACTCAATTATATCAACAAAATGGACCCCAAAAGTTTTGGAACAACACTCTATGTGTTTAGGCAACGACTGAGAATATAGATAATTTAATGATGGTGGGGTTCAAGTATAAAACAATTGATGCCTCTAAATTAATAAATTCTACAAGCCTTGGCATGAAATTAAAAACAATAAAAAATGTGAATATATAAGATATTAAATAAATTATAATGTGAATAATAATGTTTTATGACATCACTAAAAATATCGTTCGAAAAAAATATTCCAATATTGGTAGTCAAGATAAGGGTTAAATTATGGTATTCCATACTTTTCATTTTTCTACATATAAATATAAATACGCTTTTCAGGGATAATTATCATTATTTGGAGGATTTTTGAATAATAAATTATAAACATAATTAACAATATCATAATTTAAATATGAGTCGTATAATGAAAATTTTGAGGGAGAGTGTGCCTTTTCAATGTAAAATAATCTAGAAACAACCAAATAATTATGTATTGAAGAAAATAAATAAATTTAAACTATTTTAATGACTTATTGAAATATGTCACTATATTTTTCTAATTTAAAAATGTTTTCCCATTGTTCTACATGTCCAACAGAGTACAGAGTACATTACAGAAAAGAATCAATACGAGAATGATAAAGGAAATGTGAATGGTATGGTTGAATTTTTTTAAGACTATAAAATATGAACACCAATGGATATTAGATTGTTGATTTTTATCATGTATGACTAAAAAATTAAATCAATATAAGAATATAAAATATTTAAAAGTTGAATTTGTGTAATTTTGGAGGAATTAGACTCTCAAAATAAATGTTATTGCATCAATTGTTATATAAAAGAAATATTGATTTCCTAGAGTAAGTTTTTTGTTGATGGGTTTAATAATAACTTAGAGAGTGTTTCTCAACACTATAATGAATTAAATGAGTTTGTTTTGTATAAACCGAAATTCTTAGGTAAAATAAATAATTATAGTATAGTTTTGGTTGGATAAATCAAATCATTTGTAATTTCATTAATGTTGGAGATTGTTATAAATAATTTTACTTGATTATTGAATAATGAAATTATTTTGTGGATATGAGGACTGGGTATATGGGATAATGAAATACGAGTAAGATTATATAAATTTTTTTTGTGATGATACTTATATGATGAAAAGAATAAACTATATTATTTCTAAATTCTAAATAAGATATTTTATAAACTTTTAAAATGAGAGTTTTAAAATTCATACATATCATGTGCTAGATTTGATTAATTTACACATATTTTGACTTATCAGAATGAAACAAAAAAATTAAAGATAAGTATTTAATTTTAATTATTGATGAATCTTCTTATATTACTTATGTTATGTTCATGAAACAAAAATTTTAGGATATTAATATGTAAACGGATTTTAGGATAGGTGTTGAAATGAAGTGTGATCATCCATCAAAGAATACCTAGAAAGATAAAGGTTTCAAACCACCCAAATTTGAAATTTTTGGCATACATTGAAAAAAATGGAATCAATCACATATTTTGTACACCATAAAAACCTAATTAAAACTGTGCAGATAAATTGAATCATAAAATCATTTTGGTTATCGCTTGAGCCATATTAGTTGAACTCAACCCATATATATTCATTTAGATATGAACTATTCAAGTAGTATTTCAAATTAAATAACATTCCTATTATAGAACAAATTTTAACATCTTATTATAAGTGATCTAATACAAGAGGAATCCATTTTTTATATACCTAAGGGAATTTTCAATTCCATTGATTATTTAAGTCAAAATAGAATGTCTTTAGATGTTTGATAAGAGTGGTTTTGATTGAATCTTCTTATGTAATCCTCAAAATTTCATAGGAAAATGATACCAAAATATGGAAATGGGAAGGATAAATATCTCAACTAATTTTAATGTGTTGTAAAATTCAAGGGGAGTAGCCACACATGAAGTAGAAGGTGACAAACTTTTATAAGTTCATCATTATTTTTATAAAACACTTTGTTGAAGTATTAAATAAGGGAGAACATTTAGAATGTTTTTATGCTGAAGATGATAAAAAAACATAATATAATGATGGGTATCAACCCAAATTATCCATCCCTGGACTTAGAAAATAGGTGTAGGATCCAAACTTTATTGGATATATTGGTTTTATTGTTCAAACTAGGATAATATTAAGAAAAAAATTTCATATACCAATATTTTCATAATTTGAACCAAGAAATGTTAAAGAAGAATTAGAGCATCCAGAGTCAGATAATTCCATG
This sequence comes from Viscum album, assembly GCA_963277665.1. Taxonomy (NCBI): domain Eukaryota; kingdom Viridiplantae; phylum Streptophyta; class Magnoliopsida; order Santalales; family Viscaceae; genus Viscum; species Viscum album. Next base: position 1,624,105,677 of record OY728158.1, read on the forward strand.
AATAATACAATTATACAAAATAGAGAAAAAAATATGTGGAATTATGTTCCCAATCCTAAGGATTAAAACGTCATTGGACCAAAATGGTTATTCAGAAATAATATGAATGAAACTAGATTTTTATTAATAAATAATGAAAATATTGTGATTAAATACTATATTCATGTTGAATGGGTGGATATTTATGATACCTTTCCAGAGTTTCTAGGCTAGATACTATATAAATATTTCCTTCTATTTCAATAAAAATTAAATAAAATATTTTTCAAATGGATATCATGTTTCTCTTTCTCAATGGTAATTTAGAAGAGATGTTTATTTTTAACTATACATGTGGATTAATATTGGGATAACATGATAATTATGTGTGAATACTGAAAAAGTCATATATTGGATGAAAAAATCCCCATGATATTGGTATTATGATATAGAAAAATTACTGAATAAGTAAATTTTCAGAAAATTAATAGTTAATGAAAACTTCTATATATCTTCTCATTTTAGCATGGATGATTCTAGACTTATTTCCACACCCATAATACTGAGAAAACAGATATTAACTTATGACCGAAGGAAGTATATTTATTCTCGATAGATTATGAAGTAATTAAAATATATTTGTACATCAATTATTTAAGGTTATAAATACTATTTATTTTAACAATTATGGAAGACTACATTGTACATAAAAATGTGAAATATTATGGCTACAAAAAATATTCCTATATACTTAAATGTAACAACAAAAAATGGTTTGAAATATGACAGAAAATTGGATTTAAGAAAGTTTTTTCGTAAATATTATTGACTTGGAAGGATGTGTTGATGATATAAAATCAATATATGTTGTCTTTTATATTCATGGTGAATGGTGTATTTTTTCCACACTAAGAAGGGAATGTGTATTACCATTATAACTATTAATGTGTAGTATATTTATACATCATAAACCACTACATTGTTTATTTGGATCAGAATTCTGTTGGATGTTCTCTAGTTGGATGTGGAGAAGCCGCTACCATTGGGATGTGATAATCAAATTCCTATAAATGTGTCAAAAAAATAATCATAAACATTTAAATATAAATAACATTGATATCAAATATCAGCTCATCAAATATTGTTTTATGAGAAAGGTATGATACTATAATATCTTCCTATGTAATATTTAATATTCGATGTGTTAATTAAAATAGTGTCTAATAAAGTATTTCCAAAAATGAGGTTGATGTTAGGATTTATATAGTACCCCTATCAAGGCTATGATATTGTGTTTCTTCTCTTATCTCATATTTTAATTTGATATTGATACAAAATGGGGTGGAAAAAAATACTCTTTTAGGTATATCTTACTACGTTTTTAAATGGAATAACAAATATTAAGGTGGGTATACTTTGGTATGTCTTTTCTTTTGGGGGAGTTATCAATTAAAGGGGGAATATATTTTGAGGGAGTATATTTTAAATTATTTAATATTTAAAATCATTGTTTTTTTATGTGTAAATTATTCTAATAGTTTATTAATTTTTTTTGGGTAATTCATTTATTACAGAATTAATGGGATGATTTGAAGAAGAATGAATATAAATAATTTTTTTAAAGAAAAAATTATTTTATTATACAAATTTATCATTTCCAAAAATAATTTTAGTATTATATAATTTTATATATATTTAGTTATAATTTTATTATGTTTTAAATTGATTTATGTTTCACTGTTACTGCAGGATCCTATGTCCAAACATGTTCAAATTTTAGTGAGAATTATAATTTTGATGTTGTCTTGGGTTTTTTTGAGTACTTTGATTTAAAATTGAATTATAATATGTACAGTAACATATATTGATGTTTTATAATATATTTGGTTCTAGATAGATTCCTTTTATTTATTGGTGAGTATAAGGAGATTTAAATTATGTTTCAAGAGTTTTTTGATGTCAATGAACAAGGTGTATGTCTTAGGATTCAATGTTTGCGAGAAATCATGCAGTACTTAGATCATGAAGAAGTTTTCAATTAAATTTCAATAGAAAATTGTTTCCTATATTAGTTAAAATAGATATTAGAGGAAACTACAGATCCTAGAATAGAATATAGGATTATCACACTATTATAAAAAATTTTAAAATATTTCTAAATCGATAGAGTGCCAATTTTCATGGTTGGAACACAATTTGGAAAAAAAATGTGGCTCAAAATTATAAGAGGGACTCACCTGACCATGTATACCATTAAAATTGGAGAATTTTCATTTTACAATGTGAATTAATATGAGAGATTCCCCATTTTTTTCATCCTTGTTAATGAATGATCTAGCTGACTCTCTACTGTCTTAATACCAGTTTCCCCATTATTTTGGGGTTTATTTCCCGGGTTTTTCTTGAGATTAAATGTATGAATCGGCCTCTATTTTCTTCTATTCATCTCTACCATCGATCTTTTGTAATATTCATCTATCTAGAAGGGATTCAGTTATGATTCCATTGGATCATTGTGGAATCAATCTAATGTAATGGGGTATTCACTCATTCTAGGGAGAGGGTCTCTTGTAATGCCATATTCATCTAGTGGATCATCATTTTTAAGATTTTACATTTCCCAATAATTTTTTTTGTATTTTTATTAAAAAAAATTATATTAATAATGTAATTGGTGTTGTTGGTTGGGTATTTTTCCTAACAAGGGATCGAGAGTGTGTTGGGGAATCTAGACAACCCATTTCTCTATGAAATAGAAATTTTGGGATACTCAGTCTAATGGAGTCTGGAAATTTTTTTGATATGTATATATGGCCTAAGATAAGGCATGGATGAATCTATTGGTGAATGTATTAAAAAACATAAGATTCCAAAAAAGTTAGGCCATATTTTTCCTAGACCATGGTATTTATGAATTTGTTATATCCATGTGATAAACATTTACATTCCCCTAGGTGAGTGGAACTCTAAAAATAATAGAATATTTTATATTAAAATTAATTTATTTAAATAAAATTAAAATTGTTAACATAAAAATGAAATTCTTTGGGTTACTAAAAAATGATTATGACCCACACAGGGCCCTTAAGTATCATATATTTATCATAAACCACAAATGGTGAAGGCTTAGTGATATATGTATAACATAGGACACAAGAATCCTCAAGATATGTGTAGTAAAATTCATGGATTTTCTATAACCCATGGAAAATTGTATAGGTTTTACCCCCCCCCCCCACAAGTATAGGTTGGTGGTGGTTGGTTGATTGGCTCGCGAATTCATTGATTCTATTTGGTTCTTATAGGCCTTGAAGCTAGTAAGATGTTTGAGTGGTTCTATTACCATGTAGAGGCCTGAAGGTTTGAGAGAGTTTCCATAAGTTATTTGAATGGATAGGATGGGTGCATGAAAAATATAGATATTTTTAGAAAGGGGGTGGCTTTGAATCCATTAACATAATGATGGGTGTGGATTCATGTTTTGAGATGGGATTTCGTTAACTATATGAGTTCATTAAGATATTTCAAGACATGTGGGTCTCTATGTGTCCCTCAATGATGTTTTGATCCTAACGAAATGGTTTTATTGGGTATGGATATTAATGATGGGTAATGTAATTTGAAAAACAATTGTATTAATTATTCATTATATATTACATGGAAACCATCCTATATAAATTACATAGAAACATTCCTTTCGTGTTATTTTTAATTAAAATGGTATATTCCCTTATGTATATTTGATATGAAATGGGAAAAATCTTTTATAGTCGTCTTTTATTAATATAACCAAATTTAAAGGGATGTGGTCTAATTTTATGCAGAGAAAAATATCATAGGGTAGGTCTATGATTCCTGGTCGAGAAACAACACATAGGTGACGTCAATGTTGAAATTAGTGGGTTTTACATGGATATAGATCTGGGGTTGACCTAGAATAAAATGATAGAGGTTCTTAAATTTTTTTTGAGATTATTAATTAATACTAGCTAGGAAAATATCTATATTGGAAGTCCTCGTTACATTATAAGTATATTAGGGAGACATGATTCTGTTATATTGAGTGACATAGTCATCATGAAGTGCATAGAAACATAATAAAAGTGTAAAAAGAAGGAATGGTGAATTTTAGTAACAAATAGAAGGATTAAAAATTATATGGTTCATGGTAAATGTTTTGGTATAGCCTTAGTAGCATATTCTGAGATATTTCAACAACAAGAAAAATAATATATTAATGGTTATATTGTTAATTTATCTATAATTGTTTAATAATTAATTCTTTCTTTATCACACATGCATATCACTCTAATGCTAGTGTAGTACAATACTACATTGGTGGTTCCGTGCTGGCTTATGTACTCACACACTACACAGTATGATCATACAGTTGGGTTATTCAAGAAACTATCATAGATTGGAGTTACAAGTTGGCCTAAGGCTCATATTTTTCATGATTGATCCAGACAACATTGAAGGTTTTTGGTGATTGGGATGAGGCAAGGATTATACTTTGTTGTAGATAATGGTCTATTTTTATTTCAATAATTATTTTTTTATTTGGTTTATTTTATATATTTAATCATCCTAGTGGATGATCATTAGTATTTTCTTATATACATACCTTTAATTTTTTTTATTTATGTTCATTTTTTTTGTAATTTAATTTGATGGATGAGTATGCAATTTAATTTATTATTGTTTTGATTGATAGATTGGTACATTGGGTATAGTCTCCTTATAGTACCACCCCAAAAATAAACATCTTTTTAAAATCCTATAATATATATGGTGGTGTTCTTGAGGTATAGTAGCAATCCCCGGTTTTAGGAATGATTAGTTCTAATGAGTGGCGGTATTTTATACTGTTGTATCATATCTATTTTTATTATCACACCACTTGGGATATAGTATCTAATATTATTAGTATTATGTCAGATCCTAGGATGGATATTTTCCCAGTGCATCATGAAAAACTATTTATGTATGAATTATAGGATATTGTGGTTTAGAGATTGTAGTTTTTGGTCTCTGATGTTACGAGTATTTGATTTCCACTCCATGTGAGACACATTGTGTTTAGATTTATGATTCCATTATATATTTTGTTCAAGAGATGATATGGCATGATGAATTTTTATACATCATTCTTGGAATGTGGGGATTAAAAATAAATATAGTCTTTTAATATTAGTGATTTATTCCTCTTCTGATAGAGTGAAAATTGTTTAAAATGTAATATAATGTTTATTTGGAATTTTTTCATAAAAATACCAGTTGATATTCTACTTAGGTGGGATGGCATGTGAGTACTTTTCATTCATATGATCAGTTATGTGGAATCATTGGTGATATAATAGATTCCAGATAAGGTGATGATTTAACTGATGTGTGATACATAATGTGACCCAAGTGGGTCGGTGTGAGAATTTGATTCCAAAATAATAAACCACTTTATATTGGTTGTTATTTTTTGTCTGGTTTTCTAAATTTTCTATTAAAACCCATATTGATTTTTTCCATATATCATGAAATTGAATTACATATAATTTTTCCATGTGTTTTGGTTTTCTAGGTACATATTGACTATGATGATGTCATTCATTATGGAAGTAGTGATAGATATGTTTTTGATCCTTGATGGAGAAACCATGTATGTGGATAAAAGATGATAATCAGTTCATTATTTTCAATTTTTTTCTATTTATTATGTTTTGTTGTCTTGTTCAAGACAGTACGGTGGATATTTGGGCACGTTGGATGTCGTGGTTTGTGTGAAACCATTTAGCGGGTGGCTGGGAAGGATTTATTTCATGGTTTTTATGAGATTCGACCATCGATAATGAATTGTGGGATGTGATCATTTAAGAGATTTGAAATAAGGGGAATGTTAATAGAACTAGTGAACCCTAGGTTTGACTCAAACCATGGTGAGCTAGTTTCGAGTGATGATTGAGGATAAATTGTTGGAGGGTTTAGTCTGTTATTTTTTTTCCCTTAGATATGGAAAGAACATGCAAGTTCTTGATGTATGATATTTTTTCACATGATGAATAACTTTAAATACTAAATGGAAATTATAATTCATTAGAGGATCATAGGCTTGAAAGATCGTTGAGTATTGGGGATGTCATTCAAAGATGGATATCGAGGGAAAGTCTAGTCGAGTACCTATCCACATTGATTTTGGATGCAATTTATAAGCACTGTCAATGAATGGGTAAATTATTTTCATTCTAGTATGTTTTGTAATGACTGATAACCATTTTTATGATACTTGCATGACTCAAAGTGTGGATGGATTATTGTAATAAAGGAATTATTCCATTTTGGCTGGTCGTGTGATAATCCCTAGTAGAAAAGAATGACACATCTTAAAGAGGAATGCCAATGGTACACCTAGAAAAGTAAGAATGCCCCATGGGTCAGCATGGGCCATGTTTTAGGCATATGGGCCATGTTTTGAGGTGATCCAACACTTATATTATGAGTCTTAATTCATGTTTGGGATGTACTAGAGTGTATTATTGTTCATTTATATCTGAGATCAATATAGTGTTTGTAATTCTTTTGAGTGATTCTTTTTTCTTGTAAGAACTAATGAGTGACCATGTGATGGGACAATGACCACTGTTATTGAGAAATGGAACAAGGAAAAATTTATATGAGTTTATGATAGTGGTGGAAAAATTACTCTGTGATATATGAGACATTAAAAATGGACCCGATGTAGTTGGATGACCGATCTAGGCCAGTCTGGATCATGTATTTAGAAGAAAGTGTAGGTTTCTTGAAGGGAGTGCCACACCTGTGATATAGAATCCTTCCAAGTTAGTTTTTGGGGATCGTAAAGGGATGTATTATGTTGTGGAGTGAACTATTTGTTTCAAAATAGAGTGAAAATCACGAGGAATTCTGTTTCAGTTGTTTCCAATAGTGAAATTATCATGGGCCAATAATGGTTAATAACATTTTGTTTATTAATGGATCTTGGATGAGTGAATATTTAGCCATGACATGCTATAATTTTTGCTGAAGGTAAAAATGTGGGAAATATTGATCATAAATTGGTCTAGTGAGGTGACGATTAGAACACATATATAGATTCTTGAAACTGATTATTATATAGTTATTTGGAATTTGAATCTCACTAAGTAAATGTGAATGGTTAAACTAGATTTGTTAGTGAATGAAATATGTAACCTTAGGGATGATATTGGAATATTTTGGAGCATGAGCCTCGAGTTGGTAAGGATTAATATGACATGAGAGAAATATTATTGGTGGAGTTTTTGTGCTCATTGTATGGTAGATCATGATGGTATGTTTTGTTAGGGCAAGGATTCAACAGGGGATATTCATTGGAATTTTAGTATATACATCAATTTGAATATTTGAGGGGTCGTATAATGCATTAAGAGATAAAGTCATCGTGGTTGGTTAATTTGGACGTGTGAAGGTGGAAAATTCAATGAATATTGATATATGTTGACTATAAGAGTGTCGACAGTAATTCATTCATGTAATTGAATGAAATGGTTCAAAAACCACAATAGGTATGTTGTTATAAACAACATCGGCATGTTGTTGAACTTGGTTGGGGTTTTCATAGAATGAATAGAATATTTGGGATAAGTTTTTTGATGGTATGACCTCATACATATTATTATTAGAATAAAAAATGTGGAGAATTATTTTCATTTATTGATTTTTACATGGATTTTTTGGTGTGGAGTACTTGAAACCATGTCAATCATTTAATTGGACCACTAAGAATGAGTTCTGATAGAAACTTTTTAAGGCGGAGAGCCATCATGGTTAAAAATTGGATTCCATAATCTTTTTTTGATACTTGGGGGATCAATGGTATAATTTAACAATCTATTAATTACACTATCATGTTTTGGAATGTATGGCTATGATTTTTCACCCACTATATATTTTGATGATAATGACATGCGGTGGTTGGTTTTCCAGTGGTTTGAGACCCTTAACTTTGGAAATTCACCTTGAATGTATATTGGAATTCCTGGGAAAAATCCGGTGGTTTAATGTTAATGAGGACCCAGAAACTTTGGTGGATTGATTGGACAAACATTGAGAATTTACAAGGATGAGAAGTGTCATTTATAGTAGGTTGTAAGATATTATGTTCGTACAAGTTTTTCATTTTAGTGGAAGTTTATGTTTTGAGGTGGTGTGGGTTAATTTTGAGAAAATATAAAAAATGGAATGATAAATGTGGGAAAACATTAAAAATATTTTTTTAATAAAAATTGGTGCTATATTAGTTAATTGGAATCTCATTAAATTCTTAGGTTATTAGTGTCACTTTTTAGGGGTTTTTAGTGGTTTTTAGTTATGGTGCATAGTTTAGATGGAAACGTTTAGGAAAATACTTGTGGCTATCTATGTGTGAAAATGTTTTTAGATCAATTGATATCAATCAAAGGTTCTCTAGAATAGTTATTAAATATTTTGGGGGAACCTATTTAGATTATTGGGTGAACCATGTGGCTTAGGTCATATTAGGGTCTTTTCCCAACATTTTTACACCAGTGAAGAAAAATCATGAAGAATGTCTTCAACTAAGTTAGTTATAATTTTCAAAGTCGATGAATGATTTTATAAACTATGTATCCCTTCCATGAAAGATGGATTTACCAAGATAGTTCCAATCATACAATTATCACATGATTTTGTTAAGCATGAAGCCAAACCATGTGGCCCATTAAAATTGTTCAATTACCATTTACCCCTACAAATTAATAATACAGAATGCCCTTTTTTATAATCCTTATGCACACATAACTCATCCAATTACATTCCTTACTCTACCTTGTATTCCCCTTGTTTTATGGAAGACATCATGGGTTTTTTGAGATATTAATGGTACATCTCAACCTATACTTACTTTTATTCATATCCACCTTATATATTTTTTAATTTTCATTCATATAGTTAGGGATTAATATCTAATTCTACCAAATCATGTTTGAATTAGTGGAATATTATGGGAGAATACACTTTACCCATGGAGAGGGTGTCTCGTAACAGCATCAATACATAGTGGATTACTGTTTCTGCAAGGGATGATCACTCAATGAATTTACATATGTTTATTATTAAAAGTTTATTAAATGTTTCCTGGAATGAAGTTTTTGTATTATTATTTGGATCAATGTAGGGCTATGAGTGTGTTGGGGATGGTCGGAACCCAGTTTCTTGAATAACCAGGATTCAATGGCTGATCATTCCTTGTCATTATAAGTTATGGAATGTGAAAAATGGATGGAATTGGTCATGTATTATAATAATATATCAGATTATGGATTAAACATGGAGAGGATTTCAAATAGGTTATAGACCATTCCAATTCCAATGGTATTTATTATTTTCTCAAGTTTATGTGATATATGTGGACTATATCCTAAGTGAATTTCCCCCTTAATTTAATTTAATAATTTAAATTAAATATAAATTCTTTATATTAAATTAAATTGGTTAACATAAATACCAAATGCATTGGGTGAAAAAAAATATTAAGGCTTATGTTGGAAATTAGTGCATCAAATTTATATCCTAATCTACTGATAGGTAGGAGATAAATATAGTTGTATACCATAAAAACCCCCTTGAGGGTTGTACCAGAATTGAATTATTTTCACTATTCTCAAAATAGGTACCTGGTTTTAATCCTCTATGTACATGTGATTTGTATTTGGTTGATTTGTTTCAAAATTCCTTGGTTCTAACAGTTGCCATTGATTCATCGAGTTTGTGTCAGGGCCAAATGTTTTTCTTATCCTATGTTAACATTTTTATCTGGTTTAGTATCCCTTCATTGGACAAATGGATAGGTTGGGGGTTCATACCAACCTACTGTATTTTGTAAAGTGATGGGAATCAGGCAATAACCTATATGATGGGTGTTGAACTGACATATGGGATGGGATTGAGGGAGTGTTGTGAGGTTTCCAAGATGTTATGAGAGCATGGGGTCCCACAACGTGCCTCAGATGCGTGTTTAACCTACTAAGAGGGTGTACTCATGTAAGGATCGTGATGATGGGTTATGTCATTACAAAAACCCATGTCTTCCATTATATTTATAAATACCAATGAAACATGTCAGTAGGGGTGGTTTTATTTTTATTTCACATGATATACAGCCTTATTACAGTTTAATATGTAATGGAAATACTCTCATAGGAAAGTTAATTTATTTATAAATGGAAAAATCCTTTTATTCGGACTTGTTACTGGCTAAGAAAACACTCATAGGGGAGGTCGATGATACTTGTCTATGAAGACACCCATAAGGAAGTTTTCTATTAGTATTCGTTGGGATAAAAAGAAAATAAATTTTGTATTTTTTACTAGGATATTTAATCTTATATGTTTTCTACAAGTCACTATTAGTAATGGATGAGAAACCTCCCACAAGGTAGGAATATGTTAGTTGTGGGATTATAACTCGGATAAAAAACTATCATAGGGGAGGTTCGTGACACTTTATATAAATACTTGGGAGACCTGGGTCTATTGCATTCAGATTTATGTTCATTTTTATGTGCTTAGAGACACCCTAAAACTGGTAGAAATAGTTATGGTAGATTCATTTCAGGGACACAAGGGTTTATAGTATTATTCGAAATGGTATTTAGGTTGTCCCATTCCAAAAAATATTCATGGCTACATTCTTTCATCGGGCAAAATTAGTAACATAGGATATTATTTTATAGATTTCTAGTAGTTTATTTATTTCTTATTACCATGTCACGTACACATATCATTGCATTATTGGTGTAGTGTAGTATTGAATTGGTGGTTCCCTATTGAGTTTTCGACGCACACCCTACTAAGGACACCATTGAACATGTGTACCCAATTAGATTTCACTTGTTGAATTACAGGTTGGCCTATGAACTGGGTTTTATATGATAGAGTGAGATAAACCAGAAGGTTTCCATGGATCCAGTTGAAGTGAGGACCTAGATTTATTTAAGAGTGACCTATATTTCTATTTTGTAACTTATATATTTATTTTTTTTCACTTGGAATTGTTGATCATCCTTGTATTTTTATATTCTCTCCTTTAATTAATTTGTCAAATGTGTATTTAATTTGTTAGCTATATGTACATTGTTGTGATATATGTGTTTGGTATTACATTTATTCCCCTATTTATTAATACTCTCAGATATAGGGTATAATCTCCTCAAAGTACCTCCCCATCCCATGATACTATTCAATAACCTTGTGCATGTGAGGAGGTGAGAATGAGGTATAATAGAGACCATTGATTTTGGAACCAATTAGTGGTCTATGGTAGCTTAGTATTTCAGTTTCCAAAAATCTTGTACGAGGGATACCATTGAGACCATGGTTAATGAATGAGTGAAGAAAATATGGGGTTGATCTTTTTTTTATGTCTTAATTTATTATCAACATATAAATCATATTCAATCTCAGGTGTTTGTAGGTGATTACTTTTAGTTGAGGACTGATTTAATGTTTTAGAATGATTTAAGTGTCAGGGATAAAGATTGAATATAGAATTGAATTCCTGGAAATAATTTGATTAGATTTTGGAGGCTGAATAATGGTGAATATGAAAAGGTTTATCTGAAAAAATATAATGGGTGTTTGACATAATGGTTTTTATGAAATTTATCTATGAACCAAAAAGTAAGGAAAATATTTAATGAGCTATGTGATATTACTCTTTTTGATAAATAAAAATAATTAAAATATTCTTCCTCTTATATAATGGATAAATTGAATGCCATGTGTTTAAAAAAATTACATTATTTATGCATTAGAGTAAAAATCTTGTTCATTAATTTCTTAAACTATGGTTTTAGACTCTATATAATAAAATATTAAAAACTAAAAATGCTTCCTTGTTTTTTCCACTATTTTATTACAAATAGAAACTATTTTCTTTATTATATGAAAACAAGAACCTATCGTATTAAAAAATTATATTTTTTGATGTGGATATGAGTCATGTTCACAATGAATTAATTTTAAAACCTTAAAATATAATATAGTTTTAGGATGATTCATTAATGTAATATAAAATTAATAAAATTACAACCAAAACACATTATTTCAAAGGATCAATCTACACATACCCATGGATAACATTTATTAAATTTATTACATTAATTTTGGCCTAGTATGATGACACAATACAAAGCACAGATTTATATTGAATGTAATTTTTACCTGAAAATTATAATCTTCAATAAAATTATGTATAAAATTAAAATTATCAAATTTCGATATGATGATTCAAAAAATAATATTTAATTTTCCAAAATAATTTTATAAATAAAACAACTTTATATTTTAAATAAAGATTAAATTTTGTTGAAAAATACTAGCTTTTACAAAATTAACATCTTTCTAACGAATATATAAAATTACCTAGGCATTAGTAAATTATATTATCATTTATATTAAAACAAAAATATATTTATAAGGATTATTTTATAAAAATAAATTGTATTTAAAATTATTTTTTAATTTATCAATAATAGTTTCTTAATTGAAACTATATACTTCAAAAAATATAATTAGTGTTTCTTCGTATGATGATATAATTTTTATAAAACAAATTATTTAATTACTTATATATTAGTGAAAAAGTTTGTAAATATAATAATTAATATATTTAAAATAAAATATAAATATCCATACTACTAGGGTCTATATACATAACCTCTTATTACACCATCGTATACCCTATAAGAAATGTATGCAGTGGTGGTACTTTATTACAGATGTTTGGTGAACATGGTTTAGGTTGTGAGCTCACTAATTTTAAACTTCACTCATGAATGGTTTCTCATGAGATTTAGTTATTGAATATCATATTTGTATTATTCAAGTGTATACCATTTAATGCATCTTCCTCAAAATCTCTAATAAATCGGCTTCATAGAGTATTATCATACTAGTGAGGCCATGACATCTTTCATATAACTCAATTGGACATTATAATAACCGTTAATATACTAATTATAATAGTCATTATACAATGACTATAATATTAATTTTTAAGGTTCATAATGGACATTAAAATCTGACATGCTATAATTTATAATTTTATTAAATAACCAATCTAGATTTTGTTTTTTTATAACTATATTACAAAATAATGAATTTATTATTTTAATATATACTTTAATTTCTAAAATTTCAGGACATTACATTTTCCGACCTTCATATATATACCGACTGAATTTTAATTTCATGCTTTTAAACTGTTAAGGGTGCTTCATTTTCATCACCTCATCATATTCCCATGTTTATTCATCAAACGATTGGTTCAACCATCACACATTAACTCGATCATTTTTCATGTTTTGTAAAATATTTTTCTATGATATAAGGTATTAATAACTTTTTACTCATATTAATGATCATTATACACAGAAACCACCTTATTATTTGGTATATATTAGGGGTTTGGTTTATAATTAAACAAGAGAGATAGATGGAGCACATCCTGTTCATGGGATTTGTTAGGCAGTATTACTCGCTGATAGGGAAAAGCTCTTTTGGGATCAAGGATTTCCAAGGGGTTGACATATCATGTACTAATCACTACCTTATTTTAAAACCACACGACAATCATTGATGATGATATATGAAGGAACACATTATCTCTGACATCAAAAATCTTGATCTAATTAATGATTCTCAGTGTTGATTTTCTATCAAAAGTATAAAGATATCATATGGTGTTGAAAGGTTTGAACATATTATATCATCACTTGTATAAGATCAGATCCTATAATCTTCCACTCTCCAACTTCATCACAACATTATAGAGTCTGACACCTCTTCTGTTATGGAACATCCTATGGTTATATTTGAATAGATGATTGGGTATTATTGTTAAATGAGAACTCTAGTAGGTGAATTTTCTAATCACAATATCCATGGAAATCTATTGAACCTAATTTAAATACCTTCTATAATGTTTGAATGTTTTTTATAGATTTTACATCTGTTTGTGGGTGATAATTAAAACTAAAACTCATCATTATATCCAATTCCCTCTGAAAGCTTCTCCAGAACATCAATTTAAACATCATATCTCAATTAGATATAAGAGATAATAGAACTCCATGTAATCTTAACACTTTACTTTTTTATATATTACTACGTTAATCAAAATTTTAATCTTTATTTCTAATAATTAATACTTCTAAACTTATAAGGTGATATATGAGAACATAGATGGAATTATTTCATTTAAATATAATTTATAGTCCAATGATGAAATCTATTATAATTTTCTCCCATTTCTATACTACTATGGGAAATGGTTGAATAATTTGATTATACATTTAACATTTATACATTACTAGTTGGGATAATAATTATCAAGGTAAAATTCAATAATATCTCCCTCTTTGTTATCTGATGAGATGTTTTCATTCAATCTCTATACACCTTAGTGCTTCGTAGATAAATAAATAATGATGAGATGTGCACTATTTCCAAAATTTCCATTTTCATGTATGATATTTATGGGACAAATATATATCTACCAATTATTATGACTTTAGGTTTACCAAATTTTAAATATAGAATAGTCAATAACTTTCTCTCTATCTCATTGCCTTCATTTTTACCCTCCTTAATCCTATAATGAATATATGTTTGATCAATTATTTGAGGAGGTTTTATGAAATTTCATTTTTGATTCATATTTCTATGATTTTAATTTCCATGATGATTGGATTTCATTAAATCCACAACATTGATGGGGTTTTAGTATATTTTTTACTCTGAGATTTTTTCCAATTTCATCTCCTTACTAGGATGGTAATGCATTGAACATTCATAATCCATGATCATTTATAACCAAATTCATTGGAAAATATTGAGTTTATTTTTCCTAAATGTATACTTAAAGATTTTATGATATATATGTATCCCAGTTCTCCAAAGAGAGATAATTATTGAAAAATCTTTTACTCAAATATCACTACGGCCAACTTCATATCACGTATAGGGATGTTCTACTCATGTATAATAATTGGTGATTGGTACATGCAACCCCCTTTCCATCATTCATGAGTAAATCCCCATGAAAGTTTTGGATGCATCATTATAGACTACAAATCCTTCCCCACTGGAAGTTAATTTGAGAAATCTTATAGTGATTATCCTCATCTTTAACTCTTTAAAACTAGCCTCATGATTATATTAACAGGAAAATTTCACACCTCCCACATTTATCTTGATTAGTGAGATTGAAAATCATGATATGTTTCCAAAAATTCAATGATAATATCTAGTTAATCCATGTAAACTATCAATATACATCCAAGATGTTGGACAAAGATGTCCTTAAATTGCATCTATTTTTTATGGATCCACATATATTACGTTATTGGGGATAAAATGTAACATCCCAGTTACTTATAGAATAATATATTTTCATATCTATAACTATTTTGGAATTTAATATTAATCATAGTTTAAAGTGGACATTATTTATAAGAGCGTAATAGACACACTACAACAGGATTATCTAAAATCTTATGTTTCACAGAACACTGAGTTATACTGAAAAATAATTCAAAATTAATATTATTATTTTAAATAGTATATAACACCTAGTCGTTTTATTGGTAAGGGAAACCGTAATTAACAATATTATTATTTTAAATATTTCTGACATGTATTTTACATTTATACAATGAATTTTAGAGGCGTAAATGTGATTGAATCTAATTTTATGCTTAAAATATCATAATATTTTTAAAAGGTCATTTTACCAACTTCTGATGGTGTACCATTTTTTAAGAAAACTATATTTTTGTCCCAATAATATGTTATATGTTATAAAATAAATTCCTATTTATAATTAGGACATTAAAATTTATTTCTGTTGAAATTTTGGTATTTTTCTAAAAAATCTATTATTTTATAAATAGTGGAAAAATAATTCATTTTAATTCAAAACTACCTGTTGATATTATTTATTTATATATTTAAATTTTCATTTTAATTGGTTTTAAAGTGTAATTGAATTTTTTATCATTTAATATATTTATGGTCATTGAAAGTTATTTTATATTTAAATTGGACATCAACAAATGTCAACCTTTTGATGGTTTTTACTTCATAGAAACCATTTTTATAGTTTTGATGGCATGAGTTAATTTTATATTAATTTTATCCAATTATGTGTTTAGAATTTGAAACTGTGGAATCTATATTTGGAATAATAGTGTCCAAATTATTTAAATAGGTACCTTTATTTTTTTCTCATTATGAATAGTGATTTTAGTAATTATTTTTATTTTTCATAGTTAAAGTGTAAATAATGTAAATAAGGGTAAAAATAAAATATTAATATAAAACTACCATAACACGTTTCATATCATATTGGATGAGATATGTCTGACAATGAGCCTACATTGGTAGAATTTGTGACCCCAAGGAGCCACTATTTGGTGATAATGAACTTTAATAATATTTAATTTTTTTAAATGAAATTGAAATATTAGGGATGGTTTAATTATTAATTCCTAAGGAATCAGGTTTCAGGAAAAACAGAAATTTCTAAATAGTGTCGAAATTGTCAAAATTGCGTTTTAAAACAAATATTATTATATTATATGATATAACAGTACTCAAAATATTATATTATTCCAAATGACATATATAATGTTAAAAATATCATTTATCATTCACTTGTGCTTCTCTTATAATTTATGAGTTACTGTTTTAACCATATATTATGAAAATACACGAAAACGATGTAACAGTTAATGTTTTATAACAAAGGGTTAAAATTAAAATATAAGGTTATTTCTATGACCAAAACATGTATGAAACTATTAATTGAGAGAATCAGGACCCATCCCCATCTTAAACTATAAACATATATCTTTTGAACTATTATAATACAAAATTCAATTTATAATAAAATAACATTTCAAGACATTCAAAAATTTATCATCCTACCTCTTATAAGAGGACACCACCTCTACCCACTTACTCACACCTCTCAAGGCCCTTGCTTCCTCCATATTTTGTTTATATTCTCTCCCAAAATCCCTCACTTCCTCTTAGAATCCTTATCTTGGTCAGAAGGCAATTAGAGAATGCCTTTTGGCTAAAATCACAACAAGATTCCGGATTTAGAGGTAACGTCTTCTCTCAATATTATTTCATTTATATTCCTCATCAAACCCCCAAAACTATATTTATTCAATTATTTTATAACAACCACAGTTTCATTAATAAACTCATGTTTTTTTAAGTGAATGGTTTGACATACACTTAAATGCACCTCCATCTAATAGATATAGAACATACTTTTTCTATGTCCGGAGAACTACTGGATCATGAAACAAAGATTGTTCAATATTATCCTACCTCATATCTTGGTGGCCATTATTATAGAACGTTATTTATATATGATATATTTATATTTATATTCTCTCTATGCAACTGTAATTTTTATATTAAAAATAACTTTATGCTTTTGATAATGTGTAAACATTATAATTTCATTTTTGGAAGTGTGGACTACCACCCCTTCTATGTTACTGGACTCTTTTAGGACATTAATTGAATATATAAATAACATATTTAATGAAAGTATGAAAAATATATAACAAATATATTATACTGCAATTATAATATACCTATGTATCTTTTTTTATTCCTTTAATATGACAAAAAAATGAATGCAGTGTTCATGCGTATATATGACCTACTGTTTCCATGGACGGTACATTTCATTTCATATCTAAAAATGTTATGGACTATTATAAAAACAAATATAGTGGATATATATGATATTTAAATAACGATAATAATCTATAAATAGTGGACGTATGACAACATGGAAAATTTTCATCCAAACAATATCATTTTTGACTAAAATATCGAAAAACGACAAAACGTCCGATACGAACTAAAATTATTATTTAATTACTATAATATAGAAATAAGTGATATAAACTGAATAATAAATTCAAAATTATTGAAATGAAAGTAGAAATTAAACTATGTTTATTATTCTGGAAATTAAAGAACGAACAAGACAAGTCAGAATAAAGGTAAGGGACTTCTTCAAAATCTCATATCGTTGAGGCATTTCATGATAATATGCACTTTTATTATTTTATAAAGTGTATGTATAAAAAATATGAAATTTCATATCAAAATTTTATCTCTATTTATGTTATTTAATAAATCATGGAGAACAATATTTTAATGTCCAAAGTGGTATTGGACACCTTAAACATTTAAATATTTAATTGTCATATATTTTTCATCCTTATATTAAATTACCTATTTATTTATATAGGTATGAATAGATTTTACCAGAAATTTTATGTTAATCTTTGATTTCATCAATTGTTTTAAATGGAAAACTTTTCGTATGAAGCATTTTACTATCTTTACAATATGAAAAATGTAATGTTTTTTACTTATATAGAGACAAGGACTTATCTACCGTTGTAACCATTATTTGATTTTTAAATTCATCAATAAGGATTAATTTCTTTTAAAATGAAAATAAATACCTTATTTTTTTGTATCTTGGTATTGAAAATGAGTTCATAATTGAAAATTGTATTTTTATATGGAAATATTTTTACATGGTTTTAGAAGAATCTCTCAAAAAAAAAAGTTTTTGATGAATTTGTTTTATTCATGAGATGGTAAATGAGCATTATATGAAATGGGTGATCCTGATATATCATATATGATGAATCCTTCCCAATTATAGGTCATGGTTGATCCCGATAGAGCTTATACAAAGGGATGATCCCCATTATAGCTCACGGGTGTACTTGACATTGATTATACAAAAGTTTGAGCCCCATTATAACATTGTGAACAGAACAATATAGATTATAAAAAGAGTTATCCCCATTATATATCTACAATTTTGAAGTAACAAATATTGTTCTTCCAATTGGAAGATGTTTGAAAGGGTTTTGTGTATATGATTCTCTAAGTCACAAAAAATAGATTTAATTTCTTATTATTGTTTTTAGTGTTTTTCATTGTGAAAAAAGTTTGAGATTTATTCATATGAAAATGTTCAAATTCATCCGCTCAAAGATCATTAATGGGTCATTAGGTTTTAACTAGAATAATGTTTTTCGTTATTTTTATGTCACTTACAATGCTATTTGGGCTCATTCTACGTTTTAAAATGTTTTTATAGGATTTATGGGAGAATAGATTCAATGATAGAATCATGGAAAAGTTATGATGATTAAAAATGAAATGAAACCATGATTCTATTTATAAGATTTAATGTTATGGAAGAAACATGTACTATTGGAAGTGTCCACTTTTTATTTCTTTGTTTTAGTTATATAACAGTTACAACCTAATTCTATAAAGATTTAAACCAAAAAATATCCTCAATTTTAATTCTTTAATTAACTCAATAATATGTAACATTAAACGATGGGGCCTTTTAGTTTGTTTCAGTGGTCAAATATATAACATTAAAGGTTATGATGGTTTTAATTCCATTCTTTTATAGAATTTTATCATATGGTTATATTGTAATGATGTAGCACATTAAGATTACCTTTTTTATTTATCTATACAATTTATATGAAAAATAGTTTTCCATAGATAATATAGGAATGATATAATGGAATTTCATAGAGACGAAACCAAACATTGAAATCAATATCATGTTTTGGGGAGAATTTGAACATAACAGTATGTTTTAGTGATGGAAAAGATGAATATGGATATAAATGGGAGTGGTATAAATTCATGAGATTATCGCAATCTACCAAAAAAATAATATTTTAGTATTGAACCATTTTATTAGGAAACATCCCCATCATTCAATAGATCATCTAACCTAGTTGTATCAGAAGGATAGATTAATACCCTGAAAAATATATTCGGAGTCATGGACTATTCAGATCATCAAAATGTAAATATATCGTTATTTCATTTTGACAGTGAAGAAGATCGATGATGGCCTCTATGTAATAATAATAGAAAAAAATGATCTTGATTCCATGTAATTGGAAGAGTTTAAGAATATATTCGTTGTTAAATATTTCCATATGGTAGTTCGGATTCGGATAGAGAAATGTTCAATGGAATTAAAGAAAAAATTTAGTGATTCAGTTGCTTTATATGAAGACAACTTCACATGATTATCTAGGTATGTGTAGGATTTTTTGAGACATTAATAGTAAAATTAATATATTTTACTCAAAATTGAAACCAGGGATTCAAAGAGCATTAACCTAACGAGAATTTAAATGTTATGAAAATGTATGTAACACCCCGAGATTTTATGAAAAATATTATTTTAATTTCATTAATGTCTTTTGTTGTATTCTACACCAAGATTACCTTGCGCTATACGCAACACCGTATTAGCTTGCAGTATACGCAACACTATTCTTGGACCGTGTTACACACAATTTTGATAATAGTTATTCTACGCAACATTGAGTATATATATATATATATATTCAATGAATAAATGAAATATGGTTGGATTCTGTTATACTATACAACGAAGGATTCTTTCACAACACGCAACCCTGACTTGGCTTGCATTACACGCAATCACGTCCTTCCTCGATAGCGTGTGTTGTATGCAATACCGAGTTTTAATAAACAATGTTATATTATTATAATATTGTCATGAACTAGCCGTTATGAATAGTATTAACTAAATTTTGAATTTTATAACATTATTATTCATCTTACACATTTCTAGAACATGGTATAAGAACAAAATAAATTTTTCGGGTAAAATTAGTATTTTTCAAAAAATTCAGTTTTGCCGCCTTTTGATGGCGCACCCATATTAAATCTGGTTTTTGACATGTTTATAAGTTCAATTTGACAAAATAAAATTCTTATTTGGAATCAAGAAATAAAAATTTACTTTGGATAAATTTTTCATATTATTCTGGTAACTTTGACATTTTAATGAATAGTAAAAACACGCTATATTTTAATTAAAAACAACTTTTTTCATCGTAATATCTTATGTGGTTAAATTATAATATTGAATGGTTTTAAAGTATATATAGAATATATTTTTACCATTTAATATAATTCATGTCATTAGCATTGATTTTACCTTAAATACGTAGGTTAAATCAATTCAATCTTTTGCAATATTTTAAACAAAAACCCGTTTTTATTCGACAACGGGATTAATTTTAATTTAATTTCTGCAACTTCTGTGTTTTTAATTTTAAAAAATGGATTCCATATTTGGAATCAGTGGGTCCAAATTATGTTAATAGGATACTTTTTATTTTTGGGAATTATGAATAGTAACTACGGTAAATTTTATTTTCCATAGTTAAAGGTAAATCGGGTAATTAAGGGTAAATATAATATTTTAAAATTACCCTAACAAATGTCAAAATCCTATTTGATGACTAAAAAACGACCCATATCACCTAAGGGTCGTATTAGATTAATTTAATTAAATTTTTTCAATGAAAATAATTTAATTATTATTAAAACCAAAGAATGTGACAACATGTCACTTTCTTATATCTTATAAGTATAATAATTTTAATCTAGTGATAAAATTCATGAAACTTCGAACATGAATAGTCTCCATAAATCTAATACAATTATCTACATCATAGGAATTTATTTAGAATTGTTTGGGATTAAATAAGTATCATTTATTATGACACAAAGATAATGCAGTAATTGTTTTGTTAATGAAATATTGACATAATTGATGTTATAAATGCCCAAATAAATGTAATTTGAGACTTTTTATGACTTACACTAATTTTCTAGGTTAATATGACATGTTGTTGTTGATTTAAGTAACTTGGTTCGAACTTATCATTCTGTTATAAATTTCATAAAAATCTTGTACCAAATAGTGTCAAAATTGACATAAAATAGTTTTTAAAACAAATATTATATTATTAATTGTTATTTTATTTTTAAAAATCTAATGTTCGGCCAAATGACTTAGATAAGATTATATATATTAATAATAAACAACTTGGGGTTCTTTTGGCTTGATATAGTAAGTTTATTAACCATATAGTGTAAAAAAACAAAAAGACACAGTAAAAGTTAAATTATTTAACTTAGGGTTAAATCTAATTGATAAGGTTAAAATAATAACCTAAACTTGTCTAAATCATATTGGTTGATAGGATTTCGACCCATCCCCACTTTATTTTCGAAATAATACCCTTTGTAACCATTATAAACCGATTTTGACATTAATATAAAATAATAGTTTGAGATATTCCTAAGGTGCCCCTCTCCTCCCTTATAAAAGGGCACCTCCTTCCCCTCCTCCTCGCACCAATTTGAGCACTCAAGCTCGGCCAACCCCTGCCATTTTCTCCTCTCCACTTACCTAGAATAATCCTAGAGGTCCTGGTCTTCTTCAAAGACCAATCTTAGTTCCCGAAGTAGAGGATTCAAAGAGGAGTTTCAAAGAAGAGGTAATATCCATTACCGATCTTTTCAATTTCTTTATTCTTAAACTTCTTCTTCTTTAGTTGTTTCATGATAAAGTAATAACATCAGTATTACTTACATACTTATATGTTATTATAAATATGAAACAACTCTAATTAACCTTCTATCCATCCTACGGAAAAAGGAAATCACCGCGCGTGCGTACGTACGGAATACCGTCTCCACGCTGTGGTGTAATCTATTTTCCACCACCACCTTAATTGGATGGTTATAATGGTTTAATTAGTAACTATATATGATTATTATAAAGTGATTTTGATACTGAAATAGTATAAATACACTTCAACACAATTCCACGACAATGGGAACGATATCATCGCTCGTGCGTACGTACGGACTACCGTCTCCACGACGCGATGAGATTCATTCTCAATGATTAAAAATTCATGAATGATTATAAATTATATATAATAAGTACTAATGAAATATATGACCTAATAATGATATTGGAATTATTTATATTTATATGTATTTCATCTACTTAATTCCATTCAATTCAATAAGGAAACGAAAACAGCGTTCATGCGTACGTACGGACTACCGTCTCCATGAACGGTGTATTTCATTCCATTTACTCATTTATTATATATTTATATTCTGAATATATATATATAAATCATGTTTTATATTCTGGAATTAAGTAATAATGATCTAAGTAATCATATTAATAATTACAAGTTAAAAACACGAACGACAAATGAGACGATTTTACCCAAAACGCTACATTAACCTGAATTTACAAAAGAATGGGTAATATAAATTCATAAGTGGACCATATATGATATAATAACAGTGAATATGAATCTGGTATAAGCCAATAACATGATTTAAATCATTATACAGGAGGTTCGGACACTTACAAAGCAAGTCGGACCTAAGGTAAGGGAAATATCACAATCTCATTTTTATCCGAGATTGTTTATTCGTAAGTATTTATTGGGGTGTATTTTATCACACACATCTATGTTTCCTCAATATGTAATTTTATTTACATCCACCTACAATTTTTTAAATCCAATTTTACCCTTTGGTGAGTTTTTAGTAAAAGATATGAAAGGAATCTTTTGTCATTTTTCGTACGATGTACTTTTTGACTTTTTCGACAAAAGTACGAAGAATGTTTTTTTAAACTTATACGGAGTGAATGGATTTTTACAGTTTCATAATGCCTCATTTTCAATAATCTTCCTCTACATGATTTCATGATTATTTTCAACAAAAACCCTTATGTTTTAAAATTTCATTGAATTTTGTGAAAAGAAAATGATTTTAAAGAAGAAAGGATATTTTCCTCAAGAATTCATTTCAAGTGTTTTGTCAAAACTATTTTTCATCTAAGATGACATTATTTCATATGTGTATGTTTCAAGTAAAATGCCTCTATGATTTAAATGGTTTCAATTTTCTTATGATGAAATGATATCAGTTGTTTATGGATTATGTTATGATGGCATGATGTTTAAGAATCCCATTTTATTTCATGGGTTATGCTATGATGTATGGTTAATGATTTTGTGGAAAACATAAGAATGGTATCATTATGAGATGGGTGGGACCTATATCTCCCTCCAATTCATTGGGTAAAGATTTTATATCTCATGAGATAGACATGGATGGAATGGTAGGTTATACCGGTTCAGTGAAACAGGACTGAAACGAGGGTTACTCGATTCAGAAAGGGACTTTGTCCACTAAGATAGTCTTGGCAATGAGTCTTGACTAATAAGAAATGATTCTCTATGATTATGTGTGTATGACACAATGTTTCATTTTTTATGTTATGATTATTGGGATTACATTTCACTTCTATGATTTATCCCATGATATGATATTATGAGCTCTTTTGCAGGTTAAGTTTTCCAAAAGCTATGTTCTTATGTATATGATGTGATTGATATTTCTTTTTTTACCCTTACTGAGAATTTGAGATCACCCTTTAATGTTTTATTTTCCCCAGGATATAAGAAAAGGTTTTAGGTAAAAAAAAGGGAAGATCTTTATGGGAGATATTGAAGATCTTTCACCACGATTAGAAGATTACATTCCGAGTTTCCAAAGACACTAAACTATTACGATCCTTGTGTGTGTGTTTTTGTTATGTACTAAGTATTCCACAAATGTAATGTAATTTCAATGTACGATAAGCTTCGGGTCTCTACATTTGGTATCAGAGGAAAGGTTTAGTCAACCTTTGGAAACTAGGATGCGAAACGTTAGTGAGATCCCTAGAGATATTTCTAAGGTATGTCTAGGGATGTCCCTAAGGATAAGTATACGTATAGGATATGGTCCTAGAACTATGGTAACTATCTATGAATTTAACCTAAGATGTTAGATATTAAGGGTACTCCCCCTTTACTATGTTGTTTTCCCTAGCATGATTTTTGCCTCTCACACTATTCTTTTTGGGTTTTAGACGATGGCTGGAACCCGAGGGAACCGTGTTGATCAATGCAATGGACAATGCAATGATTGACCTCCTGAACAAACAAATGTTATGCGAGATGGAGTGCAAAATATTATTGCTATACTTACACAAGCTATGAATCATTCTGGACTTCCAAATGAGCAGAGAAGGGAACAACATTCTATTGAGTCCTTCATGAGGCAATGTCCACCTTCTTTCAGTGGAACTTCTGATCCACTTGTTGCTGAACAATGGATCAGTACCACTGAAAAGATATTTTCAGTTCTTCAATGTTCTGATCATGATAAAGTCATCTTAGCAGTATATCTTTTGGAAGGTGAAACTGATCAATGGTGTAATCTTATCAAGAATACGAGGCCAAGAGATGAAATTGAGTCCATGGAATGGGACGAGTTCAAGAACTTGTTTTTCAGTAAGTACTTCCATCATATTCTTCGAACAAAGATGGAAGAGAAGTTTCTTGAGCTGAAGCAGAAGGATGATGAATCTGTTGGTATATACGAAGCGAATTTTACAAGACTTCCAAGGTATGCATCTGGCATTATCATCCAACCTGAAAGTAAAGATGATCGATTTTTCAGTGTCTTAAAACCAAGTCTTTGAAGGGCATTAGCTATAAGAGACTTCAGTAGCTATGAAGAAATTGTGCGTTGTGCTATCAAAGTAGAAATGGAAGTTGGTGTTACTTATCCATCTCATAGTTTTGACAAGAAACGAAAGATGGGGTTCAAAGAGAAATCTCAAAATAATGGTGAAAATAAGATGAATGTTTCCTTATGCACAAATTGTGGAAAGAATCATGGTGGAGATTGTCTTAAAGGGACTAGAAAATGTTTTAAGTGTGGAAAAGAAGGTCATCGAGCATCTGAGTGTCGAAGTAATGGAAAAAGGGTTTCTAATGATATGAATAAAGCAAACACTGCAGAGAACGCACCACCAACACTTCAATGCTTCAAGTGAAAGGAAATGGGGAATTATGCTAATAAATGCCCTAATCCAAGGGTTAGTGATGATCAACATGAGCAACCACATAAGGAAAAGGACAAAGGGAAGTCACATGCGATCACTATTGGCGATGTTGAATATGACAACGATGTGGTGGAATGATTAAGTATTTATGTAATGGGATTCCAAAATAATGTTGTATCATAAAGAATTGGAATATTTATGTGTTGGTCTAATGTGGTATTAAAAGTGATTGAGATATTTTTGGAAATAAGATGATATGCGCGTAATGAAGGGAAAACGAGAAAACGAAATGTTTAACAGTATTCATGAGCTCATGATTGATATAAGGACTAAGTGATATCATGGTTTGAGTATATATAATTTTGAGGATTTTGGTATGTGGAAAGTGTTAACTTTTAAATGCATTCATGTTTTCACTAAGGTATTCAAGAGAATACACGATTAAGGACTTTGAATGTTTGGAATGTGAACAACAAGACATATCTTATGATATGTGGGGATCACCGACAGTATTAAATCTCTGGTAATCGTTGTCACTATATTATGAGAGTGGACTGAAGTATTATGTATAAGACTAAAGATTAGAATGAATTATGTTGGACATAAGTTAGTATTGTTTAAGGATAGAAGATTTTCTATATTATTAATGGGATGTTATAGTAACGTAGTTTTAGAAAAAGGACAACCTGTAGGACGGGCAACAGCCCATCGCTTCGGACAAGGCTGTAGGAATCGAACCCACAACCGAAGTGCGACTGGCCTTTCTCGCCTACCACTGACCTACAGGAAGTCCCTGTTTAGTAGAAGGTAGTTTTATTATATTAAGTAGTACGATATATGAAGTATAAGTCCATTTTAGGAACCATATATGATTAATATCACTATAGAATGACTTATGTATATTTAATAACTTTTGCTTACCTTTTGTTTAAGACAGATGGAATGACCCGTCATTCTATCACATGATCTTCTAACACTTCACGAATAACAAATTCAACTTCATTTATTTAAGAGATGAAGTGGAAATTGTTCAAGGCACGAACAACAGTGAGATTGTACCAAAATAAAGTAAGTATTTATTCTAATTCAAATTTTCAACTTTAGGGAAATGATCTTGAAAACCAAAAATGTTTTCCTAGTGCCCTTATATCCGATGAATCAGATGGTACCCTAGATCATCACAAATTTATGGCATTGTGATTTCTAACTTTTCCATAGCCATGTTCTCTACCACTCTCCATCAGAACATGATGGTTAGATTTCTCTTCCATATCCATATTTTCACCTATGTGGAAACCCAGTGATTAGTTTATTTGGGTAACCGTTACGTTTCATACTTTTGTTTTTAAAGATAAGTATTGGTATTCCTTTTTACGATGTGGGTTTATATCAAAGAAACTTTCAAATAGTAAACCATTTATAACCCCGACGAATTTCGAGGGCGAAATTCATTTTAAGGGGGGTAGAATGTAACACCCCGAGATTTTATGAATGATATTATTATAATTTCATTAATTTCATTTGTTGTATTCTACACCAAGATTACCTTGCGCTATAAGCAACACCGTATTAGCTTGCAGTATACGCAACACTATTCTTGGACCGTGTTACACACAATTTTGATAATAGTTATTCTACGCAACATTGAGTATATATATATATTAAATGTATAAATGAAATATGGTTTAATTCTATTATACTAAACAACGAAGGATTTTTTCACAACACGCAACCCTGACTTGGATTGCATTACACGCAATCGCGACCTTCCTCGATAGCGTGTGTTGTATGCAATACCGGGTTTTAATAAACAATGTTATATTATTATAATATTTTCATGAACTAGCCGTTATAAATAGTATTAACTAAATTTTGAATTTTATAACATTATTATTCATCTTACACATTTCTAGAACATGGTATAAGAACAAAATAAATTTTTCGGGTAAAATAAGTATTTTAAAAAAAATGCAGTTTTGCCGCCTTTTGATGGAACACCCACTTTAAATCTGGTATTTGACATGTTTATAAGTTCAATTTGACAAAATAAAATTCTTATTTGGAATCAAGAAAAAAAAAATTTACTTTGGATAAATGTTTCATATTATTCTGGTAACTTTGACATTTTCATGAATAGTAAAAACCCGCTATATTTTAATTAAAAACAACTTTTTTCATCATAATATCTTATGTGGTCAAATTATAATATTGAATGGTTTTAAAGTATAAATATAATATATTTTTACCATTTAATATAATTCATGTCATTAGAATTGATTTTACCTTGAATTCGTAGGGTAAATCAATTCAATCTTTTGCATTATTTTAAACAAAAACCCGTTTTTATTCGACAACGGGATTAATTTTAATTTAATTTCTGCAACTTCTGTGTTTTGAATTTTAAAAAATAGATTCCATATTTGGAATCAGTGGGTCCAAATTATGTTAATATGATACTTTTTATTTTTGGGAATTATGAATAGTAACTACGGTAAATTTTATTTACCATAGTTAAAGGTAAATCGGGTAATTAAGGGTAAATATAATATTTTAAAATTACCCTAAAAATTTTCAAAATCCTATTGAATGACTAAAAAACGACCCATATCACCTAAGGGTCGTATTAGATTAATTTAATTAAATTTTGTCAATGAAAATAATTTAATTATTATTAAAACCAAAGAATGTGACAACATGTCACTTTCTTAAATATTATAAGTATAAAAATTTTAATCTAGTGATAAACTTCATGAAACATCAAACATGAATAGTATCCATGAATCTAATACAATTATCGACATCATAAGAGTTTATTTGGGATTTTTAGGGATTAAATAATTATCATTTATTATGACACAAAGAAAATGCAGTAATTGTCTTATTAATGAAATATTGACATAATTGATGTTATAAATGCCCAAATAAATGTAATTTGAGACTTTTTATGACTTACACTAATTTTCTAGGTTAATATAACATGTTATTGTTGATTTAAGTAACTTGGTTCGAACTTAGCATTCTGTTATGAATTTCGTAATAATCTTGTACCAAATAGTGTCAAAATTGACATAAAATAGTTTTTATAACAAATATTATATTATTAATTGTTATTTTATTCCTAAAAATCTAAGGTTCGGCCAAATTACTTAGATACGATTATATATATTAATAATAAACAACTTGGGGTTCTTTTGGCTTGATATAGTAAGTTTATTAACCATATAGTGTAAGAAAACAAAAAGACACGTTAAAAGTTAAATTATTTAACTTAGGGTTAAATCAAATTGATAAGGTTAAAATAATACCCTAAACTTGTCTAAATCCTATTGGTTGATAGGATTTCGACCCATACCCACTTTAGCTTCGAACTAAGACCCTTTTGAACGATTATAAACCGATTTTGACATTAATATAAAATAATATTTTGAGATATTCTTAAGGTGCCCCTCTCCTCCCTTATAAAAGGGCACCTCCTTCCCCTCCTCCTCACACAAATTTGAGCACTCAAGCTCGGCCAACCCCTGCCATTTTCTCCTATCCACTTCCCTAGAATAATCCTAGAGGTACTGGTCTTCTTCAAAGACCAATCTTAGTTCCCTAAGTGGAGGATTCAAAGAGGCGTTTCAAAGAAGAGGTAATATCCATTACCGATCTTTTCAATTTCTTTCTTCTTAAACTTCTTCTTCTTTAGTTGTTTAATGATAAAGTAATAACATCAGTATTACTTACATACTTATATGTTATTATAAATATGAAACAACTCTAATTAACCTTCTATCCATCCTACGGAAAAAGGAAATCACTGCGCGTGCGTACGTACGGAATACCGTCTCCACGCCGTGGTGTAATCTATTTTCCGCCACAACCTTAATTGGATGGTTATAATGGTTTAATTAGTAACTATATATTATTATTATAAAATGATTTTGATACTGAAATATTATACATACACTTCAACACAATTCCACGACCATGGGAACGATATCATCGCTCGTGCGTACGTACGGACTACCGTCTCCACGACGCAATGAGATTCATTCTCAATGCTTAACAATTCATGAATGATTATAAAGTATATATAATAAGTACTAATGAAATATATGTCCTAATAATGATATTTGAATTATTTATATTTATATGTATGTTATCTACTTAATTCCATTCAATTCAATAAGGAAACGAAAACAGCGTTCATGCGTACGTACGGACTACCGTCTCCATGAACGGTGTATTTCTTTCCATTTACTGATTTATTATATATGTATATTCTGAATATATATATATAAATCATGTTTTATATTCTGTAATTAAGTAATCATGATCTAAGTAATCATATTAATAATTACAAGTTAAAAACGCGAACGACAAATGAGACGATTTTACCCAAAACGCTACTTTAACATGAATTTACAAAAGAATGGGTAATATAAAGTCATAAGTGGACCATATATGATATAATAACAATGAATATGATTCTGGAATAAGACAATAACATGATTTAAATCATTATACAGGAGGTTCGGACACTTACAAAGCAAGTCGGACCTAAGGTAAGGGAAATATCACAATCTCATTTTTATCCGAGATTGTTTATTCGTAAGTATTTATTGGGGTGTATTTTATCATCCACATCTATGTTTCCTCAATATGTAATGTTATTTACATCCACCTACAATTTTTTAAATCCAATTTTACCCTTTGGTGAGTTTTTAGTAAAAGATATGAAAGGAATCTTTTGTCGTTTTTCGTACGAGGTACTTTTTGACTTTTTCGACAAAAGTACGAAGAATGTTTTTTTAAACTTATACGGCGTGAACAGATTTTTATGGTTTCATAATTCATCATTTTCAAGAATCTTCCTCTACAAGATTGCATGATTATTTTTAACAAAACCCCTTATCTTTTAAAATTGCATTGAATTTTGTGAAAAGAAAATGATTTTAAAGAAGAAAGGATATTTTCCTCAAGAATTCATTTCAAGTGTTTTGTCAAAACTATTTTTCATCTAAGATGACATTATTTCATATGTGTATGTTTCAAGTAAAATGAATCTATGATTTAAATGGTTTCAATTTTCTTATGATGAAATGATTTCAGTTGTTTATGGATTATGTTATGATGGCATGATGTTTAAGAATCCCATTTTATTTCATGGGTTATGCTATGATGTATGGTTTATGATTTTGCGGCACACATAAGAATGGTATAATTATGAGATGGGTGGGACCTATATCTCCCTCCAATACATTGGGTAAATATTTTATATCTCATGAGATAGACATGGCTGGAATGGTAGGTTATACCGGTTCAGTGAAACAGTACTGAAACGAGGGTTACTCGATTCAGAAAGGGACTTTGTCCACTAAGATAGTCTTGGAAATGAGTCTTGACTAACAAGAAATGATTCTCTATGATTATGTGTGTATGCCACAAAGTTTCATGTTTTATGTTATAATTATTGGGATTACATTTTACTTTTATGATTTATCCCATGTTATGATATTATGAGCTCTTTTGCAGGTTAAGATTTCCAAAAGCTATGTTCTTATGTATATGATGTGATTGATATTTCTTTAGTTTACCTTTACTGAGCATTTGAGCTCACCCTTTTATGTTTTCTTTTCCCCAGGATATAAGGAAAGGTTTTAGGTAAAAAAAAGGGAAGATCTTTATGGGAGATATTGAAGATCTTTCACCACGATTAGAAGATTACGTTCCGAGTTTCCAAAGACACTAAACTATTACGATCCTTGTGTGTGTGTTTTTGTTATGTACTAAGTATTCTGAAAATGTAATGTAATGTCAATTTACGATAAGCTTCGGGTCTCTACAACGCATCTCATTTGTGGTGAGAATGTTGAAATTGACTTTGATGACACATATGTTCCACATATTATATGATTAATAAATGGTCAAGGTGTAAGGAAATGGAGAATCAAAAAAAAATTATATTATTAATCCTAAAATATGTTCCATGTGTGGTAAAACAAATTAGGGGTAATGTATGTTAGGATCTAGAAAGTGTGACTATGTGGAAATTTTGTTCACAATATTTATAACTACAAAAAAGGCTTATGAATAGTCTAGTAATGAGATAACAAATAACCATTATATTAATATTCCTTAGCTAAAATGAGTTGGGACATTATGAAAATAAGTTTCTCAAGCTAATTACATTGGAAGGAAATCAGTATGAATGAAAACAAAAAGTTTTGGGAATATCTTTTTCTACTAGTACAGTTGATGTTGAGAAATCTAGTGAAGTGATGGAGGCTTTGGAGATCCTGGTATTTTGTGAAGTACAACTATATGTTCATGGCTTTAGACACACCATCTAAGGTTTCATGTGAGGTGAAAATAAGATATTAATGGCCTTTATCTTATATGATTTTTAGTGTTATTCTTATGTATTTATTTTTTTAATGTGGAATTATGCATTCAATTTAGTACCTTAGTTTTAAGATATTGATATGCATTATGGTTTGTGTGATTTTTTATAATTAAGGTTATTCTTTGGGATGTACATCATATTCATGGAATATTAAGAGGATGTTATTATTCTTATAAAATATAAATACTTAAAGTAATTATATTTCATTTTGTTCTTCTTCTAGGATATAAATTAATTCAACAAATATATCACAAGGATATTAAAACAAAAAAATACTATTCATTTACATTTATCAAAAAACATTTGACCAATCACATAATTATCATTTAGATGGATAATGATCCAATGGCTATGTTCTAGATTACTCTTTATTAGTATTCTAGAGTTAGTTTTATCATTTGTACATGTTTTCCTATATGGAACCCTAGAATATGATATCTCAGGTGACCTTTGAACTTATCTTTTGTTCTTTTAAAGTGATAGTTTTATTGAATTTTTTTATGTGGGATTTTCAATGATGTTCCTGATCCCACTTTTAATATTTAGAGGACTCAATTTCTAAAAGGGGTTATGAATTAACATTCTAGGTATTTATAGAATAAAACATTTTCTTATCTATTAATACATTCAAAGTTAATATTAATTTTATCTTAAATGTATCACTATGTATGATAACATTCTTGACACACAACAATGGGTTTTCTTGAAATCTTACATTTCACGCAACACTGAGTTATACAAAAACAATAGTACAAAAACAAATATTATTATCTTAAATGGTATAACACCTAGTAGTTGTATTGGATGGAATGAATAAAAAAAATCCATATTATGATTTTACATATTTTTTAAATGTTTTACCATTTAACAATAAATTTTTGAGTCTTCAAATGAAAATGATTACAATTTTAATAATAAAATATTCAAATATATTTAATAGTTTGTTTTACCACCATTCAGTGGAAAAACCTTTTACAACAAATATTTTTTTTCACCATTATATTTTATATTTCATAAAATAAACTTCTTCTAAATCAAGACATAAAAATTTATTTTTGTTGACATTTTGGTATTTTCCTGGAAAAATTCATATTTTTATATATTGATAAAAACACTGCATTTTAATTCCAAACATCATTTTCATCTGATTTATTAATATAGTTAAATTTTTATTTTAATTGGTTCTATAGTTTATTTGTATTATGTTTTTATCATTTAATCCAATTATGTACATTTTAAGTAATTTTTCATTTAAATTGGACGTAAAAAAATTTCAATGTTAAGATAGTTCTTACTTCTAGAAAACCCTTTTTCTAGGTTTGACAAGGATAATTAATTTTAAATTAATTTATAATAATTTTTTGTTTTGATTTTGAAAATTGGATTTAATATTTTTAATAACAGGGTCTAAATTAAATAAATAGGTACATTTTATTTTTTGGTATTATTAATAGTAACATCTGTAATTATTTTTATCTACCATGATCAAACGGTAAATATGGTGAAAAATGGTAAAAAAACTAATATAAAAATATAAAACTACTATAACACATGTCTTAATCCTATTGGATGAGATATAATCGGCCATTATCTTCCTTGGGTAGAATTTTAGACCCCATAGAGAAAATTGTGTGTGATAATGACCTTTTATAATCTTTAATCAAAATAAAAAAGAATTATAACATAATCATGTATATCCTAAAAAAAATATTAATTTGTATTATATATATATGACATATTCAACAATAAATATTCATTATAAATCTAAAAATATTTACAAAATTATTCTATTTTATTTTTAATTTGAAGACATTAAATAAATAATTATATTTCTGACACAATGATGATGCAACAATTACATTATTAATGAAATATTCAAATAAATGATATTATAATGAATAAAATAAATGTAATTTGAGAATTTTTATTAAATACCAGAATATTTTGGACAAAAGTTTAATGTGAGGGATGATTTTATGCATTTGGTTCGAAGAAATCATGTTTTTATGACTTTAAAAAAATCAATTTCCATATACTATCAAAATTGACATTATTGAGTTTTTTAAATAAATACTATTTAATTAAATTATATATTTGTCCTAAAAATATATTAGTTTTACAAATGACATATATAATGTTACAAATGTAATTAATTATAAACTTTTAGTTATCTTGGGATTTTATAGTACCCATAGTAACCATATATTATGAAAATACATAAAGACATGGTAAGAGTTTATGTTTTTATAACTATGGGTTTAAAAAAAATGATAATGTTAATTTTGTGACCTAACCATTTATAAACATATTTATTGAGATAATTTAGATCCATACTCATCTTATGCTATAAATATATCACATTTTAACCATTAGAAGTCAAAAATCAATTCATAAAAAAGTAATATTAAGAGACTTCTTAAATTGCCCCTCCTTCCTCTTATAAAAGGTCACCACCTATACCAACTAAATCACACCTCTAAATCCCCTTGTATAATCCAAATTATACTAAAATAATCTCCAAACATACCTAAATCCCTTCTATAAGCCTTAGCATGGGAATAAGGCTATTTTAGAAATCTTTTTGGTGAAAATCAAAAGGAGTGTCTTTATTTAGAGGCGATGTCTTCTCTCAAGCTCCTTTCTTTTATTTTCCTCATAAAACCCCAAAACAATATTTATTCCATTATTTTATTAAAAAAAAAGTATCCTCAATACAAAATTACTTTTTTATGCTAATGGTTTAACCTACACATACACACACCTCCATATAATAGATATAGGACATATTGTTTCTGTATATAGTGAACTATTGCCTCACGAAACGATGAATATTCAATTTTCCTATACTATATCTCATAGTGGCCATTATGATGGAAGTAAATTTTAGATATGATATATATTATATTTATATTTTCTCTAATTGATATAATTTTTTATTTACTACATAAATTTATGCTTTCCATAATTTGTAAATATGAAAATTTCATTTGAGGAAATGTGGATTACCGCCCCCTAAAAGTGATATGAATCATTCATTGCATACATGTAATGTATAAATTATGGAGTTAATGAACTTATGTAATATATATAACATATATAAAATAAAATAATATTAATATACTTATGTATCTTTTATTTTTTTTATTCTTTTAATATGACAAAAATTGAAAGTAGCGTTCATTATACGTACAGCCTACTGTCTCCATGAACGGTGCATTTTATTTCTTATCATCAAATGTTATGGACTATTCTATATATATATATTGGTTATTTATGATATTAAAATATTCCAAATTATTATGGATATAATGGTATTATGACCATAAAGATAATTTTCATCAAAACATGTTTATTTTTTGGCTCAAATACCGAACATAGACAAAACCTCAAATATGAACTCAAATAATTAAATAATTTCTATAATAAGTAAATAAGTGATATAAAATGAATTATAAACAATAAAATGAATTTAAATAAATTATAAATTAACTTAATTTTATTACTTTGGAAATTATAGAATGAACGAGACAAACCGAACTCAAGTTAAGCGACTTTGTCTCAATCACCTTTCCTTGAGGCATTTCTTGATAATATTCACCTTTATTATTTTATATGGTTTATGTACAGACATTATAAAATTTCATATCCATATTTCATATATACCAATGTTATTTATTAAATATTGGGGATTAATATTTAAATGTTCAATGTGGTAAGGGAAACCTTGATCATTTTACGATATAGTTATCAAATATTTTTTATCCTGATATTAAATTAAATATTTATTTATATGGTTATAAAAGGAATATAAAGGAAATTTTATGTCAATATTTAATTTAATTCAATGTTTTAAAGACTAATCTTTTTATATAAAGAGTTTTAATTTTATTAAAAAAATGACAAACATAATGTTTTTTAATGTACATGGTCACAACGTCTTCTCTGCTATCATAATCATTATTTGATATTAGGATTCCACTACAAGACATATTGGATTTTAAAATCAAAATAAATCCCTTTTTACTTCATTTCTGTTTCTTGGTATTTAAAATTGTTTCTTAAATGAAAAGGTTATTTTTATACTAATTTTTTTTATGGTATTAGAAGAAGATCCACAAAAAGTGGTTTGTGATGAATTTGTTTTTTCATTAATTGTTACATTAGAATTATAAGAATAAGGTGATCCATATATAACTTATACGAACATTTGGGTCCCATTATTTCTCACGGGTGAGCCTATATCTCATATATGAAGGGTTGTGCCCCATTATAGCTGACAAGTGATCCCGAGAAATCTTATTCAAATGGATGACCACCATTACAGCTTAGGGTGGCGCCGATATAGCTTTTATGAAGTGTGATCCCCATTATAGATCTCTAATTTGAATGTCATCCATATGATTACTTCAATTCCAAAATGCATGAAATTGTCTTCTGTATATTAATATCTATGTCCCATAAAGGTGCTTTAATTTCTTGATATTGGTTTTTGTGTTTTTTAGTGAGAAGAATGCCTTAGAGTTATTCATGTGAAAATGGATTGTTTCATCTACTCAAAGAACATTGAATGGATTATCAGGTTGTAACTAGACAAATGAATTTTCATTTTTAATATTCCCCTTACAATTATTTATATGTTCATCCCATGTTTTTTATATTTTTATACGATTTAATGGATAATAGAGTCACATATGGAATCAAGGAAAAGTTATGATGACTAAAATTGAAAATAAACAATGTTTCTTTTTAAATTTGTTTTTGGTATGAAAAAAACTAATAGTGTTGGAAGTTTCCACAATGTATTTCTATGTTTTTATGTAATTTTTATAGCATAATTAACCAAATATCTAAACCGAAAAATAACATCAATTTGAATTCATGACTTAACTTAAGACTATGTAATGTGTAAGGCTGGGGGCTTGTATAACATGTCCTTGGAATGTTACTTCCTCCATCGAAAACTCATATATACAATACATTAAACAAAAAATTTCATTTCATAAGGTCTTCAGTTTAATTTTCAAATGTTAAACATTTTAATCATTTCGTTATGAGTAGATAATAATAACATCTATAAAACTAAAATGAATTTATTCATTTGATCCTTAAAACCCCAATTAATTGTGTCTACAAATATGGATGGTGCACCCCTTGTTGATGAACATGGTAATATAACCCCATTATCTATATTATATTATGGATTCTTTTTCAAATCCAAAAGTTAAAGGGTTTAAATTCTAAATATATTCATGGATATTGGAAAAGATACTAGTATGAGATTGATTGGGAACTCAACCACTCAGTTTGTAATAATTTCATCCAATTATTTAGAAACAACATTAGTGAATTGCACCACTGTGGTAATGTCATCAAATATTATATATTCCTTAGTCTCAATCATCTGATCTAGGTACACTTAAATATAAGAAAATAATATCGATGATTGATATGATAATTTCAAATGATATTCACCCCCTCCAAGAATTTTTATTGAATCAGATGGTGATTTTTGATATGAAGGTTTATTTCATTCCTTGGGAAATTTATGTTCTCTCTATACAAGGAAAAAAAATTCATACCCATAATTACATAAAATTATTATAAATGGAGTTTAATAATTTTCACTGGGAATATCAACCCAGAAATATAGATAAAGAAGATTTATATACTTGGGATTCAATAATTTACTAATTTACCATTTTCATATAGAGCTCTACTTCCATGTTTTTTTGTAGTATTTGAATTATTCTACAAAATATACATGGTTTAAAGATTTTATAGAACCAAAATAAAATAGATTTTTTTATTTGAATGAAAAACTAATGTACCTATCACCACATAATATTTATAGTCTACCTCTCTATTTTTTATGGCACAGACATTCCCATTCACTCTAGAAAATCGATGTTATTTTAGTTGGTTATCACCAAAAAAAGTTATCTTAGTGAATTTATTTTCATAGGGTCTTTATTCCATGCCATTATAACATTGTATAACAAGAATAAGGATGACTAGATCATTACTTTCTTCAATTATTCTAGGAGATTCTTGAAGCATCTCTTTATTCCCTTAAAGTAAATTTTTGGATTCTTATTCCTATATAATTGACAAGTGTGATGTCAGACATTATTTACATTAGGATATTTCTATGTCACTATATCAAAATTAAAATCCATTATTTATTTCCTATCTATAAACCCCTAAGACCCTTGATATTCACTAATCACCATATTCACTTTGAGTTAACATCATACAGTTTAAATATAGCATTTAAAGTCTAGAATCCTCAATGTTTGAACAGATTCATCTTTTTCCCACTAAAGAAGAAGTCTATATTACTCTTGGGATTAATGGAAAATATAAAGGTATATCATGAATGTATTTATTTACCCTCATTTACCTAGATGGCCTACTATTAGTTCCAATAGAAGATGAGTGGTGCTCCGGTGGGGGGATCGACCAAATTAGAATTTTAATAAAATAAATTTTTAATTTTTCAATTAATTATTGTTTATAATTAATATTATTAAATACTAGTTGAATAAAATAAATAAAATACAATATTTTTCTATTAGTTTGGTCCAAAATTGACCCAGCCAACTTTATACATTTTTACATTTTGAGATATATGTTATAAACTAACATGATATTTAAGTTGAATCATAACAAAATTACAAACTACTTTTTCTAGTTGATTTATAAAAAAAAGACACCAGGATTTTTTGTGGAGATTCACAACCCGAATTGTCCTGAATATTGAATCATAGACTCCCAACAAAATCA
This sequence comes from Viscum album, assembly GCA_963277665.1. Lineage (NCBI taxonomy): Eukaryota > Viridiplantae > Streptophyta > Magnoliopsida > Santalales > Viscaceae > Viscum > Viscum album. The sequence goes on from OY728158.1 coordinate 1,624,144,748, forward strand.
TATAAATTACCTTAAATCTAAAAAAACATAATGATAAAGTGATGTATTGGGAGATATGTGAATAAGTGTTACAAAAATAAGAACCATGAATAAAAAAATTGATAACAAATAAAATCACACTTATCCCTTCTTGAGTGAAATATTATTTTGTCTCCAAAAGGAACTAAAAGTTGAAAAAATAGTTTTCATCCATTTAGATATCATTTACAAATACTAAACATAATATACATGATCAGTTGAGGGTTTTTAGAGTAAAGAAACATTTTAACACTTTATGCACTCATCATGTTGTAATTGTATATATCTCTTATAAAAGGCCATTAAGTCCCATATATATATTATTCATGGATAAATAAACTAAGGATGCCAAAAAAATGGATAAAATCATTTAAAATTCAGAAATAATAATACTAGATTATCATAGAAAGAGGGAGAGAGAAAGAGAAATTATTATTGCATAAATATCGATCAAATCATAAAAAATTTAAAATAATGAAGACCAATTCAAGAAAATATGAAATCATTCGAATCAATAGTTTAAAAAAATTGTATAAGAATAACTAAAAAAGATCCCCAAAAAATTTAATTTCAGAATTTGAATTTGGAAATTTAATATCATTTCATATAAACCAAGTGGTAAACATACCGAAAATATCATAGATTATTTAAACAAAATTAATGATTTTCAGACTAGATTGAATGAGTTTAATATAGAAACAATATAATCAAATAAAAAAATAATTATTATTATTTTTTAGTTAATTACAGTAAGTATGATGTATAATGATTAAAAACCCATTAATATTCATAAAATCAAGTTTAAAACAATGATAAATAAGTCTAATAGGTTCTAAATATTTAATATAAATATAATATTTTATTTGAAAAAATTAAATATTAGAAATAAACATATACAAATTCGAAATATAAAACAATACATAAATGATAAAAATTTCTAGATTTTAGAATAATGGGTATAATTTCCACTAAACTCTGTACGAAAATTTCACAAGGTGATTTGATAAAGGGGAATGCATATAGAAGAATTTGAATCAACATAAAGTAAATGATATAGGTGAATCAATATAAGATAATTCATCATATAGGTGATTCACTAATGAAAATTATGTGTCAAAATAAATCTCATAGGATATTCACATAAGAGGGCACATTTCCAAATTAATAAATATGTGAGTCACGTATCCATATTCACGAAAACTATTACAAGATTTAGTTTTAAAAATTATATTAAAAAATTTACATCTAAATGGAAGAATCGTATTTCAGTTCCGGGAACATATATTATTATAATTTCAATATCTTTTTAATAAATCAAGAATCACCTTAAGAGTATGTATCGAAAACATAATAATATTAACAAATAGATGAAAAATTTTCTAAAAAACAAATATATCACTCAGAAACCATACTATAACTTCTATCAAAATTTCAATCATGATATATATATATATATATCATTTAAAATGTTTATTTTTTCTAATTCAATTTATAATATTGTATCCTATTATAAAAATAATAATCCATCCATTTTCAATTCTATAGCTCAGGTTATGGAGGAAATACATAGAGTAACCGATTTTGGAAATTCAGTTACATGGATCACCAAATGACTATGTGAATTTTAAAACAATTACATGGATTAGGACATGGATATAAGAAGTCAATCATATTGGATTTGGGTAAATAGTAAAAAAACATTTCTAAATGGGTTTTTTAGGTTTCAAAAGGCTTATTTATCCATGTAACACTATATAAAAAATTTATAATATGTTATGACTATTCAAAACATGAAATCTAAAGATATTTAAAGAAATAAAATATTTTGATATTTATTAAATTATGTATGATTTAATTTATGCATAATAAAAAGTATCAATGCATTTTATGAAGATAAAAAATAATATTTTATGTATTTATCAAAAAAATAAAGTGGTTTATGTATACCCTCCACATTCTCCCCATTTTTCAAAATCAAAATACTGAGTATAATTGTAAAAAAACATCACCCCTTCTAAAATTATCAAAAATCGAGAGTTTCAAAAAAAGTATTATATAAAATATTAAAAACTATAAATTCAAAATAATTTTTTGAAGCATTCAGTTTTTAAAACATTTATCAAGGAACTACTATAAATTCACTCACTGTTAAAATGTGTAATTAAATATTTTGAGAATAATTTTTAAAATTTATTTTCAATAAAATGAGAATAATATTACAAAATATAATTTTATTAAAACGAATTGATTAATAATTTAGTTAATCACAACTAAGACGTATGAGTGATTTTTATAAAAATTTATATAATAAATAAATAGTTAAAAAAGGAAGAGAATTAATCTAAAAAATTCATATTCCAGTTTTTAGAGATTTCATTTAAATTTGAAAATATTTTCCAATGAATACATTAAAACTACCCCTAAAAATAGAAAATCATAAACCTATTATTATTCTACAATTTCAAGATCAACTTTAATATTTTCAAACTAAGAACAACCTAATGGATTGTTATTAAAAAATTTTATTTTTATTAGGTTTAATGTCTAAAACAACATCTCCTGTATTCATAATATCTTTTATAAAATGAAATCTGACATCAATAGGATTTGTTCAATAATTTGGTAAGGTATTATTAAAAATAGAAATTTTAGATATATTATCATAATAAATATAGAATTTATAATTGAAAATATTAAATTCAAAATAATTATAATTTATCCATTAACATTGAGTACAATAGCTAATTTTATAGATATACCTGGCTTCTCCACTGGATATAGAAAATGATAATTGATTCATATATGGCCATGAAAATAAAATAATTCGAAGAAAATGAAACATACCTAATGTTAATTTTCTATCAATTTTATATCTTGAAGAAATCGGTTATAATATGATTTAAATCAAATTATTTATACATAGAATAAGAAATATAACTCTCTTTACAATCATATTTAAACTATACACATATGAACACACCAAACATGATATCAACAATAAATTTAGTTAAATAATGAATTTTATTTATCATACATATATATAAATTAATATAAACATATTTACCAGAAGCATCAACATATAATTTACAACTAGTACTCATATGAGTTTCCATATATTTTCAGGGACTAAGAAGAATACTTATAACTAACTCATTATTATATTTGTATTTTTTAAAATATATCACATATTTCCATTGATAAATTTTAAGCCTAAAAAGGAAAATTAATTATCACATTATGCTATGGTAAAACTCAAACTATATCCAATTAGAAAAATCATTGAAAAGTAATTCAATTGTAAAAAAATATCATTTATGTTAATATATATAATTAATATATCATTATAAATTATTTTAATAAAAAGTGTACAATCCACATTACCCTTTTTGAAATTTTTATTCAATGGGATAATATAAATCCTATCATACTGATAAAAATTTTCTTAGTTGATGACATTTAATTATTTAGATAATTTAGAAACATGATAAAAATATTATTTGTTTTGAAAACATTGGGTTGAGAATCATAAACATCTTCAGTTATAAAATCGTTTTATAATGAACTATTAATATCTATATTATAGAACATAAAAAGGCCAAACCATATAAAACAAACAAGATTCTAATTTCCTATAACCTAGAAATTGGTGAAAATTAATCTTCAATGTTTAGACCTTATTATTTAAATTACACTTGGGAAACAATTCATTGTTAAATTTTGATTATCAATCCAGATTTCTCTAGATTATTTATAATGATCCATGTAGTTCTTATAACCTAATTATCCTAGGGAAATTAAAATGAAGACAAAAAATTATTTCATAGAAATTAATTATGATCATAAGGAATAAGAAATCAATTTTTCATAATTTAAATCATCAGTATTATTAATTGGAACACGATCAAAAATAAAATTAGGGTTAGTAAAAAAGCATAATGTGGAGTTTCAGTTATTCATATCCGAACAAAAATATACTAATCTTATTATAAATGGGATGATATTTGTAAATTCTCCTATATCAAGGATTATATTGATATTTATTTTTCTCTCCCTGAAAATTTTACACTCTCTATAGGTATTTCTTCTCTAAAGCGGAAATCCAAAAATATTCTTCAAAATTTTATGGAACCGAATTTTGAGCATCACAAGATTCGTCATACATTATATGTATTGGTTATTCAACAATAACCACTTTCTAATTATAAAATATATTATCATTAATGTTATAAGAGTAAAAAATAATTATACCATCAACATTTTTAACATCAATATTAAATAAATTTTCTTTTATATAAAAACTATACAACCAAAAACATTAAAATACCAAAACTTTGGTTTTCAACCTCAAAAAAAATTATAGTTTTTTTTATAAAAGGGGATTACGTTAAATATATTCAAATGATAAAAATTACTATTAATATATTCAAGCTAAAATAAAACTGGTAACCAATATTAATCAATCATGATTCAATCGATTTCATGAATAGTTCTATTTCTCCGTTTTATGACACCATTTTTTGAGGGGTTCGATGGGATGGGAAATTCTGACCATAACCATTTTCATTACAAAAAAAAATTCAAAATTAGTATTAAAAAATTCACCTCCCATGTAAAATATAATATATATTATTTTACAACCATTGTAATTATGAACTACCATAAAAATAAATAAAACTTCATAAGGAATCATGCTTATGAGACATGAAATAAACCCATATAAATCTACTTAAATCATCAATAATAACAAAAAAAATATTTCTTTCTACTTAAACTAATATTGTTTATTGGAAAAAACAAATAAAGATGCAATAATTCATAATTTTTAGACATAGGAACATTATTGATGGATTTTAAAGATTCATTGGGTTTTTTACCTTATAAATATGAATCAAAAACAAAATCGTTTCTTACCTTCATCATCGGTAAATATTAAACATGTCAATTATTGGATAATATGTGTATCAATTGAAAATGATAAATAAAAATCCATCAATTCCAGGTAACATCATAATTCTTATAGGATTGACTCACTAAATAATTTAATAATCTTATTTTTAGATATTAAGTGAATAAATATCATCATTCAAAATAGAATAAAATAAAACATTTTCATTTTTGAAAACTATTAATTTATAATATTTAAATTTGACATACATACCATCTTGGAATAATTGTGAAATATTAATTAATTTATCATTACAAAATTAAATTTTTAAAACATTAGAAATTATGACTACCTTACAAATATGAAAATCACCACATCCTTTAAACATTACTTATGAATAGTCTCCAAATGTGATAGAGACTCCATCTAATTTGGTGTAAGTGATGATATTTGATAATTCATCATCCATGTGAGGAGAAAATCCACATTCCTTCTACCATGTGTTATTCTGGAGATATACAGTCAATTTTCATTCCAAAATAAATTTCTAGTCATTTTTAGTATATATTATATTTTTGGTTCCAACGGGGTTATCCCCAAAATAATTTCAAACATTAATTTTAATGTAAGAAATTAAGTAAATCATTTGAAATAATTTTTTTGTATAACCTTATGATTGGGTGTAATGCCCCAACCCTAGTTACCTAGAGTCAGTGCATTATTACATAACATTGGCAAGATCACAATAGATCAAGTCTCAAATGACCGATTAGTTTAGTAGTCTAGGAAACAGTAGATATATTCATTAGTCTTACATTACATCATAAAGTAAAAAAACTATAACAACATCTTGTCTACATATACACTCATATTATCCCTACAAGTCATTCATAAATTACTTCTTTACATCCTGGGAAAAATAAAACATTGTTAGGGGTGATCTCAGATGCTAAGTAAGGATTATTATATAGTGGAAACTTTCATATATAAGAATAAACATTTAAGGCAATGTTTAACTAAAACAAAATCCTTTTAATCATGAACATCAACATAATATGGAAAAGACAAATTGAAACTATAAGGACCCAACATTAAACATTACTTAATCATGAGTTACTTCAAGAATACGCGTTGAGGATCTTTTCAGTTTTAGAGTTTTAGATAATTAGATCCTAAAACATGCATTATATTCCACATTTAAACAAAGTGGTTACATAAAAGATAGTAATCATTTTTCCCATCAACAGATACATATTTAAAATAAAACAAGGATTCTTTCTTGACACTTACTTGACACATTAATCACATCATGTACCATTCCCTTCACCTGTGAAAAATATTTTAAAAAACTTGGGATGAGCATAAAAAGCTCAGTAAGGGATATAAAAGTACGAAATTAAAACATTAGTCCATGTATGAAATCATACATTACTCAGAAAAGATAACCACTATAACATTCCTCATAAAATCATGAATAAATCATAGAAATTATAAGACATAAAGGTAACTTGAGGAATTCATAACATTCTTTTGTAGGGAGTAACCCTCATGGTTACGTTTGGAATACCCATCACAATATATTCCCTAAATCTCTTCGGAGAAACCTTAACGTTTAACCCTTTCGTGTTACCCAATGCATTGAAGAGCTATATCAGGCTCACCCACCATTAGATTATCATATAACCACCCACCTTCATAAAAATTCCCAAGAACCATAACATAATCGTATCACATAAAACATGCATAAAGGAAAAATAACATTTCCACTTTTCAATCACAAGATATCGATGCAAAACATTTATATAAAAACATTATGAAAACCATATTCAATACCAAAATAAAATAAAAGTAAATCATGGTGTTTGTTTTTCATTTTAAAATATGTTATGGCTTGTACATGAATCCGAAGCTCAAATAATGGTCATGGCGGCGGAGAAGTCGTTGTCACCGCATACGTATGAAAAAACAACATTCCCGTTTGTCGTTTAGTAAACGATTCGTATAAAAAAGATTCCTTTTGAATAAACTGAATATTCAAAGGGGTTTATACACCGTATAAAAGAAATTTGTGTATAAAACATAATATGCCTCAATGAAAGGAGATTAAGACGAAGTCTCATCCCTCGAGTCCGACTTGACTCGATTGTTCTTTAATGTCCTGAATAATAAACTTGAGTTAATTTCTACTTGTTTAAGACCCTTTTTAAAGTTCATTATTCCTTTTATATCACTTATTACCATGTCATGAACACTATTTAATTATTTAAGTTAATAACGGCCGTTTTAACGATCATTGGTACTTGAGTCAAAAATAAACTTTTCATAATTACAAGTTGTTCATGTATCCATTATATCCAGGGTTATATTCATGTTGAAGATATCATATATATCATATATATCCATTTTATACATGTATTTATAATATTACATCACATTTAGAGGTATGAAATGAAATTCACCATTCATGGAGACGGTAATCCGTACGTACGCATGAACGCTACTTCCATTTCTATTTCAAATTTAATGGAATTAAAACATAATTATACATAATAGTATTATAATTTCAGTATTGTATCATATATAAAATCATAAAATATATCCTTTATACGTACCACATATGGTATTAACGAATCAAATCACTTTGAGGGGGCGATAGTCCGCACTTCCTAAAATGAAGATATCGCGTTTACCCATAATGGAAACAATAAAGGTATTCAATAAATGAAAAAATACATATTCATAAAGAAAAAATAAACATATTATATATCATATATAAATATTGTGTCATCTTAATGGCCACCTTTGAAGGTGTTATAAGAATATTGAAGAATCATCGTTTCGGGAGGCAGAAATGTTCCATCCATGGAAACAGTATGTTCTTTAACCATTAGATGTAGGTGTGTGTAAGTGTAGCTATAATACTTCTTATAAAAACATCCTAGTATATTTAAGATATTTGTTTTGTTATAAATGAAATTAATAAGAAGAGTTTAGGGGGTTGGAGAAGCAAAATAAAACCAAAGAACATTAGAGAAGTCTTTACCTTTAAATCGGGTAACTCTTCTTGGTTTGACCTAAAAGGGTTTCGTGAAGAGATTTCTGCCTAATTTGCGGATTATAGGATGAATAGAGGTATGTGGATAGATAAAATGAGCAGGTCTTGGCTGATCCAAAGGTTTTATAAGTGTGGTAATGAGGTAGAGGTGGGGGCCTTTTATAAGAGGAGAGGAGGGGCACTTTTAGGAAGGTATAAAATGTTACTTTATTTTCAAATGAGTTTCAGATTTTAAAGGTCCCAAATTGATTAATTTCAAGGATAAGGTGATAAGAGTTCGAAATATACTCATACAATAGGTCTTTGAAAATTTTATGTCTTTGATTGTACATTATCTTTTCATTTTATTTAAATCCATTATTAATGAGGTAATCACTGCATCATCATGATTTCATAAATAATTTAATTTATTTAATATCTAAAAATTATAAAAAAAATAATATGATGTAGGAAATAAGTTTATATTTCAAATGACTATTTATAGTCCAATAGATCATTTATTTATAAAAAATTAAAGATGTTTTACTTAGGTGATACATTTTTTGTTATATTTAACTTTCTGTAAAAATCAAAATATAAAAAGTCATTATCACACAAAAGTGATTCCATGGGGTCACCAAGTTTGGCACGAGGAATCCCATGGTCGTCCATGACACAACCAGTAGCATTAGGACACATTTCGGTGTCATTTTGTATTATTATGATATTATTTCATTATCCCTAACTACCCAATTACTAATTAATCAAGATAATTAACGATAATTACCGTATTTACTATTCACAATGTCCAAAAACAAAAGAGTCTTGATTACATAATTAGGACCTTTTGATTTCAATTATTTAATCCATTTTACCAAATTCCAAAAACATAAATTAAAATAATTTATTTAAAAATAATTCTCGTTGTGAAAACATATAGGATGTTTTTTAGAAATAATATCAATGAATAGTTTGGCACTTGTTTATGCCCAATTACAAAGTGAAATTAATCCCAATTACCACCATTGGATTAAATGGTAAAAGTATATTCTATTTAAACATTAAAACCAACTGAAAAGATAATATATCCATATAATTAAATTAGATGAAAATGCAGTTTTGATGTAAAATTCGGTATTTTTCACTATTCATTAAAAATGAACATTGTCAGAAAATGACCAAAAATTTATCCAATGTAAGTTTCAATGTTACAATCCAAAAGAATAAGTTTATTTTGACAAATAGAGGTTATAAAATTGTCAAAAGTTTTATTTAATAATGGTTTTCCATCTAAAGGTAGTAAAACAATTATTTAAAAATATTAGTGTATTCCATGCTTAATATTGGATTTTTTCTCATTTTAAGCCTCTAAAACACTATTTAATTCATGAATAGACATAGATAAGAATATTTATTATTCATTAAATAATTGGGATGTTATATAAATAATTAAATTTACTTATTCACATTGATATTATAATAGTCGAATAACGACATGCAATATCAATAACCACATTCATAATGATGGAATGCATAATGTCATACTATCATAACCACATAGACAAGGCCTCGTGCCAAGACTACAAATAAGATTTTGTCAAGGCCTTGTTCCAAGACACTAGTTTGTCTCATGAGACCTACCGATGCATCGAGGAGCTATAGCGGGCTCCACCTGTCACTTACTAAGTCCAATGCATTCCTCATATGAACAGGTTTAAACAAAACAAAAACATTCATACTGAAACTAGCACATGAAATGTTGATACTTTTTCCACAAACAATGATTGGTACAAAAATAGCACATCAACAATCAAACATATCTCATTAGATACAATATGGAAGATAGTATTGTATCAAATTAACCTCAATCGAGAATAATGATGGATATCGACATAGATGAAAGTAATAACAAAAACTATTAGAGAGAAATATCCCCCTTTTTCTTGAGATCATTTAAAAGTCACACTATTTGTCAAGAATCCATTTAAAAATAGATTTTGGAAACAAAGTGTCCCATACCACATTGATAATTTTAAAAGGAATATTAATTTTAAAACATTAATTTCCATATAAATAAATCCTTAAATCCATTTTTAAAACATGGACATTAATGAGATAGATTTAGAATAATAAATCTTTAAAACATTTAAAATGATATTTTAGTTAGAGTTCCTCACCAAAATAGAGACACTTGAATACAAATAATTGAGGTAATAAAAACATTATAATATCATGTGAATAATGGGATTCAGGATATACTATGTCAAATAACATTATATACAGAATATAAAAGTGAATTGGAATATAACAACAAAGAAGTCTCAATGGAGTGTAAATTGAGATGAAATATCTTATAAAGACTATATCCTTAGTTTAAGTATAAATCAATTAAATATTTATGTGTGAAAAAGATAAATACACTCAATATGATTGGATATTCAGTGTAAATCAATAAAAGGACATTCACACATATTCTTGTAAAAACAACTACAATGAATTTGATTTTTAACTCAACAAATGGAGATTGAGTTAAAATTACTATTATCAAGTTCATATTGATGACTTGAGAATTTATCAATTAAGTAATTCTTTATATAAAAATTATATCCACATAAATGGGAGGGGAAATTATTACATATGAAAATTAATACTGATTCCACACGTAATCTTGGAGTAAAATAATCAATGAAGTATGCGTAAAGTCGAATGTGTGGAAATTGAAATTTGAATTTCCCTTATTGATTTGGTAAATTATGAAGCATACACCCATGAAAGAAGTATCATAAAATGATTATGTAAATATACATGAATTAACATATATTACACAATGAATACAAACATGGGAAGCACACACACCACATGCAATAAATAAGTGGTGAACAATGGAAATCTCACGGAATTAAAAGTGAGATAAGAAACACCTTACATTTTACTTTTATCATTGGTTGAGGGTAGGTTAGCCTCATGTATAATGTTGAAATAATTGTTATTTAATTATACAAGAATCATATAAATTAATATGATATCATATTTTATCTTTTAACATTTCTCTATTAATAATATCATAGTATTATCGTTGTTTTGGGTGTTAACTTACTCACTTACTTTTATATGTTTTTTACATAAGTCGTGTTTGTTATGGATAGGTTGTATCTTATTCATATCCATAATGATATCAAGTCCTTAAACATTATTTTTAATCATTAAATAAGAATTAGTCTTGAATGGATACGATGGGGGATGAATCTCATCACGTTCATGGAGATGGTAGTCCGTACGTACGCACGAGCGACAATATCATTCTTCTGATATTAAAATAATATATAATTGTACGGTATATCATATATAAAAAATTATTATCATTACATATTTATTATTTACATGAATTACACATCATTATTATACCCATCTGAATAATAATGTTTTGAAAAACAATTACACCACGATGTGGAGACGGTAAGCCATACGTACGCACTAATGATGACATGTTATTCAAAGGATGGATAGAATACTGAATATGGTTGTACCGTATTTATAATAACATCAAAGTATAAATAATATACTGGATTTATTATTTTAGAATGGTAGTAACAATGAAAGAAGAAGTTGAAGAAGAAAGGAACTTGAAAGATGGTGGTGAAAACATTACCTCTTCTTCGGGTTCTTCCTTTTGATTTGATCAAAATGGCTCCATAGGTTGGCATTCTGACTAAATTAAGGCCTCTAGAATGAAGGTAGGATATTTTAGAGGGTATTCCGGTAGATTTTGGATGATCCCAAAGGCTTTGAATGTGCGACATACTGAGAAAGGGTGTGCCCTTTTATATTGGGGGTGAGGGGCACCTTAGGAAAAGTTAGTAATATTATTTTATAATAAATTCATATTCGGTTTCTAATGGCACAAATGTGTATTATATAAATGTTAAGGTGGGGATGGGTCGAAAGCCTTTCAACCAATAGGTTTTATACAGGTTTGGGTCACTTTATTAACCTTATCTTTTAGTTTTAACTCTTAGTTAATTTGTTTTACATTTACAATGTAACTTTGTATTTTTATATTTTATAGTTAATAGACTTACTATATACTTCCAAGCGACCACCAAGTGGTACATTACTGATACCCATATCATGGTATAAGTTCTTTGGACTAAAACTTTATTTTTATGAATAGAATATCAATTAATGATATAATATCTATTTTAAAAAGTCTTTTATGACAATTTTGACCCTATTTAATAATTGATTTTTGTTAAAGTCTTAACAACATTATTAATTCGAAAAAAATTCATTTAAGAAATCCTAAAATGTCATATTAATCAATAAAATTCGTGTATGGAATCAAAACCTTCAAATTATATTTATTTTAATTTTTATAATACAATTTTTTTATTTTCTTCATTAAGAAGGAAAATACTACATCATTATTGTGTCATAAATAAATTAACTTATTTAAAATCTAAAAATTATTAATAAAATACAATTATGTAGTAAATCATTTTATATTTCTAATTAAAATTAAAAATATAATTTTTCTTATGTATAACCTTATATAAAAATTCTTTTTCTAAATGATATATCCTTATGTCATTTTTGTATTTATTTTATCTTAATTAATATAAAGTGTCATTATCACTTACATGTGGATACACGGGGTCCCAAAATCGACCCAAAGATGACCATGGTCGGACATGTATCAACCAGTATGTTTAGGACATGTTTTAGGGTAAATTAATATTATTATAATATTAATTGTTTACCCTTATTTATCGGATTTACCCTTTTACCATGGTAAATAAAATATTTACCGAAGTAATTATTCAAAATGTCTATAAAAAAAGTTTCCTATTTACACAATTAGGACATTATGATTCCAAATATGGAATCCATATTTATAACTTCCAAACACAGAAGTGTCAGAAATTAATTTAAAATTAATTCTCGTTGTTAAATCAAAAAGCGTGTTTTTTAAGAGATAATAAATATCAAAAGATTGACAATTGTTTACGTCCGGTTTAAATGTAAAATTATTTCAAATGAAAAACATTGTATTAAATAGTAAAAATATATTCCAAATATACTTTAAAACCAATTAAATTCATAGTTTATCACTATTAATTATTTTGATTAAAAAAGTTTTTTTAATTAAAATTTAGTAATTTTCAGTATTCATCAAAATATAAAAGTTATCCGAAAAGTTCAAAACTTTTACCCTAGGAAAATATTGATATTCCAAATCCAAAAATGAAATCCATTTTGAGAGATAAAATATATAAAATTTCAAAATGTGGGTATTACTATTCATAATGGCTAGTTTGATTAGTTGTGGTGTGTGTTAGAACACGAACTTCTGTACAACACACACTATTGCATTATTTAAAGGGAAACGTAGCGTGGACAATTGGGGTGTTAAATTCTCCCCTACTTCAATAAATTTTGTCCTAGAAATTTTCAAAATTGGGATTTCGAATATAATGGAAAGTCCCACATTGGAAAAAGAGTTAATAAAACTATCAAATTAAAAGAAAGAAAGAGAAGTAAAAAAGGTCACCTGAGATAACCTATACTAGGATTCCATGTAGAAAAACATAGATATGGATGATAAACTAAGTGTCAAGTTCTGATGGAGAGGTCTAGAAAACATGATCAGGAGAAAGTTAACAACAAGAAAACCACAAACTTGTGATGGGACAAATGGTCCTTAGTTTCCCAGTTCGAAAAGCAAACTGACAACATTTTTTTATGTTACATTACATAAAGATGAGGAATTCATTTCTGTGATTGATTAAGAAAATAAATAGATATACATTATTTTTGAGTAAAGTTTCATTCTTCAATAAATTCCCATTACTAAATCATTTTTAAATGATGAGTATTAAAGAAGACATGGTCACACTGGAAGAGATAGAATAAACTTCTTATAGAATCACATGATTCACAAAGGATAAAATATATATTTACCTTGTCTTTAGAGATTAATAAAATCCAAAATGGTTAGTATAAGATATGATGATCCCCCAAAAAGATATTCCATTATTTAAATAAACACTAATATTAATTTCTAAAATTAAACCAATAATACCCCAAAGATAAATAAATACCATTCAATAAACAATTCTCCTTAAAATATATCAGTATAATCCAAACTAATATTGAAACCCGTAACATTGAAGAATTTGATTATGTAGTCTTCCATGTTAAATTATATCTCCATATGACATCAACTACTCTTGAAGTCACATACTTAAAAGTAATTAACCTAATCACATATTATCTATAATAGGTTAATCATTTCCATAAATAACCTAAATCACTATAAATCCACAATAATGACGTAGATGAAATTCCACCATTACTCCTCAAATGAAACCCCATAGTATTCTATTTTCCTTGTCCATAAAGTGTTTCTAACAAAGAGAACATCTTCCAAAATAACATTTATCACTTAATCACCAAATCATTATCCTATACTAAGGGTATTAATTTGATAAGACATAAGAACCCAAGTCAACTTATTATTGATCAATAAAATCATTTAACTAAAAATAATTAGTCACACTAACCAGGGACTTCACGTAGTCCAGTGGTAGGCGATAAATCTCAATCGCACATTGGATGTGGGTTCTATTCCCACAGCTTTTTCTGACGAGACGGGTTGTCACACGGTCTATGTGTTGTCGTTTTTCAAAAACTATATTTTATTACAATACCAAAATGAGATAAGTTCCTCAAAATAACCATAACATAATTTTAACTAGAAATGTTATCTCATACCTTTCATTTTCATGCCAAAATATAATAACATGTAATTTCCTCAAACCCAATGATCTTATAAAACAAAATGGTTATTTATAACTATATCCACAAGGGAAAAGATAATACTTCCTCAAATATTATTCTCACATGGAAAACTACGGGGTTACAAATACAAGAGAAAACTATTTCAATGTAATCCCATTAACAAGGTGCACTATTACTTTTAAACATTTCACCAACCATTTATTTCCACATAGCTTCTTCTTTGACCAAGAAAGTATCATATAGAAAAGGGAATTCACTAGGGTAATGTCCAGGTCCTCTACATTTACGGGAAATGACTGTAAATGGATTCTTGGGACCATTTTTAGTTTCGTCTATAGTACTCTTCATTTTTTCGCGGCAATTATACACTTTATATCCTTCTTTCCCACAGGTAAATTATTTCTTTGTTCCGTTGAGACACTTTCCTGGGTGTCTCCTTCCACATTTCCTTCATGATAGAAATTTAATATTCTTTTCTCCACGTTCTCCACTGTCGGAGCTCTTATCATTCATCACCTTTCAATTCATTTTTGAGTCCGGGATTTGGTTAATATATATGTTGTTGATCATATTTTTGGAAAACTAATTTGTGATGAACAAGCTATCTTTTACGCCTATCAACATCCCATTTTGTTTCTCATTTCCACCACTATTACCACCTTGTACATAATTCAAAAATTTACTATGACTTCCTTGGAATCCATCCATGGACTAAAACCAGAAAACATTGTGTGAGTAACGGTAGTCATAAAATCATTATAGAATATCATGTCACCATATTCTCAATTTCAAACACATTAGGATTAACCGAGGTCATTTAATCTAATAATAATTCAAATCTATTTGTAATGAAAATTTTAATTATCCTAAGCATATCCCCCTGGAGTGTCGTAACCAAGAGTGCAGCAAGGCCCATTGTCGTGCACCAGTTCTCGTTCGAGTACAGCTCAAAGCATTGTTTTCAGTTTTTACCTCTAGATACATCTGTACCAGAGCCACCTCTACTTTCTCGTATCCATACTGTGATGTGTTATTTGGAAAACTCACAAAATCTATACAATAACAAAATTCTAGGAAGTTATTCTATACTAATCCTCAAAGTCTTTCTTAGGGCTATGTGCTCTGAAAAGAGTTTATCTAAATCTAGCTTCCAAGGTTTATACTAAAATTCCTCTAATACCAACTATAATGCCCCGACCCCAGTTACCCAGACTTTGTGCATTATTACATAACATTGGCATGATCACAATAGATCAAGTATCGAAAGACCGATTAGTTTAGTAGTCTTGGAAATGATAGATATATTCATAAGTCCTACATTAAATCATAAACTAAAAAAACTTCCACAACATCTTGTCTTTATATCCCCTCATACTATCCCTGGAGGTCATTCATAAATTACTTCTTCACATCCTGGGAAAAATAAAACATTGAAATGGTTGAGCTCAGATGCTCAGTAAGGATAACAATGTAGTGGAAACTTTCATATATTAGCATAAACCTTTAAAGAAATGTATAACTAAAATAAAAGCCTTTTAAACTTGAACTTCAGCATGATATAGAAAAGATAAAATGAAATAATTCCATTTACTTATTCACATTGATATTCTTCTAGTCGAATAACCACATGCAATATCAATCATCACTTTCATAATGATGGAATGCATAGTGACATACTATCATAACCACATAGCCAATGCCTCGTGCCAAGACTACAAATAAGATTTTTTCAAGGCCTTGTGCCAAGACACTTGTTTGTCTCATGAGACCTACCAATGCATCGATGAGCTATATTGGGCACCACCTATCACTTACTAATTCCAATGAATTCCTCATATGAAGAGGTTTAAACAGAACAAAAACATTCGTATTAAAACTAGCATACGAAAGGTCAATACATTATCCACAAACCATGAATGGTATAAAAATAGCACATCCATAGAAAAAAAAAATCATTAAATACAATATGGAAGAATGTATTGTATCAGATAAACCTCAATAGATAATAATGAAGGATATCGGCATAGATGAAAATAATCATCAAAACTATTAGAGAAAAATATCCCCCTATTTCTTGAAATCATTTAAAAGTCACACTATTTGTAACGAATCCCTTTAAAAATAGATTTTTGAATCAAAGTTTCCTATACCAATTTGAATCTTTTAAAAGGAATTTTATTTTTAAAACATTTATGTCTATATAAATAAATTTTTAAAACCATTTTTAAAACATGGACATTAATGAGATAGATTTAGAATAATAAATCATTAAAACATTTAAAATGATATTTTATTTACAGTTCCTAACCAAAAGAGAGACACATGAATACAAATAATTGAGTTAATAATTTTTTTTTAATATCATGAGAATAAAGGGATTGATGATATAATATGTCAAATTACATTATATACACCATAAAAGAGTGAATTGGCGTATAACAACAAAGAAGTCTCAATAGAATGTAAATTGAGATGAAATCTCTTATAAAGACCGTATCCTTATGTTAAGGATAAATCAACGTCATAATTATGTGTGAAAAATACAAATACACTCAATATGATTTTATATTCATTGTAAATCAATCAAGTGACATTCACACATATTCTTGTAAAAACAACACCAATGAATTGGATATTTATCTCAACAAATGGAGATTGAGTTAAAATATTCTTATCAAGTTCATATTGATGACTTGAGAATTTATCAATTCATTGATTATGTGTATCAAAATTATATCCACATAAAGGGTATTGGAAATTATTACATAAGAAAAGGAATACTGATTCCACACATAATCTTGGAGTAAAATAATCAATGAAGTATGCGTAAAGGCGAATGAGTGGAAATTGAAATTTCAAATTCCCTTATTGATTTGGTAACATAAGAGACATACACCCATGAAATAAGTATCATACAATGATGATTTAAATATACATGAATTAAAGTATATTACATAATGAAAAAAACATGGGCAACACACACCACATGAAATAAATAAGTGGCGAACAATGGAAATCTCACAGAATTAAAAGTGAGATAAGAAACCACTTACTTTGTACTTTTTCCTTGGTCGAGGGTAGGATATACTCCTATATAATGATGAAATAATTGTTATTGAAATATACAAGAATCATATACATTAATATTATATCATATATGATCTTTTAATATTGCTTTGTTAATAATATCTTAGTATTATCTTCGTTTCGGCTATTAACATACTCGTTTTATTTTATATGTTTTGTTACATAACCCGTGTTTATTATGGATAGGTTGTATCTTATTCATATCAATAATGATATCATGTACTTAAAAATTATTTTTAATCATTAAATGAGAATTATTCTAGAATTGATACGATGGGGAATGAATCTGGTCACGTTCGTGGAGACGGTAGTCCGTACGTACGCACGAGCGACAATATCATTCTTTTGATATTAAAATAATATATAATTGGATGGTATAACATATATAAAGAATAATTATAATGTTATATTTATTATTTAAATGAATTCCACATAATTATTATAACCATCCAAATAATAATGTTTTGAAAAGCAATTACACCACGACGTGGAGACGGCAAGCCGTACGTACGCACGTTTAGTGACATGTCATTCAAAGGATGGATAGAATACTGAATATGGTGGTACCATATTTATAATAACATCATAGTATATATAATATACTGGAGTTATTATTTTATAATGGGAATAACAAATAAAGAATAAGTTGAAGAAGAAAGGAACTTGAAAGAGGGTGGTGAAAACATTACCTCTTCTTCGGGTTCTTCCTTTTGATTTAATCAAAAGGCCTCCGTAAGTTGGATTTATGACTAAAGGAAGGCCTCTAGGATTAAAGGATGATATTTTAGAGGGTATTTGGCAGAGTATGGTCGAGACCAATGGCTTTTAATGTGTGAATTAGTGAGAAGGGGGAGTTCCCTTTTATAAGGGGGGTGAGGGCACCTTAGGAAAAGTTAGAAATATTATTTTACAATAAATTAAAATTCTGTTTATAATGGCTAAAAAGTAGATTATTTAAATGTTAAGGTGGTGATGCGTCGAAATAATTTCAACCAATTTGTTTTGGACCTGTTTGGGTCACTTTGTTAAAATTATCTTATAGTTTTATCTCTTAGTTAGTTAGTTTGGCATTTACCATGTCACATTGTATTTTTTTATTATATATTTAATAAACATACTATATAAATCGAAGAGACCCCCATGTGGTCCATAAATGATAGACCTATCATGATATAAGTCCTTTTTTTAAACCTTATACTTTGAGGAATATAATATCAATTAATAATATAATATTTTGTTTAAAAACTCTTATATGTAAATTTTGACACTATTTAATAATTGATTTATTAAAGTCTTAACAACATTATTAATTTGATCCAAATTCATTTAAGCAATCCTATGATTTCATATTAATCAATAAAATTCTTGTATTGGATTAAAACTGTCAAATTATATTTATTTTAATATTTATAATACCAATTATTTGATTCATTCATTAATAAGGAAAATACTGCATCCTTATTGTGTCATAAATAAATTAAATTTTTTAATGTATAAAAATTATAAATAAAATAAAATTATGTAGGAAATGTTTTTATCTTTCTAATGAATGTTTATAATAGAAGTTTTCTTAAGTATAACCCTATATAAAAATTGTTTTTCTAAAAGATATATGCTTATGTCATTTTTGTATTTATTTTAAGTTATTAAATATAATGTGTCATTATCACTTACAAGTGGATCCATGGGGTCCCAAAATCTTCCCAAAGATTCCATTGGTCGTACAAGTATCAACCAATAGGGTTAAGATATGTTTTAAGGTAAATTAATATTATTATAATATTACTTGTTTACCCTTATTTACCGGATTTACCCTTTAACCATGGTAAATAAAAAATTTACTAAAATAATTATTCAAAATGTCTAAAAATAAAATTTAGCTATTTAAAAAATTTGGACCTCCTGATTCCAAATATGGAATCCATATTTTTAAATTCAAAACACAGAAGTGGAAGAAATTAATTTAAAATTAATTCCTTTTGTTAAAATAAAAAAGCGTGTTTTAAGAGATAATCACTATCAAAAGATTGACATTTTTTTATGTTCGGACTAAATGTAAAATTATTTCCAATGACCAAAATTGTATTAAATGGTAAAAATATATTCCATTTATACTTTAAAACTAATTATATTCATAGTTTATCACTATTAATTATTTTGATTAAAAATGTTTTTTTAATTAAAATTTAGTAATTTTCACTATTCATCTAAATATAAAAGTTAACTGAATATTCCTAAAATTTTACCCTAGGCTAATTTCGATATTCTGAATCCAAAAATGAAGTCCATTTTGAGACATTAAATTTATAAAATTTCAAAAAGTGGGTATTACTATTCATAACGACTAGTTTGATTGGTTGTGGTGTGTGTTAGAACTCGAAGTTGCGTACAACACACACTATTTCATTATTCAAAGGGAAACATACCATGGAAGATTGTGGTGTTACATTGGGGATATCCAAATGAAATTCATTATTATAATTACCCTTCATACAACAATTAAATCATGTATCCTAAAATACATTTCTAATATAAATTTTAACAAACCCAACCTTGTATAATTTAAGAATCTATGGATTATAAAAATAATAAACTTTTATTATTTTCAGTTCAATCATAGACTCAATTTTATCATTTATTTTTATTTATATGAAAAAAAGTAGACAATTTTTATTTCTTTCTAGAAACATAATTTCTATGATTATCATTTTCTTTGTGAAGGGACTCAAAAAATCATAGATATTACCATTATAACATAAATACGAATTTTTTATTTCTTTTTTAAGATCATAATTATCCATATTTACATTTTTACCTTCCATAATATGTTTTTTATTTTTGTATTTCAATTATTTATATAGTGTAATAACTCTTAAAACATATTTTTTATACTAATAATTTTATTCATACAACTCATAAAATCTATAAGAATCATTATCAAAACAATTTCATTAATCATAATCATTAATAGACTCATTTTTATTTTTCACCATCAAACATTGGTTGTATTAATATTTATCACTTATGGATTTAAAAAATGAATCATATTATTTAGTGTAACTCAATCTAGATAATAATTTTTTTATAGTTGTTAGTAAAAACATTTATATGGAATTTGAAATCAATTCCTTTCTTATTTTTGGTCTAATATTCTAAAATATTCTTCCTCTAGTGTTCTATTGAGTATGTTAACTAATTATTTCATCCAATGTGTATTGTATAAAAGTATTAAATTAATTGATCATAACTTTATTTTCAATCATCTTCATATGTAGAATATTTTAGACGCTTTTTATATAATTGGGTTTCTCAAAAACCTCTACAAGAGAGTCCATTACATTCAGAATTATTTTTGAATTAGTGGAGTGTTTTATTTAAAAATTCCACTTAACCCGTCTAAAAATATTGTTAGTCCACTAAAATAATTTGTAGTTTTTTTTATAATAATCTTATTTTAGGCCAGGTGTGTACCTAGTAATATATTCCCAATATTGTGATTTTTCATACATATAGACACATGGCTAAACACATTATTTTTAAAATAATAATATAGTATATTTTTTAATTTATTATATAAAACATATGCAGTGGTATTATTTCCAATAATTTTATTTAGGTTAGATTCTAGTTATTTTTAATGTATATGTTGGACTGTCCAATGTTTTGGGATTAACTATATGACAGATACCTCTATTCTAGACTTTCAAAAACCATAATCATTCCAAAAAAAAGTTACTTGGATTCTGAGGATTTCATCCATTGTTTTAATTTTTTCATTTTATATTAGGGATCTTTTCGTAATACAGTGAGATCTATGAAAATGATTTCACAATATAATATAAATAATACACTCTATTAATGATTTTGATAAATATCAATGTGAACCAGATTGGATACCAATTATTAGGTCTAATAGGAATATTATAAAAAGATTATACAGGGAATAAGAAATAATAAGATATAAAAAATTAATTAATTAATTTTTAAAATTAATTAAAAAAGTTAATTAGATGAGTTAATTAGTACTGGAATAAAATAAAGAACAAAATGATGTATTTTAAAGTAGTTTAATCCAAATTGGAAATTTTAAACTCTTATACCCCTCTAATGGGTGAGTGAAATAATGTGAACTAACATTATTTTTATGGGGAATAACAAGCCAATATTAATTAACTTATTATAGTGTAATTATAACTACAATAAACCTGAATATTTCATGGGGATTCAAAACCTAAAAAGTCCTAACGTTAAAATGATGGAGTAGAAACCCTAATTAATACAATTATACTATCTAAAAAATCATAAAAATAAATTTAAATGACATGAGTGATATAAATAAGTGTTATAAACACAAGGAACCTAGATATAAATTATAGGTAAACAAATGTATCACATGTACTAGCTCTTAATTATTTTATCAGCTTATCTTCTCAAGGAACTACAATTATAATAAGTTTTTTCCCTTTTGAGATTTACCATCAATATTAAACATTGTATATGTGATCAGATGATTGTTATTAGTGTTTGAACAATTTCATTTCATTCAATTCTTATGAACACATCGTGTTGAAATTGTATATATCTCTTCAAAAAAATATTTGAGTCCCATATATAGATTCATCAGGGATAGAAAAATACACATAGGTGTATTTTATGTGGAAAGAAACATTTAAAATTAATAACAATAATATTGGATTATTAGGGGAGAGAGAGAAACAATGGTTGCATAAATATCGCTCAACACACAAGTGAAGTTAATAAAATAATGAATATTAATTAAAAAATATATAAAATAAATCCAATGAATAGATTAAAATTCATTTATTATAATAGTTCAATAAAGGATCCCTTGAAAAAAAATTGATTAAATATAAAAAAAATCAACAACATTATATTTAAAACATACAACAAAAATATAGAGAATATAATGAATTAATAATATTTCAAAAAAGTTATTAGAATAAGTTCGAATGAGTATAATTTTCACTAATAATAATGTAGAGGAAATAAAATTTACGATAAAAATAATATAATTAAAAATATTATTTAGTTTCAAACAATAATTTCCTTGCATCAAGATAAAACACGTTTTATTCTTCATAAAACATGTTTAAAAAATGATAAAATATGTCGTATATGTTCTAAATAATTAATAGAAAAATTAATGTTACTATAAAAGTTTATATATTTGAAATAATCAAAATAATTTAAAGATATGAAAAATTCTATAAACAAGTGTAAATTTCCAATTTTATAATAACAAATAGAATTTCACGGAAATACGTAAAAAATTTCACATATTTATTTTGACAAAGGTGAATTCATATAAGGGATTTTAAGTAGCCAAATCCATATGATGTAATAACTATAGTTAAATCTATATAAGAGAATTAATCACCTAGGTAATTCATGTAAGAAAATAACGTATCGGAATTATTCACATAGCTGATTCACATATCTGAATTCATAAAATTTTTATACATGTTGACTTTTATAATTTCATACAAAAAATATTCAATCTAAATGGAAGAATCATATCTGATTCCCTTAAACATATATTTATAAAATTTTATTAAGATTAAAAATAAATTATATAAACAAAATCATGTATACCACCTTATGTAATTATTAACAAATAGAAGAAAGAATATCCTGTTAAATTATAGAAATTTGTCTAAAAAAATACAGTAAAATATAACCTAATGTCAGGTATGATAGATATCTATAATAAATTTATTAATTTTAATTTATTTTTATAATATTTTATAGTATTTAAATAAAAAAAGAATTAGTAATTTTTTTTTCTTTAACTGATATTGTGGTCAAAATATAGAGAGTAATTTTTTCTAGAAAATTAACTACGTGGATCACAAAATAGATACATGAATTTCAAAATGGATACAAGGTTTATGATTTATCATCATTTATAACTATATATTGGATTTGTGGGAAATTTTAAAAACTTGTCTAAATGACATTTTAAGGTCCCAAAAAACGTATATACCCTAGTAACACTATATAAACCTTTAAGAACTTATTCTGAAAACTCAAAACATGAAATATAAAATTAATTTTTTTTGAAAATAAATATTGTGATATGATTTATTTTATGAAAAAAATGTCATTTCACAAATAAAAATAAATTTAATTTTAAATTAAATAAATAAATTATATTTTTTAAAAGAAATCCTAAATTGGTTCAATGATCCACTCAAAACCACCCTATTTATATTCAGTTACGTAGTGGGAGGAAAATATATATTGAAAAGAAAATACTAATATTCTTTCCAATCCATCACTTCGATATCCACCATGAGGTTTTTATTTTTAAACATTGTCAACTATTGATCAACTTATACCTCTAGATGATATAAAAAGCATGGCATTATCATTATCAGAGAATTAATGTTTGGAAAATATCATTTCATAATTTTTGATCTACTGATCCTCAATTAATGGGACATAAGATCCATGAAATGTTAGTGGTATTTTCAGTATAAAGGTTGCAATTTAAATTTTCTATTAAAAATGGCGGTGTATGTGTTTCGCCCTATTTTATGATTCTAATCAAAACATGAGTTAATAGATTATTTATATTCATGAATTTCACAATATTAGTGCCCATGAGGTATGGAATCACATTTTTGATTTCATCACATTATATATCACATTGGTCATTGACATGTGTCCATATATTTCCATTAACAAACATAAAAGGGGAATTAGAGATGGAAATTTTCAAACTATTAAACACATAATAGGGAAACTACGAACATTCAATGGATAACACAAAAGTGAAATATATTTCATATCTGATGAATGTTTATGATTAAATATAGGTTATGCATCCTATTTTTCCTAACATAAAATTTTATGTTATTTTATACATCATTTATAATGGTTTAAAATGATTTAATGAATTTACTAAAGAACATTTCCAATGATTTTTAAACCTGGTAAAATGTATGCTCTATTTTTTCATTAGATAATTATTTATTAAAGACCAAATTCACCCTTTTTAGTTTATTAATCCTAGGTAGAATTATTCAAAAGCCACATAAACTTATAGTGTCCAGATAGATATTTTTTTCTTTGAAACCACATACTCTACAATTTACAAATATTTAGGTATTTTCTATTATTTTTAGTTTTATACTAATGAATTTCAATACGATTTTCAAATCATATTCCCCAAAAATCACTAGGCCTTTCCTATGATACCAATTATGTAAACTCGTCTCTTTTATAAAATTTATCTCACAATTTATTATATAAAGTAATAATTAATACAATAAAAAATGATCCAGTGGCCTAATGTTTTTCTGAAATTTGGTACATAACGAAATGATATGAAACTGGGATACAATGATATTATTTAAAATCCCTTAACATGATCTTAAAATTCCATCACCTTTCTAAAACATAACAAGGGAACAGGGGGACATACATTTATAAAGGGTAATTTCTATAGCCGATTAATGGAAAAATAGAAGAATAACATGCTGAATGTAATACATGTTACTCATGATTTATATCAAGGATACATTAAAGTTGTGATAATCATAAACATATATATATATATAATTATGAAATAAGATGATAATATAAACGATTCCTAAGAA
This sequence comes from Viscum album, assembly GCA_963277665.1. Taxonomy (NCBI): domain Eukaryota; kingdom Viridiplantae; phylum Streptophyta; class Magnoliopsida; order Santalales; family Viscaceae; genus Viscum; species Viscum album. Next base: position 1,624,170,192 of record OY728158.1, read on the forward strand.
TGGGGAAACAATGTAAAACATTACATCATAATCACTTGATAAGGATTTCCACTATAACATTATAACATGGTGTGGTTAAGATAACCTATCATGCACAATACATTGTATGTCATTATAAAAAATAATCACCCAATGCATTTGGGTGATATATAATTCTATGAATACCCACCACATTCATATCATGTAAATGAATTGTGAACCACATATATCATATAACATTTGATCATATTTAATAACTTCTAATCCCATGAATAATAGTTGTGGTTTATATAGAAAAAACACAAATAAAATCAATATATGAAAATTTAGGAGGAGACCCTTTATTGGATATAGGGATAGGTATTCTCAATGAATTTTATTGTCATTGATAATCATAAGATAGTTTTAGCAGTATAACGGGAGTACATAAAGATCTATTGAAGGGTTTAATGATAGTGCAAGGTGGTATCTAATTAATTAATCATTCTAATAATTGTAAATGGATGTTTCAAAAAATATTCCAAATTGAAATATTAGAAATAAATTGGCATAATAAAATGAAATTTCATAAATAATAATTAGGATGAGAATATCCCTTACCTTTAAAGGGTTACTTTAAATGATTTGTATAAGCTTCTTATGAAATTTTGAACACAATGTTAGAGATTTAGAGAGGGATATAGATAGGAAATTTAAGATAAATGGGTTTTTAGTGAAAATGAAAGGTATTGGTGATGTGTATTTCTGAAAAAATATAAGATAATTCTTTTTAAATTTCTAGATAATTTTGGACTCTATGTACAAAAATATTTATGACCTAAATCATTTATAGGGTTTTCCCATAGTTTCTTTCAAAATATATTGGTTTTAAATATTTTAAATTTATATAGTAATGACGCTAAATCTATTTAAAATATCAAATATCATGAGTGTGAATTTTTCTTAAAATTGTTAAATAAATTAAAAAATATCACTCTAATGAGAAATTTGAGGTTGAGATTGAGTTTAGGGAATGTGTTAATACCATGGGGAACATAACCTATTTCAATGACAAGATTTTACATAAAGTGTTGTCTTTGGAAATATAATAAAATAATAAAATTTAATTTAATTTTTTTTATATTTTATGGATCTACAGAATTTCCTTCAATAAATATGAGGTTATATCTGATTTTCATGGTTATCCACGTAACAATGCATATTTAGAGGAGTCATTAAGATTGTTGGTGGAGATTTTGTATGATGACATCAGGCCAAATTGTGGAACATCGATTGTTATGCAATGGGATTCTAGGATATCAGCAATGATAACAACCTTGATTCGATATTCATCATAGATAAATCCATATCGAGGTAAGTAGTCGGTTTATTTGTATTTATCAACAATTAATTATTCTTATGAAAAATGTAAATCAATCGAATAGATGATTAATTCACATATTCATCATATTGCGAGTATGGGATCATCTCTAGAGGCTATTATGATATTTTTTTTATTTAATTGGTATCCTCGGTCATTGTTATAAAAATAATGGATCGAGGCCAAATGAACATTACCAATTTCCATTTCCCTTTTTGTGTATTTCATGGATTTCTCAAATATTTATTTGTTCACTAATCACCAGTATTCAATTTTTCTGATGGTTTGATAACACAGAAAATAATAAATAATTTTTCACCCAATTATTGGAAAAATGTATTGATATTAATTATTTTTGTATAGATCGATGTTAAGATCTGTCCGCGATTAAGGTGACAACATATAGAGATCAGTCTGAAAATCCACATTCTTCCAAGTTGAGTGTGTGATAACAATTAGGTGGATAACCAATTATAATATGAAATGGGTGGTTGGATTCTAGCCAGAGGAAATGGTGAAGATCATTAGTACCATATTCCTATTCTCCAGTAGAGGATGGTGGTATAACCTAGGGTGACCGTGGCATGTTGTTCGATTAGGAAAATATTGAGGGTTGTAAAAATTTTGGGTTACATAGTGTGGCATATGAAATTGAAAGCATTCTGGGACCCCTTGGTGTGGTGTTATGATTTAACTGAGAATATAAATATAGCATGTCATGTGACAAGTATTGCACGACATGCTAACCATACTTAGAGGATTGGTGTGTACCTCGAACGGTACACATACACAGCCTTGTGACATAAGATGAAACATTTCGTATACATGGGGTACACATATCGACATATTGAAATAGACATTGTCCAATGTATAAAGGATCAGAAATTCCTTTTACTCAAACATGACCTTTTGAACATGTCTTGATACACAAGCAGGACTCGGTGGGGAATGAACTTTCCATGTACATCAAATACACTCCACGTACCCCTTACACGATTTCATAGAGATCTTTTCCACTTTATCATGGTCAATATTTATTAGGGTGTGTTCCCATTATCCATTCACTAATGGAGTTTATGTAATTTCATTCCATACACTGGATGATGATCCATTAATAGAGAATACATTTGTTGATAGAGTTTTCCGAATACTTCCATGATTCCTTCAGTGTGAACCACTATCATCATATATACCATAGGTGTAGTTCTTTGTATCATCATGACCAACACTATGAGATTGTTGATCCTCTACATAGTTTTTTTATTCATGATTGAGTTTTTGGTATACCTTATGGACTTAGGTGTGGTCCTCATAAATGTAAAATTCTTTTCAATCTTTTAGTGTTTACTTCTTATATAGGGAGGCGATGACCAGGATAGCTTAGATGGACACCATCAATTCTATGTTTCTCATGGAGTGTATACTCTCTGGTGGGATCTATGTGGGATATTCAAACAATAATCCTAGTTTGGCATTATCGTTCTTACATTACCTTGAGATTATGTTTCTTTATTGAATATATATAGGAATTTTTGTAATATTTTTTGTATACATATACATATGATGATATAACTGTTAATCTGAATTTTATATTCTTAGTGAATTCAATGTGTCCTAAATGTTATTTTTATACTCACCCCTACATGGAATTTACCCACATGTGTTGTGTCTTGAGAAAATGATCTTTATTTTGATGGATTCATTGATGGACCAAGACTAGGCATGTCATAGTGAACTAGACAGAATGGGGTGTGCTCTTATTATTACATAGATTGTAGTCTTGTTCTATACTTTTAGTTTGGAATTGTTATTAGTTTATTTTTTTGGCTCATATTTATTCATTTTACTTTAAATTACTTTTTGGCATACTCTAACAGTGGGATTTTAGATGCATGCATGTATAATTAGCAATTTTTTTAAACATAACCATATTTTGGGCATGGAGATGTGTTTGTGTGTATAGGTCCATTTGGTTTTTTCCTCCCTTTGAGTGATATAAATACTCAATGCTGGTAACTAACCTATTCCATATTATAGATAGGATTAGGGTAGTCATTATTTTGGGCCCATTGGTTCATGCCATGATAGAGTGGTATCAAAATATTTGTTTATTCCTTTGGAATAATCTCAGTGATATTGGTTGGTGGCAAACTGATATGTGTTTTTTGTTCTGTTTCAGGGTAGTGGATCCAATGTTGGTGCGATAACTTATGAATACAAATATCAGGACCCGCATAACCTTTATTTTGACTCATTACATGTAGAAACATTTTATATCAAAAACATTGGAACTTGCATCATGTCATAAGGGTTTTTTCTTTCAATATCCGTAATTAGACATATCTACAGATATAATCTTTTTTTTTTCATACAATATACAAATTTTCATTACCCCCATGATTTACTATAGCTTGAATTTATCATCTGGGTCCTAAGGATGATCCCCTTAGTGACGAGGATTCAATATCGTGACATGTTCATGAGTTGTTACCTCCACGTATTTCAATAGATATACCACCACATATCCATTATTTTATGGTTCTTGTTGAACCAGAGATTGAGGTGTGTAGTATGATCACACTTTATGAGTTTAAAATAAATGATCCCCCGTGTTCCTAGGCGATCCCTACCCACTACTATTTGAGGACTTCCATGAGGTGGTGATGTGTGTTTTCCATCGTTTTAGGACACTAAAAAAATCAGATGGTGCTTCTAGAATAAATCCTTCTCCATGGATGTAATGTCCCAGTTCCGAAAGCCAGCCAGCCGCACATGTTCCTTGTTGGTCACATGGCCTGAAGAACATTTCCTCGAACGCCAGAGGCTACTAAATAGAAACAAGGTCCTTGGGTGTGATAGTGGGGAAATTATTCCCTCATTGACAGAGTAACACTGTGGAAGTAAATATATATACAATAGTGGAAGTAGTATTAATACCATACATCAGTACACAGCTAAAGACTAAAATAATAAACTGGAGCACATATATGTAATGATAATTCAAGAAACATATGTATAGGAATGTATCCAAAAAATCACAATGATGGAATACAAAAATAACCCATGTATAAAAGAAATAGATAAACACCAACAGCATCGCAAGCCTCAGCTTGGTCCTATGCTCTCCAGCTCCTCGGCAATCATGTACCTGATATAGACGTGTGATTTCCCTTATCTATACTTGCAGTAATATAATCAGTTTTTTCCCAAAAGCATCGGCCAAATAGGGTGTGAGACTAAATCTGTGTAGGAAACCACTCAATGATCGGTGCGTAACAGTCAGTGAATATATATGGTAGGAAATAAACAAGATGGACTGTTAAATAAAGAAGTACTCAAAAGTAAACAATATTAAAGTTCAAATGCATTCAATTTCATATATCAAATATGTAGCTAAACAATTTTGGTAACACTCTGGGCGTACTCACAGCCTATCACCTCTAGTTCAACCAAACAAGAACCAGAAAATCTCTGGGAAGTACACACAGTCTAACCCCTCTAGTTTAGCTTATGTATAGACTCTCCGAGGAAGCACTAACTTTCAATTCCCCCTCACATTTTGTATACAAATGTAAAAGGCACTCTGGGGAAGTACTTAATGTCTCATTCCCCATGTGGCCCGTGTCGAGATACTATTGACACTATGAGGAAGCACTTACATAAATTCCTCCTGAAGTCTCACGTCGTAACAGTAAAAACAGACCCTCTAGAGAATCTCACTCATCCATTCTCCCTATATTCAAATACATCAGGTCCACATGGCCATGTTTAAGTAAAATGAGCACAAAAATGTAAAGAGGGCAAGGAAAACCTCAAGAACTACTTGGATAAATAGTCTACAACATAATGGAATGTTAGAATAAAATCATGTCATCCTGCAAAATTAGGAATGGAAATAACATACATATACTAACAAGAAAATCTAGACCAAACAGTCATAAATGGTACATTCATGGTGAAACACATCCATAACATGGTAAACAAACATATTATCAACAATTAACCTATACTCATGAATTATATTCATAAGAGACATTAACTCAATCAAAAACCTAAACATGCAATACCCCGATCAATGGTATTTGACACTTTTCACATATAACTCAAAGACTATCTACAGAATGGCATAAACCACCTACCTAATTGTTTTATGATCATTATATGTGAATTTAAAACCTTGAAACCCCTTATAATTTCAATGATCTACAAAAATGTCTAAAACGTTCAACCCATGATATCTCACAAGAGAGAAGAAGTCAGTAAAAGGTGTCCAAGAAGAAGAGAGAACTCACTGATGCGATTCCAACGCAACCTATGGAGTTTTATTTAGAGAACTAAAAATCAATCAGAGGCTTGGTGAAGATACACACAGTATGGATGCTCTCAGATGAACTAGGTTGAGAAGAGAAGTGTTTTTTCCATCACACACGAGCTAGATACAGTTAATGAAAAAAAGAAAGTACATGACATGTAATCACCTTATTCGGACCCTACATAATGTGGTATCTAGGTCACCATACATGGTTGTGTGCTCAGCTATTACACAGCTAGCACATGTCTATGTGCAGAAAAAGAGTACACGACGTGGAAATATAAGTATAGGGAGTGTACTTTAGAAATCTCCAGAAACACCTTTTTTTCTCAAAAACATAAGAGAAGAGAAAATCATACCAGAAATGAAGATCAGGGTTCTTATAAACACCCCCATTAAAGAAATTCATTCCCTGATTTCTCTTGAAAGGATGATTAGAAGAAGAATCTTTGAAAAGATCCATCCACAGTGATCGTACATCGGACTCCCTCTCCCAAGTCTCATCATGTACTCGCCTTTTTTTCCATTCCACTCATACTAGAGGAAGTTACTGTCCATGGAGAACCATCGTAATTTGCTAAAAAATCTAGATAGGATGCTCCCTGAACGTGGCTTCTACCTCTAACTCAACCTCTTTGTGTTGAAAAACATGACTCAAGTCTGAGATGTAACGTCAATGCGGAGAAATATGAAAGAGTTTGGGAATAGCCCAGCACCTCTGAGGTAACTGCAACTGATAGGCAACCAACTCAACCCTCTCCAAAACCTCAAACAACCCGATATAACTTGGTTAAAGATTACCCTATCTCATAATCCTCAAATTCCCCAACCTCGGTGTGACATGCAGGAAAACCATATCTCCGACCTCGAACTCCAAAGGTCATCTTCGATGATCAGCATAAGACTTATGTCGAGACTATACAATATCCATTCTCTTATGAATCAACTCTATCTGCTATGTGGTCTCCTGGACATGACAAGGTCCCAACATAGATGCCTATCCCACCTCTAGCCAACACAAGGGTGATAGGCGTGGTCTACTGTACAAATCCTCATAAGGGTTCTTCTGAATAGTTTCTTGAAAACTATTATGGGAGGAAACCTCCATAATAGGTTTTTCTTCTCCCATGATCCTCCAAAATCAAGGATGCATTCTCGAAGCTTGTCCTCAAGAACCTGAATTGTATGATCTGATTGGCCATCTATCTGGGGATGGTATGATGTACTCAAAAGTAACTATGTACCCAATTCCATCTGAATCTCCTTCTAGAACTGAGAAGTAAAATGGGCATCCCTATTTGAAATAATGGAGTGAATAACCCCATGTAGACATACAATCTCTCAGATATACCATTTTCCTAGCTCATCAACACTGAAGGTCTCCTTGAATGGACAGAATTGAGAAACCTTTCTGAGTCTATCAACGACAACCCATAATGCATCATTCTCTCAAGGAGTCCTTGAAAATCCTTTCATAAAACCTATCACGATGTTGTTACACTTCCACTTGGGAATGGGTAACTACTGTAAAAGCCATGTTGGTCGGTGATGCTCCGGCTTCACCTGCTGATAGGTGGAACACCTCATGACGAAACCAACAACATCTCTCTTCATACCAGTCAACCTAAATTGATGGTGTAGATCACTATACATCATTGTGAGACCAACATGAACTGACCAATCCTAGGAATGAAATTCTTGCATCAGCTCCTTGGGTATGTCTACTGACTCCCATACACGCTCATGAGAACACAAGATCTCATCTCAGCCTATTGTGCTTCTAGGAACAGGGTCCCCTCTTTACACGCATTCCCGTAGGACAATTCCTTCAGAATCAGATAGATGCTTTATTCTCACTTGATAAAGAAGAGTATATTTAACAACTATATAAGATTGAAACGTCTTCCCCTTTCGGTCTTGCACCTCAAAATGCATCTCAAAAAACAGAGTCATAATTTTCCACTCACCGCTAGCCTCTTGAACTGCCTGTATATGAGTAATCTTGCTCAACGCATCAGCCACTGCATTGTCTATCCCCGGAGTATAGGCAAGCTCAATGTCAAAGGACTGAAGGTACTTAACAAAACTTCGCTTCCTCAACTTCAGGTCACGCTGAGTGAAGATATACATGAGACGTTTGTGGTCGTTGAAAACTACAAATTGATCTCTCATAAGATAATATCTTTAACATCATAAGGCTTGAACAACTGGATCGAATTCAAGATCGTGCATCTGTTAATTCCTCTCATGTGTCCTCAACTACCAAGACCCGTATACAACGACACCCTCTCCTTGTAAAAGCACAGCTCTGAGCCCAATACCTAAATCATCACAGTAAACAATATAGATCTTTCCCGACTAAGGAAATACTAGTATTGGTGCTGAAGTCAACCTCCCTTTCATCTCCTGATTGGGTAACTCACAAGTAACTAACCACAATAATTTTTCACCCTACATAGTTAGGCCCGTCAATGGAGATTCTAAGCATGAAAATTACTATATTAAATGTATGTAGTATCTAGAGAGCACTAGGAAACTTCATACCTAAAAAACGCTCTTCGGCTGCCCCCAAAACACTACTACTCTCACATTCTCTTGGTCTACTGATACTTCTCTTTCTGAGAAAACATGACCCATCAAGTGAATTTGGTCCATCCAAAAGTGGAATTTTGAGATCATTGCAAATAAATGATGCTCTCTCAGTGTAATAAAAATGATCTCAGGATGGGTAGCACGGTCATATCGATTGTGAGAGTACACCCATATATCATCCATGAAAAATACCATGAATGAATCTAAGTATGAATGGAACACTCGGTTCATCGGTTCGATGAAGACTTCAGGTACGTTCATGAGACCGAATGGCATAACCACAAACTCGTATAGAGTACACCTGCTCCAGAATACTATAATAGGTATATCAAATGGTATAACACACAACTAATAGTAACCGAACCTCAGGTAAATCTTTGAGAACACCTAGGATCCTCAAAGAAAATCAAATATATCATCAATCATCAGCAAATGGATTCAGTTATTTACTGTCAACTAGTTCAAATTCTGATAATCTACACAAATTATGAGAGTACCATCTTCCTTCTTTGAAAACTAGACAAGAAAAACTCATTGAGATGTTCTGGGTCGAATTAAACCCTTTTTCGGAAACTCCTCCAACTGCTTTCTTGAGCTCCCGTAACTCCTGTGTATACATCTTATATGGTGGTATGGATACTGGTTCTATTCCTGGAACAATCTCAATAGAAAATTCCACCTCTCGCCCAAGAGGAAAAGCTAAAAAGTTATCAGGAAAGATATACTGAAAACGATCTACCACTTGGGGAAATACCATATGTGAAGTCCCATATTAATCTAGATTTAGACTAGAAATTTGGGTTGTAACTCCTCCCAACACATGATGCTCAGGTCCCGGTCTTCTCTCCTAGACATCTCATTCACCATTATAAAGAAACGATCATCCCTTTGGTGACGTGAAAATCTCCCTATGGTGATAGAAATCGACAACTACCTAGAAAGGAACTAACCAGTCCATTCTGAGAATGAAATCAAATCTTGTCATATCTAGGATATAAAGGTCCCATAAGAAGTTACACCCACCAACCTCTAGAGACCACTCTGTGTACTTTTGTACAATAGTCGTTCGTGTCCCCAACGGAGTGGCTAATGTCAAGATATCAGTAGAATAAATGATAAAGATCCCAAAGCTCTCCACAACAACAACATGATATAAAGCTATGAGAAGCCCTCATATCAAAAACAAAAGCAACAAAAACTGAGGAAACTAGGATCGTACATCAAACTATAGAGGGTTCGAGATCCTTCTCCTGCTGTGCCTGCTCCACTACAAATGTATGACCTATACTACAGCCTTGTGACCCTTATTGACCACTCTGAGCTGATCCACCATGTTTTCACTGAAATCATACTAACTGAATACCATGGCCACAACGTCCACAGTAGCATAAATGGTTGGAAGAAATCCAGTTCCCAGACTGGTGAGAAACTGGTGGTGCATCTCCGGAAAGAGGAGTCATAGAAGAACCCCTATCACTAGCTAAGAGAGAGAAAAACTTTTAGGAATGCAGAAGGTGGCCCATAATGCTTCATGATCAGCACTCCACTAGGTATCTTGGGAAATGTGGCCTTGTATTTCTGCTCTTCACATATTGGTTTCATGCCACCTGGCTACCAGAAAAGGTTTCCCACCACCTCGGATCCCCATGCATTGATTGCCTATTGTGCTTCCTACTGTCAGTTGGAGGGATTCCAACTCCAGATGTAGAGCCACTCTGGATCACAACTCAAGAATATCTCATATTGTTCTATGTTTTCTGTTCTTGGAGGACTATAGAAATGATGGAAGTTAACCTGAAGATGTTCACCGGATATTAGATTTTGTTCCTGAGACTATCCTCACACTTCATTTCTAGAAATAACACATCACCTCCTAAAATAAGAGTGACGTGTTGCAACTCAATGAAGTGAGAATAATACTCCATAACAGAAAGAGTAACCTTCTCTAGACCCATGATCTATTGGGCTCAATCGGCCCACAATTTCTTTGGGTAGAAGTAGTCGTATAAGGCACAGTAGAACTCATCCCATGCCATAACCTGCTGGCATCCCGCCCGTGAGATCACATCCCACCATCTCTTGGTAGAATCTAGAAGCATATACGTAGAAAGAATCACCCTCTTCTCCAGTTGCATCTCCAGATGGTTGAAGATAGACATCATGGATTCTAACCATGACTCTGCAACCTGAGGTCCTCCTTCTGTTGTGAAGGAGGGAGGATGATGCTGCTAAAATACCCACATCAACTCTGCCATGGGGTATGATGCAGTACTCCTCAGAAGGTTTGCATAACCTCATAAAGACCTCTTAGAACTGTGCATCATCACCTGTGTCCAGAATGACAGCTGGTCCCAAGACTGATATAAATGGTGGATCCACAGGTAGTCCCTGATCAGCAATATGTAGTGTCTGATCACTGCCCAGTAACTGGCAGACAACCGGAGGATGTCTCAGTGGCATGACTATGTAAGGTCAAGCGCACACCTTATATAAAGATTATCGAGGACTTGAAACTAGAAGTGTAAGAAGGGAACAATATAATTAAATCATTCATGTTCTTAAAACCATGGATACATGGCATGTATAATGACTATACAGCCTGTTCCCTTAAGCCTTCATATCTGCGTGTACATCTGCCAATCCAGGTCGTGTAACACTCCATACACATGGTGTGTTGTCCTAACACATGACATGTACTTGAATCCTCCTTTTCTGCCCGAGTTCTTCTACATTGCTATGCAACACTGTTCTCCTAGAACCAGAAGACACATCTATTTAGTGACAGACACGACATGTACTAGATGAACTTCACCAACCTGTGTTGTTTTTCAAATGGATGGTTACACGGCTCCCTCTACACGGTGTGTTTGTGCCAGACACTACATGTACAAAGAGGTTTCTCTGACAAATGTTGTTCACTACATGGCCGAATACATGGTTTACACTAGACGAAATGTTCAAACATAACATGATGTGTATAACTTGATCTTTCATCCACCCGTGTGATTAGTCACATGGGTGAACACCTGGTCTAAAACACACGACATGTACATCGGGAACACAACTTGTTCTACCATGATTTACCAGCCCTATGTTTCTTCCCACATAGTCAGAAATGCAGTTAGATACTACATGGTGTTTACATACAGTACATGGAATGTACCTAAGAAAATAATTTTCTCTCCAAACAGAAGAACACATGGTGTGTATTCATCTTTACACGCTGTGTATTGTGGGTTTTTCCAAATAGTAATGCTCATAATCTACTCTAAAACTCTAGAAAACATTTAAACAAACATTAAAGTGCCAAATTATGATCCATGGGGGACCATACTCCAAGATAATCCAAGATTGGCATCTTATACAAGTCATATACAATGAAAACAACGCAATGGTCTACCAAATTATGATCCATGAGGGCCCATAACACCACAAGAACTGATGTTTTTCATTCATTCAAACAATACCATTCATAGTTTAATACCCTGTCAAAGGAAGGTATTCTATCAAGGAATTTATCACAATAGAATGCATATCAAGCACAACCTCTCTCACAACAACATGCAATTCCTAATGCTACCAAGATGGCATGGTATGAATGCATGACATGTGATCTCTAGAAAGTGAATATATGATGCATGAGATTGAATACAATCATCACATCTGGTTGAAACAGAAATAGAACCTCAAAAACATCAAAAATAACATTACAAAACTTGTGAGTCATTCAATGGTGAAATAAAATCAACTGTAAAATTGAAAATACATAGAAATTGCAATAACGAGGTAGATTGGCTTTTCCCTGTACATGAGTTATCTACTCTCAGGAACAAATTATTACCGTGTACCTATTTTCATCCTATCCATGGATATAGGCTCCAAAAAGTATTTCATGAATAAAAAACTCTCTCATAACACTTTGTAATGTCATGGTTCTGAAATCCACCTAGAGGTTCCCCGTACCCGGTTGGTCACATGGCCTCATGCACATTTCCCCTAATACTAGAGGGTGCTAACTAGCAGCGAGGGCCTTTGCTATGATAGTTGGGAAACTAATCCCTAATTGGTAGAGTAACATATCAGAAGCAGTAATAATAACATACATTAGAGAACAATGGAAGACTAAAGTAATAAATTGGAGCACATATATGTGATGATGATGCACGATACATATGTATAGAAAAGAAGAAAAACAAATCACAATTCTAGAATACATAAGTAAAAAAATTAGAAAAGAAACAGATAAAATCTAACAACATCGCAAGCCTCAGCATTGTCCCATGCTCTCCATCTCCTCGTTAATCAAGTACCTAATGTAGAAGAGTGATTTCCCTTATCTATACCTACATCAATATAATTTTTTTGGGCCATAAGCCTTGACCAAACAGGGTGGGAGACTAAATCACAGCAGGAATCCACCCAATGATTTGTTCCTAACAATCAATGAATATTTATGGAAGGTAATAATCATGATGGGGAAGTAAACAACAATGTAAACAAAAGTAAACAATCCTACAGTTCAAATGCATTCAATTTCCTTTGTCGAATAAGTAGCTAAACAAAGTAGGTAACCCTCTGCGAGTATCACAGACTAACCCCTCTGTTTCATCCAAACATGAACAAGAAACCATCTAGGATGTACACACAGTCTAACCCCTCATGTTCATCTTAATCATAGACTCTCTGAGTAAGCACTCAATGTTAATTCCCCCTCTAGTCTCGTATCGATAACTAAAAGGAACTATTGGGAAGAAATCAACATCCCATTCCCCCTATCGCCCTAATCGAGGAACTAAAAATACACTGAGTTATCACATACATCAATTCCCCATATGGTCTCACTTTGTAACAATAAAAACAGACCCTTTAGAGAAGACCTCACATGCATTCTCCCAAAGGTCCACTACCCCAGGTTCTCATAGTCCTGTTTAAGTCAAACGAGAACAAAAATGCAAAGCAGCATTGGTAATCCTCAAGAACTACTTTGCTAACAGTCTACAACATAACAACATGTCATAATATAACTACTTAATCCAACAATATTAGGCATGGAAAGAAAAGAAATAGCCTAACATGCAAAGATAGAACTGACCATCATAAATGGTACTAGCATTGGAAATAAAATCCATAACATGGTAAACAACCATATTCACCACAATTAACCTATACTCAATAATTATAAGCATTGCAGGAGTTAACTGGGTCAAAACCCTAAACACGCAATACCCCAATCAAGGGTATTGTGTTATTTATTACATATAACCCAATGACTATCTACGGAAATGCACAAACCACCTGCCTTAGAGTTGTAGGATCGTTATACATGAATCTAATGCCTTGAAATGCCCTATAATTCCGAAGATCTACATAAAATTATATAACTTTCAAACCATGATATCTCATGATAGAGATGTAATTAGAAGATGTTGTTCAGGTAGAAGAGAGAACTCACCAATATGATTCTATCGCAACCGACAGAATATAATTCAGATAACAAAAGCTCGATCGGGGGCTTGGTGATGATCCACGCCTTTCGAACACTATCAGACAATCTAGGTCAGGAATAGAAGTGTTTTTTACATCCGACGCAAACCTGGTGCGTTTAATGAAAAAAAAGTACATGATGATTAATTTTTAAGTACACAGAGTTTACTCGACATATTCGGCCCCTGTATAAGGTGGTCTCAAGGTCACTACACACGGCTATGTGCCTGGCCATTACACGGCCATCACATGGCTACGTGTGGAAAAAGAGTACACATCGTGCACATATAAGTACACAGTGTGTACATATATGTACACGGTGTGTACTTACAATGTTTCTAGAAACTACTCTTTTTCTCAAAACCACAATAGATTAGAAATACATACTAGAAAAGAAGATCTGGGCTCTTACAATTGATCTGCAAGACAATAGTGAGGATTAGTGACATAGTTTTATGATGATGTTACTCTAGTACTAGAAGAGTTTATGAACCCTTTAAGAGAATATTTTTCTACAGCTACATTGATGGATGTTCATATCCAGTAGATTCTACAGTTTAAGTAGTGCAGTAATACTGTGGTTGGGTATTCATCATGGTTCAACAACCTCACTCAATACTCAACAGATATGGTGTGTGATCAGTTATTTAGGGATCATACCATCAACCGAGGACTATGTAGAGACATGTGAGACAATATGATTCCTATCTGAATTCCTGCCTATGTTGGGGGTATAGATCATTCTTTGGTGGTTTTTAGTTTCCATGCTAAGAAGCTGGAAACAATTTTGGATGAAAGTGGGAACACAGCTATAGAGAACTCGATAGTGAGGAGTTATTGTATGGCTCAAGGACATGGAAATGCAAGAAAATTAAATCCTAAGACAATGTTTCTATGGTTTAAGTCCCACATTATGGATCTATTCATCCATGGTATTGGTTTTTCTACTCTTGTCATGGTAGGGGAATCTCACATAGAATTTTGTTGACCCACTGTATAGCTAATAAAGAGATAGTTGATGGGGAGCTTATATTGAAGATGTGGAAAGAACAAGAAGTTAAACATGTTGGAATACAAGGTAAGGGATCGAGAAGTGAAGTTGGAGGTGGAATATGTCATTACATGTTATCACTATCACCCCCAATTTCATCACGCTAGGATTAGGGATTAGGGGGATAGGGGGAATGGCACCTGTAGGCATTCAAGACTCATGAACCAAATTCTATAAAGATTATAAGAGGAATGATATGATTATTATATACCATAGCTATAGTAATAATAGATATATTTTTTATTATCTCCTTTATTTCCACTAATCTAGTTTGATATATAGTGATTTTAGTTGATTCCTTGGCTAAATCATTATATATGGTGGTTCCTATGGGATATGACATAAGGATAACCCACTTGTGACCAAACTGTGACCTTACTTTTAGAAGTGTGGTTTTTCAATAAGATCCATTTATATCAGTGATGATTTATTATGAATTCATATTAGGTATAGATTTTATATCTACCATTCATGATCAGATAGACTATTTTTTGTGGATGATGTGGTGCGTCCACATGAATGGGACTAGGATTTTATTTGTAGGTGAAATGGAAGCCCACAAATTATAGGATGATCTCAATCATAGGTTCTTATAATATATTAATAGTAATTTGTATACAATGGTCCTTATATCAGTGTATGTTATGTTTTTTTATCTCCCTATAGTAGTTGAAATTTTTGAGGGCATCATTCTTGAGAATGTTCCAGGATTACATCTTTACTGAGATATAGGCTTCTTCATTTATCAACACCATGGGATGAAATTGTTATTTTCACCAGAATATCATATGGATCAAGTATAGATTTTAAATCTGAGGATATAGTTAAAGGAATTGTAGAGGAGGAGATTTTTAAATCCCATTGTCTCACCCTAGGAAGACTCAGTGGTGTTCAGTGAGTATCCAGACAACATCATGAGGTATTTTGGGGATTATTATTTCCAAAACCAGGTGAAATTAAATAAAATGTATCCACTAAAGTGGAATTTTGTCCTATTTGATCATTTTTGGGGGACATGATTACTCTTGAAGATTGACCTCAGATCACGATATCACTAGTTGTGGCTACAAGATGTGGATATACTGAAGATGGAATTAGGACATCATTATAGTCACTATGAGTATGTACTAATTCACATGGGCATAATGAACACCATATTTGTCTTCGTGGGACTCACAAACTAGCTCATTAATCCTTTATTAATATGGTTCACAGTAGTATTCATCGATGATAGCATTGAATATTTAATATTCATGGTGGACCCAGCGAGACACCTGAGGATGGGAATGAACATTCACTTAGAGAAATAGCTATACATGATAGTTTTTAAGTTCAATTTCCGGGTTTAAGCGGTTTAGTTTAAGGGACTTTTTATCTCTATAGATTGTATAGTATTGGAACTAGGGATGGTTGATGTAGTGTAATTTGGGGCCTACCTAAGAGGTTGATAGAGGTGTGGTTCATCCCAAGGTTGTAAGACTACTATTAGAGATTCATTCCCAATTTCTTCAGGATATCATCTCCCTATATTTATTTGACCCAAAAAAGTAATCAATATTTGTGGAAGTATAGGTGCTAACCAGATATCAAGGAGTTGAGTCATAGATTGGTGAGTTCTACCATAATGAGATTTTCAGAGGAGGGTGTCATGTATGTAGAGATCTATGAAGTATTAGATTCCATAAATTGTTGTAACTGATGGATAAAAACGTGGTCATTCTCTATGGTTCACATCATTTGAGATCATATAAGAAGAACTACACAATCCATGGTCTTTATTAAGAAATTTTATTCATCACAACGTATATGTAGTGACATTTCCTAATAGGATGGTATTTTATAATCTATTTTTACCACAACTAACTTAAATATATCATCTCTCAAAAGTATATTAATATGAAACAAAGGTGAATGATAGAGTTCGTATTGTATTATGACTTCAATATTTCTTATACTCCTAGGAAGGAGACTTTGGTAGAAGATTCTCTCAACAAGAGGTCTTGTTGAAATTTCTAGGTGAGGTATCATAGCAGTTTCCCTTATTATAGTTATACATTGTGGATTGCGAAATAGGATCTTACCTATATTCTTTGGTTGTTACCCATATGATTTTACAATGTTTTAGGGATATATATATATTGGCGATACTAATTTTTATACCCCACATACTCAGATATCCAGTACACATGATCATGATTAATGTTATGATGGTGTGGATCGTTGCTTTCTTTTTAAGATGATGGAATGATTGTACCAGTGACATTGCAGGAGGATGTTCTGATGATTTTCACAAATTAATCATAGTGGTACATACATGTGTTATGCATATATACATTGAACATATGATGTAGTTATGATGACCATGTATGGAGAAGGGAGTTATGGAGTTTGTCTCTTGATTCAATACATGTCCTCAAGTGATGGCTGAGAATGAGGTTGCAGTGGGTTTGAGTCAACCCATTGAGGTCCCTGAGTGGATCTGGGATGGGATATACAAGGACTTCTTGATTAGTATACCACATTTATCTATGGACATGAATTCATCAGGTTGATTGTATATAGACTTACCATGTGGGAACACTTCCTAGCTATTCGAGAGATGAGTTTCAAAGAGATCATGGGATTCCTTTTTTTTAATGAAGTAAACTAACTCCATGGATCTCCATCAATGATCATTTATGACCATGATGATCACTACACATATTGGTATAGTGGTGATTAAATGATTAATTTGGGACCTAGATATGTTTGATCTTAGGTTTTTTCCCCTAGACTGATCAGAGGAATGATTGGAATATTCATTTCCTGGAGGGCATGATGAGGGCATGCATAATGGACTATGGATTTTTTAGTAGGATTTCCTACCATCGGTAGAGTTTTCGGATAAAATTAGCTAAGATTCCACCATATTTATGGAACCATTCAAGGATGTTTTTGAGTGATCCTATAGGTAATCACTATGTTTGACTGACACAAGAGTGTTAGAAATTATGGTCCAAGAGTTGGTGTTATCCAATACAATGATGGTGAAGATCAACTAGAAGTGGATGATGACTGTATAGATCCATCTGATGTCCTACAAAAACCGATCATGGATGAATTTGGATATTGAAGAGGGAGAGAATGGGTTCCAGAGGGTCTGATGTCGATGGGGATTTATAATATTTGGATGGTGTGGAAAGATATCTCTGATATTAATTGTCACATTCCTGATAAAACATAGATTCTTGGAGGTGGCATGCTTCTCGCTCTAATATCATAGAATGTCCTAGTACATGGTGTCTTCCAAGTGTCATAGTTGAGGAGGTATGTTCATGACCTATCACATCATATTAAATTGTGAGAGAAGGACATCAAGGTTGGAGATACCTGTGTTGAGAACCCTGTAGAGATTGTTGATCAGTAGGAGAGGATCCTCCATAGGTGATCCATTCCCCTACTCTATGTTCAATACAATCAAGAAAATCTTTTGGACAGAACTAGGTAGTGGTAAACCAATATGTGTGTTCAGTACCAACATCTCTTTGTGTATCATTTTGTTCTGTCTTTCCAATACATAAATTCCAATGTTGGGAAGAATTTAAAGACTTTTATTTTTTCATGTATTGTTTTGGAATATAATATGGATTATATCTGAATCTAGGTACCATGACAACATGAGATTCTGAGGCCTATTATTTCCAAAATTAATTTTTTAAATCTATTAAATATACTATGTTTCACACATAATAATTTTTCATGAAAAAATGAATAACTTATAGATACAATTTTGGATATGAAATATAAGTCCTCTGTTATGTTCTGATCATGTGTTTTTTCAAGATGTCCTCTTTATGGATAAGTGGTAAACAACGTGGGAATCCAATGTTACACTGATTAATTGAAAATTGAAACCCAAAACCAACACCAAACCCTAAATAGGACTTGATCCAATTTTCATTGGGCCAGTTAGAGTCTCGTCACTACCATCTTCTATCGTCACCAAGGAACACCACCCTCAACATTGACATAGACACTACAGAAACCACATGAGCCAATGACCAGAGAAAATTTTGAAAGTAGAACCGGGACAAAACATACACCCACTGTCGTCAAGGACATCATCATTGTCAACGTCATCTTCCAAACCCCACCAGAGCAGGCAAACGGATCTCCTGTCAGGGAATAACCCCACCCAATAGGAGGATCATCCTGGTGGAACATATAGAGAAAAATCCACCGTAAAAAAACACCACAAGGTCACCGTCAAATGCTTGAACTCACATCCATAAACTCCTTTGAAAACACTATGCGTATCCATATAGGGGAAGAGAGGTAGAATCCATGAGTAATAGAAATGTATGGAGAAATCAATGGCCTTGATAGGGGAATGCCTTTATGGTCACCCAATACTAACAGCTGACCCAAAAACCATAAAAAAAAACACAAAAATTGGATTCATTGAAAGATATCATGAGAAATCCCAACAAACTAGAGATGACTCTGGTCAAACTCAAAAAATCCTTTGTCTTTGCCCCATAACCTAAAAACCTTATTTTACAAATGATTACACTCTAACTAGGTGTTTTATAGTAGAATAAGGGGTTCGATTAGTTGAAGATTATCCTAAGGCTTCAATAGCACAACCATTATTTCAAAGCATGGTTTTTACCTTAGGTGTGATATAACATTTGTCAGCATCAGAAGTTTATATAATGTGTCATTGTGGGAGAATTAAAAACTAAATAAATAAAATTTATTAATTTTTTAACATGAAATGATGTCCTAATATCATTTTATAAATATGTTTTTATGGATAATTTTTTCGGTTATCCAGATAAGATTTAAATTTTAGAGGAACTATTGTAAATAATTGGAGGAGATCTTGATAGAAGATGAAATACTACATCGTGTATTATCGATTAGTGTGTGACAGGATTCGAAGATCGAACCAATAATAATGACATGAATTCATTATTTGTTATAAATCGATATATATCTATTTTTGATGATGTTTTATTTAGATTTATCCTTCCATTATTATTCCTATAGAAGAATGTGTATCAATAGAACATTGGAATGATTCACTAGTTATTCATATTGTTGATATGGGATCTTATTCATGATTATAAGGAGAAAATATTCATTTATTTTGGATATCAATTCATTGTTCTATTTGAAAGAGATCAAGGAAAACCTAACATGGTTAATTTTTGTACCTATTTTGCATGTTTCTTGAATTTCTAGCATTGTTCCTTGTTTGATCATCGCCTATATTTATTTTGATTTGTGGTTAAAGAACACACTAGATAATAAATTATTAGAACAACAGATGGATATTGCAGATCTAGGTTTGGATTGATGAAGAGATTGGGATGCAACGATGTTAAAAGTAGATATGAATTGGTGTAAAAATAATTGTTCTTCCCCATAAGGTGGACAATAATGAAAATGAAGATGATACCAGATTCCTGTGAGAATCGTATGGCATGATTCTGATGACTAGTGATGGTGAGGCTCGCCCCGACTAGATTCACATTCTTCAGGTAAGGATAGTAGAAGAACTGTGTCCAAAGGTGGATTGACATAAAAAGATGAAGAACCTATGGGTTTTGTAAAATTATAGTTTACAAATCATTTCATTCAATACAAACACCACGTGGGGCCCCCTATGGAGGTGGAACCTAGGGGTTCTAGAAACTTCAGGTTTTAACGATGTCTCATCAAGGGTCACACATTATGTGGTCCCCCTTTATTATGATAGGGTTCCACTAGATGATAAATTCACACATAATTTGGCCCCTCACTTGAGGATCAGAGTATACCTCAGAGGGTACACAGAAATATAAATGAGTACACATGATCGTACACACTATGTACTCGGACACAGACTTATCGATAGGGACAAAAACATAGTGAGGATTACACAGTCTCGGACATGTTGTGTAGACATACACGGACATCAGGATGGGCAATGATAAGAGGGTAGGACCTATGGTCTTAGGGAAACACAATGTACTTCCAGTAAATATTATGTACCTCATCAATGATTTCTTATAACCTTTTTCATATTCATCTTGAAAATATTTTGTCAGGTTCTGTTCTCTTAATCCATTCCTTGAGGGTTTAGTATGAAATTGCATAATATACCTAGGTTGGTGATCCTTTCAGAAGGACATCAGTTCTGGATAGAGTTTTTTTAATCCATCCATGACTCTCAGAGTGAGATCCATTATTCACATCTTTTCACTAAGTGGATTTCTTCGTATCATTGTGATCGAAACTATGAGGGTGTCAATCCTTTACAGAGCAGGTTATTTCATATTGACTGTTTGGTATACCCCATGACCTTGGATCTAATCCACATATGTGTCTCCTCTTATTTAGGATTCCTGTGTGTAATTTTTATCAATATACCTTATGATCATTACATCTTATATGAATCATCATCAGCACTAGGTGACCCAAGGAATATCCACTCTCCACTTTCTCTACCATGTGTGAACATCAATACTTACTCACCAAATTGGTTTCTTCACAGATCACACCAAAAAACTTTTATACCTTCATTTATTGTATTATTAAAAGAAAATAATTTTAGTAATATTCTCATTTTAATACCATAAGAATCTCTTACAACTATAAAATTATTGTTATGAGAATTTGAATATAAAATATTCTACAGATTCTATATTTTATTTTTAAATCTTTCACATATTTGTCTCATTAGTGATGTAGTAACCACATGTAATAAATAATACTAACAATCATGGAACACTTCCTCTAGAAAACTAAAATTACTAATTCCCCTAATTATAATGAATTTTAATTATTTTATACATATGTTTATAGTTTTATGTAAATTATTGGCTTCACCCTTAATGGGATAAATCCTTATGAATACATCTCCAGTTTTAAATCATGATATTATTCCTCTAAAATACATTGATCCTATAACAAATTATCTCTCTACTATAATTAAATGCATTAATAAAATAATATAAAGTTATATACATTCACATAGCTTCCAACATAGCTACCTCATTTTCTGTATGATATCTCCCTAAAAGAACATCCTTTTTATGCTTAATTATTACAGTATGTAAGAGAATGAATATGAAGTATCCATATCAAGTTTATTATTACCTATGTCTCATACTTTTTCATCATACAAAATCAGTAAAAATATACAAGTTTTGATTACAATTTCATGATTACATCAAAAACAAGTATCTGATTTATCACTTTGTAGAAAAAAGATTCCTGGGATACATTCTACTTCTAAGGATTCGTTCATCCTATCATGTGGACCTTATAGTTAATATTCATAATGTGTGAGGGTACCATCACATTCCCAATAATAAAAAAACATCTTATTTCCCTATCATTTGATGTATATAAACAGATGACCTGCTATTTAAAGATCGTTACTACTCTTCTAAATATCATTAGCATTGTATAATTGCCATATGTCTCTTAATTATGGTCTTCTTTTTTTTCTGACGCTCGTAATAAAATATCATGAAATATATATTTATGAATATTCATTAACCATATATCACCATTTTATACCTTTATTCTAATACATTTAAATTATGTAACTCGTAAGTGAAATTACAAAACTAATATTTACAATTACATGAAAGGAAACCACCTTTAATAGGTCTTGAAATTATGAGTTCTCATTAGGTAGGGTTTGGAATAAACGTATGTAGAAAATGATCCTTCAAGTTCACATTTACATAACATGGTTATTACCCACATATAGGTATTGAATCATTGATTTACCTTTTGGTGATCCATGTAAAATACATTTAACCTTTAAAGAAATATATTTTTTAATATCATACCTTTATGTAGATTGGTCAAGTATTATTTACTCAATTACCATTTTAATTACCCATGTATTTGTAGTATATAAATTTTCTTACCTCCAAAATGTATTCCCTTAATCAATATCAACATTAGTTTTTTGTTATATCCATTTGATGTTCTAGTAATCTTCCAGTTGCATATAAATGTGTGAAGAAATTATCTCCATAACATTAAATGAGTAATAGGTACTACACAAAAATATATAGATCCTTCTCAAAAACATCTAAAACAACATCAATCATAAATAAAATGTTCTGGAAAATGTTCCTCAACTTTTTATACACTTTAATAAAATCTCAATAATCATCACATTTGTTTAAATAATATTTATGTTTTAATAAAAAAATAAACATAACAACATTAACATTATCCAATATTTCTTTTCTATATGACAACCACTTCCTAAAAAAAACTCTATAATTGAACAACTTGGTATCAACAATCTTCACTTTTAGATTATTTTGACAATAATGGTAGATAAATCACATTAAATATTATCACTCATTGAAATTAATACTACATTGATAATTATAATCATAAATGAGTGAACATGATATGTGAAATGAGAAAATTTACTGATAAAATCAAGTTTTCCATATTAAAATTGTTAATTATATTCTTTTATCTTCAACTATCAACATCTATAGTCTTTTTATAGATTCAATACTATAAAAAATGTTTCATAAACTTCAATAAACTATAAAAACAGTTCACCTATGATATAAAAGTGAATATAATAAATCTCTATAATTATATTCTATCTGTTAGGAAACCACTTATTAATGGAAATTTACCATATAAATACGATACACCTAACACAAAACTAAATGTGAAAAATATAATGAAATATTTATGTTTTCATTGAATTTTCTCCATATTTTATAACAAAATATATAGAAAAAACAAGAATGAATATAGAACATCATACCATAGGCTTGATATGGATAATCTTGAATACCAATCATCTACCTCATAATACTTCTTTAGAAATTTTCTGGGTGAATTCCTAATATATTTTATATTATCATGGAAACTAAACCAAATTCAAATCATTTATTTCCAAAACATCCTTGATAATTTGAAATTTAATATCAATGTTCATACATATTGAATACTAGTCAAGATTATTATACAAATCAATAACACATTGATTATCACAACTAGAAATTAGAGGAAAAATCACATCGACCTTCACGCCTTTTAGTTGCATCTTCATCATCATTAATTGATCAATAAATAGAGTTACAAACATATATTCTTCCTCTAAAGTTCCTAAATTCTTATACTGATTATTATTAGTGTACCAATAACTAGACATATATCTAAGGTAGAAAACTCCACAATATGTGGACCTTCAGTAATCCAAACATCTACTCTTATATTCATCTATATTACCCAATTGATGAAACATACAATTAGTTTTATATTTTAACTCAATTTCTATAATACCATTTATATTCCTCAGAATATTCTTTATTACTATAAGATTTAATTTATTCAAATCACTTTGATACATAGAACACAAATTAATAGTATATATATAACCTTTTTTGTGGTAATAATATATTACAGACGTCCAAATAATTTTCTAAGGTACATTTGAACAAAAAATTTCCTTATTTATATTTGGATTTCAATATTACTACTGAAATGGTTTTCTAGAAAGTCTACAATCCTTTATCTTCAAAACATTTCAAATGTTCTTTAGATTACATCACTTCAGAAACAATATTGTGATATTTTTTGGAGATATTTGTAAGCTAAAAATATTTTTCATCTCTATATGCAATGATATTTCAAAAAATTCCTTTAAATCCTTATAAATATTCACTAATAATTATTGAAAATTTTAAAAAATATTTATATATATATATAACAAGAATAGTAACATATTTATAATCAATAGTGTAATGAATATTATCTACTCTTCCCTTTATAAAATTAAACATCTTCATGCTGGTGTCCATATTAGAATACTATGATCCTGGAGCCAATTTTAGCCTATATAAATCCTTATCTAAATAGAAAACATAATTTTCGTCATCACATACAAATAACAGAAATTGTTGTTTAATTTAAACATCATGTTATAACTCATTATATATGAAAGATCAATTTTCATTCATATATACTATCTTCGTATTTTCCTTACCCTAAAATATAGAGAAATACTTTGATTGAATCATGACATATAAAAGGTTAAAAGTTCTGATAAATCTCTACTCCTTCCATCTATTAATAACACTTACACATAAATATATCTTTATTTCTCACCACTTCTCCATTTCCATTCATCATTTTTTGAATACTCTCATTGTTCCAAACACATTCTTGTCTTTACGTTTTTGAACAAACTCCAAAGTGTCATTTTTCTTAATTAGGTTAAATTATTTAATCATGGAATCTAAAAAATCTTGAATATCCAATGATTATTGAACATATTTAGGTTTAACTTGTGAGTATAATTAAGTATGTGATAATATGATCAGTATTATCCTATTATGTACTTAAAATATATGATTTAAATTGATGTTTTGGACATGAAAATTCCTTATAATTCTTGGATGAGTTGAGGAAAATTGTTCCTCATCACTTGAAAAATATGAACATTCTTCTCCTATACATACATATTCAACTTAGTTATTCTTATCTTTCATTTATTTAGTATGTTTAACAGGAACAATATCAACATCACTATTTTATATTTCTCTATTATCTATAACGTTGTTCTTTGTTTGTTACATGTTCATTACATCAAATGTATCAATAATTATTCCAATTCCTTAATTATAATAGCAGAACCAACATTTTTTTCTTAAGTTAACCATAATTTCCAAAATTCATAGAACATTATTTCAAATATTCATTACATTCAACAACATTAAGCCTTTTTTGATATGAAATGATAATAAACTATGAAAAAACCATGGATATTTTTTCTATGATGTTTTGTGTAAATTTTCTACAAAAAGATAAATGCCTTTATATTTTGGAATTTTTAATGATAATTCATTCCCTTTTGTTCTAGTATCATTTTGATTCATACATTATCAAGGTGTTCTAATTAATCACATCTTTCATATAATTCTTCTAATACATGAAATATATTAATCATTTTTCAATCATTAATTTTTTTAATAGTTAGGAATCTATAATATTTAAGTGGGATCAATCCCCCTAGGAATATATATACAAAACATGTCAGACTCACTAAGATAATGGTAATTGAATCAACACATCATACACATTTTCCAAAATCCCAAACAATTGAAACTTATATCATAAATATAATATTTTCTACTTAAACTTATATGTTGATCTATTATGTGAATACGCCATTCATATTTCTTTTTAATTGAATATTTGGTTCCTTTCACATAACCAATGTTTTCATAAACACTGGAAATATTTAGCTTCATAATATAATTTTTCTACAAATGTTAATAAGTTACTAGATTTGGTATCTTAAATAAAATTTCAATCCTATATAATTTCTATATTTTGGAGACTCATCATATTTACCCATAAACAAGATAATTTTGACCTATTTATTTATCATATACATTCGAGAAAATCAATTTAGCATAATCTGAGGAAAATTATGTTTTTTAATCATCCCATTAGTTATTCTTATTTTAAAATTCATTGAGTATTTATCCTTTTGTTCCTCCAAAACACACAAGGTCCTATAATCATCAATAATTTTATTTAAATCATTAAAAACTTTTTTGAGAATATATTTTTATTATTCATGGAATAATTTCCTAAGGTTAAAATATTAATCTTCTTTCATCAACATTTTATTCAAATTTTAAATATTTTAAATTATCATGATTAATTATCTCAGTTATATATTCAGCATGAACACCATTTGGGATTCCTCATCTTCACTTCTAGTATTATTACATTCAACACTTGTTATATATTGATCAATAACATTGGTAATGACAATATTTTCTCAAATATCATTATCAGTATCAACTCATTATTCCTCATAATTACTTCCACATATCTCACATTTAAATAGTAAATTAATCTTTTTGTTAGCTTATGAATTCTTTTCATTTCTTCTAGTGTTTTTTGACCTGGGTGAATCCTTTTTTTATCTTCTTGATATTTTATCTTCTCTATAAATAAATTCATTTTCTTCTAGTCTTGGATTTTTTGATGTAAAATTTACAACAACCTGAATATTGAATCATAGATGTGATAACATCACTCCAAACAATCCCTTTACTTGTCTCAAATTTCTAAATATGAGATACATCATTTTATTAATCTTTATTTAAAAATATATATATGAATTTTAGGAGACGATTTCATTATGCACATAGATAACCTCTTTAATTTTGTTATATTTTAATTATTTAAAAGAAACTATCTTTTTATCCTTTTACGTTTTTCATGATATTATCATCATTCTTGAATTCAAAAAAATATTAATACAATTAAATTTACGTATAGAAATATTATAAAAATATTTTTTTTCAAATTAAAAAATATAACCATTTAACACATCATGTATAAGATATAAAATCTTATAAACATTATCAAAATCCTTCAACTTCTCCCCAAAACATTTCATTGTACTAACTATAGCCTTAATTATTTTTATGAAACTATAAATTTAATCATAACAATACATAAAAACATATTCATACATATTTCTCAAAAAAATACAACTTGTCATACTTCACATTATTATTTCTTTTATTAGTATTCTAAACGTTATCCTAAATATCTTTAAATGTTTTGATTCATTTAATAGTTAGAAATTAAATCTCTAAATGAAAAGCTGAAATATAATTCTTAACTTGTACATCATTTTAAAATTCTACATATATTCTATTATCAAGGGTAAACATTAAACATAGGGAAAAATCTATGATTCGTTACTTTTAAGGAATCATAACTGATTGAAAAGTGATATTTCAACAACATATCCTTCCAAATATAAATTCCCTTCCCAGAAAAAATTTTAATCACTTTATTATTAACA
This sequence comes from Viscum album, assembly GCA_963277665.1. Classification (NCBI taxonomy): domain Eukaryota; kingdom Viridiplantae; phylum Streptophyta; class Magnoliopsida; order Santalales; family Viscaceae; genus Viscum; species Viscum album. Next base: position 1,624,197,823 of record OY728158.1, read on the forward strand.
GAATATAAATTATCCATTTAATATTATATAAATCATTAAATTTTTTAATTTGAGATAGTTGCCAAAAAAATTCTACAAAAATACAATAAGTAGGGAAGGTCACCTGACTCTAAAATGAATTTTAGAGATACAAGATTTATAAAGTCACTGAGAAGGGGTCAATATGTTATTTATCCATAATAATTTTGTATTCGTAAAAAAAAATTGAAACGTCGTAGATTGATATTATTGACATTATTACCACAATAAGAACACATGCAAAAAATAACAAGAGATTAACATGTTTTACTACTTTGGGAGAGTGGCTAGCCATTAGCATGATCTAGTAAAACCAATGACCACATGATCTACAAGAAATGTTATGCGAAACTCTGCAAGAAGGAATAATCACTAGAAATTCCATTACATTTCTATTTATTATTTAATCATATAAAACATAGTTAATTCATCCCACACTAATATAATTATATCATATTATTTTGTATTAGTAGAATGGTATTTTTCTTGTAAAAAATTTTCTATTTTTTAGTAATGATGGGATCATCTTAACATGAAATTTCAAACACCACAATAAATCAAATAGTATCAAATCATGACATTATTTCCTTAATGAATAATAATATTTATAGAATAATGATAATAACAACATCTTCCCTCATTCTCTTCCAGGTGTGAATTTCACAACCAATTCTACATATTCGTTTTCCTAAATGACACAATAAATTTATTCCTTCATTGATTGATAATATTATTCCCTAAAAATAGCATGTCTAATAATATTGATTTAATTAAATCTTAATCCATCTTTCAACTATATAAATATAGTTATTATAATTTTAATTTTAATTATTCTAACGATGATAATTTTTCAAATTGAAAATAATAGATTCTTCTCTTCATAATCAATGTAATAATTACCAATAATAACTACCATAAATAATCATGGAATTATTACACTTTAAAATAGTGATAAAATAATTTTCTATATTCCGCTATTTTAAATTAAATCAGGCATTATATTTACAGCCACCTATATTACCATTCACGACATAAACCCTCTTAAAATTTTCTCTCTTATTCAATCCCAGAATTATTTCTCTTAAATACACTAGGATTGTATCTCATTATATATCTATGATTCTTATATATATTCATAACATAGCATAAATTTATCTACATTTAAGATGTTATGGTTGTAGTAACATAATTTTGGGGATGAAAGTTCTTAGAATGAACTTAATTCCGCCATGCTTAATTATGACTAATTGTAACTTTAAGAATATATAGTAACCATATTTAATTTCAACTAAATTTTATATATTTCTTATTAATTAAACTCCATGATACACAATTGACCATCAATTATTATAATTTTAAGATTGGATCACCTAGAAGCAAATTAGATACAAATTTATGGTACAAATATCCCCATGAAACATTCATACTCTATGGTTAAACATAATATCATTTAAACCATATAGTCTATCCAATTATCATGTAAAGATCATATTCACTATACATACCTTGTGAATCCCATTGTCACTTAACTTATTGTGTGATTTCCACAGTCTCTTGACCAACTGTGTGATGCCCACCATAACTCATCCAAAAATATTCAGATTTAAATCATCACCAGATCTATACTAATCATATTATTTTTATTTTTATCAAGATTATCATAATAGACTCATAAGAATTATATATTTGATGATTTATTAATCATTCATTTTTTAGATTCTACATTTTTAAATAGTATTAACATTACATATCATTGATTTACTATTATAAAACTCACATCTAACCTTATGTCAGATCAAATCACTGTTAGTGATCTCCATAATTTATTATTTACCCTTAAATTGAGGTAATACTACTCTTACTAAGCTAGTGTCACATTAAGTTAATATTTTATATTGAACGGGTATTAACCTTATGTATGTGGTGAATCATTCAGTTACATTTTCATGCAACATGTGAAATTAAGCAGACCTTTAGGAAGTGAGTTTTCTCAAAACTATACATTTATGTAGATAGGTCACGTACCCTTTAGACAATAACTATTTTTATTTCCAATACAGACAAATTTTCAAAGCTCACATACATTGTTTTAAAGGTTGGGGCCCAAGACTCAATTTATTATTTAAAGTAAATACCTCTTTAGACTGGGTAGAGGGTGACCCATTACATAGCCCGAAGGCCCAAGGCCAAGTGGCCGGAATACAAGGCTTGAAAGCCCATTATTTGGCCCTCACATACATTTCCATAGTCCTCTATCTATCAAAATCCGCTTCAAATGGGTGTTACACATTTCATTGTTCATGTAATCATTTAGTTTACTTTATGAATATGATGAAATTTTCAAATTACATTGACATAAATAACAATTTATACTCAAAAAACAAATAGCAATTCTCAAATGCATCATAAATATCTTCCAACATTAATCAATTGATTTATGAAATGTACATCACAAGTAAAATAAATGAATATTAGTGAAATAATAATCATATTATTGTTAAACATGATATATGTATTAATAATAAAATATAACACATTTATCACATCCACTTCAACATAATCAAATATTCATTTTCTAGATAATAACTATAAACATTAGTAACTTCTTTAGTCGAAAGACTTGGTCTCAACATAGTCCATGTATATATTATTACAAGATTTTTTTGTGATAGATAATGATGAATATGTTCATTTCTACTGGTTCTAATTAAATAGTATAATGTAAACTAATATACTAAGATTCAATGTGATATACATGAAATTACCTACATTGTTCAATACTACCACCTCGCAAAGTGATGTCATTCATATTTCACTAATAATTTAATTGATGATAATAATGATAATATTAAAAAAATATATGTGATATAAATTAAATAATAGTGGATTTCATGAAATATTTCTCATTTTTAAAGGAAAATATATCATTTTGTTTTTTATTCTGAAAACAGATAACATCGTTCGGGTATTTGTGGAATACCACCTCTATGATTTGATGTGATTCATTTTTCATCACCTTAAAAAAATTATATATATAAGTATATATAAAGAATTAATGTAGAATTTACAATATTATAATCATTATTTAATGATAAAATATTAAATACCTTATTTCCAAAATAATCATTAAAAAATGGAAACCTTACTCATACGTACATATGGAATAATGTCTTCATATAATAATGTTGTTTATTTTTCAAAGACATTATTCATGGATGGTTTTAAAAGATTAATTAATGAATAAATATGATAATTATTTATTGATTAAAATTTTTATATTTTGAAATAGAGACATATTTTACCAAGTTCAAAAAATAAATCTATTTTGAAATAATGAACAGAACATCCTCTAAACACCTAATGTGGATTTATCTGATTATGTATTTAAATATTTATTTATAAAAAATAAAATAAATGATTTATGTATAAGTTATTAATCCTGGAAAATTATCTTATGAAATAAAATAATTTATATGATAATATTATATAGGACATAATGAAAATACATGGAATGCCTAGAATACACGTAAAGGTTTTATCGTCTCTCTTGTACTTCTGTAAGACATAAGTATTATCAACAACATTTTTATTTTGTGGAGTATATGATTTCCATTTTACATGTCATATAAATAATACTTAATACAAAATATTATTTTATGTTACAATTTTAATTGATTTATCCAAGGGGATTGACTTTGATGTTACCATGTGGAAAAGAGTTTCTTAATATAGTTTTATTTAATGGGTTTATAACTCTTTTCTATTTATGTTTTATGATACAATTATTTTTAATTGAAATATAAATGTTCTTATTATATATTTAAAAATTTTATTATTTAAATTTGTTACATGTTATCACTAAATAAATTATTTTTCAATTCAATGATATGATCCTTTTATGGGATATTATTCTCAAATAATATTTATTTGGGACATATGTTGAATTTTTTCTCTTAACTCCTTTTATGAAATTTATATACATTCAAATTGACATGAAATACCATTAATATATTTATTTTCATGATATTTAAATTATATTTTGAATTTTATATTTCATTGGGATTATTATAAAAATATAACCTAAGTGGAAAAGGATTTATGTTACAATAACTTATCTTTATGGATAGATTATGGTCATGATTGTTTGGATGGAAATAAGGTTATATAATTTTCATTACCCATATATAATTTATTATCATATAGTTATTAATGCGATTTACATGTTTTATTTCAATTTCATCTTTTATTAGTCAAAGAAATATTAATAATGTCAATTGTATGTTATTCTGATCATGTATCTTAATTTAGATCGGCTATTTTTCACTTCAATATATTTGTTTTATAAAATGATTTCAAAACTTCTATTTAAGAAAAAAAATTACAGCCTAAATACATTTTATAGGGACATTGAAATTTATTTAAAGGTTTTTAATTAAGAAATTTCTTAATGATTTTCCAATTGGTTAGTTGTGTCTCACATTTAAAAAATATTCTGAATGAATGTTTACTTTTAACATTTACAACATGAAAAAAATTTCACATTGTCATTAAAATTAATTTATTTTAAATATTTTTTATATTTTCCTGAATACATATTAAAAGATAATTTTTTGAACAATATTTTGTGATTTTTTAGTTTAAAAAATGATTTTACAAATGTAAAAAGGTTATTTTACTATAAAATGATTTATATGATCATTTACTGTTATTTTCATTCATCCAAATCAACAACCATTGTTATTTCCTATACTCTAATGGGGATGTTTTTAAAAGATATCATCCATATTATTTCTCTATATGAGTTAATATTGATTAAAATATATTTTCAAGGAACTCATTTTTTTCCCACAGTTTAACCAATTTTCAATGATATTTTTATGGAACCCATTTCTTTTCTATGAGTTTATCATATCTTAATGATATTTTTATGTAACACATTTTTTTATAGGATAATAATGTTTCAAATATATTGTTATGGAAAACATATCAATTCAATGAATCAATCATATTTAAAATTTATTTTTATTGAACTTTTTTTTCTATGGGTTAATAATGTTTCAAAAAGACTGTTATGGAATATGTTTCATTTATAAGAGTTAATCATGTATCAATGTGATTATCAAGGAAGCTATTTTGTTTGGGTAAATCTTGTTATAAATGGAATTATGATTGTTTTTTTATTTTTATAATGATACTATGGATCTATATTGATTGTCTATTGTTCTTGTACACAACTATAAGATGGGTTCTCTTATAAAGCAATCTAAATCATTGGGTAATTTTTATGTTTACTAAAAAAGTACATTGAAAGTTAACCATATCATTTTCCACTTGTATGGTTTCTGTAAGGGATTTGTAATTTTTCTGTGATGATGATGTACCAAGATAAAAATATTATATTATAATGGTTTATATGGGTTATAAATGTTTATATTGATCAAGATTTTTAGTGACCCAAGATTCTCATACATGGATGTGACATCATATTATACGAATATTCATTACATTACACAAACAAATGCCTGATGACATAATAGTTTACCTACATTGGAATCTTAGAACATAATCTTCTTAATTATTGAATGTTTTTCATGGTCTCTAATAAAAATCTCCACCATTATTAATATTATATATAACCTTTATATATATCTTGGGGAATGGGCGTAACGCTCCATGTTTTTAAAAGAGAAAACTAGTTTGATATCATATGTGATAAGCAACACAACCGAGAAAAACAATAATTATTTAAACGTGATAATTTTAAAATTTCTATTAAATGATGTGATTATTAACAACTTTATGAAACATATGTTAATAATATATATATTTATAAATTCTTATTAAATATTTAATCAAATTTTGGTTATATTTTATTATTATTAAATATATGTTTTCTTCTAAACTGGTTTGTAAATTTATTAATAAATTTTTTTTAGAGTTTTATAGAAAATTTACAAATTTTATTTTTGAAAATGAATAATATTTATTTATACAATTATTTCATTATTTTCATTGAGTCACATTTTAGGATTCTTCTAAGAATATATATTTTTTATTGAATAGTTAAAAATAATTTTTTAGGTATAATTATAATATATATCGATAAATTAATGAATTTTAAATATAATTTGTTATTATAATTTTATTTAAGGGTAACATAATTGTTATTTTTTATATTTAATTCATTAAAATACCTTCAAATCATATTTATACTGGATATTCATTCAAGTTTATTTTTAGGATTAAAAATTAGTTTTTAACTATTTAAAATGAATAATATATCTATATTTTAGTTAATTATTATAACCACAAATGAAAAATAATATAAATTAAAATTTTATATTATACATCAATATTAATTAATTTGAAATTTTTATGTTTAATATTATTTATATTTTGTTAAATTTGATATCATCTTATCCTTAAAAATTTATTGTTTCAAAACAAGTTTTTTCCAAGCTTGTAAGTTTTATTTTAAATTAAATTCAAACACCTATGTGGATTTATTTTTGATTAAAAAGATTACAGAATTTAAATTATAATAATTAATATTCTATAGTAATGATAAATTAATTTTTCATTAATATAAATGTTTTAAATATTAATTACCACGGTAAAAGTAAAATGTGTTAATCAAATGAAAAAATACAATTAAACAATTACTATAAAAAAATTGAGTCAAATATTCTGATTATTTATAGTTTATTTTAATTTGAATTATGATTATATTTATTATTTATGGTATTAATGTTATAAATTATTAAGTAATAATTTTGAATAAAATATATATTTTGATATAATAAAACATAAAAATGTTTTCATAAATATTGAAATTCAATAAAATAATTTATATTGATTAATTAATGTGATTTTTTTAATAAATATCATTTTGTTAAAATATTATTATTAAAAAAATTTACTTAAATATAATTTATCATATAAGTTTTCATGAAGTTGAATATAATTTTTATAAGGGTTGGGAAAATTTATTTTCAAAAAACCCAGCATTTCTAAACAAATGTCAATGTTATTTTCAAATAGAGAACAAAAATATTTAGAAAATTACATGTAAAAAGTGAATTTTATTTTTGAAATCATGTATTCAAAATTATCCAATTGGTAATTTTTTCATAATTACATGAGACATTCAATTTTTTGGATAAAAATTAAATACCATATAAATATACTTTGTGTATTATGACATATGAATTATCCAAAAGTGCTATAATAAATAATATAAAATTTATACATGGAAAAATATATGATCTTACATCAAAATAATTAATTTTCATGTTTATTTGATTTAATTTTTAATCCATTATGAATTCACCCAAAAATTAATATATTTTAAGGTTTTAAAATCATTTGTTTAAGAGGGTGACTCACCTATAGATAATAAAGGGTATTATTTTATTAATCTAGGACCTCGGAATTAAAAAAAAATAAAAAAAAATTCAATTTGGTAGAAACCTTGGGAAACCCCATTGGAAGGTTTGTGTTTTTTTTTATATTATTTAAAGTCCAAAACCTAAATAGTAAATATATCCCCCTTTTTCCTATATAAACCCACTCAATACCCCATTTGTCTTCACTAAAATCCTTGTAGAACATCTATAATATATCATACCATATATGTAGTCCTAAAATTGCTCTCATACGCTATCAAGAATTCCCTACCATGTATTTTTAGTCACTTTGTTGTGTCATGGATTTCTCTCTTCCCATTTCAATTCATGTACCTATTTTATGGTATGCCTCTTAATTTCAATTTATTCAGACATGGGTGTGATCTTAAATATCCCATTACTATACAATTTATTTATATATTATGATAGTATCTTTTAAATCTCAGTAATCCCACCCATTATACTTTCTGTACACTCGTCATGAGTATGAAATTTTTTGAGCGATCCTCACATGATCTTTTTTATTCAAGATTATTTATCATCTTATACCCTCCATTAAAAATTAAAAATGTTGTGAAATGTCTTTCCGTGTACTTATTAGTTACCATTTTATTTTAATATTACTAGATTCCCATTTATCTCTAATCAATCCATTTTATGAATTTTTAGTGGTGCTGTTATGCTGAAGAAATTTCACCACAATTATTCCATGATAAAACAATTTAGTAGTAAATACCATAACCATTTCATATAAAGGGTGTTCACCTATATAAACATATGCATTTCCTAATGTGGGAATTACATGAATTTATTCCACACACCCTGTTTGTGGAATAAAACATTGTTTTAATTGATTCCATGAAATATGTTTTATGTTTTACACTTTAGCATGAGAATGAGATGAATATAATTGGTGTGTATGGGATTATATATTGGTCCAATGTATTGGGTGATGTTTTGTCTCATGAGTCTTCATTTTGGGATAGGTAATGAACTTGATTCCTTTATGGTAAATTTTCCATCTTGATATCTTGGTGGTTTATCCTTGAACTATGTTTATGATATAGTGTTTTAAATTATTTCCATATTTCTGTGGTTATGAATATCATGTTATAACATGGATTATTATTCATGGTTATTTTATTCCCCATTTATATTAATATTGTATAACATGTTTTATCTTATACCATTCTTATTAACTTATTGGGCTTTATTTCTCACCCCTTTCTTAATTTTTTCAAAAGGTTATCCCATGAGGTTTTAAAAGCTATGTAATGTTAGAATCATATTAACGATATTTTTAAAAATGTTGGTGTATCCCATGTTCAAGAGGTTATGATATGTACTTAATTACTAAAATCACTATAATTATAAATTTATTGGGTTATATTATGTGTAATATTATGTAATAATTCAATTATTAATGTCAAATAAAGGGCAGTGATATAATAGTCAGCATCTGAAGAAAATATTAGTTATTTTTTGGATTAGGTTTAGAAAACACTAGCCAAAGCCATTAGGATAAGACTATGTATAAAGAAATAACACTAAATTTTATTATGTATTGGGTATGTGGATTATTTAAAAAATACATACATGTATGGATACTATAAGTGTACATGGTTTTGGAAATTGATGTTCCATGTGGTAAAAACTCAAACAAGGTGTCTCGGGTCTGACTCGACATAACCTGGTGCACGACAATGGGCCTTACAACACACCTAGTTTCAGAAACATGGGTGATATGATTTGGTAAGTTCACTAGATCGTTACCAACCATTATATTAAATTTTATAAAATAGATCATGGATAACATATATTGTATCATATAAATACATATGTTAAAAAATAAATTCCATTTAAAAGTTATCTCCATGTGATCATTTAAAGAAAATTGATGGTTTTATCACCCATCATTGATATTTTTCAGTGCTTGAATTTATCCTAAAAATATTCCATATAAAACTATATTAGTTATTTTGTGTTACAATTGTCTTCTATGTTTCTGTTTTCACATCCGAAAAAATTTCTCATACTTGGAATCCTAGTTATTTCATGACCTTCAAACATCATTTTCTCACATTTTAAGAGGATGTCTTGTTAACCGTTTTTTAACGTGGATTTCCAATAAATATCTTTTCATTTTTCAAAGAATTAATTATCAAGATGAAGTTTAAATTTTGAAGATACAATTTATTAAAGGTTAGAAAAATTTAAAGACCTATGTTTTTAAAAGATAAACTATGTTAGATAGCTTATGTGATATGCAACACTGAACATAAATAAATAATAATTATTTAAATATGATCATATTAACATTAACATTTAATAATATGAGTTTGATTAATTAATTTATTATACATATATTGATATATATATCATATTTTTACTGATAAATTCATAGTAAATAATCAATAAAATTTTGGTAAAGTCTTTTTGTTCATAAAAATGTTTTTTCTTCTAAAATGTTATTTATTTATTTATTTTAATAAAATATTTTAGTTATTTTATAGAACATTTATAAAATTTATTTTATGAAATAAAATTATTTTTTTATATAATCATATGATTATTAAAATAGGGTGACGTTTTTTGGGTTTTTTTCAGAAAATATAGATTTTTTAGTAAATAGTGAAAAATAACATTTTTATGTAACATTTTAATTTATTTTTATAAATTAATTAATTTAAAATTAAAATAGTTATTTTAATATTATTTAAAGGTAACATAAGTACTTTTATTTATATTTAACTCAAATAACTTCATTTAAATAATATTTATAATTGATTTTAACAAAAAATTATTTTAATGATTAAAAAAACATTTTTCTGAAAACTATTTTACAATGAACAATAAATATCCATATTAAATAATTAAAATAAAAACTAGTGAGAATGTATATATAATAAATGTTTTGATTATATATATATTTATGAATTCATGTTAATTTAATTAAGATAATTTTTATAGTGTTAAAGTGAAATCATCTTTTCATTATTGAAATTTATTTTTCGAAAAACTACTCTTCATCATGATTTCAGGTTTTATATTAAATTAAATTTATAAACGTAGGTGAATTTATTTTGAATAAATGGGTTACATATTTTTTCATCATAATAAATTTTATTTAATAATTTCATCTTAATTTTGTATGAATTTTAAATCTAGTAAATAATAATTATCATGGTAAAAGGAGAATATGTTAATTAAGGGAAAAATAATTTAACTTAGACTAACCAAAAATTAAACATAATATTATCAATATTAAAATTTCATTTTCAATGAAATGAATATTATATTAATTATTTATTTATTTTAATTTATAAATGATTAATTAATCAATTTTACAAAAAAAAGTGCATTTTTAATTAATAAAACACAAATTGTTTTAGGAATTATTAAAAATCAATTATGGAATTTATTTTTTAGGAATTAATTTAAATTATAAATAAATTTTATTTTTTTGAAATATTTTAATTATATATTTATTATAAAATATAAGTGATCCTATGACTTTTTATGAAGTCAAATTAAGTTTTTATAAGCATTTCAAACCTGTTATTACAAACAAAACTCATATTTTTTAAATAATTACTGATTTTATTTTAAAAGTATGAATTTATATATATTTTAAATTATTTTAATAAAATTAATATTATTGTTTAATCGTAATATATAAATATTCCAATGGTGAATTTTTGATAATTTTGTGAGTGAGTCGAATTTTCCGGTAAAATCTAAATACTGTATAAATATGATCTCTGTAATATGACATAATAATAAACCAAATGTTATGTAATAAATACTACAAAAGGAATACATGCCCAAATATATTGTTTATTTTAAATAATGTTGTTTTAGGAATATTTAATTTGTTTTCTAAAACCATTATAAATTCATCAAATCTTGTGATCTTTATATCAGTTCTTTAAGAGTGTGACTCGCCTACACATAATTAAGAGAATTATTTTATTATATTAAGACCATGAATAATAAAATAATTATAAAATTTCTAATTTTCCAAAAACCATGTAATGCATAGTGGATTTTTTATTTTGTTATATAATGTCCAAAACCTAAGTAATAAATAATTCCCATGCTTTTCCAATATAAACACACTATTACTGACATTTATATTCACTCAAAATATTTGATGAACATACCTAATCAAACATTTACTCTCTAGATTCATCATAATGTTCCCCATGATCTCAATAATCCCCTCCCAAAATTATGGAGTCACAAACACGAGTAATGGATTTCTCTCTTTTCATTTCAATCCATGAACCTCTTTTATGTTATGTCTTTTAATTTCAAGTTGTTCATGTTTGGGTATGTCCATCCATATCCTAATTACTATCCACTTTATTTATATATGGTTCGAAATCCATTTTACTCCAATTAATAACTCTCATGAAGTTTTATGTACATTTGTTACCATGAAGAAATTCACTTCGTGATCATAAACATCCCTACTTTATTATACTTTCATTATTATCTTATGCCTCCCATTTCAAATTACTAATGTCGGGACATCACATTACTTGGACCTATTACTATGCATTTTATGTTCAAATGATGGGAGTCCCATTTGCGTCTGATGAACCCATTTTATGAATATTATGTGATACCATCATGCCTCAAAAATTTCAACAATGTTTTTCTGGCCATAAATTTTTTTAGTTTTTACTGTACCCATTTCTTATCTGGGGTGGTCACCTTTATACACATATAGTTTTTGGATTGGGAATTAATTTGTTGTATTACCCACTAAATATTCCTGAAATCAAATTTCAGGATAAATCAATCAGTATAATATGTTATATGTGGAACACATAATCTTGAGAAAGAAATTAATGTGACGAGTGAACTAGGAATTATAAATTGTTTCAATGAATTCGGTAATGTTTAGTCTCCTGGGCTGACATGTCTAGATAAGGAGTGGACCTGATTATTTAATGTGATATTTTCCACCAATATATATTGTAAGTTTATACCATACATTAATAAAATCCATGGATGTTTAGAAGAATATTATAGAAGTTTTTATTTATGTTGATATATCCCATGTTAAATATGTTATTCTACGTATCTAATTCCAAAATAAAATTTACCTCATATTTGTTTTGGGTTTTATTATGTGTAATTTTATCTAAAAAATCATGAATTAATGTGAAATCTAGAATAGTTTTTCATAAAGGGTTATTTCATTTGATAAGTAAGGTTAAAAAAGGGAGATACATATTCATAATATGAGAACACGAGTATAAATATGTGAGTATAACTTCTGGAACCAATTCCATGCAAATCTAATATCATAATATTGAGTCATGGAATATATATTTTTAGTTTACAATAAATCAATCATAAGGTAAAAAAAATATCCTTATCCATGAGATAAAAACATTGAAATAAGAAATTTAATTTCCTCATACACATAATTATAGAAAATATAATACGAGGTTATCAACCAATAAATTAATAACATGTTAGGAATTACCTAATAATTTGTGTACCTATGTTAGGCTTGGGACATCCTCTAGTGTACAATATTGTTTTGTTTTTGAGATAACCTTTAAATTTCCCTCTTATTTTTGGGATGGGGTAATCTGATATGTGCACTCTTACATCATGTCACATCCATGATTTTATTTTGAGGTATTTTTCTGGTTACATTTTCCTTATCGTTGAATTTGGGATTCCCTGTTAGTTTTTTAGTGAAAAAAGATATTCTTGGACAAGACATTAGGTGACACACGAATGGTGCATGGTCAGTAGAATGCATGTTCTAGCCCAGGAGAGACTCTTCACCTTAGATAGTATAACTGTCTAGGCTGCATAGCCCGCCGTATGTGTGTGCAGATAATCATGCACCAATGTGAGAGGTTATTTCTAAGGTTGAAGTTCTATAACACAGTTGTGCGGATTCCCCAATAAAACCATGCTGCCAATTTTTGTTAAGGTCAAAGGTGTCAAACAGTTACCACATGGTTGGGAAAACCGTATGACTTAACTATGTGGAATATCTACATAATTAAAAATGAAGATTTTAAATTTATATCCTTCATCCATTTAACACCAATTCACCCAGTTCATCAACACGTGGGATTTTTATTACTATGTGACCTTCCCTTCCTGCCTTTCTCCCTTAGTCATTCTAATATTCAGTGGTTTTAGTGTGGTATCTTCAAGAATCATCAATTAAGTCCCTCCATTTTTGGTTTCATTCTTTTTCTAAGGTATTTATTTCCTCCTTCATGGATTCATCCTTCTCTAGTGGTTTGGACTCCAAAAATGGGTTGAATCATGGTTCCTTGATTCTAATCATGGAGTATATAGTCTGATATAACCTTTATAGGGTCCCCATGAAGTGCAGTTTTGGTTTTCCACGCACTAATAGAAAAACATACTATGTCCATGGACTTATAGCCACGGTTTTTAAACTGTGGCAACATGTTGATATGACCATAGTCATGTGGACTATATCCATTGTTTTAAAACCATGAATATATTTATTTTTTCATGGATTGTACCCACGGTTGTCAAAATCATTCATATATCCCACATCTATATCCATCGTTATGTGGCCCATAGCCATAGTTTTGAAAATAATCGATGTAGTCCTTTTTTCGAAGGGTTATAGCCACCATATTCAAAACTATGGCTATATGTCTCCCACCCTTGCATGGGAGAAACAATTCCCTACCAAAAAATGGCATGAAAGACCATTTCCATAGTTTTTAGGATATTCCCATGTTTTTTAATAATATATAAAACATATTATATATATATATATATACAAACACAAATCCATGGTGGTGTAGTGGTTTGGGCGCTAAAATGTGAAGGGAAGGTTCTGGGATCAAATCAGTCTAGGAAGACATTATTTTTAGGTTATTTCCATGATTTCCTTGGTATATATTCACAGATACAATAGTGACAATAAGTCACCTATTTCCATGGTAAACATTTTGGCCATATGTGAACTGCCATAGTTGATAATGAAATCACCTATTCCCATGGTTGAAATCGTGGCCATAGGTCCAAACTTATTTCCACGGAGATAGTGCCCACGGTTTGGAAAAATTGTGGTCATAGCCTAGGTCCATGGTTTTGGGCATTATTTCCATGTTTTTGAATCGTGGAAATAGACCAATTTTCTAGTTTTGGCCTGATTATGAATGTTTCCAAGCATGAGGTATGTGATTCCATTTTTTATCATTAATATATGATATCTCTATGATTTATTTATTTCTTAAATATTTTCTATGTATTTTTTTTGTTCAAAATATTGTTTCAAATGGTTTCCAGGTGTGTATAAGCTAAAGATTATTTTCCAAATATAATTTGTTATATTTATGGTGTTCGTTATTTATTGTGTCTTATAACGTGTTCCATGAATTTTTTAAGTGGTATGATGCATGTTTTTAATTATCTTTGGTTTTTGTAGGAATTTAAAAGTTGATTTTTCTATGATAAACAGTGTTTTCTACTATGTATTCCTATTTCTTGGTGTGAATATGTGGAAGTGGTGATCTATGTGACATGTGAAATAGATATTGAGCGCAATGGGAATTTTATGTATCTATGTGGTGGACTAGGACTATTACACCAGTTAGAATGGTGGGGATGATTAAAAGTTTCTTCTAAAGGAATGAAGCTACAAAAACAGCTAAAAATTTGATTATTAGAGACCATTGGACCTTAGGATGTGATCCCTTCTAGTGGATCATGCAAGAGGATGTTGTGGGATGTGTTTTTATACCAATTATAATTGTATTCGGATGATCTGAGGATCCCACTAGTTCTAGAACCTTTGAGGGTTAATTGTGGTTCTCTTATGATGTTGAAATTACCATTGGGATATGTTTAACCTTACATCCATGTTTATTTCAATGGATTATTCTATTTAAAATGTGTTCTATAAAAAAATTGACTAAATTTTTTTCAATAACATTCTTAAAACATGAAAGATACTTTATCTTCTAATGTTATAAAATTGAATATTTCTTTGGGTGGAATCCTATTTGAGATTGGATCATAGCCTACCTACACACTCAGTTGTATTTATAAATTGTTATTTTTGATCTAAGTAATGTAAATAAATATCATGGTGCTGATGGTGGATCTGGTTATCAGTTGACTGTTTCATTAGGTGTTGTTGGAGGTGGAATAGGGGGTATGGCCCTCTTATTTCATGGATGTTAGATTGTGTTGTCGGTTACCCTCCTTGTTATGTTATTTTTTCACTATTTAATATTTAAAATTTTTAAAATAGGATACTTGTATCCAATTCATACATGTTTAAGATTCATTATGTGATGTTTGATTCATTTGAATGGTTTATGGTTTCTTCCATGGTTGAAATCATTCCAAAAAATGTGAAATTTTGATACACAAAAACTATATTCCAGCCTGTGGAGATCAGGAAATCCGTTTGAGCCATGCCACTAGTCAGGCCGGGTGTTGGATTGGTGGAAATCCTAGGATATTTCATGATAAAAGGAAATCGAATAGGCTTATCCCTTTCAATTGGTCATGTTATTTGGGAGAATCTAGATAGATATGATCTAGGACCCTAAGGGCATGAGTTTATTATTGTGATTATGGTGTCTAGCCATGAGACCTCATGAATGACCATGAATTACCATGTGGTGTTGGGGATCAGTTTAATTTCTCATCGAATTGAGACATATAGGTCATAGACTATGCAAGGACTCCAGGTGGGGGAGACATGGCTGGACTTATGATTGTGCTTTTTTTTGGCTTTGGTGTTAATTTATCATGATGCTTAAATGTTAAAGTTTCTATAAAATTTTCAGAATTGTGTATTGATTTATATCTCTTATTTTTTGATTGATATAGAAAGATTCCTCCCCATAGAAACCATGTGCAACCACAAGAATACACCGAAAAGAGTTCTACCACACTAATTGATGAGAGAATTGTGGGAAAATGGTTTGGTTTTTCTATATCCTATGTAAGATAGTGGGAATTGGTGCTCCTCTTGTTAAAAATGCTAAATAGGGTCTAGAAAATGGCAATGATTGGGATTTCCTCATGAAAAACATCCTACCTTTTGGGAATCATGAATACCCTTGTGATAAAATAGTGGATTGGGAAAATATCGAAGATGTTTCATTTCTAGGACACTCTGGAGGCCGTTAAGGTAAAATGTGGTTTGATCTTATTGGAATGTTCTAGTTAGAGGTGGTAGGGATCAGTGGTTCAAGCCAGAAATAATCAGAAGATGGGTTGTATGGACTTCATGGTTTTTTTGTAATGAACATTACATCCCAGATACGTTGTCCTTTACAAAAACACAATATTTTTTGGATCTCGACAATGGGGATCGAATTATGATGTATTAAACCAAAAAATTTACCAGGTTAGATTGGTTTTCACCAAAGGTAGTTTTGGTAAAAATATTTCTGCACATCAACCATTTCAATCTGAGATTTTGAATGTTTCATGATAATGTGGAAATGAAAATATATTTGGAAAATAACCTTTAAAATGGATTGGATAAATATGAGATCACCTTATAAATCTTATATTCTACTAAAGATTTCATCTTAGTGATTAAGAGTTCTAATTACCACCATTAGATAAAAAAAGGTTAGCAAGTAGCCAGCCATAGGATGAATTAACCACAACTCTAGTGGGACCACAAGTCAACCATGCTAATTGGAATATGCCTATGTTGACCAGTGTAATAGTGGCGAACCATAACTCCAAAAATACAAAGGTCGGTTCCATGTATAGGGCTTGTGGTGCGGATGACCATGGGCATGCATGTGTAGGTTGCCCAAAGCCAATTGGGTGGAAGAATTATAGATGGCACGAGTGCTGAACCCATTGTCGGCTTGAACCAAAGGCAACCATGGAATGTATTTTCTACCGGAGGAGAAGAGTAGTAGGAGATTTAAATGGGAAAAAAGTATTCTGCATGATCAAATTAGGGTATTTTGATCAAACTACCCAATGATCTGTGTCATATGATCATGCCTTCCAACAATCCTCGTTGTCTGTCTCAATCTCAGAGATCATAAGTTTGAATAAAATGATCCCATCTATCACATTACCTTCGTCTTCAAACTCTTGATTGGTTGCCTCTCACCGACATTGTTTATTTGTCACAACGACCCAATGATTGTCAAATGATCATGCAGTGATCACTAGGGTTTCCACTTCCATCCCTTTGTTGATAACATGAAGACATATGAACCCAATATAATCCACTATAAGAACCAACTGTGTATGCTAGTGGCTTTCTAATGTTCCCCCTATAGTAGTCAAGGGTGTCCCATGATTACTCTTTGATCATGATACTCAACTAATGACTAAGGATGAAGGTGTGACAAGTTTGTTTACGAATGTAAGACCTTTTAACCTCTATGTGTTTTCATCCTATTTAACTTATATGTTTCAGGGTTATGTGATGCAATGAAGGTAAATAGATGTGTCTCATGATCATATGAAAGGACCATGTAATGTTGTTAATGAAGATCATGTGATGAGATCTTCACCACATTACCTAGTTCACACACCACTAATTCCATGAAAATTGGTAGGTGGTTCGGCCTCAATAATCCTATATAAACCCGCTCCCATTCTGAAAAATGAACCCAACCAATAGAGAAGGAAAGGAGCACCAGAAAGAAAGGGGCAGCAGAGTGAAACAATGGAGGAATAGAGTCACTCGTCACCACCATCATGGAAGACATTCATGTTATAAAAGAGATTCCTCCCATTAGAATGTAATATAGTATTTATTTCGTAGAACTCATCATGTGGTCTTCATATGATCATATCATCATATACCAGACCCCTATGAAATCTCGCGGAATCATCCTCAAGGTCTCCCATGACATCACGTGATTGAATGAGCTATGGAACCTCATGATACATGTGAAAAATAGATGTTTAAGGAACGAGGAACCCATTCAAGTGCATGTGGATATGTTCTATTGAAATATAAAAATAGTCTCATAAATACTGTGAGTATCATTATCTTATGAAGAAATCAGGAGGCCCTCGAACACAACATCTTGACTGGTGGTCACTCTACGAATGTATGTGGCTTGATGGAGAAAATCAATCCATGACCCACTGTTAAGGACATGTGAATTGCATTAATATGAGTTCCATATAGTCTCATGAACCCTCAATCATGCGGGATTTCATCCCTAGATTTCAATGATCAAGTCATATAGTCCTTGATATGGGTGTCCTGCATATCTGGTTCCCTCATTCACCATTTTACACAAGACCACCCCATCATTTTTTGTCTTTATTTTTTCAGTATATGGTACCCTAATGAGGAGTCCCACTCTTGATCAAAGAATCCATATTAACACCCCTTTATGGTCATGTGATCTATGGGGAACAATCATTTGATTCTATAGGAGAACCAGTATGAAGGAAAATCACAACTATAAAGACTAGGACACAACCCATTTATTTGTTTGTAGGGTCCTTCATGTGATCCTTTAGATTTCATGATATTTCATGATTGATCAGGTGATCATGTGTCTTATAAATGATGATTAAGAATGATCCCATTCTCTATAAGGTGCTAAGAGGATACACTCCAAGTTTCTCTATGGGCCTTCATGCTTAAAATTATCTCCCAATATGTCATGCACCCTTGAAATGAATGGAATTCCATAACCCATAAGTATGGAGGCTTTGGTACCCATCCCCTATTGCATCATAATAGGGAATATTAAGAGACCCCATTTTGAGGGCATGTGATTCAAATGGGGTCTTACTTTAGGAAGGATATTTCATAAAAAACTTAGTCAAGTGAGAAGAATTTTCCCTCGTAAAATCGGCATACATCTATAAAAATTGGCTACCTTGATGTCAGGGATCCATTTAGACACCCATGTAATAAATACAAACATTGAAGTTATGTGAACAAGGGGCCATTCACCCCTCACATATCAATTCATTCATTTACCCATGAATTTGTAGGCTTCGATATATAACCCCCATGTATCTCCCCCAGTCTGATCATAAGACCATGACTAAAGACATGTGATTGTGTGAGTGGACAAGCATCATATTTCACTTTTATACAAGGTTTCATCATACTTCTATGTGGTCGTCAAACACCCAAGAGTCCTTGGGAATCCTCTTTTGATATACATGCATCCCTCCTTTTATGAAAATATTTTCTATATGGACTTAATGCATAACCCCTTTTGATGAATACATGAAAAATATAAATGGATGCAGGACATTAATCATATCCGCGAGACACCACTATGTGAAGAGTTCAAGGGCTTGTCATACATAAACCCTTCAATGGTATCACAATGTCCATAGGTAACCATGGAAATTCCATGGTAATCATATTTTTATCCTCAGACAAGATGGAAAGGTCTCTGGACACCCCATTATCATGTCCCCATGATAACTTGAAGACCCATAGGTCAATCCAAATTGATTAAGCAACACCCACATGACACATTCTTATTGTCACAATGAACAGTCTTGAAAAGATTGGATGATTTTGTGAAGGATTAATTTATGTGATAGAAGGATCAGGTGATTTTCCTTAAACATGTCCATATTCACATTTGGTAGCTTGAGAACAAGACCCCAGACTTGTCATCTTCACCACATGGAAGTCCTCGGGGAATGACCAGGTATCCACGTGGCACTTCAAAGATTAGAAGATAGATCTTTCCTCTAAATGCTCGAACCCTCTTCATATGAACCATATTGGTCAAGTGATGCATCAGTTAAAAATGAGTAAAATCATATTAATTACTTGTTAAATCTTTCATGACTCTTTACCTTTTTAATAAAATAATGGAGATTAAAATGGAAAATGTGAGAGGTTTTCACGGTCACTAAAAGACACACGATGAGCCCAAGACTCCACAACACGGCTCTGAAAGGCCTCCTGACAATTTGGTCATACATGTCTGCACTGATCAGGTGAAAAAAACCTAGGTAAGGCAATCGATCATCCACAAATTACTAGACATGGAAACATTGATCAGGTAAAAACTATTTTCCATGAAATCTCTAATCAGGAGAAAATATCCTAACATTCCATTTGATCATGTGAAAGACACATGAAATGACCACTCTAGTCAATTAAATCACCTCAGGATATGTCCTCCTTGATCAGGTGAAGACACCCGACACGTGTACATTGATCATGCACGACTCCCCAAACATGTTAGATTTGGTCTTGCGAAGCTTATTCGACATGAATTAACTACCTATATGAAGACATCCAAGGTATGATAATTCATCAAGATGATACCCTTGTATGTGTTTTCCGCATCATATTGGTGTCCCAACATATCAGGAATGTAATCAAGACTTGACTAGTAGATGAATAACACATGTCAAGAAAATCCTCTAGGACATTCCAATATTGTCCAACATACCTACTTGGACTCACACCATGTGGACCCTACCTAATAATCTGTATCCATATCACCTATATGAAGTGATGGTACCTTGATAAGTCGGGGACATGCACTTGTTGAGTCAATAAGGTTTTCCTTATGACTTTTCCATTCCTTCTTGTTTTGAAAATCACAAACACCTTATCTTTAAGGAAAATTGCTTTTATAAGGAAAATTGCTTTCTTAAGGAAAATCGATTTTATAAGGAAAAATGCTTTCTTAAGAAAATCGCTTTTGTAAGGAAAAATGCTTTCTTAAGGAAAATTGCTTTTATAAGGAAAATTGCTGTCTTAAGGAAAATCGCTTTTATAAGGAAAATTATCCTTATCATATTTTCATTCATATTTTTCTTAAGTATGAGATTCGGATTCGTTTTCTCGGAGTCATTAAAACTTTGATATAAAAGCATTCTGTTTTAGGATTCGGTTCTGGACAAGAACTATAAGGAAGTTTCATTCCGAATTCCGGATATGAATTCTGACTAAGATCTATTCCAGATTCAGGATATGAATTCTGAAGAAGAATTCTCTTTACGAATTCTAATGAAGAAATCCCATTCATAATTTCTCAGTACGAATTCTGAAGAAGAATTCTCATTACGAATTCTGAAGAAGAATTCTCATTACGAATTCTAATGAAGAAATCTCATTCCGAATTCTCATTACGAATTCTGAAGAAGAATTATCATTACGAATTCTGAAGAAGAATTCTCATTAAGAATTCTAATGAAGAAATCTCATTCCGAATTATCATTACGAATTCTGATAAATAATTCTCATTACGAATTCTGATGACGAATTCTCATTACGAATTCTGATGATGAATTCTCATTACGAATTCTGATGACGAATTCTCATTACGAACTCTGATGATGAATTCTCATTACGATTTCTGATGACGAATTCCTATTCCGAATTCTCATTCCGAATTCACCTATTAAACAGAATCTGATTATCATTGTTTTATACACTCTGAATTTATTCACTCCGAACCTTCACTCCGAAATTTCTATTCCGAACCTTTATGTTAGAGTTTAAAACGATGTCGTACATTCTGTTACACTTGTTTTGTTATAAAACGATGTCATCCATTTTGTTATGAACTAACCGTTGTCCAAGTGACACGTGTACAGGTCCCTCCGAACTTTAAGGAAAATATGACCGTTGGAGAAGGAGCCGACCTTACCTATAAATAGGAGCTCATTTGAAAGAGCTCGGTGCTGTTGGAAAAACAACTGAGTTTTGTGCTTACATGCTGTTGAAGTGATTTCTAGAGAGAGAGTCTCTTATTAACTCTCAAAGCTTCGTGCAACTCCGAATGTTGGTGATTACATTCGAGGTCTTCCGGGGATAGGAAGACAGAGGTGCCGACTACCTTAAAGATCGAGGGATTTCTTGCTGAGAAAGACAGAGGTGCCGACTACCTTAAAGATCAAGGGCTTTCTTGCTGAGAAAGACAGAGGTTGCCAACTACCTTGATGTTGAGGGCTTGCGGGGATAGCAAGACAGAGACTCCGATCTTCGTATCGAGGGCTTACCCTAGTGTGGGTAAGACAGACTTGCTTAAAAGTATAAATCAAGGTACCTTTATCCAAGGTTGTTGGATACCCTTCTCTTTGGGTTAAAAGACTATTATCTTGTTACTAGTAGTTTTACTACTTGTCTTTATTCCGCTGCAATTTGTATCTTAAGGAATGTATAACTTTCTTATACTTCCTTACTTACTCTGATTAGTTTAGATTCTATACGCTTTAAGGTAGAATCTCATATTGTAACTTTTGTTAAGTTTCAATTTCCGGAATCATATTTCCGGAATCTACTTTTGGAATCTCTTTCCAAGTTTATTTTGGTGTTAGAGGTGTTGTGAATTTACTTAGTTTAACTTTGTTAAACTTAGCCCTTTCCTTTTCTTAAGGAAACTCTAGTTATTCATAACTAACTTTAAAGGTTCCAAAGTAATTTTTAAAGTATACAATTCACCCCCCTCTTGTATATTGAGCATCTCATATTATATTTCGATCCTACAATTGGTATCAGAGGTTGGAAACCTCTTACTCTATACCATTCTTACATTTGGTATCAGATCCAAGGTTACTGAAATACTTGTACTCACATACAAGTTTTTCTTGCTCATTTTTCTATTCCGAACATTGTCATTCCGGATTATCCATTCCGATCTTTTCCCATTCTGAACCTTGTTATTACGATTCAAAGCTACTAACAAGTTTGTGTGCAAAGTTTCTTTTAGTATGGCAGGAATTAATGTTGGATCAATTGACAATCTGAATCCTACAAGGCCACCAATATTCGATGGTAATGATTATGAGTACTGGAGAGATCGTATGACAACTTTTGTTATCAATACTGGAGTAGACAACTTTGTGATGCTTACTGGTGATTATAAAATTCCTGACAAGGAAGTCAGAACCTTTACTAACCAGGAAAAGCAAGAATATCAACTTAACTATAAGGTACACAATACTTTACTATGTTCAATGACTAGAAATATATATAGCCAAATTTCTTCTTGTGAAGCAGCTAATTGTATATGGAAGAAATTAGAGGTTACACATTTTGGGACTTCTAAGGTGATTGAGACTAGAAGAGCTATGCTTAGAGCTGAATATCAAGGTTTCAATTTTCCTTATGGAGAACCTATCTGTAAAGTTCAACAAAGATTTATGACAATTGTCAACAGTCTACAATCTATGGGAGAAAAAGGTTTAGATGATGAAGCTCTTGTGGACAAGATAATTGACATTATGCCCAATGAGTGGGAATCCAAGAGAACAGCTATAGATGAGAACAGGAAGGTTACTCAAATTACTCTTGATGAATTATTTGGAGCACTTCTACAACATGAGACCAGAATGAAGAGAGATGCTGAAAACATAAAGAAGAAGAATGGAAATGGTACTGTTGCTTTTACTACAACTTCAAATCAAATGAAAGCTAAGACTCCTGAGAGAGTAACGAGATCCAAGTCTAAGAAAGTCTTTTTCCAATCCGAATCTAGTGAGAGTGAAGTTTCAGAAAATGAATTAGCCAATCTTTCTCGAAGGATGAAAAAGATAGCTGGACAGAGAAACTTTCAATCCAACTATAAGAAGAAGGACAGGAAAGATAAGAAAGATGGAGAAGTTACTTTTTACGAATGTAAAAGAGCTGGACATATTAGACCAGATTGCCCTATGCTCAAAAAGAAAGAAAGGAGGGAAAGACATTCAGACAGGAACAGGAAGAAGTATTATAAAGCTAAAGCTAAGAAAGTTCTGAAAGCTAATGACACCTGGAGTGCCAGTGGTGGTGACTCTTCAGATGAATCTTCTGAATATGAATCTTCAGGACAGAAGATTCTTGGTCTTATAGCCAAATTACCTATTGATAATCATTGTATTATGGCTAAGGTAAGAAATGCTGAATCTTTGACCAATGTTTCTTTAAATCCTAATGATAGTAAGTATTATAACTCTTCTAATGAAGAATCATCTTCTGATGAGGAAAATACTTTACCTACTTTTGAAGAAGTCTCTAGATTTGCTGAACTTCTTGAGATTGAGAATTCCAAACTCAACAAGAAACTTGATAAGGCAAATTCTAGGAATTCTATTCTTACTAAAGAGATATCAGATCTTTCTAAAGATCTTGATAAGAAAAATGCTGATTTTGAAAGTATTTCAAAAAATCTTGAGGAAGTATGTTCTGAGATGAACAAACTTTCTAATGAATTAGAAAAAGTAATTTCTAATAAAAATGTTTTCGAGCCTAACTCTAGTTCTAAAACTAATGATTTTGAGGATAAAAACTTGGTTGTAAAACTCAAGTCCGAAATTTTTTCCTTAAAGAAGTGTTTATCAAACTTTACCCATGGTAAAGAAAATTTTGATAAGATGTATTCTCAAATACGACCTTTAAGAAATATATCCGGATTTGGTTATACCCATGCAAAACCAGTTTTCAGTAACAATTATTTTGTTCCTCAAAGTGCCCCATTATGCACCAAATGTCAATGTGGTGGTCACTGGGCAAAAAAATTTTCCTTAAACAAAACCCAATCTTTAGGTTTTCATAAATCTTACTTTTCTAAGAAAATGTGGATACCTAAAATTTTATTGTCTGGAAATCTCGGATCCAAACAAGTTTGGATTCCGAAAATCTAACTTTGTTCTTAATTTCAGGAAAATAAAGAATGTTCCAGCAACAATATTTGGTACATGGATAGTGTATGTTCCCGGCACATGACTGGTAACAAAAGCTTTTTTGAAAAGATTATCAAAACGAAAGGAGGAAAGGTAACTTTCGGAGACAATGCTAAGGGAGAGATTGTTGGTATTGGTAATATTGTTCTTTTAGGTAAAACCTTGATTTCAAATGTTCTTTTTGTTAAAGGTCTTAAGCACAACCTCATTAGCATAAGTCAGTTATGTGATGAAGGTTACCTTGTGAATTTTAGGAATGATAAATGCTTAGTTCATAATTCCATGGAAGAATTTATTCTCTCAGCCAATAGGCAAGAGAATGTTTACACCTTAAACTTAGAAGACCTAAGAAGCCAAGATTTACCTTGCCTAAGTGCAATGGAAGATCATTCTTGGTTATGGCATAGAAGATTAGGACACTGTAATCTTAGGAACCTATGTAAACTCTCTAAGAAGAAACTAGTTAAGGATCTACCGGAACTTAGATTTGATTCTTCTAAAGTTTGTGATCCTTGTCAATATGGCAAGCAACATAAATCTAGTTTTAAGTCAATCGGTGAAGTCTCAACAACTGATGCATTACAGTTGGTGCACATGGATCTTTTTGGTCCAACACAAACTGGAAGCATTGGAGGAAAATACTATGTGTTTGTTCTAGTTGATGATTACACTAGATTTACTTGGGTCTATTTTCTAGCAAGGAAATCTGAAGCTTTTTCTTATTTCAAAAGTTTTAGAGCTCAAGTTAAAAATGAGAAAAACCTTCCATTGAAAACTATTCATAGTGATCATGGAGGAGAATTCCAAAATTCTGATTTTGAAACATTTTGTAGTAAGAAAGGTATTACTCACAATTTTTCAGCACCTAGAACTCCTCAACAGAATGGTGTAGTTGAAAGAAGAAATAGAATTCTTCAAGAGATAACTAGAACAATGTTGAGTGAATATTCTATTGCTAGACATTTCTGGGCTGAAGCTGTAAGTACTTCTTGTTATACTATAAATCGAGTTTTGATGAGACCTTTTCTTAATAAAACTCCTTATGAGTTATGGAATGGTAGAAAACCAAGACTTTCCTACTTCAAGGTTTTTGGTTGCAAAGTATTCATTTTGAATACTAAAGATAACTTACAGAAATTCGCACCAAAATCAGATGAAGGAATTTTCTTAGGTTATTCCACAATCTCTAAGGCTTATAGAGTTTTTAATAAAAACAGTTGTGCTGTTGAGGAAACAGCACATGTAAAATTTGATGAGTCTGATCCTTTTGTTTTTAAAACCTCCCAACCTACATCTTCGGATGTGTTTTCAAAAACTGATTGTCAACCTTTGATAGAAGAACCTTCTGATAAGGAAATTGTTCTAGAAGATACTTCTGAAACATTTACCCCAGAAGACATTCTACCTTATGTTGATGAACAGGTTTTACAAAACCCAAATCAGGCATTTCTTAAGAATCTTCCCAGTGATAGTATCATTGGTGATGTAAATCAACCTATAAGGACTAGAAGTTCCTTAAGAAATGAAGTAGAACATCTAGCATTTCTTTCCCAATTAGAGCCTAAAAGCACTGATGAAGCTTTAGGTGATGATGATTGGATCAATGCAATGCAAGATGAACTAAATTAATTCGAAAGGAATAAATTCTGGACCTTGGTTGAAAGACCTAAGGAAACATCTGTTATTGGAGTAAAATGGGTTTTCAGAAATAAATGTGATGAAAATGGAGTCATAGTTAGAAATAAAGCTAGACTTGTTGCTAAAGGCTATAATCAGCAAGAAGGAATAGACTATGAAGAAACCTATGCTCCAGTAGCTAGACTTGAATCTATCCGCATTCTACTTGACTTTGCAGCATTCTTTAATTTCAAACTTTTCCAAATGGACGTGAAATGTGCTTTTCTTAACGGTTATGTTCAATAGGAAGTTTTTGTTGAACAACCTCCTGGCTTTGAAGATACAAAACATCCAGATCATGTTTTTAGACTTACCAAAGCTTTGTATGGCCTTAAACAAGCCCCACGAGCATGGTATGATAGACTTACTGGATTTTTGCTTCAAAATAACTATGTTAAGGGAAATGAAGATCCAACTCTTTTTATAAAGAAAGATAAGAAAATTGTTTTGATTGTTCAAATTTATGTTGATGAAATTATATTTGGTTCAACTCAGCAATCTTTGACTGACTCTTTTGCTAGTCTAATGAAATCTGAGTTTGAAATGAGTATGATGGGTGAGTTAACATTTTTTCTTGGTTTTCAAATTTCTCAAAAACCAGAAGGAACCTACATATCTCAACATAAGTATATTAAAGATCTTATTAAAAAGTATGGTTATGACAACACTAAGAGTATAAGTACTCCTATTGGTACCTCAAAATCTTTAGATCTTGATGAAGCTGGGAAACCAGTAGATCAAACATCTTTTAGAGGTATGATTGGAAGTCTACTTTACTTAACAGCTAGTCGACCAGACTTAATGTTTTCAGTATGCTTATGTGCAAGATATCAATCCAATCCTAAGGAATCTCACTTTAAGGCAGTTAAAATAATTTTTCGCTACCTTAAGCGAACCATGGATCTAGGATTATTTTATACTTCTGGAAATGATTTTGTTCTAAAAAGCTTTTCTGATGCTGACTTTGGTGGATGTAGAATGGATAGGAAGAGTACATCCGGAACATGTCATTTCTTAGGAGATTCATTAGTTTATTGGTCCTGCAAAAAGCAACATTCTGTAGCACTCTCCACTGCTGAAGCCGAATATGTAGCAGCTGGAAGTTGTTGTGCACAAGTGTTGTGGATGCAACACACACTCACAGACTATGGCTTGAGTTTTACTAAAACTCAAATTTTGTGTGATAACACAAGTGCCATTTCCCTAAGTAAAAACCCTGCACATCACTCTCGTGCAAAACACATAGATATTAGGAATCACTTTCTTAGGGATCACACACTCAAAGGAGATATTATTCTTCAGTTTATCGGAACGCAAGATCAACTTGCTGATATTTTCACAAAATCTTTGCCTTCTGATAGATTTGAATATATTAAACAGAAGTTAGGAATGATAACCGTAAGGTAATCTTCCTTAATTAACTTTCTGTTGAAAAAAACTCCTTACAGTAATAAACTCCTTTTTATAGGGGGAGTACATCTGATTGTTTGGTTAACAAAGTTTTTCAAAATTTGTTTTCAAACTTTTCGGAATGAAAATTTCCGGAATGGAACTTCCGGATCTACAATTTTATAGATTGGACATTTTTGAACAGAAAACTTCTGGAATGGAAGTATTCATGTTGAAAATTTCCGGAATGACAGTTTCGTACTGGAAGTTTCATAAAGGGATTTTCATACCAAATTCTTCAAAATGTATTTTTCGTACTAAATTATTCATACTGATTTTCTTCTTAAGATTGTTTTTTCTATTATGTTTTTCGTATTTACATTTTCGTATTGAGTTTTTCGTATTCAGTTTTTCGTAATGAGTTTTTCGTAGTCATCTTTATATTACCCATTACGAATAACTTTCCTAAGCTAATCCGAAAGGTATGATTTCCTTACTGAAGATTTCGTAATCATATTTTACTTGCTAGAAATTTCTTAAAGTTTGTTTTCGGTTTTTGGATTTCTTAATTCTTTACTTTAATAAAAACCTCAAAAAGATCGGATTCAAGCTCTCAACTGTCAGATTTGATCTCAGATCATTCTGGAGATGTGCTCAAACAAGTAGATGAATATAAAGGAACTCCTTCGGAACACCGCTCGCTCCGAACATCTGAAGCTCAATCTTCAAAGCTTGTTACTCCGACAATGGAAGAAGAGAAAGGCGAAGAAGAAGTTTCTTGTCTGAGAGAAGAAGAACATCTTTCACTTGATGCTTCTCAGAGGGAAAATGTAGAAGTTGCTGATGAGGAAGATTATATTGTTCAAGTCTCTGATAGCGAGAAGAAATCTCCGGAACAGGTTTCTATTCCGGAAAAAGATAAGGGGAAACAAATTCTTGCTGATAGCCCGAGTTCAGAAAAGAAGATGAGGAAGGAAGCTTGTAGTTCTTAGAAGAGGAAGTTGAAGCTTATTGAGGAAGAAAATTCTCCTAGCAAGATTTCAGATTCGGAGTCATCTTCGTTGGGGCATGATTTTGTTGTCCAGTCTATGAAGAAGTTGGTGGGAACCATTCCAACCTTCTCAAGCATTGACTCTAGATGCCAGATGCTTCAACATGCGCTGAATCAGAAAACCGACTCCGTATCAATGGTTATGGATAAATGTGTTGAGATTGAAGCCCAGATCAAAAATTTCTTCATTGGTTACGAAGCACATAAAAGATCATGCAAGAGGATGACAAGCTGGTCTAAGAAAACTGTGGAAGAGATGAGGTTGCTGGATGAGTTTCAGGATAATGTTAAGGATGCATTTGAAACCGAGGACAAGAAGATTAAAGAGCTGACTGCATCATTCGAAGAAAAATTGACAAAGGAAAAGAACTTTCGGATTCAGGAAGTGAGAGATCTGAATGGAAAGCTCAATTCCGTTAATCAAAGTTGGAAACATGAAAGGGATTATCAGATCGAGTTTGAAGAAAGGATGAAAGCTCAGGAAGAAAAGTTGAAGGCTCAGGAAGAAATCATTGAAGCTCAGTCAGCAAGAATAGTCGTATTAGAGAAGCAAGCAGAGGAAGATCACAAAGACTTAAAGAAGATCAAGACAATTCTTAAGGGGCTAATGTCGAAGGAGAAAGATCCGAAATGACCAATCCGATCTTTTTGTTGTAATTATTTTGTTACTGACATTTCAAATATAATGAGAATCGTGCTTGTTGTTTCTATTGTTGTCATTACTAATTTTTCAGGTACTTTGTTAAGTTTTTCCATTCCCTCCAATTCTTTTTGAAAATCACAAAGGGGGAGAAGGAAAAAATCCTTAAGAAAAAGAGGAAATCTAATAAGTGCTTATCAAAGGGGGAGATAGGAAAATACCCCAGGAAAAAGAACTCTAATAAGAGTTTGTTTAAGGGGGAGTTTTTCTTAAAGAAACATCACTCCGGAAATATGAATACGATCCTTAGAGTTTCAAAGCCTAAGGGGGAGTTAGTCGTATTCATCTATATTTTTAAACCAAGGGAGATATGCTTTAATGTGTCTCTTTCTTCTTAGAATAGATTTTTCGTAAGGATGTTTGTGCTTTCCAAAAAGGGGGAGATTGTTGAGTCAATAAGGTTTTCCTTATGACTTTTCCATTCCTTCTTGTTTTGAAAATCACAAACACCTTATCTTTAAGGAAAATTTCTTTTATAAGGAAAAATGCTTTCTTAAGGAAAATCGATTTTATAAGGAAAAATGCTTTCTTACGGAAAATCGCTTTTGTAAGGAAAAATGCTTTCTTAAGGAAAATTGCTTTTATAAGGAAAATTGCTTTCTTAAGGAAAATAGCTTTTATAAGGAAAATTATCCTTATCATATTTTCATTCATATTTTTCTTAAGTATGAGATTCAGATTCGTTTTCTCGGAGTCATTAAAACTTTGATATAAAAGAATTCTGTTTTAGGATTCGGTTCTGGACAAGAACTATAAGGAAGTTTCATTCCGAATTCCGGATATGAATTCTGACTAAGATCTATTCCAGATTCAGGATACGAATTCTGAAGAAGAATTCTCATTACGAATTCTAATGAAGAAATCCCATTCCGAATTTCTCAGTACGAATTTTGAAGAAGAATTCTCATTACGAATTCTGTAGAAGAATTCTCATTACGAATTCTAATGAAGAAATCTCATTCTGAATTCTCATTACGAATTCTGAAGAAGAATTCTCATTACGAATTCTGAAGAAGAATTTTCATTACGAATTCTAATGAAGAAATCTCATTCTGAATCATCATTACGAATTCTGATAAAGAATTCTCATTACGAATTCTGATGATGAATACTCATTACGAATTCTGATGATGAATTCTCATTACGAATTCTGATGACGAATTCTCATTACGAACTCTAATGATGAATTCTCATTACGATTTCTGATGACGAATTCCTATTCCGAATTCTCATTCCGAATTCACCTATTAAACAGAATCTGATTATCATTGTTTTATACACTCTGAATTTATTCACTCC
This sequence comes from Viscum album, assembly GCA_963277665.1. Lineage (NCBI taxonomy): Eukaryota > Viridiplantae > Streptophyta > Magnoliopsida > Santalales > Viscaceae > Viscum > Viscum album. The sequence goes on from OY728158.1 coordinate 1,624,228,994, forward strand.
GAACCTTCACTCCGAAATTTCTATTCCGAACCTTTATGTTAGAGTTTAAAACGATGTCGTACATTCTGTTACACTTGTTTTGTTATAAAACGATGTCGTCCATTTTTTTATAAACTAACCGTTGTCTAAGTGACACGTGTACAGGTCCCTCCGAACTTTAAGGAAAATATGACCGTTGGAGAAGGAGCCCACCTTACCTATAAATAGGAGCTCATTTGAAAGATCTCGGTGCTGTTGGAAAAACAACTGAGTTTTGTGCATACATGCTGTTGAAGTGATTTCTAGAGAGAGAGTCTCTTATTAACTCTCAAAGCTTCGTGCAACTCCGAATGTTGGTGATTACATTCAAGGGCTTCCGGGGATAGGAAGACAGAGGTTCCGACTACCTTAATGATCGAGGGCTTTCTTGCTGAGAAAGACAGAGGTTGCCAACTACCTTGAAGTTGAGGGCTTGCGGGGATAGCAAGACAGAGACTCCGATCTTCGTATTGAGGGCTTACCCTAATTTGGGTAAGACAGACTTGCTTGAAAGTATAAATCAAGGGACCTTTATCCAAGGTTGTTGGATACCCTTCTCTTTGGGTTAAAAGACTATTATCTTGTTACTAGTAGTTTTACTACTTGTCTTTATTCCGCTGCAATTTTTATCTTAAGGAAAGTATAACTTTCTTATACTTCCTTACTTACTCTGATTAGTTTAGATTCTATACGCTTTAAGGTAGAATCCCATATTGTAACTTTTGTTAAGTTTCAATTTCCAGAATCATATTTCCGGAATCTACTTTTGGAATCTCTTTCCAAGTTTAGTTCGGTGTTAGAGGTGTTGTGAATTTACTTAGTTTAACTTTGTTAAACTTAGCCCTTTCCTTTTCTTAAGGAAACTCTAGTTATTCATAACTAACTTTAAAGGTTCCAAAGGAATTTTTAAAGTATACAATTCACCCCCCCTCTTGTATATTGAGCATCTCATATTATATTTCGATCCTAAAATTGGTATCAGAGGTTGGAAACCTCTTACTCTATACCATTCTTACAGCACTCACGTGACCCTACTGACACCAAACCCTTAGGCAGACCATCCTGGTCATCACCACCTCTCTTTGATCTTATAGAGGATAAATAATGATTCAACCAAATAGGAATCCTCAGAGTGTAATCCTAGACCACAAGGGCTTCCTCAAACTATAATCCCCGAACAATGACATGAAGTGCACCAATTTGGTAGCATTAGCACGTAATCCGCAACTATTCTCATAATATAATATTACCCCAATAAATAAGTCATTCATATTGTTATAATACATCATAAAATTCTCAAAATCATGATGATGACTGTAATTTCTCTAAGGGTTATCATACACCATAACTAATAAATGGTTTGAGGGACCAAATTAACTACGAGAACTCTGATTCCCACCACAATTGGGATACGTAGGATGCCTTCCTATTAACCGATCTTCAATAGGCATCCACCTCGGTATGACACCCTTACCAATCCAATTATTACTAACATACAATATTACATCCTACCATGGGTCTACCATCCTCATTATTCCAATAGCAGAAAAGAAGAGGACTAATGTACATGTATCATTCTAGGTATAATACCTGATCATTCTCCCATGTGTGTCCATTCACCCTAATCCATCAACGGTTTGGAGATAAACTAAACTATGAAGACTCAGATTCCTGCTATATTCGAGGTTCCTAAGAAGCCTTCTTAAGGCTCAAGCTCCATATCCACCATGATATGGGTGGTCATCCCTCACAAAAGGAGACATTAATCTATAATCCCTATATGGATATTTTCTAATGTATGTTTTCAATACATCTCTATCTATTTTTTCGCACACCATGAATAGATGAAATGGGATTTGGGATTAGTTATGATTGTGCTATGAGTAATATGAGAACTCCCCAATGATGGGACCTTCACTATCAAAATGTATGTCTGATACATCACCTCACAACTCAAATGGTAAACATTCCTGAAGAAGAAATCCTTGGAAAACACAATTGCATAAGTCCCCCCTATGGCCTCTATTTTCATATCTCTCATGATGTAGTTGGACATATCATGTACTACATAGAATCTGATTCCTATATTAAATAGGCAACATACGATGAAATGTCATTGTTCGAGGATAATATTCATGTCTTTACCCTATGAAATTAAACGGCATGGACGCATCTAGTTATATGACTTTATATTATGTAAAATGAACTACATTGATTTTGATTCCTATTTTAATGAGATATGTAGGATGCCTCGTTGAGGTTCAATCCCATTTAGAAGACATCAACCTTATCCCAAGGATGTAATAAACTCTAGAGTGCTCAATCATGTCCATAGTCCAAACATATTAATTAAAAATGAGATCAATAGAGAAATCGTGATATACACATGACGACCCCAATCGATAAATTTTCACAATGAATCCCTTGAAATAAGGGAAACTATTTCTATATTGGGGTCTCTGACGGATTTCACAAAAATGAAATAAATCATTAATATAGTCCTAGAGTAAGAAACAATTCCCCCCAAAATGGTGTTATGGGACTGACCTCCCATCATCTCAACTGTCGAGAGTCCCCAAGAGTCACTATGGTTAAAAACCCAGATTTCTTCCATCCTTTAGAAATAAGTTCCATACCCTGCTACAGATGGGGTAACTATTGGGAGTTTTTGGGAAGGGTGATAGTAGAAATTCAAAAAGTAAAACACATTCCATTCCATATTACACAAAGAGATAAAAATGGTGAAGCAGATGTGAAGTCCTTTCATTGTGTCATCCCATTCATGGGTCAAAATGGATAGCTTTTCCTTGTGCTCATCTGGGAATTTTGTGTTTTTCTAATTTCACAACAAGATAGTAGAGCTGACATGTTTCTTTTAACAGTATTAAAATTCATGTAAAAAGAATGGATCACCTATTTATCATTTATCTATATAATTAATTGATCAAACATGTACTCTTATATATGATGTTACTCTGATAGGTTTTATTGTTTTCTTTTATGATAAATGTTCATGATTACTTTCATTAAGAATGAATTCCTATAACATTTCGATGGATCCTGAGAACTATAGAAAACCTACTTTGGCCTTGAGACACCAATGAACGTTATCACCAACACACTGCCTTCATTATTAGTTAGTAAATGACTTGGGATAGGCATACCACATCCATAGAACCATTTTGACTCGAGAATATTTTCATGAAATTTTTCAAAGTATTTATTCCTACCATAAAATTTTCCCCCGATATGATATGGGAGAGGAAGTGACCCTTATCACTATAATCAACTACATTGGGAAAATATCACTAGTAGGAAGAAAAATAACCTTATCTACGTCAGTGAGTAAGATGAGTTTGGTCAACATGGACACTAAATCACTCATGGTCCTCCTAGGAGGATTGTCATCCATTCTAATCACCATCGTTGATGTGCAGCTAGGGTTCCACTAGGGGTTGGTGATGGGGTTATGTCTACACTAACTATTAGGGATGTGACACCCAGCATGAGAGTCCACCTAGGGTATCTAGATAATTCAGCTCTAGAGAATTATCATATCCCGACTACAGCCAATATGAATGAGGTCATCAGTGTGTCCTAATGGTGGGACAATAAAAACATTGGACTACTACTAGTAAGAAGCCTTTGGCTTTATCTTAGCTTTCCACAGTGACTGGGGAGTCCCAGGGAACAACCCATCCCACAAGGATGGGGTAATTTTTACCTTTTGTTAACATAGGATCATCTTAATATTGGGAATTGACCCCTCAAATGTTATATCGTGCACTTCACAATAAAAAGAGATACTCCATCAATGAGGAGAACCATAATTCTTGAGTTTCGGTCAATATGATATTAGTTTGATTCAGACACTACAGATCAGACCTGGAAAAGCATACTCTGGAAGGGTGAAATTATACCCACCTAATTTCATCTAAGTCACATTGGGTTGGCATACCTTATGTCGCTAGACATAGAGCAGAAAAGATCAAAAACATCCACCAAGAATCTACATGAGGTGTTAATTATCTTGGTAGAATGTCAATGGATAATAAAAATGGGGAACATGGATAGTGGTGGTAGAGGATTCAGTCCCTAGGGTCCATGTTAGAGTTCCCACTATCATCCACAAACCATGACACCAATAGAAGAAAGGGGGTGTTCATGGATCTTTCTAGCCAACCCCTTGACCATGACAGGGAAATTTTGATAGAAGAACAAATCACTCAACTAAAACAATATATTATGAATCTATAGGAGATAATTATTGGAATACAACTTTGATCTCCACATAGAGATGTTGTGCATGTGTCTTCTTAAGAAGGCCCACCTTGTATTGATGTGAAACAACCTACATGCTTGGGGGAATATTCATATTTTACATCCCTTCCACGTGAGAGGTCCAAACCTTCTTCCACCTCACACCAGCCTATAAGAATTACATAATTTCCATATTTCCCACCTCCTCATCTAGAATATTTTGGAAACCATGTGACATCATGTTTCACCAAAAAACCATCAAAGGATTCAATACCTTTTAATCAATGGGATGCATATACTTCATCCAAGACGCCCAATGATCTATCACCTTACCCAGGACCAATAATGACCAGGATTTTGTACCTCATACTCTTGATTCAGTTATGCACCCGCACCAATGGTGGCACATATAGCATATCGGAGAAGCGGTCTGGTCACAAATCTCTTGAATACAAGTAGGGATCAGAGTATTCCTTTAAAAAACAAACAAGTTCCAGGGTATTTTATCTATTCCATGGAGAATGGTTTTATAGAGACCTAGATGGCATGAAAATCAATTGAGGTTATGTTGGTAGTCCATGAAAATTATTTCCCCAACCATAGACATCTCGAGCATACATTAGGACGTTAGTTTTCCATTAAAGACTAAATTCAAGTGCAAATGGACATTAGAATGTTGGAACCTCCAACTTCTGAATCCCCACTCCAGTCACATGATCCCTCTAAATAGGATTAACCAATTACGCAGGGGAGAATGAGTTTCCTTCCTCCCAATGATAAGTTGTTATTTTTCAAATCAATATTACATAACCTATATTCATTCCAGATGAATCATGTCTCCAAATAAGTTTAATCCTCCATAGAAGAAGGTTTTATGGAACTCCCAAAAATGAGAATTATGCATGAGGTAGAGTTAATAGGCATGTACAATTATTTACCCTACCATTAACGTCTTGAGAACACAATCGAAAGTCACCTTGTTTTTTAATAGTCGATTGGATGAACAAGTGTATGTAGGCTTGATAGAGTTGAATGTTCTAGAAACACATGAAATATGAATAAGATTTGTACAACCTCCTACATATGAGGAACTATACTAATAAGTCAAAGGGAAATGTGTCCTTAATGAACTACATTAAACTGAATAGCCAACATCCATATTGCATGATGTTAAACTACATGGACATTTTTTGTACCACCATACATGAAAGTCCTTGGACATCATCTTGAACACATGACATTAAACTATATAAAATTTTATTCCTTACCATATGACATTAAACGATATAGAAATTTATATTTACCATAAGTTGTTAAACTCTATTTTCATCGTCCTAACCACATGATGTTAAACAATACAGTGCTTCTCTTTACTGCATGACATTTGACTGCATGGATCATGTCCTTACAATAAAATGTTAAACTGCATAGATTATTTTCATACCACAAGTCATCAAACCACAGGGATCATGTCCCTATCACATTATGTTATACTTTAATATCCCCCTTGAACAATGTATGCCTTCATTCCCATTTCCAATGAGATACATATGGACACCTTGATCCTATATCTTGTCCTAGCCACCACACAACAAAAAATAATCCAATCATATCATCCATTTCCTTTAAATAATGAATTTAACCCTTGTCAATTCTTATTTATCGCACCCTGAATAGCCCATGAAATATTATGAATTGTTATAAGGATTTCCCCAAACAAGACAATGAATAGATGCTTGAGAGAAGATCATTTTAGTTCTAATGAGTCCTCTCGATATTATGTTAAACTCTATGGTTAATGTCCCTAAAACAAAATAAAACTATATGATCATATGAACTTAATCCATGAGAAACATCATTGTTGTTGTTGGTCTCCTACTACACCAGCATTCTAGAACTACGTATGTCTTGATTCCCATCCTTTGGGTATACATAATGAAGCCTAGACACCTAGTTTATAGCCCTAGAAACAGACCTTCCATGGGAACATATAGCTTGAAATCACCCACCTTGGCCTTTATTAATATCGGCTTATAGTAGGTGGTGTCACACATACAACATTAGAGGTACTCCCCCTTTAAATTAGTATGATATGGCCCAAAATTTCATAGTTTCCTAATAACTATGTATGAGTTGATTCATATCATCAATGGATACGAAGTGATTCCTGAACTTCAACGTCTAGAACTAATAATGTGATTATATTAATTTTACATTTGGTGATCCAATGACTTTACAACATGATATAAAAATTCACAGAGCTAGATCTTTCCCCATCATGTCGAGTCACCTTTTTTTCCTTACTGTATGACATGAAACTACATGTCTAATGTCCTTCCTGCAAGATGTTAAACTGCATGGTCATAATCCTAACCAAAATATGTTACACTATACATAGTTCATCATTAACAGAAGAAACTAAACATCATGGCCATTTTCTTTAACACATAACATGAAACTATATTGATCCAGAACTCTCCTTCCCCCTCACATCGGATAATCCATCATCATTATCACATGTTGTTAAAATACAAGGTTCCATTATAACTATTGTGGATTCATTATCATTCCTAGTGAGATATGTAGGGGTGGATTAATCCTATATCTAGGTCATGCCACTGCATCATACAAAATTCCCTATTTATGCCCCACCATTGTCTCTATGCTATTGGGAATCCTATATTGCTACTTGTTTTTACATCAATCATAGCTCACATGAACTTTGGAATAACATAAGGGGATCACACTAGAGAGAAGGGAATAAACATACATAGTAGGTCCATTAATCCTACAAGAAAAACTGTGGTTTCATTCTCATCCTCATGATATACATAGTGCCACCTAAACTTCCACTCGTGGGCCCAACCGTGATGTTCCCACCAATCCATGCTAGTCCAACGTTATACTTACCACATGAAATTAAAAAATAGGGAAATTAAATAACATTATGTAGCTTGATTCCTTCCTAAACATGATACATAGTGACACCTAGATCTCTAATCCTAGGCCCAACTAAAACAATCAATGGAGATAATGATGACCTATATTTATGGGACACAACTGTTCAGCATATTTTGTTACCCAAAACTATGTGTGGATTAATCCTTATCCTTATGATATTTTTTGTGACTCCCATACATTTTTTCATTGGGCACAACTATAGGTAACCTTTTTTGTCCCTTTTTTTACAGTATTATAGAAATGGTTTGTGGTGTGGATGAGATCTTTTAGGTCCCCATTCACATCAGGTTACTTCAGGGATCTGGGTTGTGCATCTATTCATAAGGAAATCCATCCTACGGTCCATCCAATATGACCCCAAACTATCCACATATTTCTTTGAAAAATGTCATTAAATTGTGATGCATCATCTTAGTCACATGACAATAAACTGAATCGCATCCTTCATCCTCATCGCAAGACATTAAATTTAAAGATCAACTATAACTATGTATGCCTTGATTCTCATTTTCGTGGGATACATAGTGTCATAAAAGATTGCAACCTTGGTCCCTACTTCAACATCACCACTTTTCACATCAGTTTCTACATCATTCCCTCATGACATAATACAACATGGAAATACATACGAACCGCCTGATTTTAATGTACATGGAAAATTTCTTCGTCGCATTACATAATTGTTTCAGGACAAAAAACCCCTATACATGACAATAAACTATATAGACACCACCCACATTTTACATTATTTATCAAAGGACTACAAGAGGCATACAATTGTCCAACAGATAATGGGGAGATTCTACCATATTTCAAAACCACCTCAATCGATGTACAACACATAACATGTCGTACAACTTAGATTACCACAATACTTTCATTTCCCTCAAAAAGGGATAAATAAATCTCTCAACTTGTCATGCTATTGATGCAAAAGGACTTTAGACCCACCAACCAGAAAAATCATGGCCCTACATAAATGAATTGATGATTCTCATGATCCTGACATCACTAAGGAGGAACATATCAATATATTATGTTTTAGGTTATCCTCATAATGATTGTCCCACATCATTTTTCATGACCTGGGGAACTGAATCCATGATTTACAATATTTCCATATCCTAGAAAGGTATTGCAGTACTATTGACCCTATGTATCCCAATTAGCCTCTTGTGTAAAATTTCTTATACAAGGTACATACGAGTCATGAAATTAAAATTTCTATTCTTTGGCCAAATATTTCTGACTATAAACTCTATCCAATAATGGTATGAATCACAATACCTTAAACATCGAAGAAAAGACACACAAAATTGTCCTATTGAAATCCCGCAAAGGGCGGCATGAGAAAAATTCAACTCTCTACTCGCTAAGATCTCATAGGGTCTACTTTTCAACCCTAGTAAAAGGAAAGATATGATTTTTTTACCCCTAGGTATATAAAAAAATTAGAGAAATTATTTTTTCACATATCATCACCATGAGAATATGTTACATAGGTGGTGGCACAACTTTTAAGGTTATCAAACCTTTCTTTGATCTTATACTTTCAATAAATCCAACATCATGATCTAAATTCTCAAAGGACCTCACAAACCATTAATTTCCCCAGAAGAAGAAATAGAACTCTCATCCAAGACATGGTATTGATGTAGTGGGGTTCGGGACCCTTGAATGGAGACATCATGGCCCAACATAAAGGGATATCTTATTCTTGTTAGCCTGACATCATCACTCTAAAACATATAAACCCATTCTATTTTAAGATATCCATGTTGTGATTGTCTCATATATTCCTCGTGACATGAACACTATGAACATAGATTTACAATCTTCATATAAAATTATTCATGTGGATTGGGTATACTTGATGTTTCATTTCCATGTTTTGTATACATTATCATGTCCAGATTGTGACCCTTCATTCTTGAACATTTTGGTGGCCCACACCACGTGAATTAAGACCACAAGGCATAGGGCTCGAGCAAGATGGTTGAAGATAAGTTTACCTAGGGTTTGAGAACTTATCCTAGATAGCCTTAATTCCATACCCAACATAATTGTCCAGATGTTTGAGTCCTCAAAAATATTTCATATCTCTTGGAAAGTAAAAGAGATCTCTAGGTCAGCCATGATACCAATGTAGAGGGGCTCAAACCCACTGATTGAATACATATTTTCCCAGTATAATGAGATTATTAATCCTTGCGAGGAACAATACAATTTTGGTGGAGCCTAAAACTTCATAGTGTTAAGCTACATAACCAGAATGTCTACCCCATTCCATATTAATCAGCACCAATTTCTTGGTTGTGATTTACATCACCCACATCTCAACATTCCAGGAGGACCCAGATTCCCTAAAATTACATCTTGAAGAATATTCACCAACAAAATCCCACCATATCCCTTGGAAAAGAGTGGATATTATCTTTATTTGTCCACGCTATCGATGCATAAGCTATTTAACCTACTATGTAATGACATATCTTCATTGCAAGAAAGGAACTCCACTTCACATGATCACAAGAAGCATCAGGGAATAACTCAGCACCCAATACTGTTCTAAGTCAAACCTAGTTTCATGACCCTATATTCGATAAATTTCAAGGCATTAAGACAATAAACTACAGGGAAAATGAAAGGTCCAAGATATGATACCTCTAACTAAATTACACCAAGGGTTGGAGATAAAATAATTTAAACTACAATACAATAATGTTATGAGCTCAAATAACCTAATCATAATGCAATGATTTAATATATTGTAGGCCAATAAGATAGAAAGAGACATGAAACTCACAAAGATGAAAAAACGATAATAGAATATTAAATAAAATATTGGTATCTTCTCTCTAGGCATAAAAATGTGTGACCCAAAAAATATTTAGCATCTATAAAATATAAGAGGAATAAAACATAAATCGTTCAAAACCCAATAATAAGGCGGTCTAAGAAGAATTCAAGTCCATTACCTTCATGTATTCATCCATATGATGATTAAGAAAAATAATTAGGGCAATGAAAATACATAGATACAGATAATGTGGGCCCATTATATGGCCTTATAAAAAATTAGTCCCCGTTAGATAAGTCTCATGACTTGGGAAAACATTTGAGCATTCAGTAATTATACCTTGTCCAAATTGCCCTTGTAAATCAGACAATCTCAAAAGTACAAGATTAGGACCATCAATGAACAATTTAATGTTAGTGGCCATTCATGAAATTTCATCAATGATAAACCTATTGGTATTCAATAACTCAAATACATGTAATTGGATCTATTTTGTATTGCTCCCAAAGTACATGCATCATGGATGATCTAATTAAAATCTCCACCAAAACAAGGATATTCACCTAGTATTTCATTGAAAAAATATTGACATCCCCCTTCTACATATGTATTTGATCTACGTAATGATATTTGGAATATAGTTTCTTATCCAAGAAAATATTTCCCCTATGATTTAGTTTTATTTGTGTTATAGTATACATCAAAACTATGTGCCGTTTGATTTCCATATTCATGGGATACACAGAGACATAAAAATCATTTACTTTGGATCCAGTCACATGTTTTTATTCTACCTAATCCTAAATTAATTTGGGAGTTTATTAAATTCCAATTTTATGATATCCATGCCTCATGTCAGAGCTACATCCTATATGTAGTTCAACCTGGAAAATGGATCTAGAAGTATCATCTTCAGAGAACTTGATAATTCCATACACATACTATAGACATATCTAATAAGAAATGTTAGTATATTGAACTTCCATATATTCATATGAAAAGAAATTTTAAATACATTTCCCTTAAAATAATATTTTTTTTATGCAAATGAATCTCATTTTGGGGGGGTGGCATAAATATGTGTGCACATCACACTTTTCCATTAGATATTTCAAAAGTTTGATTATTGTGTATCAATGAAAATATAGATGGCATAGAACCTTGAATAAAGGGGCTTTGATATGTGTTATGAGATACTTTGTAACTATGTATTGTTTCATTTCCATCCCCATGGGATATGTAGATACATAAAAGTGATTTACATTGGTTCCAACCACATGTATTCATTCTATTCAATCCTAGTTTCATTTTAGAATTTATGTAAATTCAAATTTTATGATATCCTTTCCTAGAGTCATAGCTACTCCTTATATTCAGTTCACCCAAGAAATTGTGTCCAGATGTATCATCTTCATATCACTTTACAGTTCCTTACACGTGTTTCGGAAATATCCACTCAGATTGTTTAGTATCATGAACTATAATATATTCATATGGGTAGCAAAGTCATATAAACATACCTTCAAATAAGATTATTTCATTCAGATGAATCCTATTTTGACATGGGGGTTCACCAATATTTGTGCAGATTACAATTTTCCATCAAATATTTCATAAGTTTGAATATTTTGTGTCAATGAAAATATAGTTGGAATAAAACCTTAAATAAAGGGGCTTTGATATGTGTTATGCTATACTTCATAACTATGTGTAGTTTTATTTCCATCCTAATGGGATATGTAGATACATCAAAGTGATTTAATTTGGATCCATAAACATGTTTTCATTCCATGGAATCCCAATTTAATTTTAGAATTTATGTAAATTCAAATTTAATGATATCCACATCCTGATTCATAGCTACATCATATATTCAGTACAACTAATCAATTGTGTCCAGATGTATCATCTTCATAGAACAATAAATTTCATTACACATACTCTAGAAATATCCACTCAGAAAATTTTGTACCTTGAAATATCTTATATTGATATGTGATTCAATGTGATATACATTTCCCTTAAAATAATATTTTTTCATTCAGATGATTTTCATTCTGAGGGGGGGGGTGGAACAAATATTTGGGTACTTCACACTTTTCCATCAGAGAATTTCAATATTTGAATATTGTGTGTCAATGAAAATATAGTTGGCATAGAACATTTAATGATGGGGAATATATTTTTAGGATATCACCTTAGGACTCTTATATTCTACTAAGAATTTACTTTTAGTGATTTTGAGTGTTCATTACCACAGTTATCCAAAAATAATGCTAGCCACCATCCATGAATATAACAATTCAATCATGGTTCATGTGGGACAACAAGTCGACCACATCCATGGGAATAATCTTAGGCTGACCATTGGACTATAGGGTGACCCTGGATCCTACAAGACAATGATTAAATCACATCTTCAACTGATCATAGTTTTTTTATCTCATTCATGAGTATCTATAGTTTGAATCAAATGATTCTATGAACCACATAACCCTCATATCCAACCTCCTACATACTCACTACTCCCCAACACTACTTCCTTGACTGCGCGACTCGAAGATGGCCAAATGATAAATTTGTGAGCACTAGGGTTTCCACTACCATCCCTCTACTGGTGACCAAAAGATTGAGACACCCAGAAGAGGTTACTGTGAGACCCAAAATGTGCGTTCTAGTGGAATTTTCATGTTCCCCCGACATGATCAAGGCTATCACATTATCAATATTTGATTATGCGACAGAACCAAGGACAAAGGTTAAAGGCATCACAAGTTGTTTTACAACTACGAACTCTGTCCACATTTATATATATCATACAATATAAGTGAAACGTTTTAGGTTCATGTGATGAAACGAAGTGAAATCTAGGTGTTTTATGATTAGTTGAAATGATATTTCAATGTCATTAATGATTATTATTCGATGAGATCTTCATTGCATCATCTGGGGCACATTTCCCTCGTTCTGTGCAATGTGTAAGGATTTTCGGCCTCACATGGCCTACGTAAACACCCTCCCATTTAAAAATATGGATGCATGTGATAGAGAGAGAATGGAGATCTAGAAAGAAAGGGGTATTGGAGAGAAACACCAATGGAAGAGAGTCACCAATCACCATCTACATAGAACTCCTCTAGGTAAGAAAAAAGGTTCCTACAAAGAAAATAATCTATAGGGTTCATTTTGGATAACATGTGGCATGGAAATAATATTATCATGAAATCAAATACCAAGCTTCTAAGAATTCACCCAAAATCTTTTTCTGGGACTCCCCTAATATCACATGATCACATGAGCTATTGAAACTCATTCAATGTGACAAAAAATTTCCTAGAATGCCTGAGGCACCCATACTAGTGGCCATAGATATGTTATAGTGAATATATAAACCTCGGTCTCATGAATAAAGTGAGTGTAAATTTTCTGCGGTGACTTCATGAGGCCATAAGACATAATCAACTTGGCCCGTGAACACCTCCTACAAGTCCAATGAATGATGAAAGGAAGTCATCACTAGACCCTATTTTGAATACACGCGAATCACATGATAGAAGGTCCTTATGGTCTTGAAAACCAACGATAATGCGAGATTACATCCCTAACTTTCAAGGATCTAGATAGACAGTCCCTTATAAGAGTATTCCACATAAGCGGCGCCCTCATGCACCATAGAACACATGGCCACACGGGCCTCCTTCTATCATGATAACGATCATATATGTGACCCAAATGAACAGACTCACTCGCAATCATAGAATCCATCGTAAGACCCCTGCATGTTCATATGAGTCATAGAGAGCAATCATGCGAGGCTCCAGGAGGAATAATACGAAGAAAACCCGAAATTATGCAATCATGGATGCACCCATATATATGTGCTTCCAAGGCCCCTTCCATGATACTTCAGTGATCATGTTAGCACATGATGCATCATGTGATCACGATGTGTATAGTTGAAGACTGGGAAAGTGCCCATTTTTTATAAGGATACATGAGGATACACTCAAATTTGTGTGATAGTCCTTCATGCTTCACAATGACCACCCAAATGTCCATTCACCTCTTGCAGTGCATGGCCTTTATTCACCCATATTATTCATGGATTTGGTACCCATCACCCCATATATGATTATAGGACCTATCGAGAGACCCTATATAGTGGAAATGTGATTCAAATGGGGTCCATATAACGGTGTGATAATTACCAAAAAAGCCTCAGTGATGTGAGAAGAACATGTACCTCGTGACTTCCACCTATGGCCTTAGAAATGGATATCATGATGTGAGAGATCCCTATGTACCCACATGGTATGAAGGCAAACATTGAGGGTATGTGACCCATGGGAAATGAACCCCTCTCTAGGGAACACATCCTTTACCCATGCACATGGTGGTTTGGATATGCAACCCTCGTGTATCACCACAGGGCTGTTCACAAGACCATGACTGAAGACATGTGATCATGTGGGTGGACAAGCATCATGAGGAACCTTTGAAGAGGGTTCCCATCATATTTTCATGTGGCCTTGGCACACCCAAGATTCCATGTACATCTCTTTAGGGTATCCATGCATCCCTCTATCTAGAAACATATTGTCTATATGGACTAAAGGCATAAATCCATTAGATGAAAACATGGTGAATATAAATGCACACAATACCATAATCATATCAACGCAACCCCTCTGTGTGAATAGTTCAAGTACATGAAATCGTGAGACCCTTCTATGTTCTCGCAATGTCCCAAGGAAACCTTGTGAATGCCCAGATAATCACAGGGCAATACTTGGACAATATGGGAAGGTCTCAGACACCCCTTTGACATGTGACCAAAATCATGCGTAATCCCACATGACAAGACAAATTGATTAGGCAATACCCCCTTGACACATCTAAATTGTCACAATGAAATCCCTGAATAAGTCCGTACTACCTTGTGATGGTGTCATTGATGTTTTAGAAGGATCATTCAATTTTCATTAAACATGACCAAGTTTACAAGCAACATACTAAGTATGGGACCCCATACATGTCCACATCATGGCACATAATTCCATAGGTTTATTCAGGAAACCCCACAGTTATACAGAAATAGATAGATTGATCTATCTTCAATATGCTTGCGCCCTCTTCATATGAACCATATGCATCCCCAAATTAATCATATGAAAATTTATTTATCATCATATACATTACTCATGAAATCTCGCATGACTCGCAACCTATGTTGTATAAAACAAAGGAGAATAACTGAGGTGAGTTGAGAGGTGTTTGTAGTCAATGAATGACATGTGACGTGCCTAGGAGATCCACAACACTGCCTTGCAAGACCTCCCAACAAGATAGCTGGACATGTCCTCCACGATCAGGCAAAGGCAGTTGAGACAAGTCAACTGATGATGCATAAGACCCCAGATGGGACCATTTTTATCCAGCTACAACCCTTTTTCATGTCCTCTCAAATCAAGAGGGGACATAGTAAAAGGCCATATGATCATGCATGGGACCCTTTACATTCGTTCACTATCATGTGAAGCACATCAGCACTCATATGCCTTGATCTGGACAAAACTTCTAGGATATGTAAATTGATCATGCACCAGTCCCCATACATGCAATCTTTGGTAATATAAAGCATATTAAACATGTGTACTCCACCCATATGGATACATCCAATTAATGATAATTGATTTGGTAAGTAACCTTGGATATGTATTCCACATTAAATTAGTTTACAAAATTATCATGCATCCAATCAAGAAATTCCTAGTAAATGTATAATACATTTCAAACAAATCCAATATGACATGCCAATATTTTTTGGAATACCTACTTGGTATAACACCATGTGGTCCATCATTAAGAATATTTAGCCATATCCCTCTTTTCAAGGGAAGTGTCTTTGATGAGCAAGGGTCATGCACCCATGTGACCCTGCTAATACCACACTCTCAAGCTGACCTTCATGGTCATCGACAACTCTTTTCAATCAGCCAGAGGACAAGGAATGAGTAAACCAAATGAGAAACCATAGAGTTTATGCTGTGACCACATGAGCATCCTCACAGTGTAATCCCTGACAAATGACATGATATGAGTGAACCAATTGGGTAGACTTGGAATATAAGCCCTAACTATTGACATAATATAATAAGTCCCCAATAAAAAGGTCATATATCTTGGTATAAGCCCCCTAAAAATCTCTATGTCTTGAGGATTAAAATATTTTCTCCAAGAGTGATCATCCACCTTAACTCATCTGTTTGTTGAGTGACCAAATAAACTATGAGAAGTCAGATTCCTACCATAACCGAGATACGTAAGAAACCTTCCTAAGGCTCGAGATCAAATTGACATCCACCTTGGTATAAGTCTATCCCCAATCCAATTATTTCTAAATTATAGGATTAAATCCTTTCATAGGTTTTCCATCCTTGTTCTTTCATCACAAGACATGAAGAGGACTCATACACGAGCATCATTCTAGGTATAATCCCTGATAATTCTCTTGAGTGTGACCACTCACTCAATCCATCAGTTGTTTTTAGAGGAACTAAACCACAAAGACTCTAATTTCAATTATATCTAGGACACATAGAATACATTTCAATGGACCGATCTTCATTCCATATTTACTATGAAATGGATGATCAGTACTCTAAATGGGAAAAATTAATGTATAATCCTCATACGGATATGCTCTCATGTAATGCGTATTATCCATCACTGTCATTTATTTTTCAAACCAATCATGGATTATGTAGGCTTAGGTATTAGTGATGATTGGGCTAATAGTATTATGGGAACTCCCCAAATATACGACTTACACCATTGGTTTGTATGTCTAATTACATCCTCTCACAACTCTATGTTGCAGCATTCCCAAAGAAGCAATCCAGGGAAGTCCCATATGCATAAGTCCCACCTAAGGCCACTATTTTCGTATCTCATGTGATATAGATTCACATATCTAGAACTATATAGACACTTATTCTTGTATTAAATTTGATATATAAGATTCCTCATCAATGTCCAAGCCTTATTTTCATTTCCATAGCATATGACATTAAACTGTGTGGATGGGTCCAATCATATGACATTAAACTATGTCAATCAAACTACGCGGGGTTTGATTCCTATTTTCATAGGATACCGAGGACATATCATATAGATTCAATCCCATTTCCATGACACACTCCATCTCCCTAGGTAGCAATAAACACCATAGTGCTCAAGCATTTCCATGGACGAAAGAATCATAATTAAATAATTTAGTGATAGGGAACCCGTGATATACACACGATGATCCCTATCGATACATGTTCTCAATCATACTATTGAAATAGGGGAAACAATTGTAGTATTAGGGACTCTGAAGGATTTTGATAACATATCTTAAACCTATAATAGTGTCTCCAATTATGTGATAATTCCCTAAAAAAGGGTGCAATGAGCCAGACCTCTTATCCTCTCAACCAATGTGAGTCCCCATGATTTGTTGGTCGTGAAAACCTAGATGACCACTGGACTTTGGAAACCATTTCTAAACCCAAATATGGATGGGGGAACCAACTAGAGTTTCTAGTAAATGATAAAATGGTAAAGTGAGGAGATAAACCCATTCCACACTATATTTCTCGATGAAACTGTTAGTTTCTAGTGAGAAATTGAATGTTCAATGCTTCAGAATGTGGTCGTGGTTTGATATCTAGTCTTGAGTCATCTTGTTCATGATGAAGAAGTGTGCTAATTTTATTGACCGTGCCTTGATGGTGGATATATGAAATTATAGCAAGACTGATTTAATATTCAAGATTGAACCGTAGGGTAGAGTAATGGAATTTCATCTAAAAAGAAGAGAATGCGAAAAAAATTGGAAAATAGGGTAGGTGGTAGTTTAGGCCATCCTTCCTGGTCATTTTTCTTCATCTTAAAATGTTTTATATATTCTATTACATTAGTGTGGAAAGGAAGGGAATATGTGATTGATGATTTTAGCTCAACCAAAACCCTTCAATTGGTGTGGAACTATGGGGATATTTTAGTGGTTTTGTGATGTGGCATGCCCATGTCATGGTGGTGCATAATCCATATCCTCTAGGGGAACAATATACAAGTCAGAACCATCTAATATAGTGGATTCTTGATTTGGTTGTTTTAGTATTAGGGATGGATACCCTTCTGGGTAGAGTTATCATAAGGAATAGACTCAGTTTAGTGGTCATTCTCAGTCTTCGGTAGAGAAGAGGTTCCTTCATTATCTATATCAGGCAATATTAGAAATAGATGCATGGCCTAAAAATGTTTTGGGTAGGGTTATTATTTCATCATTAATGATTTCTATTATGTTTGATATGGGTTACACTATTTATTTTATCTTTTCTTGTCTTAAGGTGGTGATGAAGTATCTGACTGAGTTTATTTCTCATGTAGTGAATTTTGTGACTCCCCTTAGTAAGAATCGAGAGCAGGGATTCAGGAGTCTATCATGTGAACTCATTGTGTTTGTGGTCAAATCAGAATAGGGTTTCCTATTTTTTAGAGATAAACCTCTTTTATGTGATCCTCAGTATTCATTAGATGGTTTTTTAAGAACGCATCAATTTATATTAATGATGAGTGTGTATTGTGGAACATTATGGGTGGGATATTGTTTTTTCAGGTTAAATGGGATCCTTTTCCAGGATGTGACAGACCTCCACTTCCAAAATTTGAAAATATAGTTTTTTATATCTCATCACTCATGTAGTAGGATAATGGTAGTGTTCCTAGGAGTGGATAACCTCATGTGGTGGATGGGTTCCTAGATGAATTTCCTGATGGGTTTTTAGGTTTTCATTTGGTGCGGGATGTGGAATTCACTATAAATTTGGTGTGAGGAACAAAACTGACATCTCTTCCCTCATATCGTATAGTCCTTAATATGTTTTGGGAATTGGATAAATTTACAAATGATTTTGAATATAATGGATTAAATCTCAACAGTATAACACAAGGGCCACCCCCATCTTGTTTTCAAAAAAAAATTGATGGATCTATCTAGTTATATATCAACTATCGAAAGCTGAATAATGTCACTATCATGAAAAAATACCCATTAACCCTCATCGATGACCATTTTTATTAGATGAAGGGGGATATGTGTTTCTCTAATATTCATTTTTGTTATGGGTATCGGAATTTCATATTTAGTGGGGTGGATTCACCGAAAATAACATTTTGATGCAAGTATGGCCACTTCGAGTATTTTTTCATGCACTTTGGGTTTAAAAATGCTCCAATGGTTTTCATAGAAATCATAAATAGGGTATTCCACCAGTATATCAACTCATTTATCATTGTGTTTGTAGATTATTGTTTTTCCAAATATGGGGTTGTGGAAGACCTTGATAAGAATTTGAGGATCATGTTGGACACTCATTCAGATCATTACCTCTTTTTTATGTTCTCTATGATTTTATTAAGGATTTGGTATGTATTGTTTTTTAGACATCTGATCCTGTAATAAGGTTCTTTGGTGGACCCAGAGAATACCAGTGTAGTAATTTCATGAGATAAGATGAATAAAAGTTTTTAAATCAGAATAATAATAGACCTAAAACCCTGTTATATGCATTTCTTTAAATATTTATAATGTTTTTCTTCACCAATTAATGTTATTTCCCATAAAGGGGTAATGTTTAAACAGTGTAGAATATTAGGCCTCTTTTTGGGAGCATAAGTATAAGTGGACCAAAACCCCTATTTTGATCTTCCCTAAATCTATAATGGTATATGTGGTCTATAATAATCCTTCAAAAATGGGTTTTGGATGTGTTTTGATATGGAATGAACATGTGGTAGAATATAGTTCTTTCCAACTACAACAACATGAAATGAATTATCCAACCCATGACCTATAATTATCACCAGTGATAAATTTTATGAGGACATGTATTCATTATCTCTTTAGGGAAAGTATTTTGGTCCACTCAAACCATATGATTTTAGACTACATTTTCTATCAAAAGGATCTGAATTAGAGACAACGCCATTTGGTGGGGTGCCTTTAGGGGTTTGATATTGATATCACATATACCCTAGCAAAAGGTAATGTAGTATAATATAAATTGAGAATAAAAATGATAGTGAACACTTTGAAATATTCTAGATATTAATGATACCTGATAGGACTCTTTTCATAGATGAATCTAGAGACCAATGATCAAAGTGGAGGTGTATTATTGTCCACTCTTTCGCTGACACCCTTCTTCCTGCAATTGATTCTATAAGAGATGTTAAAGGATGAGTTACTATAATAGTATATATGTTTCTTAAATTGTGGGGGAGGATTCTAGTTAATGAAATTTCTCTTCTAATGGGGTTATTTTCTTTGGGGTTTGTGTAGTGGTGTCGTTATTATTTCAGAAGGTGGTAATGCATCATAACCACCACCCTCATTTGGAGATTTCATCCCAAGACCACTAATATGTTTTATGATGATTTACCTAAATTATGGTGTCCATGTATGAGAAATGATATAGATGATTTTGAATCTCAATGTAATAAATTTCAGCAAGTTATAGTAGAGAACCAAAGGACATCTAGTTTTCATTAGATATTACATATTTCAACCTAGATTTTGGACTAGGTTTGCATGGATATCACTATCATATTATCTCAAAAACCATGGGGAAGGAATGTTTTTTGGGTAGTGATAAAATGTTTGACATAATTGTATCGTCTCATTATAATAAATTATTTATCCAAAGAGGAATAATTGGGTTGGATATATGTTCAAGAGATAGAGAGACTTTAATGTGTTTGTTCTACAATTGGTTTTGATAGGGACCCACGTTTCATCTCTCAGTTATGGGAAGGCCTATAGAAGGTGGTGGGGTAAAATATATAGTTGAATACCACATAAAACCCTCAAATGGATTGACTAAAATAGGGGAAAATCATTATTTTGAAGAATTTATATTTTTAAGTATGTTGAATTTCAAAGGGTCATGGTATAGCCATTTGGTGTTAGTGGAATTTTCCTATAATAATAATTATGAATCCTCAAAAAGAATGGTTCCTTTTGTGGAACATAATTTTCCCCATTATAGTTTCAATTTATTTTGGATATAGTGCTTGTGACATCATTATTGGGACTGAGACTCATACATAAAAAATATGATAAGCTTTGTTTAACCAGGAAGAAAATGCTTACATTACAGTGTCACAAAAATACTTATGTGGATCAGTGGCACCGAGAATTGGAATTTTCAGGGGTGATTGGGTTTTCTAAAGGTGGATCGTCATTTAGGTCTAAATAATCTTGGTAAAAAAAGGGGAGATAATAGCAAGGTATGTCACGATTTCCAATATTATCGAGCGAGTTGGTATGGGGGTATACCAATTTTCTTTTTCGCCTCTATTGATGTTAATGCCTGATGTGTTCTATGTCTGACATCTGAAAATGTATAATTTGGACCCCTATCATGTACTGAATTGGGATGAATTAGATATGGAATCTAATTTTTCTATGATTGAGTAGCTAGTATAGATTTTGGATTCCAAAGAGAATGTTTTTTCGAGGAGTTATATGTCTTTGGACTATTTTATTTTGTATGATAGTAATGAAGAAAATTAGACATGACAGTATAAATCATGGGTGGAAGAGAAGTACATATTTTAATTCTTTAATTGGACATTGAGATGACTTTTAAAGGGTCGAATGTTTTCATCGTTGGGATAATTTTCACATATATGGTTTGATTTTTTGGTATTTTTCTATTTTATTTTTTCATTATATTTATTGTGTATCCTTACCATTATTTTTTGGTGAAAACGAGATTTTTGGACCTAAAAAAAGTTGTAGTACAGTTGGTACACAATTATTAGAAACTATGTACCAGTATAGAAAAGAGTGTTCACCCATACCAAAGATTTGTTGTAGGGTTCACGGTCTAGTGCATGACTATGGGTCTTCCACTATAAAAATTTATATTCAATTTTATTTTTGTGAAGACATGTCGTACAGTTACCACATGGTGGGTAAAACTATGTGGCATAAAAGTGTGTCTTGTCTAGTTAATTAAAATGATGATTTTTTATACCATTCTATTGTTTACCCCAATTAAACATATGTCTTCCCCACTCGGGATTTCCATCCTAAATAATCTCTCCATGTCCTCATTTATTCCTTGGACCTCCAAATTTTCGGTCCTTTTTGTGTGGGATATTCGAGAATCATCATGTAGGCCTATCCATTGTTGTTTTCATATTTCCTTGGTTTTTAATTACTACATCATGGTTTAATCCTTCACAAGTTGTTTGGATTCCATAAAACTGGCCGAACCATGGTTCCATGGGTTTAATCTTGGTGTTTATCATTTCATATTTTCTATATAGGCCCCCCTTAGGTTTTAGTTTTTGTTTTCCACTGGATTCAAGATGTTTCCAAGCTTAAGGTTGGTGATTATATGTTTTAATATTTTTAGATGATTTTGGTATGCTTGCATTTTTTCATAAATGTGTTCCACAGATTGTTTTGTGGTTCTCAATACGTTTCCAATGTTTTAAAAGTGTATATAGGTTGAATGATTATTTTAGAAATGGAATTGGTTGTAGTTCATGTGTTCCTAATTTTGGCTTACATATAATGTTTTCCATAAATTGTGGATGTTGTGGGAAGCATATTTTAAAAATTATTTGATGTGTGTATGGATTTTAATGAGGTTTTTGACTATAAAAACAGTGGTTCCCATGTGTTTTAATATTACACGGTGTGTTTATGTGAATGTGGTGATCTAGGAAATTTATGAAATGATAATTAATCACAAAGGGAATCATAAGTATCTAGGTGGGTAGACTAGGACTAGTATGTTACTAGTATGGGAAAGGTCGAGCCTCAGTTTCTTTTAAATACATTTATTCTACATCAATAACAAAAAATGTTAATATTTGAGACCACTTGACCATGTTATGTGTTCCCCTCTAGTGTCTTGTGAACGATGAAACAGTGGGATATAGTTGTTATACTATGTTTCATCGAGGTACAAGGTTCCTAGGGTCCCACTAGAGTTAGACACCTTAAGGATTACACATGATTCTCTTTTCATGTTTTTATTACCATCAGCATACCATGATCCTTTCTTCCATGTTTACTTCAATGAATTATTTTCTTGAAAAAGTTTTCCTTCAAATTTTTTACTAGAAATTTTTTCAATCACTTTCTTTCAACATGCATGTAAATTTATATTTTAATGTTATAACTTTTAATCATACTTTTGATGGAATCTTGTTACAAATTGGATCACACCCTACGTACACCCTTTTGTGTATGTAGATCCTATTTTTTTACCTCGATAAAAAAATGTATTTTCGTGGTGGTGGTCGATACTTTTTCTAGTGGTTTTTTTTCCGTTGTTGGTGGAGGTGGAATAGGGGTGATGGACCTCGTATTGTGTGGATTTCGAGTGTTGTAGTTAGTTCCTCACACCATTTTTGTGTTTTTCCACTGTTTAAATTTATAAAATGTTTACATTTTTTTGTTTCATTCCTTTTGGACATGGATATGGTTCATTGTGTGATGTTAGATTCAAGTGAATTGTTTATGGTGTCTTCTTTGGGTTAAATAATTTCCAAAAATTGAAATATTGATACTCAACCAATATTTACCAGCCCATGGGGGTCGATAATTCCATTTGGGGAACACAATTGGATAGGTTAGTTGTTAGGTTTGTTAGAATCCATGGATGGTTCATGAAATTTATATCTTTTTATAACCTCTGATGTTCCCTTTGAGCTCATATAACATTAATCATCACCTAATTAATTAGAGTAAGAAATATTTCTCAACATATTGTAAAGAAAATGATACACAAGTGTGTCAGAAGATCATAAAATATTCATTATATCATAACCAGTGAAATAAAATGGGTTTCAAAAACATTTAATAAAATCATATCTTTTGAAAAGGATGCAGGTCACATAATCATGTCATCTTTTCATCTAGAATCACTCATAGAAAAAAGTCAGTTTCACAAGAATTTTACCATGCTACAACTCATGGTAATGAAATAGGTCTCAAAAACATCATGTTATCATAAAACATTCAAATAATTAATAATAACTATATACTTGGTTCATATCCCCAGAAATTTATAATTTATGTTAATGGTTTTTATCTTATATGGAGAATGATTTTGAAATATCACTTGGAACATTTCATGATGAAAATAATTTTATCTAAAAATTACATTTAAAAAATAAAACATTATCAAAATAAATTATATTTAAAATAACCTTGAATGTTTTGAATTTAATCATGAAATATTTGAGTGGTCTTGACTGGAAGAAATATTGTTCATCTTATTCATGTTAAAAACAAATAATCTTGTAAATTTTCATTAAAATCCAAATGGTAATTGGTTTGAAACAATATGAAGATTACATACAAAAAAATAAAAATTTAAAACAAGTTTAAAAATTACTTTAATTACGTATTTTAATGATGCTAATACTATTTTTAAAACATTTTTTGAAGACATGGTGTTGGAAGAAAATGGGTTTTCTTCCAAAAAGACAAATTTTTTTAAAAACATATTTTTGAACTCATCAGTACATAAAGAGATGAAAATGAAGGGAAAACAAGTATTCTCATGAACTAAATTTATTAGAATAAAATTAATTGGTTTATAGAGATATGTATAAAAAAACCTTATCAGGAGATAAATATTTATAAACAATCCACATAAACGGTGATATTATAACATAAAATCAATTCCACTTTTCCAATATTAAAATGTAAACCTTGGGAAAGAATATCAATAAATTAAAAATATATTATAATTAGTATAGAAAAATTCATGATATTATAGGTCACAATTTATATATACACAACTCATTAAATAATATAGGTGTATAACATAATCATATGTCTTTAAGAATGCAAATCGAGACAAAAATCCCTTACCGATTTGGTAACTATTTAACTGTAACCCCATGAAAGATAAATCATAAAATTGATATGTAAAAACCATTAAGTTAAATTAAAATCTCTATAAAATAAATTCATGGTTAGTATATACAACCCATAAAAACAGGTGGTGAATATAGAATGTGTCTCACAAAAAAATAAAAGTGAGATAGAAATCCATTACCTATTTGGAAATCACTTGAATCATAAGACCAAATAAATCATAAAATAATATGAAACTATACATATCATGAATGTAATTATATTCATGATATGACATGTATAAGGGGTGTAATATCCACCAAACAAAAGAAAGGAGTGTTAAATTCTCATATGATTCCCAGAAATACAAGTGGTACTATAAATCTCTTACCTTAAGTCTTAACATCCATTAAACACATTGTAACCCAATGTTTCATAAATATAAATTTATTATAAATCTACTGAAGAACCCTAATTATATATTTATTACTATATATGATTTACATAAGGCCGTTTATCACTTTTTTATTAATAATTCCTAGTTAAAATCACTTTTTGTATAATACCCACTTTGTTGTTCATATATGTTTTGATATGATATTATTTTTCCTATTACATTGATCATGGATCTATAATAAAAAAATTAATAATCAAGAAATAATTATAATTTTTATACATAAATTATACTTTTAAGACCAATCTGGATATATTTTTTGGATAATGAAGTGTGTTATGATCACTGAGATGCTTGGTCGTACGTATAGAAAATTAATGTTTCAAATTTTCAAAAATCATTTTCAAAAAGAGTGAAGTATAATTTTTCTTTATATAATTTTAATAATAATTTATTATTTATTTTAATATAATTATACATATCATCTGTATGTTTTGGATATAAAAATATAGAGTTTCAGAACTTCATGAAGGCGTTAGACCACACAAACATGAACGACATTGTCAACATTCATTTCATGAAAAGATATGAAATAAAATGAAATATTATGTCATTATAATACTAAATATGTCATTAATATAATATTTATTTCATGAATACCAGAAACATCTATCCATATTTTCTTCCATAAACATGAATGATGAAAAATGAACCACACCCATACATGAGGTAGTAGTCTACCGTACACATGACCGACGTTATCGTATCCATAACAGTATTGAAAGTAAAATAGTTAAATATGAAATAATGACTGAAAATGTATAATAATGTTATAAATAAAATATATTAATTTTATATCAATCATCATACCCAAACATGATAGGTGGAAAAGGGAAAAACAATGTCATCAGTTCATGAGGTGGTTGTCAGTTATACACGCAAATAAAGATTGTGTATCCAATTAGATGAAAGTAGAGACTGTTGTAGGTAATACAATAAAAATATAAAAATATAAATATATATAAGATAGTTATGTTATTATATCATCATGGTATAAAAATAATTCATGTAGTTGAAGGGTGAAATAAAATAAAAGCACTTGAGGAAGAACATTACATATTCTTAATATATCCTCATTTTCCCTGAACAAAGAGCCTTCCATGATTTATTTTATTCAAAAATAATTATTCTAGGATTATAAGATGGAATTTTGGAATTATTTGGGTAGTTATTATTCTAAAAATGGCTTTAAGGTGTGAAAATAGATGATAGACAATGGCCATTTATAAGTGAGGTGATTGTCACACGTGTAATATTTGAAAAGAAAAAGGTGTACCAACAGTTTTCACATGAAAAAATGGTAAAAAATGAAGTATTAACGACAATTATAGATTATAATGCAGAATTATTCAAAAAATATATTTTATACATGTTTATATTTCAGTTTAACTTTTATCACTTTAGTTTAACCCCCCCCCCCCCCCAACTGGTAAATCATTTTTTACCGTAACATCAGTAGTTAGGTTTTAAATTCATCAAAATTAATTTTGGTTTATAATTGAAATGAAAATATTAAATAAAAGAATATATTTTTATTTTAAATATGTAATCCATTTTTGGAAATTCAATTCATAGAATTAGAAAATTTTAGTTTACAATTAATCTCACATATGCGATAAGAAAGCGATTTTTGTAAGTGAACATGTTCAAAAGTATACAAATTTATTACAGTACATATACCGTGGCACACTAGGCAAAGACATATATTCCATATCCCCCTTTTGAAGTCCTCTATCAAAATATGGCGTCACAGTATGGGAAAACTCATATTCTAGCTAATTCTCATTAAACCTGCCTTACATGTAGGGTGTAAAATTATAGGCAAAACAAATCCCTACTAATGCACAATAATCCTTCCCTCCAAATAAGACCACAAACTTCTATAAGATGACAAAAAATTTTAATGATGCATATCAAGACCTTCATCAAAATAGGACAGAAAATTATGGGATTTCCTATAACTCCACTAATACATAGCAATCCCACCAATTAAATATATCGGAAAACAAATACAATCAGTGTCAAATACATGCGGATGACAGTGCAGCCCACTAGTCAAATATGGTGGCAAACAAAAACTAGATGATTCAATTTCTTAAAAATGCATAAAAACCCACCAATACAATATGATTTTAATAAATATAGGTAGAGTCGAATTCCTGTAGAAGAAAATAAACCCCATCAATCAGATACAGTGGAAAACAAATACAAGAAGATTTAAATTATATCATAATCAAATGAATCCCACTAGTCAAATATGGTGGGAAAAAGGAAACCAATGTCAAATTAATGAATTTGAAAATGAAGGACATTAGTCAAATATAGGGGAAACCAAATATAATTAAACTCAAATTCTTATGGATGAATTTGAATCCCACCAGTGAAATAGAGCAGAAACTGGAGAGAAGAGCTGGAGTATCCCAACCACAAATTAGGGGAGGACTCATTCTTCTAGCCCAATATAAGAGAATCATCAGTATACACTAGAAGAACATGGAGGACCATAGAAAGATCATATTCGTACTCTGACATCAGAATGGTCATACATACCTGTTCCATCCAAAGATGACTGTAAAAAAATCATAGAAATGATAGTTGATGAGATGTCAATTCCTACCCATATCCTCCAAACCTTTCAAGATGTAATCCCATTTTTAGATATAGTAGGAAGACAATACCATAACTCCATCTCCAAAAGTGGGGTGACTCACCCAAATAATAGGATTGCCACCGAAGCACAGAAATGCATCCTCCCTCTAGTCTAGGAGGGTCATTGGCCATATTCGACAATAAATTGACAACTGAATTGGGAAAACATACCCATTGTAATTGGGAGAACTATTCCACCATGGAGAATGCTCCAAGGAAGGATTATATCCCTACCAGAACACAAGATGCTAATCAGCGTATCCTGATGGCATCACATGAACCACTCAAATAGAAATGTGTATAAGGAGGTCATTATTAACAGTAGTTGGACCCTCTTTCCCACAATAGAGGGACCCAAAATGAAATTCTCCAATGAAAACAAGAAAATTTATAGAACATTAAAGACACTACTGTACTATATGTTGAAGTTATTGAATTTATAAAACATTTTTCAATATAGTCTTAGGAACATTTCAATCCATTAAATAATTATGGATGAATAAATAGTATTTGTAAGGGTCCTCCCCGCAACATAGTTACCAACAACATTGAAGGAAAACCCTGGATTCACACCACAATGCCTTAATTCATGCCCAAGAATCAATCAATAATGAGATCATATCTCTTCATGGAAATCATGGTAGATATCTATATGACTATAAGATTGAACATCAAAAATTTCATCCCCTTTCTATCTTCTTCCATGATGGTCCCCCCCAGGGTATATGCTGCATAAATTCTCCCTCCAGTCAGATGTTAATCTATGATGGTAGTATTTTCCATGATGTAAGTAACTTTTATAGCCCTCTCTATAATTTAATCAATCAGCAAGAAGTCTATCCCCCTATTGCAGTCCATCATGAAATTCCTCAACAGGAATAACACTGTATACATTCTCCCTTTTAGAAAATACCACGCTACGATGGTACCCCTCACCATCACACAACCATCAATGAAGGACGTCCCTACAGAAAAATTTCATAGTGGAATGAAGTTCATTCCCTTTCCAATGAAAACTCGAAGAAGACTTCATATTCTGAGTCATGTTGAAGGATAAGGTTATGGATGTTGGATAGCCTATAAATGATAGGTCATATCATTTCTCAACCAGAAGATGGTTTAGGGCCATTCTCATATTTAGATCTAGCCCCACATAATTCATATATCAACGATATCCCAGCAAGCCACACTACATGTGATGAAAATGTCAAGAAGTGCAAAAATTGTGTAGATCATGTAGTGGAATCTCTAGAAGGAGAAAAAATGGACATGTATATCATTAGAATACTACTAAAAAGGATGAAATATTCATTATGTGTTTCCCACAACAAATTATCAATTAAACATACATATGAAATTGTCAATTTAATACATACATAACATTTCCCTCAATATCTGGACAACCCTATACCACCTAAAAACAATATCATTACCCTACGATGGGTATATAGGCCATGTGAAAATAATGTTAGATCGTGGATGTCAGATTATCTAGGAAGACCTCCCATCTACGTGATGACCGCGATTAGAGTGGTGTAAGAACGATCTTAAATTGACATCCCTCAATGTGTTGCATAATTTGTGTCTCATATTCAGTAATTCACCATCTGAAATTCATATTTGTTGTTGGGGAGATAAGGTATCATTTCGCGTTACCCCACATCATGTATAGAATAACACATCAGAAATGAAATCATGCAATGTCATCATATCAATACAGTCGTCATCCTAATAGAGTCTTCATTTTAGATTCCTTGTCAACAAATTTGGTATCCTTGATAGGAAATAGTATATATCTAATAGGTCTCAAAAGCATCATGAAAAAATATAGATATCCATTGAAAGAACCTGGAATTAAGAAACCAAAGACATTCAGTAGGCCTCTAATTTATAGTATTCAAAACAAAAAGCATTG
Organism: Viscum album; assembly: GCA_963277665.1. Classification (NCBI taxonomy): domain Eukaryota; kingdom Viridiplantae; phylum Streptophyta; class Magnoliopsida; order Santalales; family Viscaceae; genus Viscum; species Viscum album. Next base: position 1,624,258,986 of record OY728158.1, read on the forward strand.
CTAATTTTCTCGGAAGAAAATATTTCACATGCAGACCCAACACCATATCCAACTCACACCCAAAGAAGAATGCACAACATGTTGAAAAAAATGATAACAGTTGAAATTTCTACAATATAGGATGAATCCTCTCCCATTAAGGGTTGGATAATTTCTTACAAAAAATGACCCAATAAGACAAAAAAATCTATGCTGGCGTATTACAACAATGGGGTGACAACAACCCTAGGATAAAAAGATGGGAGATATTTTTCAACAATCTCCCAAACAGTGGATGCTGGTCTTTTCCTGCCTAGGGAGGGTCATATATTAAGAGGTCACTTGATCCAGCCTTCATTGTGATTCAGTTTTCCCAAAAGGGTGGCATACAGAATATCATATCATGGTTCTCTATGAGTTACTCATTAACAAGAAGCATAAAAATAATTTTAGAACAGAAGGCTTATATCTTACAAGGGATGCAATAAGATCCCCTATCATTAAACAGATAGAACACCGCCTGCAATGTACTACACATTGTTGAAAATCATGGAAATCAATATCATAGACCATAGTAAGGATGATGCAAATACAAAATAGATGGGAGAGGGTGGCTCTACATATAATATAATCCACACTGAACATAACAGTGTGCGTACATGGAGTTAAAGGGTTTCCTAAAACATGGACACTCTCTAAACAAATATCTCATTACCTCATTTGTTTAATCACCAATAATTATAATCATAAAATCAAGGTCACATTCAACCCAACTACTCCTACCAATGAGAAAGTGTCCCTTTACACTAGAGGATTGAGTCCCACTATAAGAGGAATAGATGAAATGCTTATGAAGAATCACTGATGAGCTTCTCCATGAATGACATCCTATAAATATGTTTGGGAATTTTTTCTAGAAGAACCTCACATTATGATCATAGTAGTTTTACCTTATCCATAATAGTTCATCCCATTGAATGATGCAAGGATGTGAGGTTCGTCCATCACAACACAAGAACCATCCCAGTGATGCTCGATGTATGCATCAATAATCGATGTAATAAACTAAAAACAACACTCATCTTAATGAAATATACAAGTGGGTTATGATATTTCCCTTCCATTACCCATAAAAAATAAGATTCATTTTAAAGAAACTATTCTCATGTCCTGGGAAGCCACACTGGCCCTTGGAAATAGGCTATGAAGGGTCGATACATCTTATGTTATGCTTAAACGACCCTTGCTACTTGTTCCAACTCTCACGATTGCACCAAATCATGTAGGAACTTTATACATCAATAGAAACCCCCACATTAACAAGATGATCAAATGGTAAGAAGGATAAATCAATTTGAGGAATGAACGAACAACATTTACTCATTCCGAGACGACCAATTTTGTGGCTATTTTTCTACTGGTATGAACTGCAACCTACTTCGTCTATTAAAACAAAAAAGAGTCGATGAAGTTGGTCTCAAGGACCAAATAGATTATTTTCCCTTCTATTGGATATTATGACACACTATCCATGATTTCACCATCATCAAGGACCTCTTATATAGAATGATAGTTTTTGGGTATGTTAAATCAGGACCACCACTAGAACAATTGGCATATATGTCTACCATTATCCCCGATGTGGGAGATGAGTGGCACGAAGCTGATAGCAAGAGAGAAAAAAGTTCAATAGTTGGATGAATCGAATGATAATCTAACGAACTCTTGGAATTATCCAATAATAGTTGAAGAAACCTAAATATTCTCTAGTTTCTCCGACAACAACAATGCTAACGTCCCCATCCCAAAAATCATCATGAATAAAACCATACAAAAGAAAATATTATGAGGAAGGCAAAGAAAAAGTGAAAGAAAATGAAATTAATTTAGGGAAAAAATTTTACTCGACCCTCTCAGATTTTATGCCATCAAATCTAAAATAATAGAAATTATCCCGAAAAATAGAACCACCAGATAAAATTCATCAGGAAAATTCATCATCCGAATAAGAATTGATTTTTGGATATGTTAATGTCATTCATTTAATTTAACCCTTCTCCGATGATGATTATGGATATGAACTAGAGTACCCTACACCCAATCCAGGATTTGGAAGAAGAGGCCTTAGTAGGTGGGTATACCGTGGAATATAAAGACATGGTTGAAAAAAATCTTATATTTTCACCGCTGCTCAAGCCATAAATGTTTATGAAACTCATGAAACATCCCTTCATCACACCCAATAGGTAAGTGGAAATTCCCCCACACCTAATGGTAGTAACATTTGTCTGATCATCATAGAATATATATCAAAAAGAACAACATTTGTCTAATTTCCCTTGAAATGTGATAAGACCTTTGTAGAAAAACCCACAATGAGCGAAATCTCCTCATGCTCTGGTCCTATGGGTCGATCCCTCATCATCAACTATGGTTCTTATGAAAGAGCATCACCAAACATGGATGAATCGGCCTTTAGAACATAATTATGACATCCTAAAGATACATTACTCAGTATTATCCAAACTATTAATCCTAATATCTATGAATTTGTCTAGTGAACTTTGAGAAGAACTCATATTGGATTTACAAAGCCCCTAGGAGTTTGAAGCCGAAGTGGCTGCTGCTTAATTTTATTGGGTAGATCCCAATACTGCAGAATGTCATGCGGTTATCTTCATCATAGATCAAGATGAAGACATCATCATTAAAGGGAACATCAAACCGTTGTATTTTTTTGTAAGGATAAATGGTTTGATGTTCAATAATTCAAAATTGATGATGGCTTTGGATTTAATAGCCTCCCCGTGTGAACACTAGGTCATCAGGGTTGCAATGAAGATAACATGACGACCTCGGCAACAACCCTATTGGGTTATGAATCATGTGTTCAAAAAATATTGGGGAAAATGAATCTAAAATTCAATTAGGTGACCCTATAGCCGAATCAAAATTTATGTTGGTTTAGAAAAACATGGGCATTAACATTCTTCTATGAAGTCCTTGGTTGCACATGCATGCAGTGATTCCTTCATACCACCACCAGTGCATCATATATTAAACTAATGAAAACACATGGGATGTTATACACTAATAAGTTCTCATTAAAATATTTTGTGTCACACTATATTGATGGATTATTCTAGGAGCTTAAAGGTAACTGAAACTGAGTTGATAGTATTGATTGGTTCGATAACCCAGATAGTTTGGAGATTTTCCCTGCCGACTCCTACTAGATGATCGGCGAAGAGTACATATTTCCCATTAATAAAGTTAAATGAATGATCCCATATTCGAATGAGTACTTGGTTATTCTCAGGATTATAGTCATGGAAAATAATCCTAACAGTGTATAAAAATCCATTGATCCCTCAAATAACATTGAGCACTTTGAGGGAAATTCCCCTACACTATCCATAGAGCTCCAGAAAATTTTTGCTTCACCGACTAAGGAAGTAGTAGAATAAATCACCAACCCATCCCTTGTTCCTTCCACTTAGGAACATACCTCACCATCAAATGGTCTAGGAGATGTAACCTCATCAACTGATGGTCAGGGTCTCTAGAGGCTATCACAATGATTCATTCCCCATTAGAAGAATAATATGATGAATAAAATGAGGAGGAAGAGGAGGATGGGGATCATAGGGATTCCCCTACCTCATTTGAGGAAGTATTCTCTATCACCAGTGATGAAATCAAAGAAATAATTTTTTTTACGGAGGATGATCCATAACCTACCCTAATCAGTGCAGAAATGCCTTCTAAAGATCAAGAGATGTACACATCCTTCATAAAAAAGTATCAAATTTTTATGGCCTAAAATACACAAGAAATTCATGGACTTGACTTCTAAGGGTCCACTCACCACCTAGGACTTCCAGAAGATCATTGAGGTTACAAATAGGTGTCTTGATGAAATCACACAACACATTCTACCAAAATAGAGGATGAATTTGACAAGATCATCATAGCTGAATTCATTCGGGTTGTCCAATATCCCATCTGCATGGCCAATATAGTTCCCATTAAAAAGAAGAATTGATATACTAGAGTCTATATCAATTTTTGAGATCTCAAATTTCACTATCCAAAATATGATTTTCCAGTCCCGATCATAGAATTGTGGATTAATGAAACTGTCCAATATCTGGACCTCTCATTAATGAATGATTATTCCGGATGCAGCCAAATCATAATGGCCTAAGAAGACGAATAAGCCACTTATTTCTAGGAAACCCATTAAGAATTTTTTTTAGGGTAATTCCCATCTATTATATTAATTAGATTGAAACATATCAATGTTCCTTGCGCTTCATATTCAATCACTTCCAATGAATGTTAATTAAATTATATTTTGATGACCTGGTGGTCAATTGATGCCAATGTCCAGACCACCTAATGGATCTCAAAATAGTCTTCAATAAATTGTGACATCACTACCTATAAATATTCCCCCTAAAATGTGCCTACATTGTTACCTCATTAAAATTCCTCAGATTGTTGGACACCATCATGGCATCCAATTTGACCGTGAGAATAGGATGGAAGTTCTTGGAATGTCACCACCTCATAACCTCATAGAGCTAAGGGGACTTCAAAGACACATGGATCTTCATAGTCTACCTTGCCAGTAAATTATTTCCCTTCACCAAGTTGATTAACATGGGGGTCCCTTATAAATAGACTAATTATTTTCACGAATCATTTGACAACCTCAATATATTTCTCTAAACTCTACCATTGTTAATGCCACCCGTTGAAGGAAGGACGCTCTTCAAGTATCTGACTGCATTGGACCGATCCCTAGGTTCATCTTCACAGAAAATAATGATGATTGTAGTGAAAACAACCAATACTTTCTTATTCATACCATGATTGAGGATAATACTTGTTAGTCAAATATCAAGAAAAAAAGTTTCGCACATATTTTTTCTGTCCAAAAATTGAGACATTACCTAGACCATCATGATATCTTTCACGACCCATCCCAGTGGGGCCCGAGCCGCAACTCTCCAAGCCTACTTCCAATAGTCTAAGGGATGGTGACTAGCACCAAGTACACATTCTACTAACATGGGAGGCATTTCATATAAACTTGTACACACGCACACACTTCTCCAAGCCCACAAAGCTGAAAAGTAAAAACTACTTAAAGGAAAGGATGCATGCATACACTAAAACCCATCCAACAGAGTACGACATGGAAATAAAGTACAGTGAAGTAAAAACCTGGGCCAAAAGTAAAATCCCACCAAATAAAAGTATGTAACAAAGTCCAACCTGTAGAGATTGGTACTGGGACTACAACCCGTCGCCGAATGAACACACCTCGGCGTGTCTAATCTCACTGAACGTCATCCGGTTCTTGTCCGCCTATAATACTGTCAAAGGCTCGCTCATCTTCACAAGACACGACACGGGCGGGCAAAGCCCGTGCAGGGGTGAGTATAACAATACCCAGTAGGATACCCCGAAAACCACAAAGGAAGTACAACAAAGGAAAAATACCACAAAGAAAGGTACAGTCAGATCTACAAAGTATATGTTTATGGAACATATAACAAGAATATGCATACATACTCATACATAAAAGACCATCGCGAAAACCGCCACTATGATCCAGCTCAAAGATTCCACTAAGCATACCATCGGGAGAACACACTCCTAGGTCTGAAGAGAGAGATACGAATTACTCGTTCCGGGAGGACACACTCCACAGGTACCTTGAGAACATGATGCTCAGATGAGGATCACAGCCATGTCATGGTGTGATTCTGACAAATCAGTATGAGCTAATCTGCTAAGCAGAGGATCGGCGCCCGAGTTAAGTTGGTCACGTAGATACCAAGAAATCTACCTTGGGTTCCATGAATGAATATTTGATCCATCTCTAAGTATCATAGAGGGTATTCCAACAACAATATTCAGGAAGTTCAGATGAAGGGATCATACTATTGTATAAAGAAATTGATACCAGAACATTCAGGTAATTTCCAAGGGTAAGAACCCTAAGAAATAGTCCAAGTCAAAGAGGGAAAGTAGCTCAAGTATTGAAGAAATTATTACACGGACTGTAGTAATATTACACGCCGTGCGCCTTGACCCCAGGTACTGCACGTGTAAATGGCATGTGTCATTTGTTCAATCCATTCAAAACTAAACTACACGACATGTTGAAAAGTACACGCCGTGCTCTGTGACACCGGGTACTGCCCGTGTAAATGGCCCATGTCTCTTGGCTTTCTAGACAGAAAGATACTACACGACGTGTAGATGAAAAAAACATGCCGTGTTCGATCGCCTGGGCTCGCTCCGTGTACGCTGGCTATATGCCCGTACACGGTCTTTGCCCGTGTCCGTGTCTCCTGCCCATGTACCAGTACACGGGGTACCATCTGTATCTGGTCGGGTCTAGCTAGGGAGGGGAATACATGGCATGTCTGTGGCCGTGTATCCTACCCGTGTCTGTGTACTCCCGGAGTACATGCCGGGTAACCCTACCGACGAACACATGCCGTGTATCCCATACTACACGGCGTGTAGTGAGGAAAAATTTCCAGAACTGTCGTCTTCCTCCATGCACCTCTGCTGATCCTTTGGATCTTAGTTTTCTCATCCGTTCATCCCGATGCTCCAGGGTTTGGTTCGTCTTATCGAAAGAACACCGAAACCGGTGTTTTCAGCTCTTGAAATGGATCATAAATGTCGAACAATCCATCTGAAGAAAAACACCTGAAAACTCGTATCTCCTGATCCGCTCCGAATCGCCTGCCGAAACCATCGTCGCACCTCCGTGACACCGCTCCGGGGTTGGATCCACAATCTGAGATCGTTGGGTCGTAGAATAGATGCTCAAAGATCTGTTGTTCATCACCCCGTGAAGAACCGCGATGTACGTGAAGGAGAGAAAGGGGGAAAATCCAAAGAAACAAAACTGAGGAATGAACCTCCACCTTCATTCGTCACGGCGTTGATCCACTCCCGTTAATAGGATTAAACGGATTAGAAAAGGTTAACAAAAGAAGAATCATCATGGATTTAATCTCATACAATTCCCCACAAAAGCCCATCCCGCAAGAACGATCGATCTGAGGACTAATCTGTTCGTGTATTAGACCGAGTTCGTCATAGAAATCATGAACGGGGAATTGAAAATCAAAATCAACATCCTACCTGGATTCACTACATTCTTTGGCGATGATCTGGTCATTGTGTCGTCGTTTCCGGTGAAAATCATCAAGAACATCATTTCCACGTCGGGAGGTCTTCTCCAGAGCCTCTAGAGGAAATCAGGGTTAGGGGGATTGTAACCCTGACCCTCCCTATGAAATATCTATTTAAAAGAATAAATGATTTCGTTGCAACAGGGTTTTAAATAAAATATTTTAAATAAATATTTTATTACTGTTACGCCCAAAAGCCATATTTCACCACCGACCTGCACCGGCCGATGTGAGGCCTCGCCTAAGGAAAAATCGCTTCTCTGAACGAAACGGTGCCCTCAGATTTCTGATCTGAGAACCCGTTCAGGTGTTATTCCACTTTTTCAGGAAAACCGCATGCGCTCGTAATTTAATTCTTAAATTAAATTAAAACATTTGTTCCGGGCTCATCGAGCCCCGGAACTGCATGCCTTCTCAGAGCCTGGTCTCGAAATAATTCCCATATAATATTCAAATAATACATGGAACAATCTGGGACATTACATCACACACATCTTAGGAATTTTATGTCCCCAAAAAGCCAAAATAAGGGCTATTAAAAAAGATGTGGGTAATGCACGTGAATATGAGCCTCCCGCTCCCACGTGCTCTCCTAAAAATTCTCGTGCTGCCACCGAACACGCACCAAGGGAATAGCTCATCCACGAAGGATCTTCTCCTGTCGTTCCTTGATCTCCACTGGGTAGTCAACAAAGGTCTCTACATCGTCGATGTCCAGCTCTCCCCAGTCGATGACGTGCGACAGAGCATGCACGTACCTCCGTAACTGCGACACATGGAAGACGTTGTGTATCCGGTCCATCTGAGGATGTAGAGCCAAGTGATACTCCACCTTGCCTACTCTACTCAGAATCGGAAAAGGTCCAATGAACATCGAAGATAGCTTGCCGCCTCGGCCAAATCTCTGCAATCCCTTCCACAACCGGGATGTGAAACGAGCATCACGATTTGAGACGATCGTGGATGGTACCCCCTGAAGTCGAACTATCTCCCGCACATAGAGGCGTCCCAATCTCTCTACTGAACTCTGCTTCCGTATGTCTAGGAAGTGGTCCGACATAGTGAGTCGATCAACGATCACCCAGATGGCATCATTTCCATGGGACATGCGTGGTAAACCCGTCACAAAGTCCATGGACACCCCGTCCCACTTCCACTTTGGCACCTCAAGGGGCTGAGTCAAGCCTGCTGGAACCTGGTGCTCAGCCTTTACTTGCTGACAAGTAAGGCACTGAGACACAAACTCTGCCACATTCTTTTTCATCCCTGGCCACCAGAACTGACGTCGGAGGTCCTGGTACATCTTTTCCACGCTTGGATGCACCGCCAAAGGGGGTGTATGGAACTCCCTCAGAACCTCCTCTCGGAACGTCAATGGTACTACCGTGTGCCCTCTGAAAAGGACAACGTGCTCCCCTCTTTCTGAAAATCCATCAGCAGCATCACCTATGGATATCTGAGCACGTGGAGTCTCACAGCTATCATTTTCGCGCTGTGCTTCCACGACTCGCTGTAAGCGTGGAGGGTTTGCAACCATTGACTGAAGGTAAGCTCCCTTATCTCTATCTACGAAGGACAACTGCAAAGATTCCAACTGACTTGTCGCCTCATCCAGCAACTACGAACTAGATTTCCTACTGAGAGCGTCTTCCACCACGTTCCCCTTCCCAAGAGTATAAACGATCTCAAAGTTGTAATCGTGGAGGAACTCAAGCCATCACCTCTCTCAAAAATTCAGATCCTTCTGAAAAAAGATATTTCTGAGACTCTTGTGATCAGAGTAGACTGTAAACCACTCTCCCATCAGGTAGTGCTGCCACATCTTCAATGCGAAGACTACCGCTCCTAACTCAATATCATGGGTCGCATAGTTCTGCTCATGTGGTCTCAACTGATATGACCCATATAAAATCACTTCTTTCCTATGCATCAGGACACAACCGATCCCCATTCCTGATGCATCACAGAACTCTACGTAATCGACACCGTCCGCTGGTAATCTCAAGATCGGGGCGCTAGTCAAACTCTATCTCAACTACCGGAAATCATGCTGGCATTTCTCGGTCCACATGAAAGGTTGTCCCTTTCGGGTCAAAGATGTCATGGGTTCTACAATCCTGGAGAAATCATGGATTAATCTACGATAGTATCCTACCAACCCAAGGAAACTTCGCTACTCCATCAAGCTCCGGGGAGGATCCCATGCTAGCACTGCCTCCATCATTGCTGGGTCTACTAATACACCATCTGATGAGATAACATGTCCCAAGAAGTGGACCTCCTATAACCAGAACTGACACATCGAGAGTTTTCCATACAAATGGTGCTTTCGAAGTGTGTCCAGAAACATCCTTAGGTGTCTCACGTGCTCCTCCTCGGACGTAGAGTACAAAAGGATATCATCGATGAAGACCACTAAAAACTGGTCTAGATAGGGCTGAAAGATCTGGTTCATGAGTCCCATGAACACTACCGGGGCGTTCGTCACACCAAAGGGCATCACTAAGTACTCATAGTGACCGTAAAGACATCTGAAAGTCATCTTCGGTATGTCCTCCTCCTTTACTCGCAACTAGTGATAGAATGATCATAGATCAACTTTCGATAACCATCGTTCCCCACTCAACTGGTCGAAGAAGTCATCGATCCTCGATATTGGACACCAGTTCTTCACGGTCACCTGATTCAACCGCTGGTAATCCACACATAGCCTCAAGATCCCATACGCCTTCTTGGAAAACAGCATTGGGGCCACGTAGGGTGAAATGCTGTGTCTCACAAAGCCCTTCTTCTAAAAGTTGTCCAGCTGCACCCTCAGCTCACGATGTTCTGCAAGAGCCATCCGATAAGATGATGCTGATATCGGGGTCATCCCGGGTTGCAACTCAATGCAGAAATCTATCTCCCGACGGGGAGGTAGCCCGGGGACATCCTCCGGAAAGACGTCCTCATACATAGCCACCACTGCTGGAAACTAGAAACTCGTAACATCTGCCGCGCCAAGGCTAGGCTAGCCAACTGGTGTGAAATCGGTTGTGCCCTCCTATGCACGAGTCCATCCTACGCTGCCTGGCTCTCTCTTTCACTGACAAAAGAGAAACTCATTCCATTACTGCAGACACACCGCACCCTTCTCCTAAAACAATAAATATGGTAATGAACTGTGGATAACCAATCCAGCCATGAATTAAATCGTAAGGCCTCGACGCTACCACCAAGAGGTTCCAACCAAAACTCTCACCTCCAAGGGTCAGGTCACACTACCTCCAAAGGTGTGTTATCTCTGAACCTTCTCCAGTCAATGTTTCTAAGCATAAGGGTCGAGTCAACAGCTCAACTGGAATATGAAGGTCTCGAACAAGATAAGCATCCAGAAAGGAATGACTAGCACCTGTGTCTATCAATACGGAATCCAATATAGAAAAGTCACAGATAATACCTCTAATCATTTCAGGAGTACCTGGGAAATAAGCCTCTGCTACCAACAGCTTCCCATACCTCTGTCCACATGCTCCATGAGCCTGGGGTGGGCCTCCTGGGGTGGTGGTGGTAAATGGTCGAAATGCCGACCACCTCCACCTGCTCTCCCAGCTCCTCTGCCACATCTGCCGCCTCACGGATCTACCTGCTCCACATGTTTCCTCTACCTCAGTGGTCCATCCACTACTCCCGTGTCAGTAGCACGATGAGTCGGACAATCTCGAGCGAGATGTCCCCTACCGTCACATGAGTAACATCGCCTCTCTCGAGGGTAGCTGGAAGCGCCCTGTGAACCCTGTACGGCTGATCCCCTATCCTGGGATCTCCTATGGAAACGTCCCCCATGCATGGGTCCCTGACGTCGGCTCCCTGCGGCCGAGGTCTCTGCTTCTGCTCGCCCACTACTGACAACTATCGGTTGTCCCTGCTCCACCAGGAAGCTCTCAACCACCAAAGCCCGCTCGAGGACCCCATCATAAGTAGGAATGCTCATAGGGATGATGCTAGCTCAGATATCTCTACGCATTCCCTGCTCAAAATTCCAAGCCATGAAGTACTAATCTCTAACCATATCCATTGAGTATCGCGAGAGGTCGGTAAAACTTGACGAATAGTCATCCAACATCATGGTTCCCTGCTGGAGCTGAAAAAGCTCATGTATACGTACTGCTCTTATGGTAACTGGTGAAAAATCCTCTCTGAAGAGATCCTCAAAATATGACCATCCAAGAGTCCCCTTGTCGTGAGTATGGATGATCAAACCCCACAATCGCACTACTGAGACATGGAGAAGGCTCGCTGCCAGGATCACCATCTGGTCTGCTGGTGTCCTGACTAAGAGGAAGACTCTGGTCACTGCCTCAATCCAGTCCTCTACAGCCTGAGGGTCAGGCTCGCCTCAAAACATGAGGGTTCCCTGTCTCTGAAACTCGTGGAGTGTGCTCTGCCTGCGCTCCTCCTCCACTGGTATAGAAGGCACCATACACTGCTCCACAGGGGGCGGGATAACTGGCACGCCACCTGGTGGTAGAACAGGGGGATCTGATCCCTTTATCGAAGCTTCATCACTGAGGGGGTCATCCTCTTGATCGAGGTGATGGATCCTTGCAGGTGCCTATCGCGGAGGCATCCTGTTTAAGAAACACGATGTATCAGAGTCAGTGAGTATATATGGAGAGATGACTCAAGAAGTACATGGAAACCACAACCCATTCCTATAGGATGCATGTACCATTATTTTTTCCCATACAACTAGTGTTTTCATTTTCTGAGTCAAAAATCAAGTTATCAGAGTCCTGTTGTATGGATACATCAGTCGCCGCACCAACACTGGGGTCCCTGGCCTGAGAGCCGAACTCAAAACACATAACATGGTTTCCCCAAACCAACTCACAGACTCTCGGTCCAAAGGGAGAACCGACCACCTCTGATACCACTATGTTACGACCCGTCCCAGTGGGGCCCGAGCCGCAACTCCCCAAGACTGCCTCCAATAGGCCAGGGGCTGGTGACTAGAAATGAGTAGGCATGCTACTAACATGGGAGGCATTGCCTACAAACCTGTTCACAAGCACACACTCCTCCAATCCCACAAAGCTGAAAGTAAAAACTACTAAAAGGAAAGGATGCATGCATACGCTAAAACCCAACCAAAAGAGTATGACATGGAAATAAAGTACATTAAAGTAAACCCCTGGGCCAAAAGTAAAAGCCCATCAAAAGAATGTCTGCAATAAAGTCCAACCTGTAGAGAAAGGTACTGGGACTACAACCCGTCGCCGAAGGAACACAGCTCGGCCTGTCTGATCTCACTGAACTTCATCTGGTCATGGTCCGCCTAGAATCCTGTCAAAGGCTCGCTCGTCTGCACAAGACACGACGCGTGCAGGAAATGCCCGTGTAGGGGTGAGTATAACAATACCCAGTAGGACACCCTGAAAACCACAATGGAAGTACAACAAAGGGAAAATACCCCAAAGAAAGGTACATTCAGCTCTACATAGTATATGTATAAGGAACATATAACAAGAATATCCAGATATACTCATACACAAATGACAGTTGAGAAAACCACAACTAGGATCCAGCTCGAAGATTCCACTAAGAATACCATCAGGAGAACAGACTCCTAGGAATGAAGAGAGAGATACGATGTACTCATTCGGGGAGAACACACTCCACAATTACCTTGAGAACATGATTCTCATATGAGGATCACAACCAAGTCATGGGGTGATTCCGACAAGTCAGTCTAAGCTAATCCACTAAGCAGAGGATTGGTGCCAAGGTAAAGATGGTCACGTCGATACCAAGAACTCTACCTAGGGTTACATGAATGAATTGATTATCTGGCTCTAAGCCTCATAGAGGGGATTCAAACAAAAATATTCATGATGTTCTGGTGAAGGGATCATACTCCTATATAAAGGAATTTATACTAGAACCTTCAGGGAATTACCAAGGGTACGAACCCTAAGAACTAGTCTAAGTCACAGAAGGCATTTAGCTCAAGCCTTGAAGAAATTATTACACAGTGTGTCATATGATTACACTCCGTGTGCATTGACCGTGGGTACTACCCGTGTAAACGGCCCGTTTCGTTCATTCAAGTCGTGAAATACCAAACTACACGGCGTCTAGAAAAGTACACGACGTGCTCTATGACACCAGGTACTGCCCGTGTAAATGGCCCGTGTCTCTTGGCTTGCCGGACAGAAAGAAACTTCCCGACGTGTAGATGAAAAACACATGCCGTGTTCGAGTTCCTGGGCTTGCTCCGTGTACGTTGGCCATGTGCCCGTACACGGTCTCTGCCAGTGTCTGTGTCGCCTGCCCGTGTACCAGTGCACGGGGTACCCCGTGTATCTGTCTGGGTCTGGCTGGGGAGGGGTATACATGGCGTGTCTGTGGCCATGTATCCTTCCCGTGTCCCTGTACTCCCAGAGTACACACCGGGTAACCCTACCGACGAACACACACCGTGTAGCCCATACTACACGGCGTGTAGTCGGGAAAAATTTCCAGAACCACCGTCTTCCTTCGCGTGCCTTGGCTGATCCTCCGGATCTTCATTTTATCATCCATTCATCCTGATGCTCCGGGGTTTGGTTCGCCTTATCGAAATAACACCGAAACGGGTGTTTTTGGCTCTTGAAACGGATCATAAATGTCGAACGATCCATCCAAAGGAAAACCCCTGAAAACTCGTATCTCCCGATCCGCTCCGAATCGCCTGCTGAAACCATCGTCGTACCTCCGTGACACCGCTCTGGGGTTGGACCCACAATCTCGGTTCGTTGCGTCATAGAACGGATGCGCAACGATCTGTTGTTCATCGCCCCACGAAGAATGTGATGAACGCGAAGGAGAGAAATGTGGACAATCCAATGAAACAAAACTAAGGAACGAACCTCCACCGTCGTTTGTCACGACGTTGATCCGCTCATGTTTATAGGATTAAATGGAGCATAAAAGATCAAAAACAGAATAATCATCATGGATTTAATCTCCCATAATTCCCCGCAAAATCCAATCCCGCAAGAAAGATCAATCCACGGACTAATCTGTTCGTGGATTAGCCTGCGTTCATCATAGAAATAAAGAACGGGGAATGGAAAATCAAAATCAACATCCTACCTGGATTCGATGTGTTCGTTGGTGATGATTCAGTCGTCGTGTTGTCGTTGCCGGCGAAAATCGTCACGAACGTCGTTTCCACGTCGGGAGGTCTTCTCCAGAGCCTCTAGAGGAAATCAGGGTTAGGGGGATTGTAGCCCTGAACCTCCCTGCGGAATATCTATTTAAAAGAATAAAATATTTTGTGGTTATAAGGATTTAAATAAATTATTTTAATTAAATATTTTATAACGGTTATGCCCAAAAGACATATTTCGCCACTGACCTGTGCTGGCCGAAGTAAGGCCTCGCCTAAGGTAAAATCGCTGCTTTGAACGCAACGGTGCCCTCAGATTTCTTATTTGTGCTCCCGTTCATGATTTATTCCACTTTTGCAGGAATACCGCATGCGCGCGTAATTTAATTATTAAATTAAATTCAATCATTTGTTCCGGGCTCACCGGGCCCTAGAACTATATGCCGTCATAGATCCTGGTCTCGAAATAATTCCCATATAATATTAAAATAATACATGGAAAAATCCGGGAAATTACAATATCATCTGGGTCTCCCATAAAAATCCTCTCAAGTAAATTCTCAATCATCCAATAATGATTTTACTATTGCAATGGTGGTTATTCATTCATTAGTAGTATCACATCTAGTTCATGCCTCATAAATCTATCAAAGGCCAGGCACTAGAATATTTCCTATCATAGAACCCCTATACAGAATTAACTTCATGGGAAGATGGATTTCATGGTGAAGAGTTTTTAACTGTTAATGATGAAAAATACATGGGATATATATATTGATGTGCATCCCAAAGTCTGATGTGTAAAAGGATGGAGGAACCCAAGATTAACAATGTATGTATTAGAATTGTACTCGTATCTCTAACAAAGGTTGTCCTTACTTACTTTTTCTTGTTGTCAAAGTGGTTTAATAAAAATGAATCAGAATAACTGGTATCCATTATAGGGATATAGCTAGAAACTCATGTACAAGTAATACACTTGAAGATAAAAGGAGATACATAACTAGTCATCATGAAATTTAACGGTGATTTACCAATAAAAAATGAAGAGTTAATCCCTTTTTTTGATCACGTCTGAGGACTGATGGAAGAATTCATATCAAATTTTAAATTATCCAATTCCATCAATCCCAAAATTATTAATCTATTTCATTAGAAAATATAGCCACATATCTGTATTACCATGATCGAGATGAAATTTTCCTCAGCATTGCCCACCGCTGGAAGGTATAACCATTTATTCAAGTTGATACGAGAGAAATAAATGAAATCAGCCTAATCTTAAAGGTGTGTAGTACTACCAATGGTTGTATTACTCATATTATAAAAAATATCCAAATTGGATAACTACTGCTATATAGAACCTAGAGTGATAAAATTTGTTGATGGACAATTAATTTTGTTCTATATGATATCACAAATCTACAAAAGGACCTCTATAAATGAGGCCTTAATGGGGTCCTTATAAAGAACATTGATGGAGAAGAAATTGATTCAATCATAAAATAGGTACACACTAGTGCATGGGGAGAACATCAATTATGATACAACGATTCCCATAAAATTATAAGGGTTGGATACTACTGGACCACTGTGACTCAGTATTGCACTACCTTAACCAAGAAGAGTCATTCCTTCCATGTTCATGCAAATTTCATCCAGCAACCCCCAAAGTTACATCACACATCCAAGTACTCATGGACATTTTACATACGGGGAATAGATACTATAGTACCATACCCACCATACACAACTAAAAAATTAAGATACATCCTCATTGAAACAAAATTTTATTCCAAATAGGTAAATGTTTTACCCCTCGATGAAGTTGGGGAAGGAATATTTTTCAGCTTTTGGAAAGCTAATATCATCACCAGATTTGGAGTCACTCATATAATATTGATGAAAAATGACAATAACGTCTATTCATCTAAATTGGATAACATATATTAGGAGTATTGTATCATGCCCAACCATTCATCCGGCCACAATGCATCGACCTACTGGTAGATAGAGTCATTCAACAAGACCCTATCCAATATAATACAAAATATGGTAAATAAAGATAATAATTATTGGTTTATGATGCACCTCAATTATTTGTGGTCTTACCAAACCACCACCCATAACGCTACTCAAGAAACACTGTATTCATTGGTATATGCTATAGATTTGGTCCTACATATTGAAGTTCAACTAACCTAACTTCGTGTTTCCATTTGTGACCAATTTTCTATAGATATGAAATCCCAAAAGTAACTAGAAGAGTCAAAATATATTGATGAAAATACATTTCATACCTAGAACCATTTTTTATTTTATTATAACTTCATCGGATGAACCTTCAACCAAAAGGTATTCCTCTAGTCTTTACTCAGAGGAGGAATGGTGTTGGTTCTCTGAACTCTAATGATACTTATAAAGAAACATCCAAAATTGGAACCAAAATCAGAGGGACCATATGTTATACATATGGTCTAATCCAATTGAATATATTTCATAGTTTCAATGGATGGCCGCCTCATTATAGTTCCTATCAAGCCAAGGTTCTGGATGAAATATTTCATGTAGCCAATAGAACATGTCCGGGAAACATGACATTAAACTGGACCAACTCATCCTAGTTATAAGATATTAAACTATAAGAACACATCCTGGAAATATGATGCTAAAATATACCAACTCATTCTAGTTACATGATGATAAACTGTACGAACACATCCCAGAAGCCTTATTTTTAACAACATAGAATCTATTGTCCTGATTGCATGATGTTAGACTGTATGATAAAATTCATTATTATATAAATTCAAACTTCATAGCATCTATGTCCTTACCACATGACATTAAAATATATAGAACTCATCCCTACATCTTGACAGTAAACAATGTTGCGTACATACTTACCGTGGGATGCTAAACTACATGCTAAACATGTCATGTTTCACGATGTTAATCTGGGAAACACTATAATGTTCTCACATGAGATGAAATCACATCAAGTAATGGTCACCTACTATGATTCATTATCGAACTATCTTTGGATTTATTAATTCCCTCGAGGGATCCATAGTAACACTTAGACCTATGTCCTAGGCCCAACCATCATCTAAAAACAACCACTTATTATGTATTGACTCAACTAATGCAAAGAGGTTTCTTCATAGAACTACTTTCATCTTGGTTATCATTTCCAATAAATTTCATAGGGACACGATGATCCAATATCTTTGTCCATCCACCACATGATATGAATTTCCATTATTGTACTCTCACCTGTCTCTGTATTGTGGGTATAACGGCCCATAATTTACATTAATATATTACTTCAAAATTAAAGAATATTAATTACACAACATCACAAATACCACGGAAGGGCCGTATAGTTTTAGTGTCTTTGGAAATTGGGAAACATAAACAACTAGTTTCTAAAACATCTACATTGTCTTCCACTTATTTATTCAAAACTAGACCCATTTTTGAAAAATATTACTTTATACCCTTATTTATGACTTGGGGAAAAGAAACAAATGAATGGGTGAGCTCAAATTCTCAGTAAGTGTAATCAAGGGAAATATCAATCATATCATAATCATAAAAACATGACATTTGAAAATCAAATCCTACAAATAAAATATTAGAATATTAAGTCATGAGATAAATCATAAAATTTAAATGTAATCCCAATAATCATAACATAATTTATGAAATTTTGTTTCATACATACATAATCATAGGAAATAATTTCATATTAGTCATGGTTCATTTCCAAGACTTTCATATCATGCTATGTCCATTACAGAACCAAGTTCACTCCTCATTCCATCCCTGTATTACTAAACCATATTTACTTGTCATTACAGTGATATCTATCTCATGAGATACAAATCATTACCCAATGCATTGGAGGGAGATATAGGTTCCAACCATCTCATAATTAACCCATTCATATATGTTCCACAAAAACATAAATCAAATCATGACCCATGAAATAAAATGGGCGTCTTAAACATCATTCCATCATAATCCATTGAAAATAAATGGATTTCATAAAAATAATTACATCTAAAACAAATAAACCAAAAATAATATTATGAATGCATATATAACCCTATTTCATCTTATATAGAATATAATTTTGATAAAACACTTGAACTTAATTATAGTGGAAAAAATCCTTTCTTTTTCAAAAAAAAAAATCTTTTCTCAAAATGAAATGAAATTTTAAAAGAAATGAATTTAGCTGAAGATAATCTAGAAATTTTTTATTGGATGTTTCATAGAAATAATATTTCATAAAACTGTAAAAATCCATTCATTTCGTATATGTTCAAAAACATTCTCCTTGTACTTCTTCCGGAAAAGTCAAAAAGTACCTCAAATTGATTAGCAAAAAATGTTTTTTTAACTATTTAATTAAAATTAACCAATAGGTCAAATTAACATTAAAAAATTATATAATAATATATATAATATTAAATAATTATGAAATATTTATATGGGTGATAAATATACACCAGAAAACACACGCGTATAAACAATCTCAGATAAATATTAGATTGTAAAACTATCCCATACCTTAGGTCTAATATCCTTAGTATGCATCTCAACCTCCTATATAATGATTTATATATTTTTATTGAATTATTTTAGAATCATAACTACTTTTATGATATCCTATATGATTATATTATCATCTGTTTGTTAGAATCATTTCATTTTCACTTGTTATTTAGATATTAACTACTTTATGTTCTTATAAAAAATATTTTGGATAAGTTGATGATCCACTTCATATTTAATAGATTAAAAATTTATATATTTATAATATTATAATATATATCATATTTATTCATTCCATTGATGTATATAATCATGGTTTAATTACGTTGATGCAGAATAAATCATATCGCATCTTGGAGACGGTAGGTCGTACGTACACACGTGGGGTGATATCATTCGCCAAATTATTGAATGGTAATGAAGTGGATAGTGTATAATATTTAAATATTATTTACAAGTTATAATAATCCTATATAGGTATTATTTCCATCATAATACCCATCCATGTAATGTGGTGGTGAAAAATAGATTACATCACAGCGTGGAAATGGTAAGCCGTACGTACGCATGGGCTTTGGTTTCATTAATCATAGGATGGATAGAAGGTGAAATAAAGATGTTTAATATTTATAATAACATATAATAAAATTATTGATACTTATTTTGTTACATTACATTGAAACAAATAATTAATATGATGTAGGAGAAGAAAGAAGTTTGAAATAATCAGTAGAAGAGATTACCTCTTCCTTGATGTGCTTCCTCTAAATCTCTTGTTAGAGTAACAGAGTTGGTCTTTAAAGATGACCTGAAACTTTAGAATGAAAATAGGGAAGTTGATAAGGAAAAAGGGAAGGGTTTTTAATTGCATTATTGCTCATACTGAAGTGAATAGGTGAGGGAGGATGTTCCCTTTTATAATTGAGGTGGGGCACACTATTGGAAACTCTCTAAATAAAATTTTATAATAAAATACAAAGATACCAAAAAAATATCAAAAATGTATAAATTTATAATATGATATGAGTTAGGGTTGTAATCTCATCAACAAATAAATTTTGGACAAGTTAGTTTCTCAATTTATACCAAATCCTTCAAACTGACACATAGTTATTCTATTAAATATCGATTGTTGTAATAACTTTATAAATATTTAATAGTTATAAATATTTACTTATATGGTGTTAATTGAGAATAAGTTGATATTTTATGCAATTATATACATTATAATTATCACTTTGTAATTTTATATATTTTTATTATTTTCAAATAATGTAAAAATATATATTTTTTAGAAAATATCAATACTGTCTATTTGGATACTATTAATTAATTTAACATTAAATAATATACCCACCGAAGGTAAATTAAAATATATATATTTAATACACACCTAACATCTCTTTTTCACCTATATAAGTCATGGAACACATTAATTTGGTTATATGATAATTCATTTACTATTTTTAAAACCATTTTATGATATTTCTATTAATAAAATAATTTCTACATCACTATTGTGTCATTATTAATGTTAATTATTCAATATCTAAAAATTATAAATAAATATATACGATACACTTCATTCTTTTATATTTCCATATACTATCTATAGTCGACATTATCTCTTAGTTATCTATGTAACAAAATTAATATACCTGTATAAAATGATATTGTAACGTTTTGTCGCGTTCATTAGTTTTTATTATATTCATATCACATTCATAGTTAAGTGGTCGATAAATTATTCCATTCTGAAAAAATAAGTTATAATGGTAGAATTTATTTATCCAATAGGATTTATAAAAATGTTAAGGTAATTTTATAATATTATATTTACATTTATTACCCAATTTAACTTTAACCATGGCGATAAAAATTATTACCAAAGTTACTCTTCAAAATGCCCAAAAATAAATGTAGCCTATTAACATAATTTGGACCTACTAATTCAAAATATGTAAAGCATTTCTAAAAAATAAAAACAAATAAGTTTCAGTAATTAATTTAAAATTAATATCATTTTTGAAATGGGAAAACGAGTTCAAGAATTTAAAATATTACTGAATATTGAAATGTTTTTACTTCTAAATTTTATGTAAAATTAATTACAATAACTACATTATATTAAATAGTAAAAATATATTATATTTATTCTTTAAAACTAATCAATAATATAATTTTACAATATTAATTATTTCTATTAAAAAAAAATTTGATTAAAAATTTAGCATATTTGTACTATTCATTAAAACATGAATGTTATCAGAAAAATATCAAAAATTCATCCTATAAAAATTTTTATACCCCTATTAGAAATAACATTTATATGCTGTCATATAAAATTTATTAATGTATCAAAATATTTATTGAAAATTTCATCACCATTCTAAGGTATAAAATTAAACAGAAAAAAAGGTTATATACAATAAATAGGGTTTTACTTATACCCTATGACTAAAATAACAATTGCATAAATATGAAAAAAAAAGTATTAAGTATATAACTCATATATATCACACTAATTCTATTAATAAAATTAATTTAATCAAATATAATAATATCTTATTGATTTATATTTTTTATAAATATTTGTTAGCCAATGAATTCACAATGCATTATCATAAGTTAGTTATAATTATTCTTGCTAACCTAACAGCTGGGATATAATTGTAATTTTTCAATAAGGTTGTAATGCCCCGACCCCAGTTACCCAGAGTCGGTGCATTACTACCTAACATTGGCATGATCATAAGAAAGATCAAGTCTCGAAAGACCGATTAGTTTAGTAGCCTTGGAATAACTAGATACATTAATAAAGTTTACATTACATCATAAAATGAAAACTACAACAATAAATTCTCCATAGTCCATACTCTTATCCCCTCATACTATTCCTGCAGGTCATTCATAAATTACTTTTCACATCCTGGGAAAAATAAAACACAGAAAAGGGGTGAGCTCAAATGCCGAGTAAGGATAACAATATAGTGGAAACATTAATAAATAAGAATAAACATTTAAGGAAACATGTAACTAAAAAAAAGCCTTTTAAACTTGAACTTCAACATAGTATGGAAAAAATAAAATGAAATAATGCCATTTACTCTTCACATGGATATTCTACTAATCGAATAATCACATGCAATATCAATAACCACTTTCATAATGAAGGAATGCATAATGCCAGACTATCATAACCATATAGCCAAGGCCTCGTGCCAAGACTACAAATAAGATTTTGTCAAGGCCTTGTGCCAAGACACTAGTTTGTCTCATGAGACCTACCGATGCATCGAGGAGCTATAACAGACTCCACCCATCACATATTATGTTTAATGCATTCCCACATGAAAAGGTTTAAACATAACATAAACATTCGTATCAAAACTAGCCTATGAAATGTAAATACTTCATCCATAAACCATGAATGGTATAAAAATAACACATCCACAGTCAAACATATCACAAATCCTTCAATACAATATAGAAGTTTCGTATCATAATAAATCAACTTCAAATAAGCATAAAATCCATCAAAGGATGTTGACATAGATGATATCAAAACTCATTTTGAGAAAGTCTCTTTCTATTTTGAAATAATTTAAGAGTCGTATATTTATAAAATAAAAAAATATCTTCGAAAATATTCTTATATGCTTGTAAGGGAATATTCGACGATTTTATAATGGTGGAAAATAGCCGAACCAACCGTATAAGTTAAAAAAACATTCTTACCTTAATTTTGTCGAAAAGGTTAAAAAGCACCTTTTTTGGAAGATGATAGAAATATTCCTTTATAAACATGTTATAAAAAGTCAAACAAGGGTATAAATTACATTAACACATATTCTGTAAAATAGTAAAAATGTTTTGAAATGCATTTTTAAGAAACATGGATGTGGATGATAAAGATGTCCCAGTAGATAATCACGTATAAACAACCTCGGATAATGAAGATATTGTGAAATAACCCTTACCGTGTACTTTTCCTTTGTTGGGGTAGGTTAACCTATTGTATAATGGTGAAATAATGTTTATTTAATTATACAATAATCATATATATTAATATGATATCATATATGATCTTTTAACAGTGAATTGTTAATAATATCATAGTATTAACGTTGTTTCGGGTGTTAACTTACTCGTTTTATTTTATATGTTTTGTTACATAATCCATGTTTGTAATGGATAGGTTGTATCTTATTAATATCCATAATTTTATGAAGTCCTTAAACTTTATTTTTAAATCATCAAATGATAATTATACTTGAATGGATATGATGTAGAATGAATCTCATCGCGTTCGTGGAGACGGTAGTCCGTACATACGCACGAGCGATAATATCATTCTTTTGATATTAAAATAATATATAAATGGATGGTATATCATATATAGAGAATATTTATCATGTTATATTTATTACTTACATGAGTTGAAGATCATTGTTATACCTATCCAAATAATAATTTATTGAATAACAATTACACCACGACGTGGAGACGGTAAGCCGTACGTATGCCCGTATGGTGACATGTTATTCAAAAGGATGGATAGAATAATGAATATGGCTGTACCATATTTATAATAACATCACAGTATATATAAGATACTGGAGTTATTATTTTAGAATCGTAATAACAAAGGAAGAAGAAGTGGAAGAAGAAAGGAACTTGGAAATGGGTGGTGAAATCCTTACCTCTTCTTCGGGTTCTTCCTTTTGATTTGATCAAAAGGGATCATAGTTTTGCTTTCTGACTAAAGGAAGGCCTCTATGATGAATTGAGGGACGTTTTGAGAGTATTTGGGAGAGTTTGGCCTAACCAAAAGGCTTTGAAGGTGTGAATTTAAGAGAAGGGGGGTGCCCTTTTATAAGATGGGTGAGGAGAACCTTTGGAAAAGCTAGAAATATTATTTTTTAATAAATTCATATTTAATTTATAATGGATCCAAAGTATATTATTTTAATTTTAAGGTGGGGATACGTAGAAAACCACTCAACCAATAGAATTTAGACAGTTTTGGGTCATTATACTAACCTTATCTTCATGTATTAACTCTTAGTTAATTAGTTTCACTTTTACAATGTCTCTTTGTATTTTAACATTATATGGTTAATAAACATACTATATACAAACTAGTGACCCCCAAGTGGTCCATTAATGATACAAATATCATGATATAATTCTCTTGGCCGTGTATTATATTTTTAGGAATTTAATATCAATTAATAATATAATATTTGTTTTAAAGACTCTTTTATGTCAATTTTGACACTATTCAATAATTGATTTTTGTGAAAATAATAACAGAATGATTACTTCTAAAAAAGTTAATAACATTATTCCTAACATGTCATATTAACCTAAAAAAGTATTTTAATTCATAAAAAGTCTCAAATTAAACTTATTTGGGTATTTATAATATCAATTATTCTAATTTTTCATTAATTATGTAATTATTGCATCATCATTGTGTCATAAATAAGTTAAATTATTTAGTGTCTAAAAATTATAAATAAAATATCATTATGTAGGAAATCATTTTATATTTCTATTGAATATTTCCAATCGAATTTATATGATGTATAAGCCTATATTAAAAATGTTTTTGTAAATATACTATGATTTTAACGCTTTTAACTCTTCATTGAATTAAATAATAATAAATGTCCTAATCTAATCCAAGTGGACCTAAATGATAATATTTTATTACTAAGGTTGTTTATGGTCATGATACACTTGTCCAATAGAATTAGGACATGTGTTAGGGTAATATTAATATCATTTTTACCCTTAATTACCATATTTACTTT
This sequence comes from Viscum album, assembly GCA_963277665.1. Classification (NCBI taxonomy): domain Eukaryota; kingdom Viridiplantae; phylum Streptophyta; class Magnoliopsida; order Santalales; family Viscaceae; genus Viscum; species Viscum album. The sequence goes on from OY728158.1 coordinate 1,624,283,705, forward strand.
TAGCCGTGGTAAATAAAAGTAAAAAGTTACTATTCACCAAAAATTATTTTCATCTCATTGAACCACATTATACTAATTGATATTATCTGTGTCTCTCGGATTTTCTAAATTCCATTCACATAAGTGGTAAAACTATGTTTTATGAAAAATTCAGTTTTTTAACAACCACTTAGTGGTTTCACTATTCATCAAAAATTGATGTTTTTCAGAACAATGCCAAAATTTCACCCTAAGCTATAATTGATATTACGAATTCAAAAATGATGTCTATTTTACAAAATATAAAACATATAAGTTTCATTAATTAATTTTACAATTAATTCTCATTTTTATAACAAATAGCGTGTTTTTAAGAAACAATATATATCAAAATATTGACAATTGTTTATGTCCAATTTCAAAATGAAATTAATTCTAACGATCACCATCGGATAAAATGGTAAAAATATATTCTAATTATACTTTAAAACCAGTCAATAATATAATTTATCACTATAAATTATTTTGATTTAAAAAGTTGTTTTTAAGTATTTTTCACTATTCATAAAAATTGGAAGTTCTTAGAAAAATACCAAAAGTTCAACTTAGGATAATTTGAATATTCTGAATCCAAAAATGAAGTCCATTTGGAAATATAAAATATAAATAATTTCAAAAAGTAGTTATTACTATTCATAATGGATAGTTTGATTGATGTGGTTTGTTAGAACTCGATGTTGCGTACAACACACGCTATCACATTATTCAAAGAGAAGCGTACCGTAGAAGCTTGTGGTGATACATTCTCCCCTCCTTCAAATAATTTCGTCCTTGAAATTTCTAGGATACTACCACATGAAAAGACTCTGGTGGTTCTTCATCATAAGTTCCTCGGGTTCCCACGTTGCCTCTTCCATCTTATGGTTTCCCCAGAAAACATTTACCAGACGCGTTGTCCGGTTTCTTAGTACGTGGTCTCTCATATCAAGAATCCTGATGGGCTCTTCGCAATAAGATAGACCGGGATCCAGTTATAATTCCTCATAGGTGAGTCCATGTGTTGGGTCAGGCATGTATTTCCTCAATAGAGATATGTGGAACACATCGAGAACTTTGGAGAAACTTGGCGGCATTTCCAATCGGCAAGCTACCGTCCCAATTCGTTCTAGAATTTCGAAAGGTCCGATGTAACTGGGACTCAATTTACCTTTCTTTCCAAAACATATGACTCCCTTCCATGGAGATACCTTCAAGAAAACATGATCACTGACTTGAAATTACAAATCCTTTTTTCGATTATCGGCATATCTCTTCTACCTACTTTGAGCTACTTTGATGTGAATTTGGATTACCTTCACCTTTTCCATCATTTCCTCCACCAATTCTAGGCCTACAAGTTTTCTTTCACCAACGTCATCCCAACAGGTTGGTGTGGAAATCTCTTTTCGTATAACGCTTCATATGGTTCCATCTTAATACTCGAATGTATGCTATTGTTATAGGAAAAATCTTGCAGAGGTAAATATTGATTCCACATACCCTAAAAGTCAAGTGAGCAAGATCTCAACATGTCTTCTAAGGTTTGAATATTTCGTTCTGATTGTCCATCTATTTGAGGGTGGTAGGCTGTGCTCAAATGAAGTTCAGTATCCAAGGCTTTCTCAAGACTTTTCCAGAATCATGAAGTAAAACGGGGATCATGATCAGAAACAATCGATAGGGGAACTCCATGGAGTCTCACAGCTTCATCAATATATATTCTTGCTAGATGTTCTAGTGGTAGATCTTCTCTTATAGCAAGAAAATGTGCTGAATTGGTAAGACGATCAACAATGACACATATTGCATCGTTCCTTCTAGGAGTTATTGGTAGCCCCATGAAAAAGACCATCATAATGTTGTCCCATTTCCACTCCGGTATGGGAAGAGGTTGCATGACGCCTCCAGGATGTTGCCTTCCAGCTTTCACTTGTTGACAAACCATACATCTTAACACAAAATCAGAAATCTCCCTCATCATGTTTTCCCACCATAAATGATCCTTCAAATCTCTATACATTTTGGTGCTCCCATGGTGTATAGAGAAATTGGAACTATGAGCATCATCCAACAATTCCCTTTTTAGATCAGGTATATCCAGAACACAAAGACTCTTCCCGAATTTCATAATTCCATCTTCATACACAAAGTCTCTCAGTCTACCATCATTCACAACATTAATCTTATTTTGAAATTATTCATCATCGGTCTGAGAAATTTTAATCCTTTGTAGTAAAGATGGTTTGGAAACCATTTGAAAAAGCATTGATGTTTCTCCTTCCCTAGTTATTACCATGTCCAACTTCACCAGATCCATGAAAATTGGATCCCTTCCAATTCTCATATTGTTCAAAACTCCATGATCTATTCTGCTCAAAGCATCTGCCACCTTGTTTGCCTTCCCCGGGTGGCAGTATATCGTGTAATGATAATCCTTGAGTTATTCAAGCCATCTCCTTTGAATCATGCTGAGTTCTTTTTGTGAGAAAATATACATCAAACTCTTGTGATCACTATAAATCGCACATTTTTCACCATAGAGGTAGTGCCTCCATATCTTCAAATAAAAGATCACATCTACTAACTCGATATCATGTGTAGGATTGTTTTTCTCATGAATTTTCAAATTTCATGATTCATAGGAAATAACCCTGTCATTCTGCCTAAGGACACAACAAAGTCCATTCTTCGATGCATCACTATAAATAACGAACCCATCATTCCCCGATGATAGAGTAAATATAGGTGCATTGAATAATATTATCTTCAGTTCTTCGAAACAATCTTCACACTCTTTCTTCCAAACAAATTTAACCCCTTTAACTGTGAGCTTCGTTAATGGGTTATCCAATCGGGCAAAATTCTGGTCGAAACGTCAATAATAACCTACTAAACCAATAAAACTACGTACCTCAGTTATACATGTAGGTGCTGTCCATTCTTGGATTTCCATGGTCTTAGAAGGATCAACAATGATTCCATCATTAGAGACAATATGTCCAAGAAAAGAAATCTCCTGAAGCCAGAATTCACACTTGCTAAACTTCCCATATAATTCATGTCTTCTCGGAGTCTTCCGGATAATGTGCAAGTGATTTTCATGATCTTCGTAGCATTTTGAGTATACCAAGATATCATCAATAAATACCACCACAAATTCATCGAGATATTCCTTGAAAACTCTATTCATCAGATCCATGAATACAGAGGGTGTATTAGACCATCCAAAAGGCATAATAGTAAACTCGTAATGCCCGTACCTAGTTCGAAATGCTGTATTTAGAATGTCTTCCTTCTTCACACAGAACTGATGGTATCCAGATCGACGGTCAATCATTTAAAAGTATTGAGCTACATGCAGTTGGTCAAATTTAAATTCAATGTGAGGTAGGGGATTCTTGTTCTTTATTGTTATAGCATTGCTCTCCATGTAGTCAATACATAACCTCATAGATCCAACTTTATTTTTTTAAAAAGGAATAGGGGCTCCCCATAGAGAAACACTAGGGTGAATAAATCCCTTATTACTCAATACCTCTAGTTGTTTCTTTAGTTCGACTAATTCTATAGTGTCCATTCTATAAGGGGTGTTCGATATAGGCCTTGATCCAAAAATTAAATCAATGGAAAACACAACTTCTCATTCTTGTGGATGTCCAGGTAAATCATCTTGAAATACATCTACATATTCTTTCAGAACAGGTACATACTCTATTTGAACATTCCTTTCCTCACCCATAGTCATTCCATTCTCATCCACCCCAATAATTGAATTTAGTTGAGCTACTGGGGGTGGATCTATATAAGAATTAGGTGGTGGAGATTCTTCTCTAAAGATAAGGTGTTCCTTATCATCATCATCAAAAATCGTAACCTCCTTCTTCTTACAATAAATCTTCACATCATAGTCCGAAAGCCAATCCATTACGAGGATTATATCAAACTCAATCACAGTTATAATGGTGAGTTCAGCAGATAAAGAACATTTATGTGCTCTAATGGGGACTGATTCACAAAACTTTGTTGCAATGATACTTCCCTTAGGAGTTTTAACTAACAACTCCCTTGTTAAATCAAATTGGAAATATCTAATTTTCTTAGCAAACTGGGAAGATATGAAACAATGCGATGATCCAGAATCAAATAATTCATTTTCTAAACTTGAGGAAACAAATAAATTACCTGCCACCACATCTTTTGGAGCTTCTACCTCAGTAGTAGTGATAGAAAAAGCTTGGCCTTGATCCCTTGGCCTATATTGAGGTATGTTCCCCTAATGGTTATGAAATTCATTTGCATAATGCTCCATCTCCCTGAAATTGTAGAATTGAACATTGGTAGCTTAATTCATCCCTTTGCAATCACGAGCTTGGTGGCCTTTTTCACAACACTTGTAATAGACACCCATTCCCTTTAAGCAAGTACCAGGGTGTTTCTTCCCACATTTACCACAGGATGGATATACAACCATTCCTTTATTCCCCTTATTTCCATTCCAAGATTGATCAGCAGATCTCTTCTTCTCTTTCTTTGCATTAAATTCATAAGACTTAGAATATTCCTATTATGTCTTGATAACACATGAGACAATGTCTTCGTACGACGAGAAGGATTGTGAGACTATGACTCGTTGTAGAAATGGTTTTAACCCATAAATGAAACGATAATACTTACTCCTTGGGATAAGTTTATAATCTCCAGCATACCTTGATAACCTTGTAATGTTAGCCTCATACTTTGCGACATTCTCATCCTCCTTTTGTCTCAGACTCAGAAATTATCTTTCCAAATCCGCTCGATGGTCACGAGGAAAGTATTTTTCTAAAAACATATCTTTGAACTCCCTCTATTCCATATTTGATACATCATAATCCTCATATATGTTTTTAATCAATGACCACCATTGATCAGCATCTCCAGTGAGGCGGTAAACTTCCATGATAACTTTTTCCCTTTCACTACTCCCCAAAGCATGACATATTTTCTCTAGGGAATTTATCCCTTGCTCAGATACTAAGGGATTTGTACTCCCATTGAACGTTGGTGGTTGTTGCCTCATGAATCGATCTAACATTGATCCTCCACGCTACGGATCAGGGTGCTCCATACAGGTAAGGTTATTATTCATAACCTGAGTGAGTTTTCCCAGTTTGGTGATTAGCTGATCGACACCAGTTGCATCACTAGCTCCACTATAATTATCTTGAGCAGGAGGGAAATCACTACATGGAGTGCATGCATTGATACAGTTTCCATTTCTTCCACTAGGCGCCATTTCTAAACAATGGCATAAACTATATCAGTTTATGAATCAAAATACATAATTTCATACTTATAAAACACTTAACATAAATAGAACTATTTATGGATATAATCCATAATCATAAAATAAAATTTCTTTGAGGATGTATATACTCATAAACCCTTCATAATGATTTGTAAAGAAAATGATAGTTATCCTAAGCATATCCCCCTGGAGTGTCGTAACCAAGAGTGCAGCAAGGCCCGTTGTCGTTCACTAGTTCTCGGTCGAGTCCAGCTCAGAGCGGTGTTTTCTGGTTTTACCCCTAGGTACATCTATGCTAGAGCCGCCTCTACATGTTCGTATCCAGACAGGGATGTATTTCTCTGAAAACTCACAAAATCTATACAATACCAAAATTCTAGGAAGTTCTTCTATACTAATCCTCAAAGTTCATCTTTGTTCTACGTGCTCTAATCAGAGTTTATCTAAATCTAGCTTCCAAGGTTTGAAATAAACTTCCTCTGATACCAACTATAACGCCCCGACCCCAGTTACCCAGATTTGGTGCATTACTACATAACATTTGTAACGCCCCGACCCCAGCTACCCAGAGTCGGTGCAATAATTACATAACATTGGCATGATCACAAGAAAGATCAAATCTCGAAAGACCGATTGGTTTAGTAGCCTTGGAAACACTAGATATAATTATAAAGTTTTACATTACATTTCAAAGTGAAAAACTACTACAACAACAAAGTCTTCATATCCACACTATTAACCCCTCATAATATCCCTGCAAGTCATTCATAAATTACTTCTTCACTACCTGGGAAAAATAAAACATAGAAAAGGGGTGAGCTCAAATGCCCAGTAAGGAAAACAATATAGCGGAACATTCAAAATAAGCATAAACATTTAAGGCAATGAATTACTAAAACAAAAGCCTTTTAAAATTGAACTTCAACATAGTATGGAAAAAGTAAAATGAAATAATGCCATTTACTTGTTCACATGGATATTCTACTAATCGAATAATCACATGCAATATCAATAACCACTTTCATAATGTTGGAATGCATAATGCCAGACTATCATAACCACATAGCCAAGGCCTCGTGCCAAGACTACAAATAAGATTTTGTCAAGGCCTTGTGCCAAGACACTAGTTTGTCTCATGAGACCTACCGATGCATCGAGGAGCTATAGCGGGCTCCACCCGTCACTTATTAAGTCCAATGCATTCCCATATGAAAAGGTTTAAACATAACATAAACATTCGTATTAAAACTAGCATACGAAATGTCAATACTTTCACAATAAACTATGAATGGTATAAAAATAGCACATCCACAGTCAAACATATCACAAAACCTTCAATACAATATAGAAGTTTTGTATCATAATAAATCAACATCAAATAATCTTAAAATCCATCAAAGGATGTTGACATAGATGAAATCAAAATTCTTTTTAAAGAAATATCTCCTTTTATTTTGAAATCATTTAAGATCCATATAAAATAAAACATTTTCATTGAAAATATTCTTATAAGCTTGTATGGAAAGCTTCGACGATTTTATAACGGAGGAAAATAACCGCACCCGCCGTATAAGTTAAAAAAAACATTTTTACCTCAATTCTGTCGAAAAGGTTAAAAAGGACCTTGTTTTGAAAACGACGGAAAGATTCCTTTATAAACCTCTTATAAAAAGTCAAACAAGGGTATAAATGACTTTAACCCATATTCTTGTATATAGTAAAAATGTTTTGAAATACAATTTGAAGAAACTTGGATGTGGATGATAACGAGATCCGAGTAGATTATTACGTATAAACAACCTCGGATAAAGAAGAGATTGTGAAATAACCCTTACCTTGTACTTTTCCTTGGTTGTGGTAGGTTAACCTCCTGTATAATGGTGAAATAATTGTTATTAAATTATACAAGAATCATATACATTAATATGATATCATATATGATCTTTTAATATTGATTTGATAATAATATCTTAGTATTATCGTTGTTTCGGGTGTTAACTTACTTGTTTTCTTTCATATGTTTTGTTACGTAAGACATGTTTTTAAAGGATAGTTTGTATATTATTCATATCCATAATGATATCAAGTCCTTAAACATCATTTTTAAATCATAAAATGATAATTACGCTTTAATGGTTACGATGGAGAATGAATCTCATCGCGTTCGTGGAGACGGTAGTCCGTACGTACGCACGAGCGACAATATCATTCTTTTGATATTAAAATAATATATAAATGGATGGTATATCATATATAAAGAATCATTAACATGTTATATTTATTATTTACATGAGTTACACATCATTATTATACCCATCCAAATAATATTATATTGAATAACAATTACACCACGACGTGGAGACGGTAAGCCGTACGTACGCACGTATGGTGACATGTTATTCAAAGGGTGGATAGAATACTGAATATGATTGTACCATATTTATAATAACATCACAGTATATGTGAGATACTGGAGTTATTATTTCAGAATGGTAAGAACAAAGGAAGAAGAAGTGGAAGAAGAAATGAACTTAGAAAAGGGTGGTGAAATCATTACCTCTTCTTCGGGTTCTTCATTTTGATTTGATCAAAAGGGCTCCTTAGGTTGGATTTCTGATCAAACTAAGGCCTCTAGGTTGTAGTGAGGGATGTTGGGAGAGTATTTGGGCAGAGTTTGGCCGAACCAAAAGGCTTTGAAGGTGTGAAGAAATGAGAAGGAGGAGTGCCCTTTTATAAGAGGGGTGAGGGGCACCTTTGGAAAAGTTAGAAATATTAATTTATAATAAATTCATATTCTGTTTACAAAGGCTCCAAAGTTGACTATTCAAAGGATGAGGTGGGGATAGGTCGAAAACAACTCATCCAATAGAATTTAGACAGGTTTGGGTACTTATATTAACCTTATCTTTAAGTATTAACTCTAAGTTAATTAGTTTCACTTTTACAATGTCTCTTTGTATTTTTATATAATATGGTTAATAAACTTACTATATACATCCAAGCGACCCCCAAGTGGTCCATTAATGAAGAACCTATCATTATATAAGTCTCTTGGCCGAACCTTAGATTTTTAGGAATTTAATATCAATTAATAATATAATATTTGTTTTAAGAACTCTTTTATGTCAATTTTGACACTATTCAATAGTTGATTTTTGTGAAACTCCTAAAAGATTGATTACTTCGAAAAAAGTCAATTAAATCAATCCTAATATATCATATTATCATAGAAAATTAGTTTAATTCATTAATAGTTTCATATTATAATTATTTGGGTATTTATAAGATCAATTATTTTTATTTTGCACTATTTTAGTAATTACTGCATCATCATTGTGTCATAAATACAATAAATTATATAATGTCTAAAAATTATAAATAAAATATCATTATGTAGGAAAGCCTTTTAGCTTTCTAATGAATATTTATAATCGAAAATCCAACATGTATATCCCTATGTAAAAATTGTTCTTCTAAAAGATGTAAGCTTATGCCATTTTTATTTTTATTTTAACTTTATTAATATAATGTGTCATTATCACTTACAAGTGGATCCATGGGGTCCCAAAATAGACCCAAAGATGCCCATGGTCGACCATGTATCAACCAATAGGGTTGAGACACGTTTTAGGGTAATTTAGTATTATTATAATATTATTTTTTTTAACCCTTATTTACCGGATTTACCCTTAACCATGGTAAATAAAATATTTACCGCAGTAATTATTCAAAATGTCTAAAAATAAAAGTTACCTATTTACACAATTTGAACATCCTGATTCCAAATATGGAATCCATTTTTCTAAATTCAAAACACAGAAGTGGCAGAAATTAATTTAAAATTAATTCCCGCTGTCAAAACAAAAAGCGTGTTTTTAAGAGATAATAACTATCAAAAGATTGACACTTGTTTATGTTCGGTTTAATTGTAAAATTATGTCCAATGACCAAGATTATATTAAATGGTAAAAATATATTCTAAATATACTTTAAAACCACTCAAATTCATAATTTATCACTATTAATTATTTTGATTAAAAAAGTTGTTTTTAATTAAAATTTAGTAATTTTCACTATTCATCAAAATATGAAAGTTATCCGAAAAGTACCAAAATATCACCCTAGACTAATTTCGATATTCCGAATCCAAAAATGAAGTCCATTTTCAAATATAAAATATATATAATTTCAAAAAGTAGGTATTACTATTCATAACGGCTAGTTTGATTAGTTATGGTGTGTTAGAACTCGGTGTTGCGTACAACACACGCTATCACATTATTCAAAGAGAAGCGTACCGTAGAAGCTTGGGATGTTTAATTTTAAATTTTTGATGTCCCCATTTAGTCAAAAAGTTTAAAATATAGTATTTAAAAAGGGTTCACTATTAAAGTTGATAAAAGTGCAATAATGAATTTGTTCTTGCATTATATCTAAGAAACTCATAATATGGATTGTAAAATTATAAGGATTATATAAACATTAAAATTTATATAATACTATTCATAACCTCTTTTGAACGGCTTGTTTGGTATGTCATGGTGTGCTTGAACTTGGTGTTTCATGTAGTGAAAGATATTGAATTATTTTGAAGAACTAACACACTATGAAATCTTGGGGTGTTACATTCTCCCCTCCTTCAATAAATTGCGTCCTCGCAATTTGAAATTGTTCTTCGAAAATAAAAGGTTGAAAATAGATAATATATTTGTGGGAAACCCCACATCGGAAATTGGGTTGCTAAAATTTAGTCTTAATATGAGGAAAAGAGAAATGAAAGGGTCACCACCAAATTATGATCTAGATTAGAAGAACATTGGTGGCAATTTGAGACATATAATTGGAGGAAAAACGTAAATATTTATAGGTAGTGATTGAGGTCATCAATCACGAACAAGTATAAAATTTAGGTCCTTAAATTCATCAATCTATGATGATTTGAAATACCATCGGTTCAACAAAACATAGGGTATTTGGATAACACATTTTTGATGTTTCAAAATATCTTAGTTGAAATCCCACATCGAAAAATGAATTAATGAGGCCTCTATTTAAAATAAAGAGTCGAAAGTATGAAGATTACCGAAAATAACACATACTAGGGTTCCATGTAGTAAAATATGGATATGGAAGAAAAATCTAACCATCAATTACCTGATGGAGAGTTGTAGAGAACATGGATATGAAAAGGCCAACAATCCCAAAGCCATAAATTAGTGATGATTTAAGGTACCATCTAGGAAAACATTTTTGTTCTAATTTGCTTTTCTTAATATTGAGGAATTTTTTTTTTGAGATTGGCTAAGATAATATAGAGATATACTTACTTTATAATTAGAGTTTTATCCATTAATAAATTTCTACCACATACTCATCTTTCACTCTAAAAGATAATAAAATGTAAAAAAAATTCTATTTACACTATTCGTATAGGGTTCCAAAATAAACGAATTTATAATTCATCTAAAAGATCTTTTAATAAAAACTACATTATTTAATCCAGGACATCTCGTGGGCCCGTGGTAGGTGATACACCCTTGTCGCCCTTTGGATGCGGGTTCAAGTCTCGCAGCCTTGCCGGACGCGACGGGTTGCCGCCCGACCTCCGGGTTGTCCTTTTTATGGTAATCCAAAATAATCCAAACTAGAACTATCCAAAATACTTCTTTCCAAACTCACAGTCCAACATTTATAAGGAAGGTAAACATAATATAGATCATTTTTACCCCGTAATATCTTATGAATACCTTCATCACGTATTCTTTTAATACACTGAAACATCCTGAATTACCATATTCCTTATTGATTACATTCATGCTCCCTTATTCCATATAGAATGCTGGATATACTTCATCAATCCAAAAATGTTTTAAACCCCAATAATGATGGAATATACAAATAATTAATCAGTTCCATGGTAGTCAAGAATATCCAATATAATTTATCCAAAACAATCATGTACTATTCCAAAATCACTACCTCGGTATCAAAACTATATTATGGTTTATCATTCTCTCAACCAGATATTTTCCAAAAATTTATCCTGCGATTGAGTCACTTTTCTTTGTTCCACACAATCTCAAGTCCTTAATGAAATAGTACTGCAGTACAATCCTTATATACTCCATAATTATTATAACAAGTACATTGTTGATACAACACTCAATTGACATAATCAACATAAGAACTCTAATCATTCCTCTTCATCTGTGGTAGTATCATAACTTGATTATTATCCAATAGCATCATTTTCGGCATAGTCTGATGACTGGGACATAGGTTCGCGTAGTGTCCAAACTCCTTGCAAATGAAGCATTGTACATTTGAAACCATTTTCTTACCCTTACAGTCACGTACTTTGTGCCCTTTTCCTCCACACTTATAACAAACTCCCATTCCTTTCAGGCAAGTTACAGGGTGTTTCTTACCACAGTTACCACATATGGGAAAATTCTTCTTTTCCCTCTTCCCTTTATCCATCTTTCTCTCTTCCATCCTTTTCTTCTCTTGCTTCCCTTCAAAGCCATAGGAATCAGTGAACTCTTTACTTATCTTATCAACACATGATATTATTTCTTCATATGATGCTAATACATGGGAGACTATTTCTCTTATCAATTCTAGCTTAAGAACATGAAAGATATGATCCTTCCTTCTCTTTGGATCATGTGCATTTCTGGAGTTCTCATTCCTTCTACTGGGCGCCATTTCTAAACAATGGCATACACTAGATCAGTTTATGAATCAAAATACATAATCCCATACTTATAAAACACTTAACATAAATTGAACTATTTATGGATATAATCCATAATAATAAAAATGTTTTCTTTGAGGAAGTATATACTCATAAACCCTTCATAATGATTTGTAAAGAAAATGAGAGTTATCCTAAGCATATCCCCCGGGAGTGTCGTAACCAAGAGTGCAGCAAGGCCCGTTGTCGTGCACCAGTTCTCGTTCGAGTCTAGCTCAAAGCGGTGTTTTCGGGTTTTACCCCTAGGTACATCTGTGCCAGAGCCGCCTCTACCTGCTCGTATCCAGACAGGGATGTATTGCTCGGAAAACTCACAAAATCTCTACAATACCAAAATTCTATGAAGTTCTTCTATACTAATCCTCAAAGTTCATCTTAGGTCTACGTGCTCTAATCAGAGTTTATCTAAATCTAGTTTCCAAGGTTTGTACTAAACTTCCTCTGATACCAACTGTAACGCCCCGACCCCAGCTACCCAGAGTCGGTGCAATAATTACATAACATTGGCATGATCACAAGAAAGATCAAATCTCGAAAGACCGATTGGTTTAGTAGCCTTGGAAACACTAGATATAATCATAAAGTTTTACATTACATTTCAAAGTGAAAAACTACTACAACAACAAAGTCTTCATATCCACACTATTAACCCCTCATAATATCCCTGCAAGTCATTCATAAATTACTTCTTCACTACCTGGGAAAAATAAAACATAGAAAAGGGGTGAGCTCAAATGCCCAGTAAGGATAACAATATAGCGGAACATTCAAAATAAGCATAAACATTTAAGGCAATGAATTACTAAAACAAAAGCCTTTTAAAATTGAACTTCAACATAGTATGGAAAAAGTAAAATGAAATAATGCCATTTACTTGTTCACATGGATATTCTACTAATCGAATAATCACATGCAATATCAATAACCACTTTCATAATGTTGGAATGCATAATGCGAGACTATCATAACCACATAGCCAAGGCCTCGTGCCAAGACTACAAATAAGATTTTGTCAAGGCCTTGTGCCAAGACACTAGTTTGTCTCATGAGACCTACCGATGCATCGAGGAGCTATAGCGGGATCCACCCGTCACTTATTAAGTCCAATGCATTCCCATATGAAAAGGTTTAAACATAACATAAACATTCGTATTAAAACTAGCATACGAAATGTCAATACTTTCACAATAAACTATGAATGGTATAAAAATAGCACATCCACAGTCAAACATATCACAAAACCTTCAATACAATATAGAAGTTTTGTATCATAATAAATCAACTTCAAATAATCTTAAAATCCATCAAAGGATGTTGACATAGATGAAATCAAAATTCTTTTTAAAGAAATATCTCCTTTTATTTTGAAATCATTTAAGATCCATATAAAATAAAACATTTTCTTTGAAAATATTCTTATAAGCTTGTATGGAAAGCTTCGACGATTTTATAACGGCGGAAAATAACCGCACCCGCCGTATAAGTTAAAAAAAACATTCTTACCTCAATTCTGTCGAAAAGGTTAAAAAGGACCTTGTTTTGAAAACGACGGAAAGATTCCTTTATAAACCTCTTATAAAAAGTCAAACAAGGGTATAAATGACTTTAACCCATATTCTTGTAAATAGTAAAAATGTTTTGAAATACAATTTGAAGAAACATGGATGTGGATGATAACGAGATCCCAGTAGATTATTACGTATAAACAACCTCGGATAAAGAAGAGATTGTGAAATAACCCTTACCTTGTACTTTTCCTTGGTTGTGGTAGGTTAAACTCCTGTATAATGGTGAAATAATTGTTATTAAATTATACAAGAATCATATACATTAATATGATATCATATATGATCTTTTAATATTGATTTGATAATAATATCTTAGTATTATCGTTGTTTCGGGTGTTAACTTACTTGTTTTCTTTCATATGTTTTGTTACGTAAGACATGTTTGTAAAGGATAGGTTGTATATTATTCATATCCAGAATGATATCAAATCCTTAAACATCATTTTTAAATCATAAAATGATAATTACGCTTTAATGGTTACGATGGAGAATGAATCTCATCGCGTTCGTGGAGACGGTAGTCCGTACGTACGCACGAGCGACAATATCATTCTTTTGATATTAAAATAATATATAAATGGATGGTATATCATATATACAGAATCATTAACATGTTATATTTATTATTTACATGAGTTACACATCATTATTATACCCATCCAAATAATATTATATTGAATAACAATTACACCACGACGTGGAGACGGTAAGCCGTACGTACGCACGTATGGTGACATGTTATTCAAAGGGTGGATAGAATACTGAATATGATTGTACCATATTTATAATAACATCACATTATATGTGAGATACTGGAGTTATTATTTCAGAATGGTAAGAACAAAGGAAGAAGAAGTGGAAGAAGAAATGAACTTAGAAAAGGGTGGTGAAATCATTACCTCTTCTTCGGGTTCTTCCTTTTGATTTGATCAAAAGGGCTCCTTAGGTTGGCTTTCTGATCAAACTAAGGCCTCTAGGTTGTAGTGAGGGATGTTGGGAGAGTATTTGGGCAGAGTTTGGCCGAACCAAAAGGCTTTGAAGGTGTGAAGAAATGAGAAGGAGGAGTGCCCTTTTATAAGAGGGGTGAGGGGCACCTTTGGAAAAGTTAGAAATATTAATTTATAATAAATCCATATTCGGTTTACAAAGGCTCCAAAGTTGACTATTCAAAGGATGAGGTGGGGATAGGTCGAAAACAACTCATCCAATAGAATTTAGACAGGTTTGAGTACTTATATTAACCTTATCTTTAAGTATTAACTCTAAGTTAATTAGTTTCACTTTTACAATGTCTCTTTGTATTTTTATATAATATGGTTAATAAACTTACTATATACATCCAAGCGACCCCCCAAGTGGTCCATTAATGAGGAACCTATCATAATATAAGTCTCTTGGCCGAACCTTAGATTTTTAGGAATTTAATATCAATTAATAATATAATATTTGTTTTAAGAACTCTTTTATGTCAATTTTGACACTATTCAATAGTTGATTTTTGTGAAACTCCTAAAAGATTGATTACTTCGAACAAAGTCAATTAAATCAATCCTAATATATCATATTATCATAGAAAATTAGTTTAATTCATTAATAGTTTCATATTATAATTATTTGGGTATTTATAAGATCAATTATTTTTATTTTTCACTATTTTAGTAATTACTGCATCATCATTGTGTCATAAATAAAATATATTATATAATGTCTAAAAATTATAAATAAAATATCATTATGTAGGAAATCTTTTTAGCTTTCTAATGAATATTTATAATCGAAAATCCAACATGTATATCCCTATGTAAAAATTGTTCTTCTAAAAGATGTAAGCTTATGCCATTTTTATTTTTATTTTAACTTTATTAATATAATGTGTCATTATCACTTACAAGTGGATCCATGGGGTCCCAAAATAGACCCAAAGATGCCCATGGTCGACCATGTATCAACCAATAGGGTTGAGACACGTTTTAGGGTAATTTAGTATTATTATAATATTATTTTTTTTAACCCTTATTTACCGGATTTACCCTTAACCATGGTAAATAAAATATTTACCGCAGTAATGATTCAAAATGTCTAAAAATAAAAGTTACCTATTTACACAATTTGAACATCCTGATTCCAAATATGGAATCCATTTTTCTAAATTCAAAACACAGAAGTGGCAGAAATTAATTTAAAATTAATTCCCGCTGTCAAAACAAAAAGCGTGTTTTTAAGAGATAATAACTATCAAAAGATTGACACGTGTTTATGTTCGGTTTAATTGTAAAATTATGTCCAATGACCAAGATTATATTAAATGGTAAAAATATATTCTAAATATACTTTAAAACCACTCAAATTCATAATTTATCACTATTAATTATTTTGATTAAAAAAGTTGTTTTTAATTAAAATTTAGTAATTTTCACTATTCATCAAAATATGAAAGTTATCCGAAAAGTACCAAAATTTCACCCTAGACTAATTTCGATATTCCGAATCCAAAAATGAAGTCCATTTTCAAATATAAAATATATATAATTTCAAAAATTAGGTATTACTATTCATAACGGCTAGTTTGATTAGTTATGGTGTGTTAGAACTCGGTGTTGCGTACAACACACGCTATCACATTATTCAAAGAGAAGCGTATCGTAGAAGCTTGGGATGTTTAATTTTAAATTTTTGATGTCCCCATTTAGTCAAAAAGTTTAAAATATAGTATTTAAAAAGGGTTCACTATTAAAGTTGATAAAAGTTCAATAATGAATTTGTTCTTGCATTATATCTAAGAAACTCATAATATGGATTGTAAAATTATAAGGATTATATAAACATTAAAATTTATATAATACTATTCATAACCTCTTTTGAACGGCTTGTTTGGTAAGTCATGGTGTGCTTGAACTTGGTGTTTCATGTAGTGAAAGATATTGAATTATTTTGAAGAACTAACACACTATGAAATCTTGGGGTGTTACAACATTGGCATTATCACAAGAAATATCAAGTCTCGAAAGACCGATTAGTTTAGTTTCCATGGAATAACTAGATACATTAATAAAGTTTACATTACATCATAAAAGGAAAACTACAACAATATAGTCTCCATAGTCCACACTCTTATCCCCTCATACTATTCCTATAGGTCATTCATAAATTACTTCTTCACATCCTGGGAAAAATAAAACACAGAAAATGGGTGAGCTCAAATGCCCAGTAAGGATAACAATATAGAGGAAACTTTCTTAAATAAGAATAAACATTTAAGGAAATGTATAACTAAAACAAAAGCCTTTTAAACTTGAACTTAAAAATAGTATGGCAAAAATAAAATGAAATAATTCCATTTACTTATTCACATGGATATTCTACAAATCGAATAATCACATGCAATATCAATAACCACTTTCATAATGATGGAATGCATAATTCCAGACTATCACAGCCACATAGCCAAGGCCTCATGCCAAGACTACAAATAAGATTTTTTCAAGGCCTTGTTCCAAGATACTAGTTTGTCTAATGAGACCTACCGATGCATTTAGGAGCTATAGCGGTCTCCACCCATCACATATTAAGTCCAATGCATTCCCACATGAAGAGTTTTAAACATTACATAAACATTCGTATTAAAACTATCATACTAAATGTAAATACATCATCCATAAACCATGAATGGTATAAAAATAACACATCCATAGTCAAACATATCAAAAAACCTTCAATCCAATATAGAAGTTTTGTATCATAATAAATCAACTTCAAATAAGCGTAAAATCTATCAAAGGATGTTGACCTAGATGAAATCAAAACTCTTTTTAGAGAAATATCTCTTTCTATTTAGAAATAATTTAAGAGTCATATATTTATAAAATAAAACATTTTCTTTGAAAATATTCTTATAATCCTGTAAGGGAAGCGTTGACGATTTTATAAAGGTGGAAAATAGCCGCACCCGTCGTATAAGTTAAAAAACATTCTTACCTTAATTTTGTCGAAAAGGTTAAAAAGAACCTTATTTGGAAAACGAAAGAATGATTCATTTATAATCATTTTATAAATAGTAAAACAAGGGTATAAATGACTATAAAACTTATTTTTTAAAATAGTAAAAATGTTTTGAAATACATTTTTAAGAAACATGGATGTGGATGATAAATAAGTCCCAGTAGATAATCACATATAAACAACCTCGGATAATGAAGAGATTGTGAAATAACCCTTACCATGTACTTTTAATTGGTTGGGGTAGGTTAAAATCCTGTATAATGGTGAAATAATGGTTATTTAATTATACAAGAATCATATATATTAATATGATGTCATATACGATCTGTTAACATTGATTTGTTAATAATATCTTAGTATTATCATTGTTTCGGGTGTTAACTTACTCATTTTCTTTTATATGTTTTGTTATGAAAGCCATGTTTGTAATGGATAGGTTTGTATATTATTTATATCCAGAATGATCGCAATTCCTTAAAAATTATTTTTTAAATCATCAGATGATTATTATACTTGAATGGATACGATGGAGAATGAATCACATCACGTTCGTGGAGACGGTAGTCCGTACGTACGCACGAGCGCCAATATCATTCTTTTGATATTAAAAAAATATATAATTGGATGGTATATAATATATATAGAATCATTATCATGTTATATTTATTATTTACATGAGTTACACATCATTATTATACCCATCAACATAATAATTTATTGAATAACAATTACACCACGACATGGAGACGATAAGCCGTACGTACGCACGTATGGTGACATGTTATTAAAAGGATGGATAGAATAATGAATATGGATGTACCATATTTATAATAAAATCACAGTATATATAAGATAATGGAGTTATTATTTTATAATGGTAATAACAAAGGAAGAAGAAGTGGAAGAAGAAAGGAACATGGAGAAGGGTGGTGAAATCATTACCTCTTCTTCGGGTTCTTACTTTTGATTTGATCAAAAGGGCTCATAGGATGGCTTTCTGACTAAAGGAAGGCCTCTAGTATGAAGTGAGGGAAGTTGAGATAGTATTTGGGAAGAGTTTTGCCGAACCAAAAGGCTTTTAAGGTGTGAATTAAAGAGAAGGGAGAGTGCCCTTTTATAAGAGGGGTGAGGGGAACCTTTGAAAAACATAGAACTATTATTTTATAATAAAATCATATTCTGTTTCTAATGGATCCAAATAGGATTATTTAAATTTTAAGTTGGGTATATTTCAAAAACCACTCATCCAACAGAATTTAGACAGTTTTGGATCATTATACTAACCTTATCTTTAAGTATTAACTCTTAGTTAATTAGTTTCACATTTACAATTTCTCTTTGTATTTTTATATTATATGGTTAATAAACATACTATATACATCCAAGAGACCCTCAAGAAGTCCATTAATGATACACCTATCATGATATAAGTCTCTTGGCCGAACCGTATATTTTTAGGAATTTAATATCAATTAATAATATAATAAATGTTTTCAAAACTCTTTTATGTCAATTTTGACACTATACAATAATTGATTTTTGAGAAAATCATAACAGAATTATTACTTCAAAAAAAGTTAATTACATAATTCCTAACATGTCATATTAAGCTAGAAAATTAGTTTAATTCATAATAAGTCTCAAATTATACTTATTTGGGTATTTATAATATTAATTATTCTAATTTTTCATTAATTAGGTAATTACTGGATCATCATTGTGTCATAAATAAATGATATTATTTAATGTCTAAAAATTATAAATAAAATATCATTAGGTAGGAAATAATTTTAGATTTCTAATTAATATTTAAAATCGAATTTATATTATGTATAACCCTATATTGAAAATATTTTAGTAAATAAACATTGATTTTAACTCTTTTAATTCTTCTTAGAATTAAATAATAATAAATGTCCTAATCTAATCCAAGTGGAACTAAATGATAATACTTTATTCCTAAGGTTTTGTTTGGTTGAGATAAACTTCTCCAATAGAATTAGGACATGTGTTAGGGTAATATTAATATCAATTTGACCCTTAATTACCCTATTTACTTTTAACCGTGGTAAATAATTGTAAAAAGTTACTATTCCCCAAAAATTATTTTCATCTCATTGAACCACATTTTACTACTTGATATTACCCGTGTGTCCCTGATTTTTGAAATTCCATTCACAGAAGCGGTAAAACTAAGTTTTATGAAAAATATTGTTTTTTAACTACCACTTAGTGGTTTCACAATTCCTCAAAAATTGATGTTTTTCAGAACAATGCCAAAATTTCACCCTAAGCTATAATAGATATTATGAATTCACAAATGATTTCTATTTTAAAAAATTCCAAACATATCAGTTGTATTAATTATTTTTATAATTAATTTTCATTGTTACAAAAAATAGAGTATTTTTAAGAAACAATATATATCAAAAGATTGACAATTGTTTCTGTCCAATTTCAAAGTGAAATTAATTCAAATGAACACCATTCGATAAAATGGTAAAAATATATTCTAATTATACTTTAAAACCACTCCATAATATAATTTATCACTATAAATTATTTTTATTAAAAAAGTTGTTTTGAAGTATTTTTCACTATTCATAAAAATTGGAAGTTCTTAGAAAAATACCAAAAATTCAACTAAGGATAATTTCAACATTCTGAATCCAAAAATGAAGTCCAGTTTGTAATATAAAATATATATAATTTAAAAAAGTAGGTATTACTATTCATAACGGCTAGATTGATTGGTTGTGGTGTGTTAGAACTCAATGTTGCGTACAACACACGTTATCACATTATTCAAAGAGAAGCGTACCGTAGAATCTTGGGGTGTCACATTCTCCACTCCTTCAAATAATTTCTAGGATAATATCGCATGAAAAGACTCGGGGGTTTCTTCATCATAAGTTCCTCTGGTTCCCATGTTTCCTCTTCCATCTTATGGTTTCTCCACAAAACTTTTACCAGACGTGTCGTCCGGTTTCTCAGTACTTGTTCTCTCGCATCAAGAATCCTGACGGGCTTTTTGCAATAAGACAGATCGCGTTCCAGTTCTAATTCCTCATAGGTGAGTACATGCGTTGGGTCAGGCATTTATTTCCTCAATAGAGATAAATGGAACACATCATGAACATTGGAGAGACTTGGCGGCATTTCCAATCGGTATGCTACAGACCCAATTCATTCTAGAATTTCGAAAGGTCCGATGTACCTGGGACTCAATTTACCTTCTTACCAAAACGTATCAATCCCTTCCATGGAGATACCTTCAGGAAAACATGATCACCGACTTGAAATTCCAATAGCTTCCTTCGATTATCGGCATAACCCTTCTACCTACTTTGAGCTTCTTTGATTTGATTTTGGATTACCTACACCTTTTCCATCATTTCCTCCACCAGTTCTGGGCCTACAAGTTTTCTTTCACCAACGTCATCCCAACAGGCTGGTGTGCGACATCTCTTTCTGTATAATGCTTCATATGGTTCCATCTGAATACTCGAATGGAAGTTATTGTTATAGGAAAATTCTTCTAGAGGTAAATATTGATCCCACATACCCTTAAAGTCAAGTGAGCAAGATCTCATCATTTCTTCTAAGGTTTTAATAGTTCGTTCTGATTTTCCATCTGTTTGAGGTTGGTAGGCAGTGCTCAAATGAAGTTCAGTATCCAAGGATTTCTGAAAACTTTTCCAGAATCTTGAAGTAAAACGGGGATCACGATAAAAAAACAATCGATAGGGGTACTCCATGAAGTCTCACAACTTCATCAATATATAGTCATGCTAGATGTTCTAGTGGTAGATCATCTCTTATAGCAAGAAAATGTGTTGACTTGGTAAGAAAATCAACAATGACCTATATTTCATCGTTCCTTCTAGGAGTCTTTGGTATCCCCATGACAAAGTCCATCGTAATGTTGTCCCATTTCCACTCCGGTATGGGAAGAGGTTGCATGACATTTCCAGGCTATTCCCTTCCAGCTTTCACTTGTTGAAAAACCATACATCATGACACAAAATTAGCAATCTCCCTCCTCATGTTGTCCCACCAAAAATTTTCCTTCAAATATTTATACATGTTGGTGCTCCCAGAGAGTATAGGGAAATTGGAACTATGAGCATCATCCAACAATTCCCTTTTTTAGATCAGGTATATCTGGAACACAAAGTCTCTTCCTGAATTTCAAAATTCCATCTTCAAACACAAAGTCTCTCAATCTCCCATCATTCATAGCTTTAATCTTCTTTTGAAATTATCCATCATCGTTCTGAGAACTTTTAATCCTTTCTAGTAAAGATGGTTTGGAAACCATTTGAAAAAGTATTGATGTTTCACCTTCCCTGGTTATTCCCATGTCCATCTTCACCAGATCCATGAAAATTGGATCCCTTTTAATTCTCATATTGTTCAAAACTCCATGATCTTTTCTGCTCAAAGCATATGCCACCTTGTTTGCCTTCCCTATGTGGTAGTGTATCGTGCAATCATAATCCTTGAGTAATTCAATCCATCTCCTTTGCCTCATGTTGAGTTCTTTTTGTGAGAAAATATACTTCAAACTCTTGTGACCAGTATAAATCTCACATTTTTCACCATAGAGGTAGTGCCTCCATATCTTCAAAGTAAAGATCATAGCTGCTAACTCGATATAATGTGTAGGATAGTTTTTCTCATGAAGTTTCAACTGTCGTGATGCATATGCAATAACCCTATCATTCTTCATTAGGACATAACCAGGTCCTTTCTTCGATGCATCACTATAAATAACAAACCCATCATTCCCCGATGGTAGAGTAAATATAGTAGCATTGAATAATATTCTCGTCAGTTCTTCGAAACATTCTCCACACTCTTTTTTCCAAACAAATATAACCCCTTCATGTGTGAGCTTCGTTAATGGGTTAGCCAATCGGGCAAAATTCTGGACGAAACGTCGATAATAACCTGCTAAACCAATAAAACTACGTACCTCAGTTATAATCGTAGGTTATGGCTATTCATGGATTCCCTTGGTCTTAAGAGGATCAACATAGATTCCATATTTAGAGACAATATGCCCAAGAAAAGAAATCTCCTGAAGCTATAATTCACACTTGTTAACATTCCCATATAATTCCTGTCTTCTCGGATTCTTCAGGATAATGCGCAAGTGATTTTCATGATCTTCGTAGCTTTTGGAGTATACCAAGAAATCATCAATAAATACCACCACAAATTAATCAAGATATTCCTTGAAAACTCTATTCACCAGATCTATGAATACAGAGGGTGCATTATTCAATCCAAAAGGCATTACAGTAAACTCGTAATGCCCGTACCTGGTTTGAAATGTTGTCTTCGGAATGTGTCCCTTCTTCACACACAATTGATGGTATCCAGATCGAAGGTCAATCATTGAAAATTATTGAGCTCCATTCAGTTGGCCAATAAGTCATCAATGCGAGGTAGGGGATACATGTTCTTTATTGTTATAGCATTGATCTCCATGTAGTCGATACATAACCTCAGAGATCCATCTTTCTTTTTAACAAAAAGAACAGGGGCTCCCCATAGAGAATTACTAGCGAGAATAAATCCCTTATTACTCAATTCCTATAGTTGTTTCATTAGTTAGACTAATTATACAGTGGCCATTCTATAATGGGTCTTTGATATAGGCCTTGATCCAGGAATTAAATCAGTGGAAAACTCAACTTCTCATTCTGGAGGATGTCCAGTTAAATCATCTGGAAATACATCTACATATACTTTCACAATAGGTACATCCTCTCTTTGAACATTAATTTCCTCACCCATAGTCATTTCATTCTCTTCCTCCCCAATAATTGATTTTAGTTGATCTACTGGGGGTGGATCTAGATAAGAATTAGGTGGGGATGCTTCTGCTCTAAAGATAAGGTGGTCCTTATCATCATCATAAAAAATCTTAACCTCCTTCTTCTTACAATAAATCTTCACATCATAGTCTGAAAGCCAATCCATACCGAGGATTATATCAAACTCAATCATTGGTATGATGATGAGATCAGCAGATAAAGAACATTTATGTACTCTAATGGGGATTGATTCAAAAAACCTTGATGCAATGATACTTCCCATAGGAGTTTTAACTAACAACTCCATTGTTAAATCAAATTGCAAATATCTAATTTTCATAGAAAACTGGGAAGTTATGAAACAATGCGATGATCCAGAATCAAATAATGCATTTTTTAAACTTGATGAAACCATTAAATTACCTGCCACCACATCTTTTGAAGCTTCTACCTCAGTAGTAGTGATAGCAAAAGCTTGGCCTTGATCCCTTTGCCTTTTCTGAGTTAAGCTCCCCTGACACATAGGACATTAATTTTCATAATGTCCCATCTCCATGAAATTGTAGCATTGAACATTGGTAGCTTCCTTCTTTCCTTTGCAATCATGAGCTTGGTGGCCTTTTTCACCACACTTGTAACAGACACCCATTCCCTTCAAGAAAGTACCAGAGTGTTTATTCCCACATTTACCACATGATGGATATTCAACCATTACCTTCTTCCCCTTATTTCCATTCCCATATTGATCAGCAGATCTCTTCTTCTCTTTGTTTGCTTTTAATTCATAAGAATTTGAAAATTCATTTTATGTCTTGATAGCACATGAGACAATGTCTTCGTACGACGAGAAGGATTCTGAGACTAAGGCTTGTTGGAGAAATGGTTTTAACCCATCAATGAAATGATAAAACCTACTCCTTGGGTTATGTTTATAATCTCCACCATACCTTGTTAACCTTGTAATGTTATCCTCATACTTTGCGACATTCTCATCCTCCTTTTGTCTCAGACTCATAAATTATCTTTCCAAATCCGCTTGATGGTCACGAGGAAAGTATTTTTCTAAAAACAGATCTTTGAACTCCCTCCATTCCATATTTGATACTTCATAATCCTCCTTCATGTTTTTAATCAATGAACACCATTGATCATCATCTCCAGTGAGGTGGTAAACTGCCATGATAAAGTTTTCCCTTTCACTACTTCCCAAAGAATAAAATATTTATTCTATGGAATTTATCCATTGCTCAGCTACTATGGGATTTGTACTCCCACTGAACATTGGTGTTTTTTCCTCATGAATCGATCTAACATTGATCCTCCACGCTGTGGATCAGGGTGCCCCATACGGGTAAGGTTATTATTCATAACCAGAGTGAGTTGTCCCAGTATGGTGATTAGCTGATCGGCACCAGTTGCATCACCAACTCCACTATAATTATCTTGAGTATGAGGAAAATCCCTACATGGAGTGCATGCATTGATACGTTTTCCATTTATTCCACTAGGCGCCATTTCTAAACAATGGCATAAACTAGATCATTTTATGAATCAAAATACATAATTCCATACTTATAAAACACTTAACATAAATTGAACTATTTATGGTTATAATCCATAATCATAAAAAATATTTTCTTTGAGTAAGTATATAGTCATAAACCCTTAATAATGATTTTTATTGAAAATGTGAGTTATCCTAAGCATATCCCCCGGAAGTGTAGTAACCAAGAGTGCAGTAAGGCCCATTGTCATGCACCAGTTCCCATTCGAGTCCAGCTCAAAGTGGTGTTTTAGGGTTTTACCCCTAGGTACTTCTGTGCCAGAGCCGCCTCTACCTGCTCATATCTAGACAGGGATTTATTGCTTGGAAAACTCACAAAATCTCCACAATACTAAAATTTTAAGAAGTTCTTCTGTACTAATCCTCAAAGTTCATCTTAGGTCTACGTGATCTAATCAGAGTTTTTCTAAATCTAGCTTCCATGGTTTGTACTAAACTTCCTCTGATACCAACTTTAACACCCGACCCTAGTTACCCAGAGTCTGTGCATTACTACATAACATTGGCATGATCACAAGAAAGATTAACTCTTGAAAAACCGATTAGTTTAGTAGCCTTGGAATAAATAGATACATTAATAAAGTTTGGATTACATCATAAAATGAAAACTACAACAATATAGTCTCCATAGTCTACCACTCTTATCCCCTCATTCTATTCCTGTAGGTCATTCATAAATTACTTTTTCACATCCTGGAAAAAATAGAACACCGAAAAGGGCTGAGCTCAAATTCCCAGTAAGGATAACAATATAGTAGAAACTTTCATAAATAAGAATAAATATTTAACGAAATGTATAAATAAAACAAAAGACTTTTAAACATGAACTTCAACATAGTATGGAAAAAATAAAATGAAATAATTCCATTTACTTATTCACATTGATATTCTAATAATCGAATAATCACATGAAATATCAATGACCACTTTCATAATTATGGAATGGATAATGACAGACTATCATAACCACATATCCAAGGCCTCGTTCCAAGACAAAAAATAAGATTTTTGTCAAGTCCTTGTTCCAAGACACTAGTTTGTCTAATGAGACCTACCGATGTATCTAGGTACTATAGCAGGCTCCACCCGTCACATATTAAGTCCAATTCATTCCCACATGAAATGTTTTAAACATAACATAAACATTACTATTAAAACTAGAATAAGAAATATAAATACTTCATCCATAAACCATCAATGGTATAAAAATAACACATCCACAGTCAAACATATCACAAAAGTTTCAATACAATATAGATGTTTTGTATCATAATAAATCAACTTCATATAATAGTAAAATCAATCAAAGGACATTGACATAGATGAAATCAAAACTCTTTTTAGAGAAATATCTCTTTCTATTTTGAAATAATTTAAGAGTCATATAATTTTAAAATAATTATTTGAAAATATTATTATAAGCTTTTAAGGGAAGTTTCGACGATTTTATAACGGCAGAAAATAGCCGCACCCGCCGTATAAGTTTAAAAAAACATTCTTACCTTAATTTTGTCGAAAAGGTTAAAAAGCACCTTGTTTGGAAAACAACAGAAGGATTTCTTTATAAACATATTATAAAAATTCAAACAAGGGTATAAATGACTTTAACACTTATTCTCTAAAATAGTGAAATGTTTTAAAATACATTTTTAAGAAACATGGATGTGGATGATAAAGAAGTCCCAGTAGATAATCAGCTATAAACAACCTCGGATAATGAAGAGATTTTGAAATAGCCCTTAACTTGTACTTTTCCTTGGTTGGGGTAGGTTAACCTCATGTATAATGGTGAAATAATGGTTATTTAATTATAGAAGAATCATATATATTAATATGATATCATATATGATCTTTTAACATTGATTTGTTAATAATATCTTAATATTATCATTGTTTCGGGTGTTAACTTACTCGTTTTATTTTATATGTTTTGATACCTAAGACATGTTTGTAATGGATAGGTTGTATCATATTCATATCCATAATGATATCAAGTCCTTAAACTTTGTTTTTAAATCATCAAATGATAATTATACTTGAATTGATACGATGGAGAATGAATCGCATCGCGTTCGTGGAGACGGTAGTCCGTACGCACGCATGAGCGACAATATCATTATTTTGATATTAAAATAATATATAATTGGATGTTATATCATATATAAAGAATCATTATCATGTTATATTTTTTATTTACATGAGTTACACATCATTATTATACCCATCCAAATAATAATTTAATGAATAACAATTACAACACGACGTGGAGACGGTAAGACGTACGTACACACGTATGGTGACATGCTATCCAAAGGATGGATAAAATACTGAATATGGTTGTACAATATTTATAATAACATCACAGTATATATAAGATACTGGAGTTATTATTTTATAATGGTAATAACAAAGGAAGAAGAAGTGGAAGAAGAAAGGAACTTGGAAAAAGGGTGGTGAAATCATTACCTCTTCTTCGGGTTCTTCCTTTTGATTTGATCAAAAGGGCTCTTAGGATGGATTTCTGACTAATGTAAGGCCTATAGGATTAATTGAGGGTAGTTGAGAGAGTATTTTGGAAGAGTTTGGCTGAACCAAAAGGCTTTTAAGGTGTGAATTAAATAGAAGGGGGAGTTCCCTTTTATAAGAGGGGTGAGGGGCACCTTTGGAAAAGCTAGGAATATTATTTTATAATAAATTCATATTCGGTTTCTAATGTATACAAAGTGTATCATTTAAATTTTAAGGTGGGAATAGATCTAAAACCACGCAACCAATATAATTTAGACTCGTTTGGGTCATTATACTAACCTTATCCTTAAGTATTAACTCGTAGTTAATTAGTTTCACTTTTACAATGTCTCTTTGTATTTTTATATTATATGGTTAATAAGTATACTATATACATCCAAGATACCCCCAAGTGGTTCATTAAGGATACACCTATCATGATATAATTCTCTTGGCTGAACATAATATTTTTAAGTATTTAATATCAATTAATAATATAATATTTGTTTTAAAAACACTTTTATGTCGATTTTGACACTATTCAATAATTAATTTTTGTGAAACTTATAACAGAATATTTAATTCAAAAAAAGTTAATTACGTCATTCCTAACATGTCATATTAACCTATAAAATTAGTTTAATTCATTAAAAGTCTCATATTATACTTATTTGGGCATTTATAATATCAATTATCTTAATGTTTCATTAATTAGGTAATTACTGCATCATCATTATGTCATAAATAAATTAAATTATTTAATGTATAAAAATTATAAATAAAATATCATTATGTAGGAAATAATTTTATATTTCTAATGAATATTTAAAATCGAATTTATATTATGTATAATCCTATATTAAAAATGTTTTAGTAAATAAACTTTGATTTTTACTCTTTTAACTCTTCTTTGAATTAAATAATAATAAATATCCTAATCTAATCCAAGTGAACCTAAATGATAATATTTTATTCCTAAGGTTGTTTTTGGTCGAGATACACTTGTCCAATAGAATTCGGACATGTGTTAGGGTAATATTAATATCATTTTTACCCTTAATTACCCTATTTACTTTTAACCGTGGTAAATAAAAGTAAAAAGTTACTATTCACAAAAAATTATTTTCATCTCATTGAACCAAATTTTACTACGTGATATTAACCGTGTCTCTCAGATATTCAAAATTCCATTCACAAAAGCGGTAAAATTATGTTTTATGAAAAATTCTGTTTTTTAACTACCACTTTGTGGTTTCAATATTCATCAAAAATTGAAGTTTTTCAGAACAATGCCAAAATTTCACCCTAAGATATAATTGATATTAAAAATTAAAAAATGATTTCTATTTTAAAAAATTCCAAACATATTAGTTTAATTAATTAATTTTATAATTAATTCTCATTGTTACAACCAATATCCTGTTTTTAAGAAACAATATATATCAAAAGATTGACAATTGTTTATGTCCAATTTCAAAGTGAAATTAAATATAATGAACACCATTGGATAAAATGGTAAAAATATATTCTAATTATACATTAAAACCACTCAATAATATAATTTATCACTATAAATTATTTTGGTTAAAAAAGTTGTTTTTAAGTATTGTTCACTATTCATAAAAATTGGAAGTTCTTAGAAAAATACCAAAAATTCAACTTAGGATAATTTCAATATTCCGAATCCAAAAATGAATTCAATTTTGAAATAAAAAATATATATAATTTCAAAAAGTAGGTATTACTATTCACAACAGCTAGTTTGATTGGTTGTGGTGTGTTAGAACTCGATGTTTCGTACAGCACACACTATCACATTACTCAAAGAGAAGTGTACCGTAGAAGATTGGGGTGTTACAAAGGTCATCTAGTCGATCATTTAAAATTTTGATTTCATGTGCAGCAAGCTACTGAAGATTAATAATATTTATTTAAAGAAAATATTTCATAAAAACATTCTGGTGTTACCTTCGACCTCCCTTAAACTGAATTTCTCCATCAAAATTCATCACATGGAAAAAAAGATGAGGATACCACTCCCTCAACATATCCTAAAGCTCACATATATCTTCTTAAAATTGGTGGTTCATTCATTAAACATTAACCAAATGAGTAGTCTTGTTTTGTAGAACATTTTTTCTATGATTCAGAATATATATCAGTTGTTCATCATGAGAAAGAACTTTATTAAGTGGTATGACATTTGGGATTAGTACATGTGAAGGATCGAGGATGTACTTTCTTAAAAGAGAAACATGAAACACATCATCATCTTCAGTGAGATTCAGTTGAAACTCCAATTAGTAAGATACCTTCCCAACATGATCCATAATTTCAAAACAACTGATATACCTAGGTCTCATCTTTCCCTTCCTTCCATAAATCATTAGTCTCTTATAGAGAGATATTTGTAAGAACACATTATCAAACACTTCAAACTCTAGTTCTGTTCTTTGGTTTTTAGTATAACTTTTCCATCAAATCATAGCTTCTCTTATGTGATGTTTAATAGGTCTAGCCTTTTTTGACATTTCATCAAAAATATCATGTCCTAATTTATTTCTTTCCCCAACTTCATCATAGAAATATTGAGTTCTACGCTTTTTTTTCATTGAGGGCTTCATTAGGAAAAATCTAAATACTGGATTGGAATCTATTATTATAATAAATTTCAACAAATGGCAGGTATTTATCCCAACCACCTTTGAAATCCATGGAAAAAGTTCTCAACATGTCCTTCAAAGTTTAATTTTCCTCTCAGAATAACCATTTTTCTAATGATGATAATAAGTGATGAAAGTTAACTTTGTATCCAGATCATGCTGAACACTTTTCCCGAACTTCGAGGAAAAACACGGATACTGATCAGATATAATGGAAATTGTTACTCCATGAAATCTTATAACTTCTTTTACATATATCCATTTAACATGATCAATTGAGAAATCCTTTCCAATAAAAATGTGGTGTTCCGACTTCGTAAGGAGATCAACTATAACCCAGACATAATTATTGCCAATGGATATATTGGGAATTCTAATGAAAATGTCCATAATGTTGTTTTACTATTTCCATTCTGGTATGGGTAATGGTTGTAACATCCCCTTATACTTTTGTCTCTTAGCCTTAAAATGATAAAAAACCATGCATTGAGAGATATATTTAGTGACATATCTTTTCATGCCATCCCACCAAAAAACACTTTTAGGAACTCGTACCTCCATGTGCTTCCATGGAGAATTGAAAATGAAGAAATATGAGCCTCATCCAGTAGATATATATTTTATTCTTTTATGGGATGAATAAATACCCAATTCCTGAACCTTATTATTTCATCATAATAAAGGTTGAATTCAGGAACAATTCTCTCCTTATTTTGTAGATCAACATTATTCTTATTTGCCTCCTTAATCTTCGCTTGTATTTCTTGTTGAACATTCATTTGAGAATGATAATATTTCCCACCTTCTCTTAATATTTCAAGATCATACCTTTTGAAATCCATCAATTTTGGATATTTTTTCATCCCCATCGTACATAGCCTAACATGTTCTTATAGACATAATGCATCTACCACCTTGTTTGCATTACCAGGGTGGTAATTTCTGGAGAATTTCTAATCTTTAATAAACTCCACCCATCATCAGTGGTGAATATTAATCTTCTTTGGGGTAAAAATATTCTAAAATATTATAATTAGTATAAATATGAAACCACTAACCATAAATATAATACCTTTATATATATATGGAAAAGGTTACTATATATAACTCCAAATCATGAGTTGGTTAATTTTCCTAGTGGATTTTCAACTATCATGAGGAATAGTCTATCACTGTATCATTTTTCATTATAACACATCCTAGTCCCTTCTTGGATGCATCACTTTATATCACAAACCATTCTCCACTACAAAGAAGTGTAAGCACATGTGAATTGGATTACCTTTTTTTAGTTATTTGCAATTCTCTTAACATTCCTCTATCCAAATGATCATAACTCCTTTCTGAGTCAACTACATGAGTTAATTAGATAATCCTGAATAATATTTCTCCAAAAATCGATATTATCTAGTCAAACAATGAAAACATCTAATCTCAGATATCATTGCTGGTCTCAACGATCTTTCAATAACCTCTATTATTTTAATCCATAGATATCCCCTCTCATGAGATTATGTGACCTAAAAATGAAACTTCATAATGCCAAAATTCACACTTTGTAAATTTGGAATAAATCATCTCCATTCTCAGGGTCTTCAGTACAATTCTCAAGTGATCTTAATGTACTTCCTTGCTCATTGAATAGAAAAGAATATTTTCTATGAATACAACCACAAATTAATCAATATAGTCCCTAATGACTCTATTCATTATATCCATGATGATGATGGGGGGATTTGTAAGACCAAAATGAACCACTACAAACTCATAGTGTCCATGAATTTTATGGAATGTTTTATTTGGTATGTCCTATTTTTTGACTTTTAATTTATGATATCCTAAACTAATATCAATCTTGGAAATGTATTGAGATCCATATAGTTGGTCAAATAACTCTTCAATGTGATTAAGTGGTTATTTGTTGCTGGTAGTGATCTTGTTATGTTCTTGATAATCCATGTAGAGTCTCAATGATACATCATTGTTCATAACTAATAGAACAGGTGCTTCCCAAGGTGATGCACTAGGGTGTATGGATGTCTTATCATGATTTGTTTGGTGTATCTTCTTCAATTCCTGCAACTCAATTGAGGACATTATTTATGGTTTCTTTGAAATAGGCATAGAGACCAATATGAGTTCTATTGAAAATTAAACTTCACAACATGGGAGAATACTAGGAAATTATTATGTTAATAAATCACCAGACTCTCGTACGATGGGTGTATTCTTAATAATTAGATTTTCCCTAACAATTTGAGATAAATAACCTTAATTTATATGAACCAAGACCTATAATATGGAAGAAATTTCTACTGGAAGGTTATATTTATCATTGCATAGATTGATGATCATAGATTTATCTGTAATATGAAATTTGACATCCCTTCTTTTCAATTGTCATGTGCTCCATTAATAGAATGTTAATCCTTGTCAAGAATCACAAAAAAATTAAATTTTAGGAAGTATCACAAGATTTTCAGGAAGAACTTTCCCATAAACATCAACCAGGAAAGAATTATAAATATTTGATGCGATTGTTGTGCCGTTAAGAGTAGTCATAGAAAACTCAGCATCTAATTGTGGGGGTTACAAGGATATAAATTTAGAAATATTTTCATAAATAAAATATTTGGTGGATCCTAAATCAAATAAAAAAATTTCTACATTATAATGTATGGTAAGTTCACCTTTCAAGACAACATTATCATACTCCATGTCACTGATAGTGATTTTATGTGACATTCCATTATCTTTTTCCTTAAGAGTATGTTGACATTGATCATCATAAATAACCCTTTGAGTAAAGCATTGATTAGAATAATTCCTCATTTCCTTAAACTTGTATCATTGAAGCGTAGGAGGGGAATTATATGTATCATTATCTTTGTTCACTTCCTTAGACATCATTTTCTTATCACATTGGAATTCAACTTCCTGATGACCTTTTTTTAACACTTAAAACATTTACTAGTAACATTAAGAAAATCACCTCCATGTTTCTTTCAACAAAATGAGCATAAGGTAAAACTCATCTTCTTTTTTGTGGGGTATTTATATTTTCATATGATTTCTATTTTTATTTTCTTAAAATACCCATATGTCTGATTGGTTACTGTAATATGCATTTCAACCATTATAGCACATCAAAAATTTTTTACAGGTATTGACGTCCCTTATGGTTAATTCCCTTCAGAGACTTGATTTTTAGCCACTAAGGAATCTATCAATTTTACTCTCAGGTTGGATGACAATTCTAGAAGCAAACCTTGCATGTCGTGTAAATATTTATTCTATAGGTACTAATAGATTCATCATACTTTTGATTAATTTCAAGGAAATCCATCTATATAATTATCCGAATAATATGAGGAAAGTAATTATTTAAAATTAAGTTCTTGATCTCATCCAGTTCCATGGACTCAATTTCATCTCTTTACTTCATATTCTTGATAAGATTCCACTATTGATTAACTTGGCCTTCCAATGGATAAACTGTATAGATGACATTATCATGTTAAGAACATTGTATAACTGAAAATATATTTTTAGTGGTTCTAATCCATTGTTCATCCACTAATGGATCAGAAGACCTGCTTAATTAAGGTTGACGCTTCCTCAAGAATAATTCAATATAATTTTCCCACTACATTTGTTATTCGGATATCGGGAATGATTCATAGCTTTAGAAAGTTTTGTGAGCATGGCTATGTGATTATTCATTCCATCTCACATAACATATATTTATATTAGAGGGAATATCATTTAATTTCCAATCACATTCATCATTAACGTGGTTCCTTGGGGTTACATCCATTGACCAAGACCAAGAATCATAGTGTGAGAAACACTAATAAAAATGGGAAAACCATATAATTTAAGAATTAAATTTAAATTTAGAACACTTTAGGTATTATCATCGGTTATTTATGAACATCTCTAGAACACTAGGATGTGATTTTAACCTAAGCATATATATATATATATTTAGGGTCATTACTATGGTAGTTTAATCCAAGATTCCAATGTTTAATTGTATCTTTTATCCAATACAAAATATAACGACACATACTTTACTGGAAGATATTACTTCAACATTGAATAACATTTATTACATAACATATTGAAGACCACACCAGGACTGTATAGGTTTAGTGTCTTTAGAAACAAGGAATTATAAACAACTGGTTTATAAAACATCTATATTGTCTCCCTCTTATTTATTTAAACATGGACTAATTTTGACATATCTTACTTATTACCATTCTTCATGACATGGGAAATAGAAACAAATGAAATGGTAGGCTCAATAGCTCAGTAAGTAAAAAAGGGAAACATCAGTCATATCATAATCATCAGAACATAACATTTGAAAATACTATCTTGCATGTATTAGATTAGAATATAATGTCATGGGAAAAATAAGAAATGTGAAATATATTCCGAACAGTCATAACATAGGATATGAAATTTCTGTGAAATACACACATATGAATAAATAATCATTTCATATTAGTCAACGATCATTCTAAAGAACATCTTAATGGACAATGTCCTTTACTAAACCGAGTTCACTCCTCGTTCCAAGCTTGTATTAGTAAGCAAAATTTACTTATCATTCCATTCATTTATATCCAATGATATAAAAATATACACCCAATTCATTGGAGGGAGATATAGGTCCCACCCATTTCATAACGAAACCATT
This sequence comes from Viscum album, assembly GCA_963277665.1. Lineage (NCBI taxonomy): Eukaryota > Viridiplantae > Streptophyta > Magnoliopsida > Santalales > Viscaceae > Viscum > Viscum album. The sequence goes on from OY728158.1 coordinate 1,624,318,602, forward strand.
CTAACATGTTCCACAAAAAATTTTATCAAAGCATAACCTATAAAATAAAATGGGTTTCTTAAACATCATTCCATCATAATCCCTTTAAAATATTTGGATTTCATTAAAAAAATCCATCATAAAAACAATCAAACAAAATTAATAATTACGATCAAAACATAACCCTATTGAATCCTATATGGAAAATAAATTTGATAAAACACTTTTACTTAATTGATGAGGAATATATCAATTCTTTTTAAAAAACGATTCCTTTCCCAAAAAGCCAAAAAAATTTAAAAGAAAAGAATTTAGTTGAAAGTAATCTATAAATAATATAGAGTAAAATTCATGGAAAAATGGTGTCATAAAACAATAAAAATCCATACATTCCATATAATTTAAAAAACATTCTCCTCATACCATTTCCAAAAAAGTCAAAAAATTACCACAAATCGATTAACGACAAAAGATTTTGGTCATGCCATTTTATAAAAATTTACCAATGGGAAAAATTTACTTTAATATGTTTAGAATAATATAAATAATACTACCGAATTAGGAAACATGTATGTGGATGATAAATATACCCCAGTAAGAACTTATTTATAAAAAATATCGAATAAAAATGAGATTGTAATATTATCCCTTACCTTAGGTCTGAAATCCTTCATTTTTATCTGAAACTCCTATATAATGATTTAAATGTTGATATTTAATTATTATAGAATATTAATTATATTCATGATATCATATATTATTATATTATCATCTGTTTTATAGTAAAAGTTTCCTATCACTCGTTATTCAGATATTTTTTTTTATGTTCTTATGTAATATTTTATGAATATGTTCAAGTCAAACATCTTATGTTATAGTTAAATAATTCATATAATTATCTTAGTATAATATATATCATATTTATTCATTCCATTCGTGTATATAATAATGGTTTATGAATATCATGTAGAATGAATTTTATCACATCATGGAGACAGTAGGTCGTACGTATGCATGAGTGATGATAATAATCCTGAAATTGTTGAATGGTATTAAAGTGGATGGTGTATAATATTTCAATATTAGTAAAATGTTATAATAATCATATATAGTTATTATTTCCATCATTATACCCATCTATGTAAGGTGGTGGTTAAAAATAGATTACACCATAGCATGGAGATAGTAAGTCGTACATACGCACACACAGCGATTTCGTTTATCAATGGATGGATAGAAGGTGGAATATAGTTTTTTCATATTTATAATATCATATAAATATATGATTGATACTGATGTTATTAATATATAACGAAACAACTAATTATGATAATGTAGGAGAAGAAATCACATTGAATGAATATGTAGAAGAGGCTACCTCTTCCTCAATGTGATTCCTATAAATCTTTATTTAGAGCACTTGATATTGTGTTTGAATATGACAGGAACCTTTATAATTAAACTAGGGATGTTGATAATAAAATCTAAAGGGTATTTAAAATCTTAAAGGCTCAAAATGATGTGAATAGGTGAGGTAGGAGGTTACCTTTGTTAATTGAAGTGAGGGGGACTTTCGGAAACTCCATAAGTAATAATTTATAATAAAACAAAATCCTACCAAAAACCACCCAAAGGTACTAGTTTAGAAAAATAGATGAGATATGGTTGAAAAATTATCAATGAATAAATTTTGAAAACGTTATTTTGTCAATTTAAACAATATATTTATATTTGACACTTAGTTATTCTATTGAATTTTAATTGTGGTAATAACATTCAAAATCTTTAATGGTTATAAATATTTACTTATATGTTGTTAATATACCATAAATTTATATTTTAGGAAATTTTAGAACTTATAATTATCAATTTCAAAGTTTTAAATATCTTTTTTATTTTTTATTAAATTAATAAAATTTTATTGTTCTAAAAAATCAATAGTGTCAATTTTGGAACTATTCATTCATTTGACATTAAATTAATCCAAATAAAGAGATAAATTCAATGAAAAATATTTAATACAGTCCTAAAAAATCATAGTCACCAATAAAATTCAAGGATAAAATTATTTAGTTCATTCGATATTTATTTTATTATTTTTAAAACCAATTGTTTGATATTTTTATTATGAAAATTATTTTGACATCATTATTGTGTCACCATTAATAGTAATTATTTAATATATAAAAATTATAAAAATATTTATAAGCTATACATAATTAATTTAACCTCCATAGAAAATCTATAGTTGACATTATCTCCTTGTTATCCATATATAAAAATTAATATACTTATGTAAAATTTGATTGTGACATTTTTTCATATTCATTATCCTTTTTATATTAATGTAATATTTATATGTATATTTCTATTAAAATATTCCATTTCAAAAAATAAATGATAACGGTCAAAATTAGTCATCAAATAGGATATTTACAGGTTTTAAGTTAATTTTATAATATTATTGTTACATTTAATTACAAGATTTACATTTAACCGTGGTAATAAAATTAATTACCAAAGTTACTTTTCATAATTCCCAAATGTAAAAGTTTCCTATTAACATAATTTGGGCCTCAAATTTCAATATATATAAGACATTTTACAAAATTCAAAACACAGAATTTGCAGTTATTAATTTAAAATTAATCCCGTTGTTGAAATGAGAAAATTGTTTCTAAAAGTTAAAATATTGCAAAAGATTGAAATGTTTTTAAATCAGAATTTAATCTAAAATTAATTCCAATGACCTAAATTATATTAAATGGTCCAAAATAATCTATTTATTCTTGAAAAGAATTGAATAATATAAATTTTACCATATAAATTATTTCAATGAAAAAAGTTATTTTCTATTAAAATTTAATGTATTTTTACCATTTATCACAACATGAAAGTTATCAGAAAACTATTAGAAATTCAACCAATTAATTTTTTAATATCCCTTTTAAAAATTAATTGTTTATGTTTCCATATAAAAATTGTTACATGTCAAAATATAAATTTAAAAGGGGTTCTCCATTCAACAGTGTAAAATTAAACTTTTTAAAAATAGGAGTATATACATCAAATAGTGTTTTATTCATACAATATGAATAATATATCAATTGGATAAATATAAAAACTATTGTATCAAGTATATAACACATAAATATCACATTAATTTCATTACAAATATTATTTCACTCTTAAATGAAAATATCTGATTAATTTATATTTTTCATAAATAATTGATTTCCAATTCATAAGTTAGTTATAATTATTCCCGCTAACCTAATTGATAGGTTATAATGATAATTTTATAATAATGGAATATAATGGTTTTTTTAACTCATAATTTCATGAAAAGAATGTTACTAAAGAATATAAAAATTTTAAAGAACATATATTATAAAAACATATGGGTTCTATAGTGGAGAACCCATGTCAATTATTGTTGCTTACATTGAGCATAGCTCATGTGAGATTATAAATTATGGTATGGTATTAACATCAAAAGAAATGAATGACGATATGGAATATTCCAATTATGGTCCTGAATGAAATAACATAAAAGGAATACCACTATTCCTCACTTCAAGACATTTAAATTTATGGTATCTCATGAACAAAGTGTGGTTTGATTCTCTTCCCCAAAATATATGTAGTGACAGATTAACTGAAATATTTGGGCCAAACTGTGAAATTTCCATTTATTTTCATCATACTACCATCATCATCATGACTAGATGTTAAACTATATGGTACAATAGTTACTACATGTGGCATGAATCTTATCCACACCTAATATGTAGTGACGATCGGATTCTTTTGTACTGGATCAACCACCCTAAAACTATAAAATTATCGTTTGTCATGCATGAATAAAACATTTAGAGATATCATTTAAACAAAAATTTCTATCTTGAACCTCATTTAATTGTGGTACGCATAGATGCCCAGATACTACATCATGGGACCAGCCACTACAAAAAAACCCCATCTTCTATGCATTAATACAGATCTATACAAAAGTTTTCAAATATGGATTCAATGTCAGTGATTTTTCAAGAAATAAATATAAAACTAATTAAGAGTTAGATATTTATAGGTATATCTATACATTATGGATAATATTATAATGGATGTTTCTTGGGTACCAAAACACATCCTTTCAAGTTAGCAGAATCTACACCTAGGGAATCTCAAATTTTCATAAACTTCCATGGATATCAAAAAATGGATAATCAGTGTGTTGAGGACACCATTTATTTATTTTAAAAAACCTCCCCCAGTGGATCTACATATAGTTCTCACAAAAAGGCCTATCAACTAGATACAAATTCATCCTCTTAAGAAGATTTTCCTATCTTTGTATTCCATAATGACTCCAATTCCGTATATCATTTTTCTTGATATGAGATTCCCTAGGATTGGAGTTTACATATTCCTCCCCCATCATGTATAGAGCATGGAATGATCTCATTTCCTGATTTTTCATTATGTTACTCATTCTTTCCTTGCAAATAAATCATCTAAACATGACACTAAACTATATTTCCACATTCCAAAACAAATAAATTAAACTACATGGAAAAGGCTAAATCACGTGAAATTAAACTTCATGATATCAAGGTAAAAAGGTGGATTGATTACGCAGAAATTCTAGGATTCTTACATCTTTGTCCAACCACTGCAAAAATTAAATATTCTACCTCTCTATGTATGGGTTATTCTCATGCATGTAGCATTAACTTCCTGATCTATGTATGCATTGACTCATGTCCTCACTCGATGCATGGTAACACCTAAATATCATATTTTTGGTCTATCCAAAAGACATAAATGTCCCCACTATCACTATGTGTGATCCATATCTATATAGGAAATCTACAAAATGGAAAAGAGTGATTTCCCTTGTCCACATATGCATGAAAGTAATCTACGTAGTGCAGTCCAATGTGGGCTTGGCTCCACTGGTAAGCTCATATTTAGATAATACCCACTCACATGCTTGATCTAGACGTACATGAGATGATACAATATGGGTATGTCTATACCATTAGACATTAAAATCTATAGCCAATGTTTTATCTAAAGCATTGGATAGTCCCGCGAAAGGGAGCCTCCCCGCCCAGTGTGGACAAGTCATCTTTATCATTTTTATTATTAAATTGTGACATGTAATTCACTTGTCAGGTTCAGTTAACTTTATTATATAAATAAAATATGTTCTAGGAAAGGTCTTAGAACCCATATCCTTCCATTACCATTGAAAATGGACAATCAATGTCCTGAGGATACCTCGGCTTGAATATTCACAATATGCTCTGTTGGCTCTGCATAATTTTCCAACAAACAAAGGCCTATCATCTAGAGAAAAATTCATCCATATGAGAGGCCTTTTTTATCTTCATACACCCTAATGGATCCCATTACCCATGTCATTCCCTTGATTAAAAAACCCAGAGGTTACAATTAATATCTTTTCTCCCCATTCATGTGTGAACATGGTAGATATAAACACCATGCTTTTTATTACACACTTAAACCTGATTTATTACATAAAATCATTACTTGATACAACATCATTGATCAAGAGGTCTAGTGTATTTGGGGATTATTAACATTACATAACATCTAAGAACATAAAAATAAAAAATTCTTATTTAAAACATTCATTACATTTCCACTAAATTCCCTCATACTTAGCATTGCTTGGGATAACCTGAGGTCATGCATAAGAAAAGGGTGAGCTATAAAGCCCAGTAAGGGAATAAACATGTAATAACATGAGGAATAAAATAAAATTTAGGAAATAGGAATTTCAGTGGATATCAATTTAATCATGAGCATAAGGGAAGGATAAAACATGATAATCATAATATAAAAATGTGACAATAACACTTAACATGGAATTAGCATGAGCCAATGATCCTTGCACAAGGAGCATGAGTAAACCCTCATTTCACATGAAGCATGAGTAAAACCTAGTTTCACTTGAATTATCATGAACCAACACCCATTTCACATGACTTATCATGATAATATACTTTACCCAATGTATTTGAGCGCTACTAGGGCACACCCTACATAGACATTTGATTTCATGCATAAGTGTCCAACATGGATCAAATAATATGGAATCAATAAACATCATAAGTTATTACATGATTAAGTAATTAGGAATAAATACATGAAAGTAACATTCAATTGTTATATGTGCGTCAAGGTGAACAACCTTGATAGATACATGGGTATGGTATTCACTACACGATGATCATGGCTTTGAAAAATACGGTGCAATTTCTGCAGCATAACAGCGTGACATAATGATTCATGAAAATAGTTGATCAGATAGAAAAGGGTGTATCATTATATGTACATGAAATATAAAGTATGGGGTCATATGGATACATGTCCCAAAAAATTTAATGTAATTTATATGCACAATACAAATGAATCACTTGGATGTAAAAGAGGAGAGAGAAATCCCTCACAGACATTCGGCATGGTTACAGGTGTACATGGGAGGATTTAATGACAGATAAAGGGGTTTACCCTCATCCAAACATAAATAAGACAGAATGGGGGAGGTGAAAAATCATACTCCAACATTTTTAATTGAAAAAATTGAATAACAACATAATGAAAATTAGACAACAATGAGAAAGAAAGAAATCCCTTACTTGGAAGTTTGCTCCGAAAGGATTGGGAGAGGATTGAGAGAGGATTCTTGTGAGATTGGGGCACCTTGGGAGGATTCTAAAGAGGGAAATTCAGGGTTTGGTATAACTCCAATTTCATTTAGTGAAGAGGAAGTGGGATCTTGGGTGGGTTTATATAGGAAAGGAAAGGCAATTCATTATTGTTTAGGTTTGGGACACATCACATTAAACTAATCAATACCACAAACCATCCCATTGTTATTTCCATTTTTTTACCAAAGAGGATTGGAAAAAAATATTTTATAATTCCAATGGCCTAACATCTTAAAATAATCAGGTTCCTTATGTGGAGGTGAGTCACACTCTCTAGAAAAGAAATTTAAAAAGACAAAATGTTTTATAAGTCTTGGAGGGTCCCCAAAATCATTGTAAAATAAATCCAACAAATCTAAAATAACATTATTTTATTTCTAAAACATATATTTTCTTAACATAATGTTTACAACATTTTATTTCCTCACTATTGGGTCATTATGATATCATCAAACACAATATATATTTAAACTATATTTAATTTTTACCCAAAAATTCGACTGTCTACAAATATAATGAAAAATTCACCATTGGATAATTTCAACATCCTGATTCCAAAAATAATATTCATTTTATCTAAATAATTTTATAAATATGTAATTTTTTCTTTTAAAATGAAGAATGACATTTACCGAAAATTCATGGCTTTTGACAAAAACAGTTTTTAAACCTTAATAAACATTATAGTTGCATTCATAAAATTATATGATCATTTATATTTAAAAAAAGTAATTTAATAATAATATTTTATAAAAATATTATTTAATTCAAAAATCCATTAATTCATCAAAATATATTTCTTAGTTGAAAATTAAATTAAAAAAATATTTGTACATTAAAAACTATTTACCAAGTAACGATAATAAAATGAATGTATATTCATTAGTATATACAAAAATAATGCAATTATTAATAGTGATAATGTCTTGTTACATAACCCCTTATAACACCCACATAAGACTGCAGGGTAAGGCATGAAATGGTGACCGACTCTTGGGTTCGTTCAGATAACATTGCTCGGGTGGTAATCCCTTTCAACTTCTCCTTCTCTCGTAGGCGGTTCTACTTGAGCTTAATGTATTCAAGCTTGGATTGGTCTTGGTCAAGAGTGAGGCCAAATGATTCCACCTCATTTCCAAGCTCCGAAAATGGGCTTCATACGGGGAAAGTGTACTGGATGAGGCCATCACTTCCTTTGTATGAGAAAATTGGGCTTGTTAAAGTCCTATATTTATACTAATCATGTGATCAATGTTCAATGGCTATATTTGCAATGGTCACAATACATATTGGTATTTTAAAATCCAGAAACATAAAACCAATGAAGTTAATGTTTTATATAACCATAATAATACATTTAAATAGATTAAGAGGAATTTTCATTATTGATAGTATGGGTCATTAAAATATTCCCCCATTAAGAAATTTCATCATATAAAGTTTCTTTTCCCACATTGAAATAGATGTGGGTTAATTTGCTTCATCACTTCCTCTGATTTCAATTTCACTTACTCAATCAAGTGGTTTCACCACAACACCTTGATAATGGGAATTATCTTATTTCGTATAACTTTTTCTCTATGATCTAAGATCTTCATTGGACGCTCCTCATAAGAAAGATCATCCTCTAGCAGTAATAGCTCAGAAGAGAGTACATGTTTAGGATCTGGTATGTACTTCATTTATATGGATATATAAAAGACATCATGTACTTTTTCCATGGTAAGTGGAAGTTCTAGACGATAGGCCACATCCCCAAAATGATCAAGAATCTCAAAGGGGTAAATGTACCTTGGACTTAACTTCCCTTTCATTCTACACCTCATGACCTTCATCCATCGAGATAAGAGTAGATATACCATGTCTCCAACATAAAACTCAAGGTATCATCGATAGTTATCTGCATAACACTTCTGTAGACTCTGGGCTGCCTTGATATGCTGCTAAATGGTTTTCACCTTCTCCGCCATTTCCTCAACCATTTCTGGTCCTATCATCTTACGCTCACTGACTTCAACCCAACATGTCAGGATTGTGCACCTTTTCCCATATAGGACTTCATAAGTTTCCATTTGATGCTTAAGTAGAAAATATTATTTTAGGGGAATCCATCCAGTGGAAGATGGTGGCCCCACCCTCCTTTAAAGTTCATAAAACATGCTATCAACATGTCCTCAAGTGTTTGGATAGTCTACTCATATTGGCCATTAGTTTGAGGATGAGAAGATGTAATGATGTTCAGCTCAGTATCTAGATCATGTTGAAGACTCTTCCAAAATTTTGAGGTGAATCTTGGATCTCGATCAGATAAAATATATTGTTGTACCCCATGCATCCTTTCCACTTCCCTGATATATATATGTGCCGGCTGATCAAGTGATAAATCCTCAGAAATTTCATTGAATTGTGCAGTCTCTATAAAATGATCCACAACAACCTATATTTCATTATTTCCTTTGGATGTCTTTGTAAGTCTGGTGAAAAATTCCATGGTGATTTTCTCCTACTTCCATACTGGTATGGGAAATGGTTGCGTCATCCCCTTAGACATCTGCCTCTTTGAATTCACATAATAACACATCAGGCACTTCGATGTATTATCAGATATCTCCTTACTCATATTATCCAACCAATAATTCTCTCGGAGATCACAATACATATTTGGGTTTCAGGGGTGAATTGAGAAATTTGAACTTTGCACATATTCCAAAAGTTCATTCTTCAGCTTTGGATGTGCTGGAAAACATAGTCTTTTCCCAAATCTCACAATTCCTTCTTCATTAACATTGCACTCCATGTATTTCCCTTTTCTGATAGCTTCCACTCTCTTTTTAATTCCCACATCATCCTTTTTATCATCCATTAACCATTCCAAAAGACAAGGTTGAGAAATAATTTGTGAAAGGATTGATGATGTTCCCTTCTTTATGATTCCCATGTCCATATTCATCAAATCGAAGATGATTGGGTCCTTCTCAATTCTCATCAATGAAATAATTGATGGGTCCTTTCAACATATATCATCTGCCACCTTGATCGCTTTCCCAGGGTGGTAATGGATTGAGCAGTCATAGTCATTGATCAACTCTAACAATCTTTGTTGGCTCATGTTCAACTCTTTCTGTGTGAATATATAATTGATGGGTTTTTTTGGTCCGTATATGTATCAAAATTCTCTATAAAAATGTCATTCCACCTAATTTATTAAGTGATGATCAACGCAGCCATCTACAAATCATGTATTGGATAATTCTACTCATGAAACTTTAATTAGCTTGAAGCATAGGCAGTGACTTTGTCATTTTGCATCGACACACATCCCATTCCCTTCTTCGAAGCATCACTGAATACCACAAAATGTTCTCCACTTGTGGGTAATGTGAGAACGAGCGCAGTGATAAGCCACTTTTTTAACTCCTTGAATCTTTCTCCGCATTCATCACTCCATGAAATCATTACCCCCTTCCATGTTAGCTTGGTAAGAAAGTTGGAAAATCGTGAGAAATTTCTCACAAATCGTAAATAATATCTATATAACCCCATAAAGCTATGGATATCTGTTACCGATGTTGGCCTTTCCCAACCCTCAATTGCATCTTTTTAGTAGGGATCCATAGATATCCCATTACATTTGAGGACATGGCCTAAGAATGAGACCTCCTTCATCAAGAAATCAAACTTTCAGTAATTTTCATAGAGATTATCCTTCCTCAAGGTTTCTAGTACAGTTCTTAGATTCTCCTCGCTATCCTATTTGGTTTTGGAGTATATAATAATATCATCTATAAATACTACCACAAATTTGTCGAGGTAATCCCTAAATACTCTATTCATCATGTCCATGAATATTTCTAGAGCATTAGTGAGTCTAAAAGATATTACTGGGAATTCATAGTGCACATATCTTGTACAAAAAGCAATCGTGGGGATATCTTCCTTCTTCACCCATACTTTATAACATCCTGACCGAAAATTAACTTTGGAGAAGTATTTTGCTCCATGCAGCTAATCGAACAGGTCATCAATTCATGGGAAATGATACTTGTTCTTTAACTTGATTTAGTTAAGCTCATGATAATCGATGTAAATGAGCATTGACCCATCCTTCTTCTTGACGAAGTTGACTGGTGCACCCCATGGTGAAGCAATTGGGTGTATAAAAACATTATCCCGATTATCTGGTAGTTGTTTCTTCAGCTTTTCATGCTCCACAAGAGCCATTATATATAGAGTCTTGGATATTGGAAACACCCCAGGAATAAGATCAATTGTGAATTTAACATCCCTTCTAGGAGGAAGACCATGAAATTCCTCGAAAAACACTTCAACAAATTCCCTCACAATAGGCATGTATCCAAGGATGGTTTCCTTCTTAGAGTCAATCATCTGAGCTAGATAAGAGTTCTCATAGGGAAGTAATATCCACACTTGATTTGATGGAGCTAAAGAAGATTCATCTTCCTCTTTGGACTTGTATAGAATTGGGGGTCGATTCACTACATGGAGAGTGATTTCCCTCTCACAGAAATTTATGTTGGCTCTATATAAGGAAAGAAAATCCATTCCAAGAATTGCATCAAATTCCACCAGAGGGATTACGATGATGTTCTTCAGGAAATTAAATCCACAAATTATGACAAGGGAGGAGTTATATTCATGGGATGAAATGTTTCCCCATTTTCTGTACTCACTGACATCTCTACTTCCATGATTTTTGGTGGTGTTTGGATTGTTCTACGAAAATTTTGGGATATAAAAGAATGTGTAGAACCTAAATAAAAAAGTATGTTCTATATTCATGAATGAATAACTAGACTACATGTCATCACTTCATTTTTGGGGTTCACTTCGGTAGTAGTGATGGGCAAAGTTCTCCCTTGGTGCCTTGTAGGTTGTTGGTTGCCCCCGAAAACCATTGTCTTAGGGCACTGATTTGCATGATTCCCTGGTTCTTTGAATTTGTAGTAATGAACAACACATTGAGGCTCGAACGAAGTGTTACTCTCCTATGATTCAGCCACGGGTTTTTCTTTTTGTAAGTTATCAACTAGGTTCCCTTCTCTTCAACACCTAATGCATTTCCTCATCCCCTTCAAGCAATTCATAGGGTGCCTCTTTCGTCACCTTTGGCAAGTGGGGTGCTAGATCTTCTAGGAACCATTGGATTTAACCATCAAACCTCCAGCATTGAAGTCCATCATATTGGTCTGATCCCTATGATACCCCATGGGATTTTCCGATATCCATTTCGACCATAAGGGCACAACAGACAATTTCATCATAGCTGTCGAAGTCACAGATCGCCATCACTTTCCGTAGGCTAGGATTCAACCCACCAAAGAAGTGGTCAACCTTGCATTCAGGGGTGACGACAAAGCCAGAGGCATATCATGAAAGCCTTGTGAAGTTTTCCTCAAACACTCTGATAGATTTTTTATCTTTTTTCTTGAGGGCATGTAAGTCCCTTTTCAATATAAGTCGGAGGGTGCATTGAAAATATTTATCGAAAAACATCTTCCGAATATCTTTCCATTACAACGCCTCAATCACTCCCTCAGGATTCATATTTTTTATCAACATCCACCATTGATCGGCTTCACCATCAATATGATAAGTAGACAAATGAAACATCTCTTTTTTGGAAAATTTGTGGATGGAGAAGATCTTTTCACTAGAGTTGATCCATTGTTCGGCGATTGAGGGATCAGACAATCCATTAAAAGTTGGAGTCCATTGTGTCCTGAAACTTTGGATAGTTACTTGTTCTTTCATAGAGGGGTGAATTTCCCTATTGAACCATATTTCTATTCAAATCATGTGAGAACTGAGAGAAAAGTGTGACAAAGTTAACTATTACTACTCCCATTGGATTGGGCATCTCATTTGGACAGTCATCACATTGATCTTCACATCGGTTGATAGCCCGAGTCCTCCCATTACTATCCACTGGCTGTAATAAAAAGGAAAGTTAGTGGTAACAAATTAATGTTAATCGAAGGAAAAAACTGATGACTTATAAATAACTTTTATTTCCTTAACTTAGGAATCCATAGGCTTCAATCTATGCTATCCCTATTCTAATTTCTATCATATATTCTTAGGGGAATTTTTGTAATTCCCATAATAAGGGTTCATACTAAGAATATAAATTTACCCATGCATATCCCATGACAGTTTCATAACCATGAGTTTAGCAAGGCCTGTTGTTGTGAACTAGTTCTCATTAGAGACTAGCTCAAAGCGGTGTATTCGGGTTTTACCCCTAGGATACATATGTGCCAGAACAACCTCTACCTACTCATATCCGGATATGGATGTATTTCCTTGATAAACCAATTACTCAATTCTCAGCAATACTTAGGGATGTTTTTATTATACTTATTCTTGTCTCTATGCCTTCACTAGGGTTTTTTAAACCTAATCCCAAAAATAACTAAACTTATCATCTGATACAAACTATAACAACCCTACTTTTTATTACACACTTAATCCCGATTTATTACATAAAATAATCACTTTATACAACATATAATTTCAAGAGGTCAAGTGTCATTTGGGATTAGTAAAATTACATAAAAACATAGAACATAAAACACACAACATCTATATTGAAAAATTCCTTTACATGACCACTACATTCCCCCGTACATAGCATTGCATGGTATAACCTGAGGACATTCATAAGAAAATGGTGAGCTATAAAACCCAGTAAGTGAATAAACATGAAATAACATGAATAATAAAATAAATTTTAGACAATTTCATATCAATGGATCACAAGAGAATCATGAACATAAAGGCATGATAAATCATGGTAATCATAACATAAACATGTGGTGACAACAATTAACATGGAATTAGCATGAGCCAAGGATCATTGCACAAGAATCATGAGTAAACCCTCATTACACATGAATCCCGAGTAAAACCTTATTTCACTTGAATTATAATGATTCAACACCCATTTTACATGATTTATCATGATACTATACCTTACTGAATGCATTGCAGCGCTATTAGGGTGCACCCTTCTTAAACATTTCATTTCAGGCATAAGTATGCCCTATAAATCATATAACATGGAATCAATCAACATCATAAGTTATTCCAAAATTAAGTAATGTGTAATAAATCCATTAAATTACCATTAAACAGGTATATTTTTATAAAGTTTAATACCTTTGACAGAGACATGGGTATGGTACTCACTACACAATGATCATGGATTGGAAAAACGCGGTGCAATTTCGACAGCATAATGGTGTGACATAAAGATTCATGAAAATATTTTATGAGATAGAAAAGAGTGTATCATCATATTTACATGAAATTTATAGTAAGGGGTTCATATGGATACATGTACCAGAAAATTTAATGGAATTTTGATACATAATACAAAAGAATTACTTAGATGTAAAAGAGGAGAGAGAAACCCCTCACAGAATTTCAGAATGGTAATGGGTGTACATGTGAAGATTTAATGAGAGATAAAGGGGTATCCCATCTTCCAAAAATAATGAGAAAAGTATGGTCGAGGTGAAAAATCAAACCCCAAAATTTTTAATTGATGAAAATGGAATAAAAACTTAAAGAAAATTAGTCAACCATGAGAATGGAAGAAATCCCTTACTTGGGTGTGTATTCTCAAAGTCTTGGCAGAGGCTTGATAGATGCTTCTTGGGAGCTTAGGGAACCTTTGGAGGAATCTAGATAGATCATTCTAGGTTTTGTTCAAACTCCAAAGGCTTTGAGTGAAGAATAAGTTGGAGCTTGGGTGGGTTTATATTAGTAGGCAGAGATAATTCTTTATTATTTATGTTTCAGACACCTCTCATTAAACTAATCAGTACCACACACATTCCCATGTTTTTTGACCATAGTTGTTTCCCAAGGGGAGTGTAGAACAGTATTTTATAAGTTCAAGAGACTAACTTCTAAAAATAATAGGGTTTCTTATGTGGAGGTGAGTCTCAATCTCATGAAGAATAATTTACAATGACCAAATGTTTTATAAGTCATGGGGGGTCCACAATAGCTTTTTAAAATAAATAAAACTAAACTAAAATCAAATTATTTAAATTCTAAAAAATATATTGGCTGAAAATAATGTTTATATTATTTTATTACCTCACCATTGGGTCATCATGAAGTCATAAAACACATTATATATTTAAATGGTATTTAATTTTTATCCAAAAATTCGATTGTCTCGGAAAATTATGAAAAATTCCCCATCAGATAATTTCAATGTCCTGATTCCAAAAATAATATTCATTTTACCTAAATAATTTAATGGATATGTGAATTTTTATTTTTAAAATAAAAAACCGATATTTACCGAAAATTCTTGATTTTTGTCAAAAACAGCTTTCAACCCTTAATATAAATTACAATTGCATACAAAAAATTATATGATCATTTGTATTTAATAAAACCTAATTTAATAATAATATTTTTTTTTAAATATTATTTAATTAAAAAATCCATTAATGAATCAAAATAGATTTCTTAGATGAATATTAAATAAAAATACTATTTGAACATTAAAAACTATTTACAAAGTAACTATAATAAAATGAATGTATATTCATTATTATATAAATAAATAGCACACATATTAATAGTGCTTATGTCTTCTTACATAACCCCTTATAACGCCCTCATAAGACCGAAGGGTAAGGTGTGCGATTGTGAATGACTCTTGGGGTGGCTCGGATAACATTTCTCGGGTGGTAATTTCAATCGACATCCACTTCTCTCGTAGGCAGTTCCCCTCAAGCATAACGTATCCATGCTCATCTTGGGCTTGGTCAAGAGCGAAGACCAATGACGCCACATCTTTTATGAGATCTGACAAATGGGCTACAATTGGGGAAAGTGTATTGGATAAGGCTGTCATTTCTTTGGTCTGGGTAAATTGGATTTGTTAAAGCCCTAAATTTATACAAATCAAGTGACCACTATTGAATGGATATATTAGAAATGTTAAAAATTCATAATGGTATTTTAAAATCTAGAAACGTTATTTCGGACGCTTTCACTGGGGTGTGCGCGCATCCATCACGTAGAGGACACACAGTTGTTACCCCAGATTCCTGTGTTCCGAAGGAGGGCGACATTCGCTCCTTATTCTGTGACGTTTGTTCCCTAATAGAAACGGGATGATGGGATTTAATTTCTTCCTTCTGTGGATTCCTCCTCAGTGTTATTCACCTAGTCTGGGTCTCCCTCATATATTTAATATATTGTTCTTGAATCTCTTGTCGGCGCCATATCTTCATGGACACCAGTTAATTACACTGCTTCTGTAAGGACAATCCAAGGGGTCCGGTCAGAGAAGCAACCATTCGTTAGGGGATTAGTCATGTTGGTAATCACTGGAATGTCTAGACATTGGGGGATTGGCTTATCTATCCATTATCTCTTATTACAGGGCTTCCCGAGGGCGCAGAAGCCCAAGGAATCCCACATTGAATGTGGGGAATCGTATTCCATTGGCATATATCTAAGGATATCCTCAGCTTACCATGTTAAACAAATGGTATGACGTAAGTTTAACAGCCATGAGAGACGGATCAGACTGATCGGAACACTGATTAGACTGGTTCAGAAGGAGGAACCCCCGTGAGGGAACACTGATATTGGGGCCAACACGTGGGAGTCTTCTCGAATGTTGTATAACGGAACAGGAAATGGGGTGGCATGATTCCACCAGGATGTGTCGGCCCGGGTTGGGATCAGGATGGGTGATGGAAGGTTCTATGAATTGTATGTTGAATGGGATGGAACTGAAATTGGGTGATGATGGTTTTGGTCTTGAGCCTCGAAGAGACTTCCTCCGAATACCTGTGGTAGGGAATCAAAGTTTGCGTAGATCGATGGGACGATGGGACACCTGGGGAGGCGACCCGTGAGAATGGACTCATGGATGGGACCAAGAAGAAATGGAACCTCTGGGTTTGGGAATGATCTTCCGAAGATTCATAGGCTAGAGGTAGATATAAGGGTGAGATGGGATTGATGGGCTCAAACCTCATATAGGCTTCCTACGTATCCCAGTGGTAGGGAATCAATGTCATCGTAGTTCAGGTGGCATTTGGGGCTTACACTCTAAGGTTTCCAATGGGGCCGGTAAAATGACATGAAGGTGGACCTGGGGTCCTAATGGATGTTTTTCCTGATCATTGTGGTGGCTTCCTACGTACCATTCCTTGACATAGATCAAAGTCCTCGTAGTTCGGGATCGTATGGGGCTTACGCTCTAAGGCAGACCGAGGTGTTGTGTTGTGGGGATTGTACCTCATGAAGGCTTCCTACATACCATGCCTTTACATGGATCAATGTCCATGTAGTTCGGGATGGTATAGGGCTTACACTCTGAGGCGTCCCAAGGTGTTGGTGGGTTGTGGGGCTTGAACCTCATGAAGGCCTCCTATGTACCATGCATTGACATGGATCAATTTCCTCATAGCTCAGGATGGTATGGGGCTTACACTCTAAGGCGGCCCAAGGTTTCAGTGGGTTGTGGGGCTTCAATCATGTGTAGGCTTCCTACGTACCATGAATTGGCATTGATCAAAGTCCCTATAGTTCGAGATGGTATGGGGCATACACTTTGAGGCGGCCCAAGGTGTTGGTGGGTTGTGGGGCTTGAACCTCGTGGAGGCTTCCTACATACCATGCCATGACTTGGATCAAAGTCTTAGTAGTTCAGGATGGTATGTGGCTTACACTCTGAGGCGGCCCAAGGTGTTGTTTTCTCATGGTCGGTGCTCACTCTAAACTCATGTGAGTCATGCTCTGTGTGAGAAACAAGAGATAGCAGAGACCCGATGATCACGTCGTGAACGGTGTGTAGAGACCCGAAGCCTGACGTACATGGACATTACATTACTTTTACGGAATATTTAGTACATAAAAAAACACACACACAAGGATCATAATAGTTTAGTGTCTTTGGAAACTCGGAATATAATCTTCTAATCCTGGTGAAAGATCTTCAACATCTCCCATAAATATCTTCTTTTTTTATACCTAAAACCTTTCCTTATATCCTGGGGAAAAGAAAACATGAAAGGGTTATCTCAAATGCTCAGTAAGGGTAAACAAAAGAAATATCAATCACATCATATACATAAGCACATTACTTTTGGAAATCTTAACCTGTAAAAGAGATCATAATTTCATAATCTGGAATAACTCATGGAAGTGAAATGTAATCACAATAATCATAACTTAAAACATTAAACATTATGGCATACACACATAATCATAGAGAATCATTTTATGTTAGTCAAGACTCATTTCCAAGACTATCTTAGTGGACAAAGTCCCATTCTGAACAGAGTCACCCTCGTTTCAGTCCTGTTTCACTGAACCGGTATAACCTACCGTTCTAGCATTGTCTATATCATGAGATATAAAATCTTTACCCAATGCATTGGAGAGAGATATAGGTCCCACCCATCTCCTAATGATACCATTATTATGTGTGCCACAAAATCTTAAATCATACATCATTGCATAACCCATGTAATAAAAATGGGAATCTTAAACATCATGACATCATAAAACAATTCATACACGATAAAGGAATTCATAAAAATAATTCCATCACAACATAATCAAATCGATGTAATAATAGGGATAAAAACAGAACCCTTTATCATCTTAGATGGAAAATAATTTTGATAAAACACTTGAACTTCATTCTTGAGGAAAATATCCTTTCTACTTCAAAAACACTTTTCCTTTCATAACATGTCATACAATTTTAAACTTAAAGAAGTTGATTAAAAATAAACTTTAATACTTGTAAAATAATATTCTTGGAAATAATGTTTTAAAAATCCATTCATGCCGTATATGTTAAAAAAACATTCTTCGTACTTTTTTCGGAAAAGTCAAAAAAAGTACCTCGTACGAAAAACGACAAAAGATTCCTTTCATATCCTTTACTAAAAACTCATCGAAGGGTAAAATTGGATTTAAACAATTGTAGGTGGATGGAAATAATATTACATATTGAGAAAACATGGATGTGTATGATAAAATACACCCCAGTAAATACCAAAGTATAAACAATCTCGGATAAAAATGAGATTGTGATATTTCCCTTACCTTATGTCTGATATGCTTTGTACGTATCTAAACCTCATGAATAATGATTTAAATAATGTCATTAACTTATTACAGAATCATATTCAATGTTATGATATCATATATGGTTCACTTATGAGTTTATATTACTCGTTCTTTTGTAAATTCCATGTTAAAGAAGTGTTTTGGGTAAAATCGTTTCATTTAACGAAAGTGTTTGGACTTGTTGTTCTTGACATTATTATTACTTATATCATGATTTACTTACTTCCAGAATATAAAACATGATTTATATATCATATATATTTTGTATATATATATGTAATAGATAGATAAATGAAATGAAACACATCGTTCATGGAGACGGTAGTCCGTAAGTACGCATGAATGTTGTTTTCCTTTCCTTATTATCTTGAATGGAAGTAAGTAGATGACATACATATATACATAAATCCAGTAGCGTTATAATGTCATATATTTCATTATTATTTCTTATATATTCTTTATAATCATTCTTAAATGGTTAACATAGAGAATTAATCTCATCGCGTCGTGGAGACGGTAGTCCGTACGTACGCACGAGCGATGATATCGTTATCATGTTTGTGAACTTGTTTTTAAGAGTATGTATACTATCTCAGTATCAATATCACTTTACAATAATCATATATAGTTATTATTTACACCATTTTACCCATCCAAGTAAGGTGGTGGTGGAAAATAGATTTCACCACGGCGTGGAGACGGTATTCCGTACGTACGCACGCGCGGTGATTTCGTTTTCCGTAGGATGGATAGATGGTGAAATAGGATTGTTTCATACTTATAATAACATATCATTATATTAGTGATACTGATGTTATTACTTCATAATGAAACAACCTATGAAGAATAAGTGGAAGAAGAAATAAAGTTGAAAGAATCGGTAACGGAAATTACCTCTTCTTTGAAGTGCCTCTTTGAGACCTCCTCTTAGGGCACTAAAATTGGTCGTTGAGGAAGACCAGAACCTCTAGGATGTTTCTAGGAAAGTGGAGAAGACAATTTGGCAGGGGTTGGCCGAGAATGAAGGCTCAATGTTGTGTGAGGAAGAGAGGGAGGAGGTTCCCTTTTATAAGGGAGGAGAGGGGCACCTTTGGAATAACTAAAAATATTATTTTATTATAAAGTCAATTTCGGTTTTAAATACATAAAAATTGATTTATTTCGAGTCTAAGGTGGTGATGGGTCTAAATCCTCTCATACAATAGGATTTAGACAAGTTTAGGTTATTATTTTACCCTTATCATTTAGATTTAACTCTAAGTTAAATAATTTAACTTTTACCGTGTCATTTTGTTTTCTTACACTATATGGATAATAAACATACTATATCAAGCCAAAAGAACCCCAAGTTGTTTATTATTATTATATATAATCTTATCTAAGTCATTTTTCCTAACCATAGATTTTTAGGAATAAAATAACAATTAATAATATAATATTTGTTTTAAAAACTATTTTATGTCAATTTTGACAATATTTGGTATATGATTTTTATGAAATTCATAAAAGAACTATAAGTTCGAAAAAAGTAACTTAAATCAACAATAACATGTCATATTAACCTAGAAAATTAGTTTAAGTCATAAAAAGTCCCAAATTACATTTATTTGGGCATTTATAACATCAATTATGTCAATATTTCATTAATAAGACAATTACTGCATCATCTATGTGTCATAATAAATGATAATTATTTAATCCCTAAAAATTCTAAAGAAATTCCTATGATTTAGATAATTGTATTAGATTTCTGTAGACTATTCATTTTCTAAGTTTCATTAAGTTTATCACTAGATTAAAATTATTATACTTTTAAGATTTAAGAAAGTGACATGTTGTCCCATTCTTTGCTTTAAATAATAATTAAATTATTTTCATTGAAAAAATTTAATTAAATGAATATAATCCTACCCTTAGGTTATATGGGTCTCCTTTTAGTCATCCAATAGGATTTTGACATTTGTTAGGGTAATTTTAAAATATTATATTTACCCTTAATTACTCGATTTACCTTTAACTATGGTAAATAAAATTTACCGTAGTTACTATTCATAATTCCAAAAAATAAAAAGTAGCCTATTAACATAATTTGGACCCACTGATTCCAAATATGGAATTCATTTTTTAAAATTCAATACACATAAGTTGTAGAAATTAAATTAAAATTAATCCCATTGTCGAATAAAAACGGGTTTTTGTTTAAAACATTGCAAAAGATTGAATTGATTTAACCTATGAATTCAATGTAAAATCAATGATAATGACATACATTATATTAAATGGTAAAAATATATTCTATTTATTCTTTAAAACCATTAAATATTATAATTTAACAACATAATCTATTACGATGAAAAAAGTTGTTTTTAATTAAAATATAGCGTGTTTTTACTATTCATTAAAATGTGAAAGTTACCAGAATAATGTGAAAATTTTATCCAAAGTAAATTTTTATTTCTTGATTCCAAATAAAAATTTTATTTTGTCAAATTGAACTTATAAACATGTCAAAAACTAGATTTAAAGTGGGTGCGCCATCAAAAGGTGGCCAAACTGCATTTTTTGAAAAATACTTATTTTACCCGAAAAAATTATTTTGTTCTTATACCATGTTCTAGAAATGTGTAAGATGAATAATAATGTTATAAAATTCAAAATTTAGTTAATAATATTCATAACAGCTAGTTCATGACAATATTATAATAATGTAACATTGTTTATTAAAACCTGGTATTGCGTACAACACACGCTATCGAGGAAGGTCGTGATTGCATGTAATGCAAGCCAAGACAGGTTTGCGTGTTGTGAAAGAATCCTTCGTTGTTTCGTATAACATAATCCAACCATATTTCATTTATACATTGAATATATATATATATACTCAATGTTGCGTAGAATAACTATTATCAAAATTGTGTGTAACACGATCCAAGAATAGTGTTGTGTATACTGCAAGCTAATATGGTGTTGCGTATAGCGCAAGGTAACCATGGTGTAGAATACAACACAAAAAATTTAATGAAATTAATAGAACATTTTTCATAAAATCTAGGGGTTTTACAAGGTGCGTTCGTGGGATATGGAGTGGGGCTTATGAATGTAGTGGCCCAAAGCGGAAACAGGGGCTTACGCGTGGTTAGAAGCCCAAGAAGTCGGGGATTACTCCAGGTTGGAGGCCTGAGGGTGATAAAGCGCCGCGGGAGAGGGACTCGGTACCGGAGAAAGGAGAAACACCATATCCCACCACACCCTTCACTGGCCTTGGGGACTGAAGATGAAAGGAGGAGAGGAGATGTTTCCTCCTACAGAGAAATCTAGGGGCTTAAACCATGGTGGTTTCCCTTTCCCCATGGAAAAACGCCACTCCAATAAGGAGGATATCATCCCCTGTGAGGGGTGATCCCATCCCCGTAGAGACGAGTGGGCGTGGATAATTTCCATGGTGGGGGGCCATGCATGAATGGAATGGGGTGACGTCACAGTTTAACCTCATGTGATGAGGATGATGGTGCTTGGTATTTTAATGTCCTACACCTCATACGAGGTGGGTGCACTCTGCACCCCTAGGGATTACATAAACACTACCCTATGCTCCTTGTGGAAGGGAAGGCATTTGTAACATTGTGGCGAGGGGGTTTCATGGAAAAAACCATCAAGGGGTCCACGTTAGTTTGTTTATGCGATGAAGCAATGGCCGTTAGCGTACCAATGAAAAGAAGCCTATGTCGAAGCAACACAACGAGAAGAATCATCCAAGGGACTTTGAAGTTACTTCATACGAGCCTAGAAGGATGTACCGGAAAACGATGCATGATGTGGATGCTTGGGGGTGAGAGATGCCCGCGAATGGAATCCATGAGAGGAGTATAGGACACATGCATATAGGTATACCCACAGAGATCTGAGATGAGAGGTCCTAGGAAATTGTGTGCAACCTTTGAGTCTTGCGTGCGAAATAAGTATCCTTGCGCAGAAAACATCAGGCTAGCGCGAAATCAATGAGGATTAGCGCACAAATGGGGCCGAGGTTTTGTACACAACTGAAAGGATTATGGGAAATTAATACTAATTGCGCACAATTGGAAGATGTTCCCGTAATGACTGGGGTGAGTGCAATTAAAAGGGAATGCGTGCATTTCCTGGGCTGTGTGCAATTGAAGGGGATTGCGTGCAATTGGTCGGCCTGCGAACAAGTGGGATGGATTGCGCGCAAGGGGCTGACCCCAAAGGTGAATTTGACGGATGAGATCCGGTTCAAATTCTTCATCCTGGGAATCAAAGGGGGCCTCCTTCTATTTATAGACATTTGGTGACGTTGAAAATAGGTCGGTGCGAAATATTTTGACAACGAGATCGGCGGCGCGAAATGTGAACCGCGTGGGGCGGGGTGCGAAATATTTCTCACCCCCACTGCAGAACTCTCGCGAATCCCAGAGCTTTTTGTGCGAGGCATATTTTCTTTGGCGCACATGGTAATTTTTTTACGTGCCTCCTCCGGGCCCCCCGGACTGGGTCCCCAGATACAAATATGACTTCACTTTGTCGTTTTGAAACCTTCTATCGCCCTTAAGCATTTTTTGGTGTCTACAAATTCCCCCTCTAAATTGGTTCAGTGAGGGGCCGCAATAGTTATATTATGAGGGAAATGCCAAAATGCAGAACTTCATGGGGTCCATGCGTGCTAAAACATTGAGCGGCGTGAAAAACCCAAGGGGGTGCGGAATCTGCTTTTCACACATGTGCATAAACCAGGCTTCAGGCAGTCCAGATTCGAATCCTGATTTCTGAGGAGAAGAGTGAGGCCCGATCAAAGGAATAGAACCTCGGACCGATCAATGTATCATCTTCTCAATTTTCTCTACCACATGAGTGTGGCAATGTCAGGGGCATTTGAATCAGTCAGAACATAGGAGAATGCAGAATTTGAATCATGTTACCCCATATTTGGAACACTATGGGAGGGTTGTGGAAAAAAATCACAATTTTTGAACCTATCTGAAACAAAACAACCCTATTTCATTATCCTAAAATGGGGTCAACAAATGAGGATCGACCACTGACAATGTTCGAAACACGGGACCTAACACAAAATAATTTCAATCAGTCTTCCGGAATATTGTCCTAGGACAACAGGCAGGCCATGAGCCGAGCATCCATATTGTTTGGGGGTCCCTTCAGATGTGAAAGAGGATGAGGATATTAATAAAGGGAATGAAAATCATGTAAGTGGAAGTGGTGGTTTGTTCGAATAGAATCTGACACTCTTGAAATTACTCCACCATTGTGGAAGCACGTTAGACGGACGCATTAATCTAATCATAGATCACTCCTTCATTGAGAAAAGACCTCTCTAGTGAGGGAGTTGTCTCTCGCCAATGTCATTATGGGGAATCCTGAACTTGTTTAGGGAAAATGATACAGTTACACAACTCCCTGAGGGGTCAAGCTAAGGGGTCGACAGTGGGAAGGGATGGGATTTGTGATTTCTGGGGTTGGACCTGAAACGAAATGTTAGGGCATTCCTACATATCCCATAAGGATGGGAATGAATATGCACGTAGTATTGGAGATGGGTCTTAGTTTACGGTCTTAGAACAGAGACCAGGGATCGGTAAGGAATGCACGAGATACCAGGTAATGTGATTATGAATCCCGACGTGAATGACGACATAATTCCAGATTACCATGTCTTCTTTGGGAAAGTGTTTAGGTCAAGGGACATAACATGAAAGCCATGATGGGCCCAAGAACAGGGTGCACAATCATTCCTTCATATCCCATAAGGATGGGAATCAAGCCACACATAGTTCTGAGGGGTGCCATACTAAAGTACCAATGCAAATAATGAAAGGGGCATGTGGGTCTGGCCCTTTCACCAAAAGAAGTGGTATTTGATGTATCTTTTTTGTCCTTTAAGGTGAACAGTTTTGGTGTTTTTTGTGATGTGACAGGCCTGGGGTAGAAATTTCTGGCATCGTCACAAGAATCAAGACGTATATAGGAGTTGGAAAATTTTATAGTAGAAGAATGATACCCAACATGATGTCCCCTATGATGAGGTCATCACAATGCAGTGTCGTTTTTCATTATGTGACCGGGACGATAGTATAACAGTTTAGGGTCGTGTGATGGGACCAGATAGCACAATTTAAAGTCATATGGATTGAACATGTAGGTATGTGCACAGAGTGATAAATCATACCAGACGTGAATGAGGATGAGGTCCACATCACCACTGTGTACAACTCCGGGAAAGGAACCTCAGGACAAGTGGCCAGTAAGGGTCAGAGGATAAGGGGTAGGAGAAGCTATCTCCCAGCTGACCTGGACTCGGAAACGTGATGTTAGAGTTATCCTACATATCCAATGAGGATGAGAATCGATCCGACCATAGTTATTAGAGAAGATATTAGTTTATGGTCTTAGTGCTCGGACTGTGGGAGCCTCGAAGGACACCGTATAGCATCTTTGTCCCCCTAACATGCGGAGCTGCACTGAGGGATAGTGGCGAGAGTGTCGAAATTCTACATTGACATGATGGGGTGGAACTTAATGTGAATCATGTAACAAACATTCAGGGTCTGAATGGACCAGTGTGGAGACGAAGGATTACTGCTGACCATGTTCGCAACACAACATCCATGTCGCATTAGCTTGAAACGGGGAAAAACAAATGAGCATCGACTGCTGACCATGTTCACAAAGTGGGAATTGTATCGATTTGTTGTCTGAAACCCTCGGCGGCGTTGTCCTGTAATGGTAGGAGAGCCCTTAGGCCTAGCATCCAAGCCGTTTTGGGGTCCCTTCAGGTGTCAATGATAATGGGGTCCCAAATGAAGGGGAACAAGAAGCCCGAAAAGTGAATGGAACTTGACTAAGTAGCATCTAACACTACAGGTCCTAGACCAGTGTACTCTTGGACACTTCAGAGAACCACTGAAAAGGGTTGATGGGGTCAAATCGAGAGCACCCAAGAGATGGAAATCTCCTAGGAGAAGGGAGGGCATGCCATAGCTGAAAAAACACAATTTGAAGGAGGGTGTAACACTATTCCACACCAACATATCCCTCTCATGGAAGGTAACAATCCAAGGGGCCTAAGAGACTAGGAGATCTCTAAGAGATAGCGCTGGACCCGAAACCTAAATGTTGGGTTGGTCCTACATATCCCATAAGGATGGGAATAAAGTCACATGTAGTTCTTAAAGGTCCAGTTTAACGTTATGCAGGACTATGCAGTTTCACGTCATGCTGGACTGGCGTGCAGTTTGGGGTCGTGCAGGACCATCAGGCTCACGAAAATTATTTCTTGAGGAACATTGCATTGGTGGTAGGGGTTATTCACTCACCATCCATCGTCACAAGGGAGTATACTCAATTGGAATAAACCTTATGAACAATGAAAGGTCCTTCCCATTTGGGATCTAACTTCGGTGGTTTCCTACCAAGTATCATTGGTGTTTTTAGATCCAGCACCACGTCACCTTGCAGGAAAGAGTAGAGGTGAACCTTCTCGGTGAAGGCTCGAGCCATCCTACTCCAATGCCTCTCTAGATTGTGCAGGGCATGAAGCCTATTATCATGAGGTGCTTCCAATTAAGCTAGACGAATTTCAGCCACACTATCTGGAACTTGTTGTTCATAGACTGTTGTGCACAATGAGGGAAGCTGAACCTCGATGGGCAGGATGGTTTTAGTTCCATACGCTAGGGAATATGGGGTCACCTAGGTGGAATTACGAGTCATCGTCTGATAAGCCCAGAGGGGTTGGGAAGCTTTTCCATCCAACTCTTCTTGTTCTGACCAACCATTTTATTGCAGAATGTTATAGAGGGTTTTGTTGAACACCTCGATCTGCCCATTTTTCTACGCGTGGTAGTGTGATGTATGGTTTGAACTGATGTTGTAATTAGCATACAAATTTTTCAACTCGGTTTCTCGGAATTTGGTGTCGTTATTGCTGAGTATAGCGTGAGGAACCCCAAACCGATTGATGATATTGAAACTCAAGAATTAAACAATAGAATGAGCCTTCACTTCCTTCAGCAGAGTTGCCTCTTCCAACTTGGATAAGAAATCTTTGGTGGTACGGATGAACCGGAAATGGCGAGCCGTTTCCAGAGGTTATGGTCCTACGACATCTAATACCTAGACTACAAAGGGCCATGAGTACTTCATAGTGTGGAGAGGATCTAATGGCCGACTCACAAAGTTATCATGAACATCGCATGCATGGAACCTCTTGGCGAACTCGATGTAGTTGTGGATCATGGAGGCCCAAAAATAACCTAATCTCCAGATCTGGTGAGACGATTTTGGGACAGCCTGATGGGAAATATAGGAACTGGCGTGAACCTCTTGCATGACCTGTGGAATCTCAACCCCTTGAATGAAACAGAGGAAAACACCATCAAACCCATGCTTGTAGAGGATCTATCCAAGAATGGGACCACTATGGAGGGTATACTGTAGCACGCGGGGTTGGATTTCTCATTCTTAGCCTAGTCTGATGGGAGGTTACCATGTTTGAGGAATTTTACCAGGGGTGTCCTCCAATCAGCAATAATTTCAGTCACTGCATCTGGACGACCTGGGGGTCCTGATGCAGAGGCGCTGACGGTGAGATGGCTTACCTGTGGGTCGTCATCGCTATCCGGGGTAACAAGAGATATGAAAATCCGATGTTCCACATGGATAATAAATATCATCATGTTCGGCCTCTACAAGTGATGAAACTAAGATGTCCAAGGCATCTGATTGATCGTTCTATGACCGAGGGACATGGGTAACCTCTCGTCGAGAAGGGAACTAGGCCATTAGACAGAGAGTGCGCTCCAACAACGGTATGAGTTCTAGATTTCTGAAAACATAGTCATCATTGACCTACGTAATGAATAGCTCAGAGTCCCCTTTCACATGAAAATGGGGCACGCCGTTTTTGAGGGCCTCCTCCAGGCAAGTAATGAGGGCATGATACTCTGCCTTGTTGTTGGTCCAGCCTTCTAAAAACAAGAATGAGTACTTCAGAATGTCTTGCACCGGGGTAATAAAGACGATACCCAGGCCTACTCTGTTTAGTCGCGGATCATAGAGATGCCTACCTCTGGGGCTCCGGGAGGCGCCATCATAGAGAATTTGGTAACATGGGATGGAAGGATCTACCAAGAG
The DNA here is from genome assembly GCA_963277665.1 of Viscum album. Taxonomy (NCBI): domain Eukaryota; kingdom Viridiplantae; phylum Streptophyta; class Magnoliopsida; order Santalales; family Viscaceae; genus Viscum; species Viscum album. The sequence goes on from OY728158.1 coordinate 1,624,346,633, forward strand.
GATTGCCTCATCATAGAAATCCAGGTCCAAGGACCGGTCATCAGGAGTTGGATGGGTTGCCAGAATGTCTTCCAATGTCGTTCCATTGATATCCTTCTGAGGGACGAAGTTGATATCGAACGGTTGGAGGATTACCACCCACCATGCTAGATAGACAATGAACATGGGGCGATTCAGAATATACTTTAGCGGGTCTACCCGAGAGACCAACTATATCTCAGGGTTCTACAGGTAATGTCACAATTTCTGTACTGCGAATACCAGCTCAAAGTAGCTTTTCTAAATGGGGGAGTATTTGTTCTCTGTATCGAAGAGCATGCAGTTGAGGTAGTAGAGACTGTTTTTCATCCCCTCATTATTCTTCTGGGTGAGAAGGGTGCTGAGAGATCGTTCCGAGGCAGTGACATAGAGGACTAGTGGCTTCCCGGAGATGGGTGGCATCAAGACTGGAGGTTGGATCAGATACTTCTTGATTTCCTCAATGGTGGTTTGGCACTCCTCATACCACTGATCAGGTAGATCCTTTCTTCATGATCCGGGAAAAGGTCTTACACTTGCCACCCAAATTCGCAACGAATCGAAGTATGTTGGATAAGTGGCCTTGGAATCCTCAAAGCTCCTAGATATTACACGGGGGAGGCATCTAGCTCATGTCCTTGATCTTATCTAGGTAAATATCAACGCCATAGTGCCTAAAAACAAATCCAAAAAACACCCCAGAGGTGACCTTGAAGGCACACATCAACGGGTTCATCTTCAGGTGGAGGGAATGGAGGAATCCAAACACTTTCTCAATATCCCTGAGATTGTCCTGGCGCTGGTGATATTTGAAAACCATATCATACACATAGAATTCCACCAATGTCTTGAGTTTTGGCTTGAATATGCGATGCATGGCCCACTGATAGGTGGAACCTACATTCTTCAAGCCAAGGGGCAAACCTGGAAATAAAATGTACCATTGTGTGCCCTGAAGGCTGTAGACTCCTCGTCCTATGGGGACATCTGGAATTAATTATACCTGGATTCACCACCCATGAAAGAGAGGGCATGGATCCCAGCGTTAGTGTCGATCAACAATTCAGTCATTGGAAGGTTAAAATCATCCTTCAGACAATGGTGTTTGAGATAAGGGAAGTGGATATAGACTCTGATCTGTCCATTCTTCTTCCTGACTAGTACTATGTTGGAAAACCTTTTAGGGCACTGGACCTCCTTAAAGAAGTTGTCCCTGATGATCTCATCATCTTCGGCCTCGACCATGGAACCGTGGGATGGGTGCATCTTTCTGAGAGGTTGTTTGAACCTGCGAAGATTTTTCAGAAGACCGAGATGGTGGACGGCTACCTGAGTATCTAGACCTAGAATCTCACCGTAACTCCAGGCAATCATATAATGGTGCTGTTTAAGGAAGCATATGTACCACTGCTTCTCCTTAGGGGGCATGGTGGTACTAACCAATGTGGGTCTCGGTTCTGCCTTGCTTCCAAGGTTCACCTATACCAACTCATCGACCGTGGTAGAGACGCATTCTTAAAAGGCATGAGTGAGTCTTCTAGATCCTCTTCATCACTTGTGGTGGAATGATTTATAGCGGGAGAAGCTTACTCTAGGTCGGAAGAACCTAACGGGAGGCTGGTATCGGGTGGAGCGATAGTGGTTATTGAATCATGCAACTCTGACGCTGCTGAGACCATAACAACGAATGATTTCGACCTGATCCCATCTGGTCACCGGACCAAGGGGCCATGGTTGATAATATCAAAGTAGTAGTGGCGTGTCAACTAGAGCTGGATTATTCCAGCCCACCAAAACAGACAATTATGACGTACTTCCATTCCCATGAGCTGGACATCACGATACATGATGGGGGTGGGATGCTCTGGGATCACTGTAGGTGGGTTCGTATAAGAATATGAATTGATCATCTGACGTTGTCTTGATTTGGGAGCATGGTTCCCCATTTTTCCCAGAAATGACAAAACATTTCCTCATATCGGGGGTTGTGGCATCCAACCGATGGATCAGGAAGATGTAGGCGTCATTCAAGCTTGCCCAAGGGTCGGTCATAGCGGTGACGGGCTCAACTCCACTTTCATGGACTTGTTTATCCTTACTATTGGAATAGTAAGTCCCCAAGTAACGGGCTTCACAAGAGCAAAAATGAGATACATCACCTTGGAGTACGCCTACATGACCATTTAGGGAGTACTTGAGGCACTGGCGATACGATGGGGAGACCGCTGCGTGCAGGTGGAGCCATGGCCTACCCATTAATTCATTATATGTGGTGTCCTGGGAGACAACCATAAACTCCGTGCTGGAAACTAGGCTATTGAACTATGTCTTCAATGGATCTTGTTGATCGTGGTCTGCCCTTTCCTCTCGTATCACTGGATTCTTAAATCAGAGGGATTCAGGTCATCCTCGGATAGCCCTAGCATTCGTAGTGTTTGTGTCAGAATAAGGTTGATCCTCGAGCCGGAGTAAATGGGACAGTGGAAAATCCGCACGCTGTTAAATTGTAATGTGACATACAACTGGCGAATGTTCTCCTATATGGGGGAGCCTTCATCTTCTCCAGAGAATGAAATGATGGACTGGATTTCAACATTCTCAACTGTTTGAGCATGAAAGGATTTTGCAGCTGCTACCTCTGTTTCAAACTGGAAGGGGATTATTAAAGCCTCAACGAGGGCCTCGCGCATATCTAGTGACAGGAGAAGGGATTTATGTATAGAAAGCCTCATCGGGATGCTGGCGAGCTTCTTAAGAACATCATACTTCCATTCCAGGCGTGAAATTCTACTTGCGGGAAGCCTCTCTATGGAATGAGGCATAGCGGGCCTTGCCGGCCGGACATGTGGCTGACTGGTACTTTGTATATCCCATTGCTCACTAGTCAAAGCCAAAAGAGTAGCTGTCGGATCAGTACCCGATAAATGAGATTGTCCTGTAAGAGGGTGAAGCCAGTCGTGGCACGACCAAAGTGGCTCTGCCTGATCCAGTAGCACAAACGGTGGTGGAGGCGGGCCTGTCAACACCGTGTGAAGAGGTTGCACATGCTGGGTTCTACACTGGGCCTGATATCTTATCTCATTGGCATGAATGACCTGGATAAAGGTGACAACTTATGTGCCCCTATGACCCACATGGTCATGGATATGTCGAGGTTGGCGTCGGCTGGGGACGTTGGGGAGGTCCTCCTATCGTTCCCCCTTGTCAGGAGTCATATAGGGGTTTACCAACTCGACGGTGTTAACCGAAGAGTACCTTTGACTATCTCTTGAAGATTCTTCCATCATTGGGAGGATTCTCAGAGGGATCCCAATATCTGGGGGCATAATGTCACCGAGAGTGCAGGATGATAATGGCATTGGTGGTGTGCTTTGCTACGTCTTGCACCGTTGATTCTTTCTTTTTTGGGAAGAGGCCAAAATAAATGATGATGAAGAAGTGGTTACCACAGCTTCTGAAGGCACCAACTGATTCAGGGATGCACAGATAATGTCATGTGCATGGGAGAACGCTTTAAGTGCCATCCAGTCGTCATATTTCTGACACCCGCGGTTAGAAATCTGGTTCCACTCACCTTCAATATCACTACAATTATCTGATTCACAAAGACACCTGCCACTTGTGCCAAGGTTAGGCCCAACCTGACTATGTTGTTCTCAATCTGGTCTTGGAGCCAATCCTTGAACACCTATCATTGCATGAGGGTGTGCCCCAGGATCTGGTGATAAGGGCAGTGGTTGGGTTGATCAGTGAGATTCACCTCTTATGGATTTCTTCTCTCAGGCAGTAGTAAAATTATCTGCTCTAAGGAACTGTGGAAGTAACCAAGGACCTGAGCCTCGTTGAACGAGTTGGTCTGATTTATTCTATCCATAAAAGGGTCTCTATGGGCCTGACCCTAACGAGGGGCTAGAGAAGCCTGCTGAGGAGGAAGAACATGATTATCACACCTAGGTGGGGGAAGCTTGTTACGTGGATGCGCCTATCAATTTTGAGGTGGTCTCTAGTGGGATGGAAGCTATGCCCGTGGAGGAGGACCTCTACGGCGTTGTGGAGCTGGACCTACTGGTAGTAACTCCAGCTAATTGGGGGCCTCTGTCTGGGCCACTGCGGCAGGCTCTTCTCTGACTTCCCTCCTTTCCAGGATTATTGGGGGCAACGGACATGCCTGACTGGCTTATTTATGGTCTACTTCAAGGCGTCGGGCCTTATTTGAGACGTCTCAGAACCCTCTAGGATTGTTCTGAGTGATCAGGGAGGGAACCATCTCCATCTTGGCATTCCCTACGCACATCATCAGTAATTTTTCCTGAGTCAGTGTCATGTCAAGAGAGTATGTGAGACCCTTCCACCAGGTGATAAAGTCCATTACTCACTCATCATGAATTTTATAGAACTTTAAGAGGTTTGTGATACTCATCTTCTGGGTGGTAGAGATGAACTGGTAGAGGAATTGTATGTGAAGGTCCTCCCAGCTGGTCACAGATCTGACAGGGAGCTGGTTTTCCCAGAAAAATGTCATCCCTTCCATTGTTTGAACAAAATAGCAGAGCTTCACAGCCTCATGTTGTACTGGGGTCCCTATCATAGACCCACACCTTGAGTTGAAATGGTCTAGGTGTTGCGGCGGGTCCCCCATCCCATTAAAGGGTGATAAAGTGGGGTTTCCGAATCCCGAACGAGCATGCATATCATCCATCCAATCTAGGTATGGCTTTCTATTATGTGTTATTAGAACATGTCGTGTTTCTAAAGCCTCTAGGAGGGTGATGAGTGGAACCATTAGATCATTTGGATGGGGGTCCCAGACTTGACGGGGATCCCTAACCACGAGCATGTTGTTGGGTTCTTCCATGCCTTATGAAAGCTTAGTGGCTAGTGGACCAGCTCGTGGAGCGATCCTTGGGGTGGCTAGGGGAGCCAGATCAGGGTTTCCGAGATTGTCATTCCGCTCAGTTGGGTTTGGTGAGACATACTGCGCCCTCATTCCGTGAGTTACATCTTCCGCCCTATTAGTGATTGCCGCACGATCAGAGTTTCTTGGGGGCAGCTCTCCAAGGAGTAGTTGTCCCTGCCCTTGCTGCCCTGGACTAGGATCATCGTAATCAGGTCGTCGATCTTCAACGCATTCACCCAGAAGTTCATCGACCAACCTCTTTAGCTTAGTAGGATACTGGTGCAATGTGGCCTTCTCAGGATCCTCCTCCATCTTTTTCACTGAAGACGGTGGGTGGGAGTGCTTGATAACTCCGACGTGCTCTTTTCACATTCCGGAATTCTGGCTGAGTACCAATGCCTCAGTGAGGGTAGGTGTAACACCCCAAGCTTCCATGGTATGTTTCCCTTCGAATAATGCGATAGCGTGTGTTGTACGCAACCTCGAGTTCTAACACACACCACAACTAATTAAACTAGCCGTTGTGAATAGTAATACCTACTTTTTGAAATCATATATATTTTATATTTCAAAATGGAATTCATTTTTGGATTCGGAATATTGAAATTAGCCTAGGGTGAAATTTTGGTACTTTTCGGATAACTTTCATATTTTGATGAATAGTGAAAATTACTAAATTTTAATTAAAAACAATTTTTTTAATCAAAATAATTAATAGTGATAAATTATGAATTTTAGTAGTTTTAAAGTATATTTAGAATATATTTTTACCATTTAATATAATGTTGGTCATTGGAAATAATTTCACAATTAAACCGAACATAAACAAGTGTCAATCTTTTGATAATTATTATCTCTTAAAAACACGCTTTTTGTTTTGACAGCGGGAATTAATTTTAAATTAATTTCTGCCACTACTGTGTTTTGAATTTAGGAAAATGGATTCCATATTTGGAATCAGGATGTTCAAATTGTGTAAATAGGTAACTTTTATTTTTAGACATTTTGAATAATTACTGCGGTAAATATTTTATTTACCATGGTTAAGGGTAAATCCGGTAAATAAGGGTTAAAAAATAATATTATAATAATACTAAATTACCCTAAAACGTGTCTTGACCCTATTGGTTGATACATGGTCGACCATGGGCATCTTTGGGTCGATTTTGGGACCCCATGGATCCACTTGTAAGTGATAATGACACTTTATTTTAATTAAGTTAAAATGAATACAAAAATGTCACAAGCATATATCTTTTAGAAAACCAATTGTTACAAAAGGTTATATATGTTGGATTTTAGATTTTAAATATTCATTAGAAAGATAAAAAGATTTAATACATAATGATATTTTATTTATAATTTTTATACATTAAATAATTTATTTTATTTATGACACAATGATGATGCAGTAATTACTATAATAGTGAAAAATTAAAATAATTGATATTATAAATACCCAAATAAATATAATATGAAACTTTTAATGAATTAAACTAATTTTCTAGGATAATATGATATATTAGGATTGATTTAATTGACTTTTTTCGAATTAATCAATCTGTTATGAGTTTCACAAAAATCAACTATTGAATAGTGTCAAAATTGACATAAAAGAGTTCTTAAAACAAATATTATATAATTAATTGATATTAAATTCCTAAAAATATAAGGTTCGGAAAAGAGACTTATATCATTATAGGTTAATCATTAATGGACCACTTGAGAGTCTTTTGGATGTATATAGTATGTTTATTAACCATATTATATAAAAATACAGAGAGACATTGTAAAAGTGAAACTAATTAACTTAAAGTTAATACTTAAAGATAAGGTTAATATAAGTATCCAAACCTGTCTAAATTTTATTGTTTCAGTTTTTTTCGACCCATCCCCACCTTAAAATTTAAATAATCAACTTTGGAGCCATTAGAAACCGAATATGAATTTATTATAAATTAATATTTCTAGCTTTTCCATAGGTGTCCCTCACCCCTCTTATAAAAGGGCACTCCTCCTTCTCATTTCTTCACACTTTCAAAGCCTTTGGGTTCGGCCAAACTCTGCCCAAATACTCTCCCAACTTCCCTCACTACAACCTAGGGGCCTTAGTTTGATCATAAAGCCAACCTAAGGAGCCCTTTTGATCAAATCAAAAGGAAGAACCCGAAGAAGAGGTAATGATTTCACCACCCTTTTCTAAGTTCATTTCTTCTTCCACTTCATCTTCCTTTGTTGTTACCATTCTAAAATAATAAATCCAGTATCATATATATACTGTGATGTTATTATAAATATGGTACAACTATATTCAGTATTCTATCCACACTTTGAATGACATGTCACCATACGTGCGTACGTACGGCTTACCGTCTCCACGTCGTGGTGTAATTGTTATTCAATATAATATTATTTGGATGGGTATAATAATGATGTGTAACTCATGTAAATAATAAATATAACATGTTAATTATTCTGTATATATTATATACAATCCATTTATATATTATTTTAATATCAAAATAATGATATTGTCGCTCGTGCGTACGTACGGACTACCGTCTCCACGAACGCGATGAGATTAATTCTCCATCGCATACATTCAAGTATAATTATCATTTGATGATTTAAAAATGATGTTTAAGGACTTGATATCATTCTGGATATGAATAATATACAACAAACATGGCTTATTTAACAAAACATATAAAAGAAAATGAGTAAGTTAACACCCGTAACGACGATAATTCTAAGATATTATTAACAAATCAATGTTAAAAGATCATATATGATATCATATTAATATATATGATTCTTGTATAATTTAATAACAATTATTTCACCATTATACAGGAGGTTAACCTACCCCAACCAAAAAAAAGTACATGGTAAGGGTTATTTCACAATCTCTTCATTATCCGAGGTTGTTTATACGTAATAATCTACTGGGATTTCTTTATCATACACATCCATGTTTCTTCGAAATGTATTTCAAAACATTTATACTATTTACTAGAGTATGAGTTAAAGTCATTTATACCCTTTTTGACTTTTATAAGTGGTTTATAAAGGAATCTTTACGTTGTTTTCAAAACAAGGTCCTTTTTAACCTTTTCGACCGAATTAAGGTAAGAATGTTTTTTTAACTTATATTATAAAATCTTCAAAGCTTCCCTTACAAGCTTATGAGAATATTTTCAAAGAAAATGTTTTATTTTATATGGATCTTAAATTATTTGAAAATAAAAAGAGATATTTCTTTAAAAATAATTTTTGATTTCATCTATGTCAACATCCTTTGATGGATTTTACGCTTATTTGAAGTTGATTTATTGTGATACAAAACTTCTATATTGTATTAAAGGTTTTCTGATATGTTTGACTGTGGATGTGCTATTTTTATACCATTCATAGTTTATGATGAAAATATTGACATTTCGTATGCTAGTTTTAATACGAATGTTTATGTTATGTTTAAACCTTTTCATATGGGAATGCATTGGACTTAATATGTGACGGGTGGAGCCCGCTATAGCTCCTCGATGCATCGGTAGGTCTCATGAGACAAACTAGTGTCTTGGCACAAGGCCTTGACAAAATCTTATTTGTAGTCTTGGCAAGAGGCCTTGGCTATGTGGTTATGATAGTCTGGCATTATGCATTCCATCATTATGAAAGTGGTTATTGATTTTGCATGTGATTATTCGATTAGTAGAATAACCATGTGAATAAGTAAATGGCATTATTTCTTTTTTATTTATGCCATACTATATTAAATTTTCAAGTTTAAAAGGCTTTTGTTTTAGTTATACATTTCCTTAAAATGTTTATTCTTATTTATGAAAGTTTCCGCTATATTGTTATCCTTACTGGGAATTTGAGCTCACCCCTTTTCTATGTTTTATTTTTCCCAGGATGTGAAGATGTAAGTTATGAATGACCTTCAGGGATATTATGAGGGGATTATACTGTGGACTGTGGAAACATTATGTTGTTGTAGTAGTTTTTCATTTTATGATGTAATGTAAAACTTATGAATATATCTAGTGTTTCCAAGGCTACTAAACCAATCGGTCTTTCGAGATTTGATCTTTCTTATGATCATGCAAATGTTATGTAATAATGCACCGACTCTGGGTAACTGGGGTCGGGGCGTTACAGGAGGGATACCTAGTAGGGTCCTCTGCTGATGAGTAATCCTCCATGATGGGTCCAGTAGTGGTGGAACATCTTCAGGGAGAACACTCCCATTAAGGAGTTCCAGCTCATTTTCCCCTCCAAACAAATCTATCATGTTGAGCACAACTCTTCTCGGGGGCATGTCATCAATGTCTCATACCGAGTAGGGAAACTGGCGAATAGAACTGAAGAGGATGGAATCATAATACCCCCAACCATGGACTTTCACGTGGGGGTATCCTCCTTAGAAACCTTGTGGAGTACTTTTGAAACTCTAAACACATTGCTGTTGGAGGGCCCTGTGGTGACAAGCTGACTCGGGGTGCTGGACCACGGGGAGCGCATCCAGATCAACCAGACGAAATTCTTCACTGATGTATTCAAGGTGCACTTGTCTCATGTGATAAGGCACTCACCAGTGGAGAAGATGGAAGTGGGTCGCCAAGAGGGTCTAGCGGAAACATTCAAACACCTCTGGGGTGAGAGATTTCGGCGCACAAAAATTGGATCATGTGACCAGCCAAAACTTCTCAGGGAAGTGGTCCGTTGTGAGGATAGTCCAGAAACTCCATGGTTCTGATTTAGGGTCTAGACCTGATTACCCCACTTGTCAACTGGTGGTGGCTTAGAACTGGCAGCGGCACTGAGGCAGATCGCTGGGACGGCGGGCTGGCCGAAAGAGAATACATCGAGCGGGCTGACCGACCGTCGAACCTCGGGTTGTTCTTTGAGGATTGTAGCGACCTATCTACTATAACAGGATAGGATGGACCAGTGAACAAATCCAAAGAAACAACATCAGTTCTTGCTAAGGGTGATCTATGTCGTGGCTCTTCAGCCATTGACCCCCAAAATAGCTCTCCATATTCTCTAACCGAGGCAGTGGGTGCTTCCGGAGATCACGGTGGTGACTATGTGGTCGGTCCCTGAAGACATTCCAGGTTCTCGTCCTCCTGGATATACTTTCGGTGAGAGACATGGATCTTATGAACCTCGCATTTTGGGAGTGCGAGGCTGATGGGCCTTGTTCCTACCCAAACCCTCGACATGGAGGACATAGGAGAGGGTTCCAGTGTAGAGTCATACTCCGCCTCGGAGTTCGAGAAGTGAACTCGTTTGATTCTTGTCCGGCCCTCCCCAGAATTTCTCTTGTACTGACTACCACCTTCTCTCTTTCACCTGGGTGGATAATTGGGGAAAGGCCAACTTTTTTCATGAGGAGGTCCTTCATCCATACTAGTGCTGGGGTTGAGAGAGATCCTGCTAGGGTGGGCCGTAGTGTGAGGAACACCGGGGAAAATGTCAAAAGGGACACGGGGATGATCATTGTGCTGGAGAGTGACCTGACATGCAATGTCTCCATACCTGCAGTATGCGGTATGGGGATTGACCCCGTTTTCAATGTAGTGAGCATGGGAGAAACCCCCATATGGAGTGTTCCGGTCTTGGGGGAGACCCTCGCTTGGGTTGATGGTGGAACGGGGCAGACCTCCAAGCCGAGGTCGGATGTTGGGAGGGCATGCACCTTCTGTAGTGGTGGCAGAGAGTGGGCCTCTGCACTGGGTGTATTTTCCATAGATTCATATGAAAAAGCCATCTCATGTGCCAGCGACAGAGAGAGTAGACCCAGCCTGCCCATGGGGCGGTTATGGCCTCAATTCAAGTCTGTCATATAACTTCCCCTGATCAACATATGCAGTGAGTTGGGGATATGAGTCAGCAATGGCTCGGGCCATAGCAGTCACTGACGTTGATGCCCCATAGTGGGCATCCTCTTCCATTTGGTCCCGACGCTGGTGTCGGGTCAAGTGAACTAGAGTCAGTGGTGCAGGTGCGTGGCCTACCTATTCCTTGGATCAGGGATCCGGGAAGCGAATTTGACGTAGCCTTGTGGGAGCCCTCGTCGGGATCCCTTGTAGTGGGACTCCGATCGGGCCACCCTGGATATCCCCTACCTCATTGGAGTATGGTATGGAATTGTGGAGGTATTCTGAGGACAAGATCCCAAAACAATTGAATGTTGGGGTGAGGAGCAGCGGCTCCCTACACAGCCCTCAGGGGAGGCGTTGATGGGGAGGCGCAACCTTGTCATGATCTTGGTGGGCCATATCCATGGTGGGGATGATCCCCTCCACTTCGTACCTACATAAAAGGTCATTAATTGCCCTTCTATGGATAATTTACGATGGGGATAGGGGGTGTGGGTGCCCAGAAGTCACGGCGGTCGAAGCCGTCATGGATGAGGTGGAACCACGCGGGGTGGCCACGTCGATATTGCCTCTTCCCTACGCCGGTGGGCAGGTGGTGATCGGGTACTGTATGCAACAACCTAATTCATGAATGCAGGGAGATGAACTCCTTAATATTGATAGGAAAAGAAATATACAACCAGTTCCCCAGTGCCATTCCATATTCTGTGGCCGGTAAGAGGGATCCACGATGACAATGTCGCAGAACAGAATTCTCAACGTCCTGACTGCTCCATCTTCTGGTGAGTTTCACGACAGGCCAACTTTTTTCTTGGTGGGACCTGGTGCCGGATGATGGGGTCTGGAGACATGCTAATCCATTGGTGCCTCAAATGTTACTAGTCTCCATATTGAGGAAAAAATATTCACTTCGGGTTCACCATTTCTGTTTCTAACGCTTTCGCTGGGGCGTGCGTGCTTCCGTCATGTAGAGGACGTGCAACTATTACCCCGCATCCCCACATTCCAAAGGCGGGCGACATCTGTTTCTTATATAGGGACATCTGCTCCTTGATCGAAATGGGATGATGAGATGTAGGTTTTTCCTTCTGTAGATTCCTCCTTGGGGCTCATAACCTAGTGATGTGAGCATTTTTCGGGTCATAAAACCCTCAATCAATATTTTCCCTTTTTACGTAGCACAGTGGTGACCACAGGGTTGTCTCTTGAGGAAGTTGCAGTTCGAGTTGTAAAAAATTGCAACTTTTGTTATTTTATTTTGTTTTTTTGAATAAATGAAAATGGGAAATTATTAAAAATTTGAAAATAAAATTTTAATTAAATAATCAAGTGAAATAATTTTAAAGTAAATATAATGTGGGTTTGAAATCAAGAATAAAAACAGCGTCTGCAGACAAGCTTCTCCCTCTCGGACACTCCCCTCTTCCTTGTATATAAAATAATATCACTTATTTTAAATTCCTAAATGTACCCCCAAGGACCCCCAGAATTACACTCAAAATTGAAAAGACTCCATATTTAAGACTTCAATATGATTTTTTCCCTCCTATAGATGTGTTTAAATTACTTAAATACCTCCAAGTAATTAAACCTAATTGAATTCATTATTCTCAACGGAAAAACCTCACCAAAGAATTTTAAATAGCGAAGTCAATTGTTCTACTTTATAGACGGAACAATGATCAAAAAAAATGTGCTGAAAATTTATTTATGAATGAAAACAAGCATATTCATTCAAAAATATAGGTTCAAGTTAAATTCAAAAAGATATTAAACATAAAAATCCAAACTCGGAAGAGAGTGTCCATCGGGTGTCACTGTCTGCAACCACTTGCCGCTTAGCCTTCCATCACTTGAGAATCCTTCATCTTCTATATTGAATCTTCAAAGGATTTCATCTTTTTAAGGATCATAATATCCACCTTCCCCTTCGCTCTCTCAAGCCAACTCCCTTTGTGACAGATGGTGTGGTGAAGAATGAAATATTTTGAGAGGTAGGAGCCCCTCTCTTTTTATAGGCAGATTTCATCATCATAAAGTTGTTGAATTTTAGACCCATTCTTTGGCCGCTTCATGCATGGAACTCTTCATAAATATTATTCATCAATTCGTTTTCCATCCACCCTACAAAGTTCAGATTAATTGGACGCATATTGAAGGAGTTATGGTTTTTCTATTGAACATTGCTTTCTCTGGATGAAGCTTCCTGGAAGTTTCCTTCAAAATTCTATCACTCAATTGCCATAATAAAGGATTCCAAACCGCTTGAAATTCCTTGTGGAGACGCGTTTTGGAGTTATCTGTCATATCCAGGTGCAATCGCATCATTTGGAGGTGTTTAGGCCGAAATGTGCTTCCATTACTATGGTGGAGTCCATGCAGTCCGCCCGGAACATTTGTCAAATTCATTGATTTTTTTGGGAATCAAGATGCCTGAATCATTTCCTGGGCCTGATGACAAAGATGATGAAAATAAAATAAGGATTCCAAAAAAATTAGAATCACAAAATTTGGAAATATATTTTATGATAAATGACCAAAATACCCATGTGTTAAAAATTTGTTAAAATTCCAGAATTATGCAATTTAAACTTTTTATCCCAAAACACACTCTAAATCAAATATTGTTACAAATAATATCAAATTGTTAAATTTTTGAGGTTTAAATCATTTAAATAGACTATAAAAATATTGGAAATATTAGCTCTATCAATTCCCCCACACTTGGCTCTTGGACACCTGGACAAGTGAGCACGGTATCAAGAAAAATAAAACACATACCAATGGAGTTTACCAATTTACCACAATGAATTAAAAAGATATCATGGCTCATTAAAGACAAATATTTAAAATTCTAAATTCAAATCATTCAATCCATTTCCACTTATTTTGTCTTCTAATGGACACAACACACTTACCTCACATTAATTTTCTCTCAGATCACAATATAGATTTGCAACAAGGATTTTCTCATCCAACTCATGCAAGAATTACCATAGGCTTGATAAATTTCTACATCTCCGCCCGATTTGAACCAAGAAAATGTGATTTTCATGAGGTCTTTATAGGGTTTTTCTATGGCTTGGGGTTGGTAGGTTTCAAATGTGAAACATTTTGTGGCTGAATAAGGAGGGTTTGGCTCTTTTTAAAGCAGAAATGCTTGATTCTAATTTTTACTCAAGTATGGTCTCCTCCATATTCGCCTATAATAATCAACTCTGATCTTCTGTTTTCCACCCCATTCCATCAATATTTCAGTAGTGAATATGACTTTTTTTTGAAATCTCTAGATTGGGCACAGCTTATTTTCATTGCGAGCTCTAGATAGGAATAGCTCCATTTAATTTGAGATCTCCAGATATGCATATCTCTCAGAAAAATATATTCAAGCATAACAAATATGCCTCCATTGTTTAAATGTCCTCCCAAAGCAACACCAAATGAGGTATCACATCATGAGTCATCTTCCCCCCCACACTTAAGTTCAACTAGATCATGCATTTATGCTTCCAGAGCAGGTTGGAAAGGGAAATTTGGCTTGTAATGTGGCTAAACTAACAGGCTATACAAGGCTACTAAGGGCTAAAGAAGGATAAAATGTTCAAGGAAGGATGAAATAAAAATGATAATCATAAAAAGGAGGCTCCAATATTCAAAAAAATTCCTCAATCATTTTAATCACAAGTATCTCAGCACTCAAGTTTTGAGAAAAATAAATCAAGTTATAGTTTAAACAAACACGAATTGGTTCTCCCAAGAAAGAGGTAAATGTGAAGAAGATGTAAAAATGGGTTTAGAGGCCTCACAGGAATGTGAATTTCAATCACAATGCCAGTGATATGTTCCATGAGATTTAAAATTCAGTGGTCATTTCAGAAATTTCCAAATTTTTGAACTTGAAACAATGTCATTTTTAGCATTTATTTATGTTCAGTTTCAGAGGATCAGTTGGTTCACTCCTTGGCATGAGTTTCAAATGAAATTAAAGAATTCAAAAACCTTTTTTTAAACAAAATAAACACAAAGAAATAAAAAAATGGAAATAAATTTTGACAACAAAAAAATTTCAAAAAAAAGTTCGTAAAAATATACTCTACCCCAGCATTGTGTCCCCCCACACATATTCTATGCAATGTCCTCATTGTGTAGTTTCTTTAGCATTAAATTCATGAAATTAAAGACAAAGAAAAAAATAAATGATAAGAAAAGAAACAACCCGGAATCAATTATATTCTGCATCATGAAGTTGAATCTCCTCCCCTAGAGGATCTTGAAAATTTTCTCGAAATAGCTTCAACTAATGCCCATTGACAGTGAATGATATCACTTTTTCTGGATCTTTGATCTGGGAAGTGTTTCAATCTCGCATCAAACAAAAAAACTTTGTCTCCCTCCTTGAAGTTTTTGTTGAGAATTATCCCATCATGAAAGGATTTTATTATCTCTTTGTATAACCTGGAGCTTTTGTATGCATTATTTCTGATCTCCTCCAACTCCTGTAAACAATATTTTCTTTCATTCCCAGCTGAATATAGGTTCATGTTACATGTTTTTACATCCCAAAAGGATTTGTGTTCTAACTCAACTGGTAGATGACAAGGTTTTCCATAGACCAATCTAAATGGTGACATTCCAATGGGGGTTTTGAAAGAAGTTCTATGGGCCCAAATAGCATCGTCAAGTCTCAAACTCCAATCCATTTTATTTGGGTTCACTGGTTTTTCTAGGATTTTTTTGATCTCTCTATTAGACAACTCAACCATTCCATTTTTTTGAGGATGATAGGGAGTAGAGACCCTATTATTAACACTATATTTCATCACAACTAATTCCAAAGTCCTATTAAAAAAATGGGTACCTTGATATGTGATTAGAAGCTTTGGAAATCCAAACCTTGAAAAACAATTTCCTATCAAAAATTTAGACACAATCTTTGCATCATCAGTTCGGGTGGGGATAGCCTCTACCCACTTGGACACATAATCAACAGCCAACAATATGTATAGATATCCAAATGAATTAGGAAAAGTCCCTATGAAATCCATTCCCCATACATCAAAAACATAACAAAACAAAAGTGTGTTTTGTGGCATCTCATTCCGCTTGGAAATGTTTCCTTGGAATTGACAATTTTTACAGGTTTTGCAGAATTTGAAAGCATCTCAAAAAATGGTGGTACAATACAATCCAGAATCAAGAACATTTCTTTCTGTTCTCTGTGGTCCAAAGTGTCCTCCACAGTTTAATGTGTGGCAGAAATGTAGGATGGATTGAAATTCATTGTTCGGAATGAATCTTCATATCATTTGATCACTACCAATTTTCCATAAATAAGGATCATCCCAAATGTATTTCTTTGAATCACTCACAATTTTATCAATATGATTTTTGGAAAACTATTGGGGGTGTTCAACAGAAGCCAAATAGTTTACAAGATTAGAAAACCATGGTATTTCACTTTGAGCAGCAAATGAATCCTCATCTGGGAAGGTTTCCTTATTTATGTAACACAACAGAAATTTTCTATTCCCAATAGATGGTATCCTACTCAAATGATCAGCAACAAGGTTCTCACATCCTTTCTTATCTTTTACATAAACATCAAACTCCTAAAAAAGAAGAATCCTTCTCAGAAGTCTTGGTTTTGCATCATGATTCTTCATCAATAATCTGATTGCAGAATGATCAGTAAAAACAATATCCTTAGATCCCACTAGATAACTTCTAAATTTGTCTAGAGAAAAGAAAACAGCCAGCAGTTCATTCTCAATTGTTGTGTAGTTTTATTGGGCTTGATCAAGAGTTCGGGAGGCATATGAAATCACATGAGATTTGTTTTCTATCCATTTACTCAATACTTCCCCAAGAGAAAAGTCAGATGTATCAGTCATTATTTCAAAGGGAATGTCCCATTTAGGAGGTTGAACAATGGGAGGGGTTATCAATAATTTTTTCAGCTCATGAAATTTATTTATTATATTCTCATCAAAGACAAATGGAACATCTTTTTGGAGTAATCGGGACAATGGAAGACCAACCATACTGAAATCATTAATGAATCTCCTATAAAATCCAGCATTCCCAAGGAAGGATATCACATCTCTCACAGTTTTTGGGTATGGTAATGAAGAAATTACCTTAACATTGGATTTATCAACTTGAATTCCATCACGAGACACAACATGTCCATGAACGATTCCTTTAGCAACCATAAAATGACATTTTTCATAATTTAGAACAAGGTTCTTTTCAATGCATGTTTTATGGACACGTTCCATGATTTTCAAACAACTTTCAAAAGATTATCCATACACAGTGATGTCATCCATAAAAACTTCCATGAACGTTTCCAAAAATTCAGAGAAGATGCTTATCATACACCTTTGAAATGTTCCCGGGGAATTACATAAACTGAAGGGCATCCATCTGTATGAAAAATTTACAACTGGGCATGTGAATGTGGTTTTCTCTTGATCCTCATGTAAATTGTGAATATGAAAATATCTAGAGAATCCATCCAGAAAACAATAGTGGGTTTTTCCAGCTAGTCTTTCAAGGACTTGATCAAGGAATGGTAACGAGAAGTGTTCTTTCCTTGTAACCAAATTGAGTTTCCTGTAATCAATGCACATCTCCATTTATTTGGAAGCCTTATGGGGATAAGATTACCAAATTCAATCCTTTGAGATTGTAAATCCACTTTTTTTAGGAACAACATGGACTGGACTTACCCATTGACTATCAGATATGGGAAAAATAATTCCAATAGCCAACAAGGTGGTGACTTCTTTCTTCACAACCTCCAAAAGTGTTGGGTTTAGTCTTCTTTGAAATTGTCTTACCGGTCTAGAATTATTCTCTAGTAAAATTCATTGCATGCAAACCGAGGGGCTGATTCCTATTAGATTAGAGAGAGTCCATCCTATGGCTTCCTTGTGGGACTTGAGAACTTCCAACAATTAGTTTTCATGGACATCTGACAAATATTTTGAGATGATTACAGGGAATTGTTCATTATGACCTAAGAAGGCATATTGGAGGTTATCCGGAAGGGGTTTCAATTCTACAATAGGTGGGTTGGTTTCATTGATAACAAGGAACTCTTCAGAAGTTAAGTTATTTAGTGAAGCTCCATGTTCATCATGGTGATCTCTTTCCATGTTCTCACGACTTGTTTCATGTGAAAAATTGGAAACCACTCCTAGAATACCACTAACAAATTCAGTGGTTTCTAGAAATTCATCTTCATCATTGCTCAGATATCCAGTCTCAACATCCCAAGACTCTTCACAGTATCCAATTTCATCCACATTTTGATCAGATTCAGTATCATACAAATTTCCATCTTTTTCCACATCAGTTGGTATTTCATCGCGGAAACAATCATGTAAAATTCCAGATGAAAACCAATAAATCATGTTTAAATGGGGAGTTGAATGATCCTTAACTATGTGTTTCATTGAATGAAAAATTTTTAAATGAACAACATCTCCTCCAAATTCTTGTGAAACTGTTCCCTTGCGAACATTGATGATTTCTTTTGTTGTTTTTAGAAATGGCCTACCTAGGATGAGGGGAGTGTAACACCCGATATTTTTATGAGTAATATTTTGTTTTTATATCATCAAAGGAATCTTTAACTACACACTTTCTTGTCTTACTTTACACGCAATCACGACCTTCCTCGATAGCTTGCGTCGTACGCAATACTGAGTTTCACTAAACAACGATATGCTATTAAAATATTATTAAAACTAGCCGTTATGAATAGTAATAACCACTTTTTGAAATTTTATAAATTTTATTTTTCAAAATGGACTTCATTTTTGGATTCGGAATACCGAAATTAGCCTAGGGTGAAATTTTGGTATTTTTCTGAAAACTTTCAATTTTTGATGAATAGTGAAACCACTAAGTGGTAGGTTAAAAACTGAATTTTGCATAAAACTTAATTTTACCGCTTCTGTGAATGGAATTTCTAAAAATCCGACAGACACGGTTGATATCAGTAAGTAAAATGTGGTTCAATGAGATAAAAACAATTTTTTGGTGAATAGTAACTTTTTACTTTTTTTACCGCGGTTAATAGTAAATAGGGTAACTAAGGGTAAATATGATATTAATATTACCCTAACACATGTCCTAATTCTATTGGACAAGTGTAATTCGACCAAAAACAAACTTAGGAATAAAATATGACCATTTAGGCCCACTTGGATTAGATTAGGACATTTATTATTAATTTATTTAAAGAAGGGTTAAAATAGTTAAAATCAATGTTTAATAAGTAAATCATTTTTAATATGGGGTTATACAAAAGCTAAATTCGACTATAAATATTCATTAGAAAGATAAAAAAAATTTCTACATAATGATATTTTATTTGTAATTTTTAGACATTAAATAATTTAATTTATTTATGACACAATGATGATGCAATAATTATCTTATTAATGAAATATTGACATAATAGATGTTATAAACACCGAAATAAATCTAATTTGAGACTTTTTGTTAATTCCACTAATTTTATAGGTTAATATGATATATTAGTGTTGATTTAATCAACTTGGTTAGAACATATAATTCTGTTATGAGTTTCACAAAAATCATATATCAAATAGTGTCAAAATTGACACAAAATAGTTTTTAAATCAAATATTATATTATTAATTGTTATTTTATTCCAAAAAATATAAGGTTCGGCCAAATAACATAGATAAGGATATATATATTAATAATAAACAATTTGGGGTTCGTTTGGCATGTTATAGTAAGTGTATTAACCATACAGTGAAAGAAAAACAAAAAGACACGGTAAAAGTTAAATTAATTAACTTAGAGTTAAATCTAATTGATAAGGTTAAAATAATACCCTAAACTTGTCTAAATCCTATTGGTTGACAGTATTTTGACCCATCCCCACTTTAGCTTCGAAATAAGACCCTTTGGAACCATTATAAACCGACTTTGACTTTAATATAAAATAATATTTTGAGATATTCCTAAGGTGCCCCTCTCCTCCGTTATAAAAGGGCACCTCCTCCCCCTCCTCCTCACACCAAATTGAGCACTCAAGCTCGGCCAACCCCTGCCATTTTCTCCTCTCCACTTCCCTAGAATAATCCTAGAGGTCCTGGTCTTCTTCAAAGACCAATCTTAGTTCCCTAAGTGGACGATTCAAAGAGGCGTTTCAAAGAAGAGGTAATATCCATTACCGATCTTTTCAATTTCTTTCTTCTTCAACTTCTTCTTCTTTAGTTGTTTCATGATAAAGTAATAACATAAATATTACTTACATACTGATATGTTATTATAAATATGAAACAACCCTAATTCACCTTCTATCCATCCTACGGAAAAATGAAATCACCGCGCATGCGTACGTACGGAATACCGTCTCCACGCCGTGGTGTAATCTATTTTCCACCATCACTTTACAAGGATGGGTATAATGGTGTAATGAGTAACTATTTATGATTATTATAAATTAATATTGATACTGAAATAATATATATACACTCCAATACAATTCCATGATCATAGGAACGATATCATCACTCGTGCGTACATACGGAATACCGTCTCCACGATGTGATGTGACTCGTTCTACATGATCATCATTACATAGTAATTATATAAATGAATTGAATGAATAAATATGATATATGTTACACTAATACCATTCTGGATATAAGGTATCTATAACCTTAAAAAAAGAATAAGAATTTATTCGGCAAAACACGCATAAGAACAAAAGGCAATAAAGACCCGAGTAACAAGTAACAATGAAATATTACTAACAAGAAGCTAAGAATATGACCATATATGATATCATATCAATATGTATGATTCTGGAATAAGTCAATAACATTATTTAAACCATTATACAGGACCTTCGGACACGTACAAAGCAAATCGGACCTAAGGTATGGAAAATATCACAATCTCATTTTTATCCGAGATTGTTTATTCGTAAGTATTTACTGGGGTGTATTTTATCATCCACATCCATGTTCCCTCAATATGTAATATTGTTTCAATCCACTTACAATAGTTTAAATCCAATTTTACCCTTAGGTGAGTTTTTAGTAAAGAATTTGAAAGGAATCTTTTGTTGTTGTTTTTTTCGTACGAGGTACTTTTTGACTTTTCCGACAAAAGTACGAAGAATGTTTTTTAACTTATACGACATGAATGGATTTTTAAAACATTATTTCCAAGAAGCTTCCTTTACAAGTTTTCAAGTTTATTTTTAATCAACTTCTTTTTGTTTATAATTGTATGACATGTTATGAAAAGAAAAGTGTTTTTGAAGTAGAAAGAATATTTTCCTCAAGAATGGAGTTCAAGTATTTTATCAAAATTATTTTCCATCTAAGATAATAAAAGAGTTCTGTTTTTATCCCTATTATTACATGGATTTGATTATGTTGTGATGGAAATATTTTTATGAATTCCTTTATCTTATATGAATTGTTTTATGATGTCATGTTGTTTAAGAATCCCATTTTTATTACATGGGTTATGCGATGATGTATGATTTGTGATTATGTGGCACACATAAGAAAGGATTCATTATAAGATGGGTGGGACCTATATCTCCCTCTAATGAATTGGGTAAAGATTTTATATCTCATGAGATAGACATGGCTGGAACGGAAGGTTATTTCGGTTCAGTGATACAGGACTGAAACGAGGAGTGAACTCGGTTCAGAAAGGGACTTTGTCCACTAAGATAGTCTTGGCAATGAGTCATGACTAACAAGAAATGATTTTCCATGATTATGTGTGCATGCCACAAAGTTTAAAGTTTTATGTTATGATTATGGGGATCTCATTTTCACTTCTAGGATTTATTCCATGTTAAGAAATTATGATCTCTTTTGCAGGTTTTGATTTTCAAAAATATATGATATGATTTTTATTTCCTTTATTTGCCCTTGCTGAGCATTTGAGCTCACCCTTTTATGTTTTCTTTTCCCCAGGTCAGGAAGATGGATATTATGTAGAATATGCTAAAAGGGACCCTAGATATGATGAAATAAATTGGAGACACTGTAGATGATTTATGAACCAGTTGTTTATGTTTCCCAGTTTCTAAAGACACTATACCTATATGGTCCTTTGTGGTTTTGTCATATGTTGTAATAAGTGTGCTTCAATTTTGAAGTATTAACAATGTATGTAAAGTATGGGTCGTTATAGTTGGCATCAGAGGCAAAGGAGGTAGGAATGTATCAGATCCTTGGGAACTCTCACATGTGAGCGTTGGACGAAGCATGGCTCTCCGCCCAAGGGCTTCATGTGGAAATGGCTGCCACTGGGGATGGTGGTGTGTCCCGCCCAGGGGGTGTAGCCGCCCATGGAGGGCCCTGATAGGTATCATTTATAGTCGACTGGAAGTAATTCCAGACTGTTATAGTTGTTATCAGAGGAAAGGTATAGTCAACCATTGGAAACTAGGATGTGAAAGCCTTAGTAAGAACCCTAAGGATAAGTCTAAGCATAGAACACAATCTTAGTGTTTTAGAAATGGCCTTGAATAACCTAGTATAAGACCTTAAGAATGAAAATTTTATTCTTGAATTATGTGGTTTTCCTTTTATAATTAGTGTTTCTCACACTATTCTTCTTGGTTTTAGTCAATTGCTGGAACCCGAAGGAACCGTGTTAATGCGGAATGCGACGGGCAATGCAATGATTGTCCCCCTGAGTAACCAAACGATATGGGAGCTGGAATGAAAAATCTTGTAGCCATGCTCACACAACTTTCTCAAGC
The DNA here is from genome assembly GCA_963277665.1 of Viscum album. NCBI lineage: Eukaryota > Viridiplantae > Streptophyta > Magnoliopsida > Santalales > Viscaceae > Viscum > Viscum album. The sequence continues at coordinate 1,624,369,218 of OY728158.1, forward strand.
TATGAATCATGCAGGATTTCCAAACGAGCAAAGGAAGGAGTAACATTCTGTTGAATCCTTCATGAGGCAGCATCCACCTTCTTTCAGTGGGTCTACTGATCCATTAGTTGCTGAACAATGGATTAGTACTACTGAAAAGATATTTTCAGTTCCTCAATGTTCTGAGCATGATAAAGTTATCCTAGCAGTATATCGTTTGGAAGGAGATGCTGATCAATGGTGGAATCTTATTAAGAATACGAAGCAAAGGGATGAAATTGAGTCTATGGAATGGGAAGAGTTCAAGAACTTATTTTTCAATAAGTACTTCCCTCGTATTCTCTGAACAAAGATGGAGAAAGAGTTTCTTGAACTGAAGCAAAGGGATGATGAATCTGTTGGTACCTATGAAGCAAATTTTACAAGACTTGCAAGGTACGCTTCTGGTATTATTATCCAACCTGAGAGTAAGATCGATCGATTCTTTAGTGGCTTAAAACCAAGTCTTCGAAGGGCGTTAGCCGTAAGGGACTTCAATAGCTACGAGGAAATCGTTCGATGTGCTCTCAAAGTCGAGATGGAGATTGGAGTAACCCATCAGTCACATGGGTTTGATAAGAAGAGGAAGATGGAATTCAAGGAAAAATCTAAAGAGCACACGGAAAAGAAGATGAGCTTTTCCTTATGCTCAAAGTGTGGAAAGAAACATGGAGGGAGTTGTCTTAAAGGGACAAGTAAATGTTTTAAATGTGGAAAGGAAGGTCATCGGGCATTTGAATGCCGTGATAATGGGAAGAAGATGTCTAATGACGCAAACAAAGGAAGGGATACACAGAATGAACCTACTACACTTCAATGTTTCAAGTGAAAGGAGATGGGGAATTATGCCAATCAATGCCCAAACCCAAGGGTTGATGATGATGGTCGACGTCAACAAAATCATAAGGCTAAAGACAAAGGAAAGTCGCATGCAATTTCTACCAGCGATGTGGAGTACGATAACGAAGTGGTGAAAGGTACACTTACCGTCCACTCTAAAGTAGCAAATGTTTTATTTGATTCTGGATCCACCCACTCTTTTATTTCTAAAGAATTTTCTAAGGGTATCACCGTATTACCTCAACAATTAGATGTTGAGTTAGCTGTGACAACACCTAATGGCACAACAGTCGCATCAAAAGTTTATAATTCTTCTCCGATCGAAGTTTGTGGGAAAGTGCTTCTGGAAAATCTTGTGATCCTTCCTTTAGTGGAATTTGATGTGATTCTTGGCATGGATTGGCTTTCTCTACATGGAGCTCATATCAATTTCCAATGACGGGAAGTCACATTTCATATTCCAGATCAATATACGATCGTCTATCGATGCAAGGATGAATATAACCTTCCAGTGGAAATTTCTTCCATATTATGGGTATTGATTCCACTAAATGAAGGTTATTTATCTCAAATGGTTGGTGAGAAACTCACGATTAAGAATATGCCCATTGTACGGGAGTTTTATGATGTCTTTCCGGAGGAATTACCGGGTCTTTCACCAAATCGTGAAGTTGAGTTTTCAATAGAACTCGTACCGGGTGCTTTGCCTATTTCAAAGACACCTTATAGAATGGCCCCAATTGAGTTGCAGGAATTGAAGAAGCAACTCCAAGAGAATCTTGATAAGGGATTCATACGCCCAAGTGCGTCACCTTGGGGAGCACCTGTTCTATTTGTTAAGAAGAAAGATGGATCAATGAGACTCTGCATTGATTATCGAGAACTTAACAAGATCACTATCAAGAACAAATATCCTCTCCCACGCATTGATGACTTATTTGACCAACTACGCGGAGCTCAATACTTTTCCAAGATTGATCTTCGTTCAGGGTATCATCAATTAAGGGTCAAAAGGGAGGATATACCAAAGACGACTTTCCGTACAAGGTATGGACACTATGAATTTATAGTGATGCCATTTGGTCTTACTAATGCCCCTTCTATCTTCATGGATCTAATGAATAGAGTCTTTAGAGACTATCTTGATCAATTTGTGGTAGTCTTCATAGACGATATTCTTGTCTATTCAAAGAGAAAGGAAGAGCATGAAGATCACTTGAGAATTATATTGAAGACCCTGAGAAAGGAGAAGCTTTATGCCAAATTTACCAAGTGTGAATTTTGGCTTCAAAAAGTTGCATTTTTGGGTCACATAATCTCAAAAGAGGGGATATCTGTGGATCCAGCAAAAACAGAGGTTATCGAAAGACAGTCAAGACCAACAACAGTAACTAAGATCTGAAGTTTTCTTGGTTTGGCTGGATATTATCGACGTTTTGTAAAGGATTTTTCACGATTATCTAATCCACTCACCAAGTTGACTCGGAAAGGAGTTAAGTTTGTTTGGACAGAGGAATGTGAAGAGAATTTCAAGGAGTTGAAAAGAAGGTTATCCAGTGCACCTGTGCTCACACTGCCTTGTAGTGGAGAAAGGTTTGTGATCTACAGTGATGCATCCAAGAAGGGATTGGGGTGTGTTCTTATGCAAAATGATATGGTGATAGCTTATGCCTCACGACAGTTGAAAATCCATGAGCAAAATTACCCAACTCATGATTTGGAGTTGGCTGCGGTAATCGCTTCATTAAAGATTTGGAGGCATTACCTTTATGGTGAAAGGTGTGATATTTATACTGATCATAAAAGTTTAAAGTATATTTTCACACAAAAGGAGTTGAATATGCGTCAAAGAAGATGGTTGGAGCTGATTAAGGATTACGACTGCTCAATCCATTACCAACCTGGGAAAGAAAACAAGGTGGCAGATGCATTAAGTCGACAAGACCATGCTAGTTTATTCATGATGAGGATCACAAAAGATCCAATATTTATGGATTTACAAAGGATGGATCTTGGAATTATAATGGAAGGGGAAAAATCTTATCTTTCTCAAATGAATGTTAAACCATCTATACATGTGAAGATTAAAGAGGCACAGAAAGAAGATGTCGAGTTACAAAAGAAGGTGAGAAATGTTCCTGAATTCAACCTTTATTGTGATCGGATAACAATGTTCAGGAGTCGGGTTTGTGTTCCTCCCATCCCCGAATTAAAGAAGGAGCTGCTGGATGAGGCTCATAGTTCATCATTCTCTATTCATCCTGGAAGCACGAAGATGTATAGGGACCTGAAAGAGTACTTCTGGTGGGATGGCATGAAAAGAGATGTTGCTGAATATGTCTCTCGATACTTGGTTTGTCAACAAGTTAAAGCTGAGAGACAGAAGTCTAAGGGGACGTTACAACCATTACCCATACCCGAATGGAAATGGGAAAACATCACTATGGACTTTGTCACAGGACTTCCTAAAACATCCAAAGGCAATAATGCTATCTGGGTCATAGTTGATCGTCTTACAAAGTCTTCACACATCATTGCAATTAGAGAGGATTTCACTCTAGATCAGCTTGCCAGGATATATGTAAAGGAAGAGGTAAGATTGAATGGGGTACCACTTTCTATTATATCTGATCGGGATCCGAGATTTACCTCGAAGTTCTGGCGAAGTCTTCAGCATACTCTGGATACAGAGTTGAGTTTCAGCACTGCTTATCATCCCCAGACAGACGGTCAGTCTGAGAGAACAATTCAAACCCTAGAAGATATGTTGAGAGCTTGCTCTATGGATTTCAAAGGAGGTTGGGATCAACACCTACCTTTGGTGGAATTTTCTTATAATAATAGCTTTCACTCCAGTATTCAGATGGCTCCTTATGAAGCTCTCTACGGAAAGAAATGCAGGACTCCAACTTGCTAGGATGAAGTTGGGGAAAGAAAGCTATTAGGACCTGATCTCGTTGATGAAATGGAAGAAAAGGTCAGATCTATTCAACAACACATAAGAGAAGCTCAGAGTTGACAGAAAAACTATGCCGACAACCGAAGAAAAGACCTAGAGTTTGAAGTGGGTGATAAAGTGTTCTTACGAATATCTCCCTGGAAGAGGGTTATGAGATTTGGAAAGAAGGGGAAGTTGAGCCCTAGATATATCGGTCCTTTCGAAATACTGTATCATGTTGGGAAGGTAGCTTACCGATTGGCGCTTCCACCGAATCTCTCTCAAGTTCACGATGTGTTCCATGTATCTCTCCTAAGAAAGTACATACCAGATCATTCACATGTACTCAGCTCAGAAGTTGTACCGCTCGAGCAAGATCTTTCTTATGAAGAACAGCCGATAGAGATTCTGCATCTTAGTGAAAAAGTCCTACGAAACAATACCACTAGATTGATGAAAGTTTTATGGAGGAACCACCAACTTGAAGAAGCTACGTGGGAGCTTGAGGATATGATGAGGGAGAAGTATCCTCATCTGTTTGTTACAAAGTGACGAATTTCGAGGGCGAAATTCTTTTTAAGGGGGGTAGAATGTAACACCCAAGATTTTTATGAGTAATATTTTATTTTTATATCATCAAAGGAATCTTTCACTACACACTTTCTTGGCTTACTTTACACGCAATCACGACCTTCCTCGATAGCTTGCGTCGTACGCAATACTGAGTTTCACTAAACAACGATATGCTATTAAAATATTATTAAAACTAGCTGTTATGAATAGTAATAACCACTTTTTGAAGTTTTATAAATTTTATTTTTCAAAATGGACTTCATTTTTGGATTCGGAATACAAAAATTAGCCTAGGGTGAAATTTTGGTATTTTTCTGAAAACTTTCAATTTTTGATGAATAGTGAAACCACTAAGTGGTAGGTTAAAAACTGAATTTTGCATAAAACTTAATTTTACCGCTTCTGTGAATGGAATTTCAAAAAATCCGACAGACACAGTTGATATCAGTAAGTAAAATGTTGTTCAATGTGATAAAAATAATTTTTTGGTGAATAGTAACTTTTTACTTTTTTTACCGCGGTTAATAGTAAATAGGGTAACTAAGGGTAAATATGATATTAATATTACCCTAACACATGTCCTAATTCTATTGGACAAGTGTAATTCGACCAAAAACAAACTTAGGAATAAAATATGACCATTTAGGCCCACTTGGATTAGATTAGGACATTTATTATTAATTTATTTAAAGAAGGGTTAAAATAGTTAAAATCAAAGTTTAATAAGTAAATCATTTTTAATATGTAGTTATACATAAGATAAATTCGACTATAAATATTCATTAGAAAGATAAAAAGATTTCCTACATAATGGTATTTTATTTGTAATTTTTAGACATTAAATAATTTAATTTATTTATGACACAATGATGATGCAATAATTATATTATTAATGAAATATTGACATAATTGATGTTATAAACACCGAAATAAATGTAATTTGAGACTTTTTATGAATTCCACTAATTTTATAGGTCACTATGATATATTAGTGTTGATTTAATCAACATGGTTCGAACATATAATTCTGTTATGACTTTCACAAAAATCATATATCAAATAGTGTCAAAATTGACACAAAATAGTTTTTAAATCAAATATTATATTATTAATTGTTATTTTATTCCTAAAAATCTAAAGTTCGGCCAAATAACGTAAATAAGGATATATATATTAATAATAAACTATTTGGGGTTCGTTTGGCATGTTATAGTAAGTGTATTAACCATATAGTGAAAGAAAACAAAAAGACACGGTAAAAGTTAAATTAATTAACTTAGAGTTAAATCTAATTGATAAGGTTAAAATAATACTCTAAACTTGTCTAACTCCTATTGGTTGATAGGATTTCGACCCATCCCCACTTTATATTTGAAATAAGACCCTTTGGAACCATTATAAACCAATTTTGACTTTAATATAAAATAATATTTTGAGATATTCCTAAGGTGCCCCTCTCCTCCCTTATAAAAGGGCACCTCCTCCCCCTCCTCCTCACACCAAATTGAGCACTCAAGCTCGGCCAACCCCTGCCATTTTCTCCTCTACACTTCCCTAGAATAATCCTATAGGTCCTGGTCTTCTTCAAATACCAATCTTAGTTCCCTAAGTGGAGGATTCAAAGAGACGTTCCAAAGAAGAGGTAATATCCATTACCGATCTTTTCAATTTCTTTCTTCTTCAACTTCTTCTTCTTTAGTTTTTTCATGATAAAGTAATAACATCAATATTACTTGCATACTGATATGTTATTATAAATATGAAACAACCCTAATTCACCTTCTATCCATCCTACGGAAAAATGAAATCACCGCGCGTGCGTACGTACGGAATACCGTCTCCACGCCGTGGTGTAATCTATTTTCCACCATCACTTTACAAGGATGGGTATAATGGTGTAATGAGTAACTATTTATGATTATTATAAAGTAATATTGATACTGAAATAATATATATACACTCCAATACAATTACACGATCATAGGAACGATATCATCACTCGTGCGTACGTACGGAATACCGTCTCCACGATGTGATGTGACTCGTTCTACATGATCATCATTACATAGTAATTATATAAATGAATTGAATGAATAAATATGATATATGTTACACTAATAGCATTATGGATATAAGGTATCTATAACCTTAAAATAAGAATAAGAATGTATTCGGCAAAACACGCATAAGAACAAAAGGCAATAAAGACCCGAGTAACAAGTAACAATGAAATATTACTAACAAGAAGCTAAGAATATGACCATATATGATATCATATCAATATGTATGATTCTGGAATAAGTCAATAACATTATTTAAACCATTATACAGGAGATTCGGACACGTACAAAGCAAATCGGACCTAAGGTAAGGAAAATACCACAGTCTCATTTTTATCCGAGATTGTTTATTCGTAAGTATTTACTGGGGTGTATTTTATCATCCACATCCATGTTCCCTCAATATGTAATATTGTTTCCATCCACTTACAATATTTTAAATCCAATTTTACCCTTTTGTGAGTTTTTAGTAATGAATATGAAAGGAATCTTTTGTCGTTTTTTTTTCGTACGAGGTACTTTTTGACTTTTCCGACAAAAGTATGAAGAATGTTTTTTAACTTATACGGCATGAATGGATTTTTAAAACATTATTTCCAAGAAGCTTCCTTTACTAGTTTTCAAGTTTATTTTTAATCGACTTTTATAGTTTATAATTGTATGACATGTTAAGAAAAGAAAAGTGTTTTTGAAGTAGAAAGAATATTTTCCTCAAGAATGGAGTTCAAGTATTTTATCAAAATTATTTTCCTTCTACGATAATAAAAGGGTTCTGTTTTTATCCCTATTATTACATGGATTTGATTATGTTGTGATGGAAATATTTTTATGAATTCCTTTATCTTAATGAATTGCTTTATGATGTCATGTTGTTTAAGAATCCCTTTTTATTACATGGGTTATGCGATGATGTATGATTTGTGATTATGTGGCACACATAAGAAAGGATTCATTATAAGATGGGTGGGACCTATATCTCCCTCCAATGCATTGGGTAAATATTTTATATCTCATGAGATAGACATGGCTAGAACAGAAGGTTATTTCGTTTCAGTGATACAGGACTGAAACGAGGAGTGAACTCGGTTCAGAAAGGGACTTTGTCCACTAAGATAGTCTTGGCAATGAGTCATGACTAACAAGAAATGATTTTCCATGATTACGTGTGCATGCCACAAAGTTTCAAGTTTTATGTTATGATTATGGGGATCTCATTTTCACTTCTATGATTTATTCCATGTTAAGATATTATGATCTCTTTTGCAGGTTTTGATTTTCAAAAAGATATGATATGATTTTTATTTCCTTTATTTGCCCTTGCTGAGCATTTGAACTCACCCTTTTATATTTTCTTTTCCCCAGGTCAGGAAGATGGATATTAAGTAGAATATGCTAAAAGGGACCCTAGATATGATGAAATAAATGGGAGACACTGTTGAAGATTTATGAACCAGTTGTTTATGTTTCTGAGTTTCTAAAGACACTATACCTATACGGTCCTTTGTGGTTTTGTCATATGTTGTAATAAGTGTGCTTCAATTTTGAAGTATTAACAATGTATGTAAAGTATGGGTCGTTATAGGGAGAAAGTGTGCTGAACCAATCATCTTCCATATCCAAAACATAGAATTCAACAGGAAAAATCATGTCTCTCACTTGAATGAGAACATACTCTATAACTGCAGCAGGTTCTGTGGTACCTTTTTGCGAGTTGAATGATGATTCCAGAAGGTTTCAAGTCTTAAACCTGAAGAGATGAGTAGATAGAATGTAGAATGACATTGATGGAGGCCCCTATATCAAGCATCACATCTTTTAATTCACATTTCCCAATGGCATAGGGAACTTTAAATGTCCTAGGGTCTTTGCACTTGACAAGAAGTGCATGTTGAATCATCGATGAAACATACCTTCCTATGGTTACTTTTTCACCCCCATTGAACTTTCTCTTGTTGGTACACATGTCTTTCAGAAACATAGCATACTCGGAATTTGTTTCACAGCATCGAGCAATGGAATATTGACTTGGACGTTTTTGAATGTTTCCAAAAACTCCTTATCCAATTATTTTTTAGCACTTGACTTTGGTGGTGGTTCACACCTTGGATAAGGCAGCAGAGGTTTGAATATATTTGGGTTATTCTGAGTATGTTTTGGAGGAACATAAGGACCAGACATCCTCTTCCAATGATTCTTTGTTCTTTCAAACAGTATTTCCTCTCTTGACTTTGAGTTTCTATCAACTTCAAATTTTTCAACATTTTTATCAAGGGTAGGATTTTCATCAATAGTATCAGCAGAAAGCTTGATGTTCTCAATCTGAGGGTTTTTCAGTTTTTTTCCACTCCTAAGTTCAATTGCACTCACATTTTCCTTCCCATTATTCCCCGGATTTACTTTTAGCTGTGAGGGTAAACCACAACACATTTTATTTGTTATGCCATTAATACCAGAGGTGTAACACCACGAGATTTTATGAAAAAATATTCTTTTTAATTTCATTAATGTCTTGTGTTGTACGCTACAACAAAAGGATCTTGCACAACACGCATCCTTGACTTGCCTTGCATTACATGCAATCGCGACCTTCCTCGATAGTGTGTGTAGTATGCAATAACGAGTTTCACTAAACAACAAAATGCTATTAAAATATTATTAAAACTATCCGTTATGAATAGTAATAACCACTATTTGAATTTTTTAAAATTTTATTTTTCAAAATGGACTTCATTTTTGGATTTAGAGTATCGAAATTAGGTTAGGGTGAAATTTTGGTGATTTTCGGATAACTTTCATATTTTTATGAATAGTGAAAGTTACTAAATTTTAATTAAAAACAACTTTTTCAACCGAAATAATTAATAGTGATAAATTTTTATTTTGAGTAGTTTTAAAGTATATTTTGAATATTTTTACAATTTAATACAATGTTGGTCATTGGATGAATTTCACATTTAAACCACTTATAAACAAGTGTCAATCTTTTGATAGTTATTATCTCTTAAGAACACACTATTTGTTTTGACGACGGGAATTAATTGTTAAATTAATTAATGCAACTGATATGTTTTGAATTTGGTAAAATAGACATCATTTTTGAGTTCATATTATCAAATATAGTTTAGGCCTAATTTCTGGTATTTTTCTGGAAACATTCATTTTTTGATGAATAGTGAAACCACTAAGTGGTAGTTCAAAAAATGAATCTTTCATAAAACCTAATTTTACCGCTTCTGTGAGTGGAATTTTAAAAATCCGAGAGACACGGTTGATGTCAGTAAGTAAAATGTAGTTCAATGAGATAAAATTATTTTAGGTGAATAGTAACTTTTTACTTTTTTTTACCATGGTTAAAAGTAAATAGGGTAATTAAGGGTAAAAATGATATTATTATTACCCTAACACATGTACTAATTATATTGGATAAGTTTAATTCGACCAAAAACAACCTTATGAATAAAATATGACCATTTAGGCCCACATGGATTAGATTAGGACATTTATATTTAATTTATTTAAAGAAGGGTTAAAATAGTTAAAATCATAGTTTAATAAGTAAACCATTTTTAATATGGGGTTGTACATAAGATAAATTCGACTATAAATATTCATTAGAAATATAAAAAGATTTCCTACATAATGGTATTTTATTTGTAATTTTTAGACATTAAATAATTTAATTTATTTATTACACAACGATGATGGAGTAGTTATCTTATTAATGAAATATTGACATAATTGATGTTATAAATACCCAAATAAACATACTCTGAGACTTTTTATGAATTACAATAATTTTATAGATTAATATGACATGTTAGTATTGATTTAATTAACTTTTTTCGAACTTACCATTCTTTTATGATTTTCACAAAAAAACAATTACTAAATAGTGTCAAAATTGACATAAAATAGTTTTTAAAACAAATATTATATTATTAATTTTTATTTTATTCATAAAAATCAAAGGTTCGGCCGGATGACTTAGATAAGGTTATATATATTAATAATAAACAACTTGGGGTTTTTTTGGCTTGATATTGTAGGTTTATTAAACTTATAGTATAAGAACACAGGAATACAAGGTAAAAGTAAAATTATTTAACTTAATGTTAAATCTACATGATAGGTTAAAATAGGAACCTAAACTTGTCTAAATTCTATTTGATGAGTGTATTTCGACCCATCCCCACATTATCCTCAAACTAAATCAATTTGGAGCTCTTTAAAACCGAACTTGACTTTATAATAAAATAATATGTTTAGTTATTCCAAAGGTGCCCCTCTCCTCCCTTATAAAAGGGCACCTCCTCCCCCTCTTCCTCACACCACTTTGAGACTTCAAGCTCGGCCATCCCCTGCCCAATTATCTTCTCCACTTCCATAGAAACATCCTAGAGGTTCTGGTCTTCTTAAAAGGCCCATTTTAGTGCCCTTAAAGGAGGTCTCAATGAAGCACTTCAAAGAAGAGGTAATGTCCGTTACCGATTCTTTCATCTTTATTTCTTCTTCCACATCTTCTTCTTTAGTTGTTTCATTATGAAGTAATAACATCAGTATCACTCATATACTGATATGTTATTATAAGTATGAAACAACCCTATTTCACCATCTATCCATCCTACGGAAAAAGAAATCACCGAGCGTGCGTACGTATGGAATATCGTCTCCACACCGTGGTGTAATCTATTTTCCACCACCAACTTACTTGGATGGGTATAATGGTGTAAATAATGACAATATATGACTATTTTAAAGTGATAATGATTCTGAAATAGTATACATACACTCCGATACAATTCCACGATCATAGGAACGATATCATCACTCTGCGTACGTACGGAATACCGTCTCCACAATGTGATGCGACTCGTTCTACATGATATTCATTTCATAATGATTATATAAATGAATTGAATAAATTAATATGATATATATTACACTAATAACATTCTGGAAATTAGGTATCTATAACCTAAAGAGAAGAATAAGAATTTATTCGACAAAACACGGATAAGAACAAAAGTTATAAACACCTGAATAACAAGTAGAAATGAAATATTACTACTAAGAAGCTAAGAATATGACCAAATATGATATCATAAAAATATGTATGATTCTGGAATAAGTCAATAACATTATTTAAATCATTATACAGGAGGTTCGGACACGTACAAAGCATATCGGACCTAAGGTAAGGGAAAATATCACAATCTCATTTTTATCCGAGATTTTTTATACTTTGGTATTTACTCGGGTGTATTTTATGATCCAAATCAATTTTTCCTCAATATTTAACATTATTTCCACCACCTACAATTGTTTAAATACAATTTCACCCTTCGGTGAGTTTTTACTAAAAGATATGAAAGGAATCATTTGTCGTTTTTCGTATGAGTTACTTTTTTGACTTTTCCGACAAAAGTACGAGAAGAATGTTTTTTATACGGCATGAATGGATTTCTAAAACATTATTTCCAAGAAGATTTCTTTACAAGTTATCAAGTTTATTTTTAATAAACTTCTTTTAGATTAAAATTGTATGACATGTTATGAAAGGAAAATGTTTTTGAAGTAGAAAGGATATTTTCCTCAAGAATGGAGTACAAGTGTTTTATCAAAATTATTTTCCATCTAAGATAATAAAGGTTTCTGTTTCTATCCATATTATTACATGTATTTGATTATGTTGTGATGGAAATATTTTTATTCCTTTATCCTATATGAATTGTATTATGATGTTATGATGTTTGAGATTCCCATTTTTATTACATGGGTTATGCAATGATGTATGATTTATGATTTTGTGTCACACATAAGAATGGTATCATTATGAGATGGGTGGGACCTATATCTCCCTCCAATTCATTGGGTAAAGATTTTATATCTTATGAGATAGACCTGGCTGGAATGGTAGGTTATACCGGTTCAGTGAAATAGGACTGAAATGAGGGTGACTCGGTTCAGAAATGGACTTTGTCCACTATGATAGTCTTGGTAATGAGTCTTGACTAATAAGAAATGATTCTCTATGATTATGTGTGTATGCCACAAAGTTTCATGTTTTAATTTAAGATTATTGGGATTTAATTTCACTACTATGATTTATCCCATGTTATGAAATTATGCTCTCTTTTGCAGGTTAAGATTTCCAAAATGTTATGTTCTTATGAATATGATGTGATTGATATATTTTTTTTGTTTACCCTTACTGAGCATTTGAGCTCACCCTTTTATGTTTTCTTTTCCCCAGGATATAAAGAAAGGTTTCAGGTAAAAAAAAGGAAGATCTTTATGGGAGATTTTGAAGATCTTTCACCGCGATTAGAAGATTATATTCCGAGATTCCAAAGACACTAAACTATTACGGTCCTTGTGTGTGTGTATTTTTAATGTACTAAGTATTCCACAAAAGTAATGCAATGTCCATGTACGTCAAGATTCGGGTCTCTACATTTGGTATTAGAGGAAAGGTTTAGTCAACCTTTGGAAACTAGGATGTGAAAACGATAGTGATACCTCTAGAGATATTTCTAAGGTATGTCTAGGGATGTCTCTAAGGTTAAGTATACGTATAGGTTATAGTCATAGAAATGTGATAAGGATATTATAATTTAATCTAAGATGTTAGATATTCAGGGTACTCCCCCTTTACTATGTTGTTTTCTCTAGCATGATTTTCCCTCTCACAGAATTCTTTTTGTGTTTTAGTTAATGGAGGGAACCAGGAGGAATTTGGTTAACATTGAATCTAATGGACAAATTGGTGACTATGAGAAACAAAATTGTGTAATGCCTAGAGAGAAAAATATTGTGATTATGCCGAATCAGTCATCTCGATATATGATTAACAAGGTGAAATTTATTGGTATTCCTAATTCATCAAATAAGAGGAAGATAGACTATTATGCATGTTCGCATGTTGAGGAGCATAAAGAAAGGAATATTGAGATTTCTAATGAAGGGAAGAAGAACCTTGAGGAATACCTCAAATGGAGGGACCGATGTTACCTGTGTGGAGAAAAGGATCATAGAGTGTCAGACTGTTATGGAGTTCAATGTATTATTTGTGGAGAACATGGGCATTACCCAACTCAATGCACGGACCTAAAAAGTTACTTCTAAATCAAGGAAGGACTTATTCCAGGACAATCATTGAAGAGGATGGATTGAAGTGTTTATGTATTGGTATTCAAGAATAATGTTTTTGAGGTACTTTTATTGTGTATTGGAAGATTTTTGTATTAGTCTATAGTGGTTTTCAATAATTTTATGGTACCAGTAACCATGAAAAGTGATTCAAATATTTTGGTAAGCAGATGATATGGGCATAATGAAGGGATAAAAAGAAAATGAAATGTTTGACAGTATTCATGAGCTCATGATTGATATAAGGACTAAGTGATATCATGGTTTGAGTATATAGATTTTTGAGGATTTTGGTATGTGGAAAGTGTTAACTTTTAACTGCATTCATGTTCTCACTAAGGTTCAATGGGTATTAATTTTTCAAGAGAATACATGATTAAGGCCTTGGAATGTTTGGAATGTGACCAACAAGACATATCTTATGATATATTGGGATCAACGATGGTATTAAATCTCTGGTAATCGTTTTCACTATATTATGAGAGTGGACTGTAGTATTATGGATAAGCCTAAAGATTGGAATGTATTATGTTTGAAATAAGTTAGTATTGTTTAAGGATAGAAGTTTTTTCGATATTATTTATGGGATGTTATAGTAATATAGTTTTAGAAAAAGGACAACCTACAGGACGGGCGACAGCCCATCGCGTCGGACAAGGCTGTGGGAATCGAACCCACAACCGAAGTGCGACTGGCATTTATCGCCTACCACTGGCCTACAAGAAGTCCCTGGTTAGTAGAAACTAGTTATATTTTATTAATCGGTATGATATATAAGTTCATTTTTGGAACCATATACGATTAATATAACCATAAGATGGACTTATAACTTTTCCTAACCTTTTGTTTGAAAGAGATGGAATGACCCATCATTCTATCACATGATCTACTAACACATCATGAATAACAAATTCAACTTCATTTCATTAAGGGATGAAGTGGAAATTGTTCAATTCATTAACAACAGTGAGATTGTACCAAAATCATGCGAGTATTTCTTTTAATTCATCAACTTTAGGGAAATGATCATGAAAACCAAAAATGTTGTACTAGTTCCCTTATATCTGATAAATCAGATGGTACCTTAGATCATCACAAATTTATGGATTTGTGATTTCTGGCTTTTCCATAGCCATGTTCTCTACGACTCTCCATCAGAACATGACGGTTAGATTTCTCTTCCATATCCATCTTTTTACCTAGGTGGAAACCCAGTGATTAGTTTATTTGGGTAAACGTTACGTTTCATACTTTTGTTTTTAAATATTGGTTTTGGTATTCATTTTTATGATGTGTGTTTCTATCAAAGAAACTTTCGAATAGTAAACCATTTATAACCCCGACGAATTTCGAGGGCGAAATTCATTTTAAGGGGGGTAGAATGTAACACCACGAGATTTTATGAAAAAATATTATTTTTAATTTCATTAATGTCTTGTGTTGTAGGATACACCAAAAGGATCTTGCACAACATGCATCCTTGACTTGCCTTGCATTACATGCAATCGCGACCTTCCTCGATAGCGTGTGTAGTACGCAATAACGAGTTTCACTAAACAACAATATGCTATTAAAATATTATTAAAACTAGCCGTTAAGAATAGTAATAACCACTTTTTGAAATTTTTTGAATTTTATTATTCAAAATGACCTTCATTTTTGGATTCGGAATATCGAAATTAGCTTAGGGTGAAATTTTGGTGATTTTTGGATAACTTTCATATTTTGATGAATAGTGAAAATTACTAAATTTTAATTAAAAACAACTTTTTCAATCGAAATAACTAATAGTGATAAATTGTTAATTTGAGTGGTTTTAAAGTATATTTAGAATATAATTTTTCAATTTAATACTATTCTGGTCATTGGATGTAATTTCACATTTTAACCAGTTATAAACAAGTGTCAATCTTTTGATAGTTATTATCTCTTAAGAACACGCTATTTGTTTTGACGACGGAAATTAATTTTTAAATTAATTAATGCAGCTGATATGTTTTGAATTTGGTAAAATAGACATCATTTTTGAGTTCATAATATCAAATATATCTTAGGCCTAATTTCTGGTATTTTTCAGGAAACTTTCATTTTTTGATGAATAGTGAAACCACTAAGTGGTACTTAAAAAAACGGAATCTTTCAAAAAACATAATTTTACCGCTTCTGTGAGTGGAATTTCAAAACTCCAAGAGACACGGTTGATGTCAGTAAGTAAAATGTGGTTCAATGAGATGAAAATAATTTTTGGTGAATAGTAACTTTTTACTTTTTTTTTACCACGGTTAAAAGTAAATAGGGTAATTAAGGGTAAAAATGATATTATTATTACCCTAACACATGTTCTAATTCTATTGGATAAGTGTAATTTGACCCAAAACAACCATAGGAATAACATATGACCATTTAGGCCAACTTGGAATCGATTATGACATTTATTATTAATTTATTCAAAGAATGGTTAAAATAGTTAAAATAAAAGTTTAATAAGTAAACCATTTTTAATATGGGGTTATACGTAAGATAAATTCAACTATAAATATTCATTAGAAAGATAAAAAGATTTCATACATAATGGTATTTTATTTGTAATTTTTAGACCTTAAATAATTTAATTTATTTATGACACAACGATGATGCAGTAATTATCTTATTAATGAAATATTGACATAATTGATGTTATAAATACACAAATAAATATAATTTGAGACTTTTTATGAATTAAACTAATTTTTTAGGTTAATATGACATGTGAGTATTGATTTAATTAACTTTTTTAGAACATATCATTCTGTTATGAGTTTCACAAAAATCAATTACTAAATAGTGTCAAAATTGACATAAAATAGTTTTTAAAACAAATATTATATTATTAATTGTTATTTTATTCCTAACAATCTATGGGTCAGCCAAATGACTTAGATAAGGTCATATATATTAATAATAAACAACTTGGGGTTCTTTTGGCTTGATATAGTAAGTTTATTTATCTTATAGTATAAGAACACAAGAAGACACGGTAAAAGTAAAATTATTTAACTTAATGTTAAATCTACATTTCAAGGTTAAAATAGGAACCTAAACTTGTCTAAATTATATTGGATGAGAGGATTTCGACCCATCCCCACCTTATCCTCAAAATAAATCAATTTGGAGCATTTAAAACCGAACTTGACTTAATAATAAAATAATATTTTTAATTATTCCAAAGGTGCCCCTCTCCTCCCTTATAAAAGGGCACCTGCTCCCCCTCTTCCTCACACCAGTCTGAGCCTTCAAGCTCTGCCAACCCCTGCCAAATTCTATTCTACACTTCCAAAGAAACATCCTTTAGGTTCTGTTCTTCTTCAAAGAACCATTTTAGTGCCCTAAAAGGAGGTCTCAAATAAGCACTTCAAAGAAGAGGTAATGTCTGTTACCGATTCTTTCATCTTTATTTCTTCTTCCACTTATTCTTCTTTAGTTATATCATTATGAAGTAATAACATCAGTATCACTCATATACTGATATGTTATTATAAGTATGAAACAACCCTATTTCGCCATCTATCCATCCTACGGAAAAAGAAATCACCGCGCGTGCGTACGTACAGAATACCGTCTCCACACCGTGGTGTAATCTATTTTCCACCACCACATTACTTGGATGGGTATAATGGTGTAAATAATGAATATATATGACTATTATAAATATATATACTGATTCTGAAATAGTATACATACACTCCAATTCAATTACACGATCATAGGAATGATATCATCACTCATGCGTACATACGGAATACTGTCTCCACGATGTGATGCGACTCGTTCTACATGATCTTCATTTCATAATGATTATATAAATTAATTGAATAAATGAATATGATATATATTACACTAATAACATTATAGAAATTAGGTATCTATAACCTAATGAGAAGAATAAGAATTTATTCGACAAAACACGCATAATAACAAAAAGATATAAACACCTGAATAACAAGTAGCAATGAAATATTACTACTAAGAAGCTAAGAATATGACCAAATATGATATCATAAAAATATTTATGATTCTTTAATAAGTCAATAACATTATTTAAATCATTATACAGGAGGTTTGGACACGTATAAAGCATATCAGACCCTAAGGTAATGGAAAATATCAGAATCTTATTTTTATCCAAGATTGTTTATACTTTGGTATTTACTCGGGTGCATTTTATCATCCACATCAATGTTTCCTCAATGTGTAACATTATTTCCGTCCACCTACAATTTTTTAAATACAATTTTACCCTTTGGTGAGTTTTTAGTAAAAGATATGAAAGGAATCTTTTGTTGTTTTTCGTATGAGGTACTTTTTTGACTTTTCTGACAAAAGTATGAGAAGAATGGTTTTTTATACGGCATGAATGGATTTTAAAAACATTATTTCCAAGAAGATTCCTTAACATGTTTTCAAGTTTATTTTTAATCAACTTCTTTTAGTTTAATATCGTATGACATGTTAGTAAAGGAAAATGTTTTTGAAGTAGAAAGGATATTTTCCTCAAGAATGAAGTTCAAGTGTTTTATCAAAATTATTTTCCTTCTAAGATAATAAAGGGTTCTGTTTCTATCCCTATTATTACATGGATATGATTATGTTGTGATGGAAATATTTTTATTCCTTTATCGTATATGAATTGTTTTATGATGTCATGATGTTTGAGATTCCCATTTTAATTACATGGGTTATGCAATGATGTATGATTTATGATTTTGTGGCACACATAATAATGGTATCATTATGATATGGGTGGTACCTATATCTCCCTCCAATGCATTGGGTAAATATTTTATATCTCATGAGATAGACATGGCTGGAATGGTAGGTTATACCGGTTCAGTGAAATAGGACTGAAACGAGAGTGACTCGGTTCAGAAATGGACTTTGTCCACTAAGATAGTCTTGTCAATGAGTCTTGACTAATAAGAAATGATTCTCTATGATTATGTGTGTATGCCACAAAGTTTCATGTTTTATGTTATGATTGTTGGGATTTCATTTCACTACTATGATTTTTCCCATGTTATGAAATTATACTCTCTTTTACAGGTTAAGATTTCCAAAATGTTATGTTCATATGAATATTATGTGATTGATATATTTTTTTTGTTTACCCTTACTGAGCATTTGAGCTCACCCTTTTATGTTTTCTTTTCCCCAGGATATAAAGAAAGGTTTTAGGTAAAAAAAGGAAGATCTTTATGGGATATGTTGAAGATATTTCACCACGATTGGAAGATTATATTTCGAGTTTCCAAAGACACAAAACTATTACGGTCCTTGTGTGTGTGTTTTTGTAATGTACTAAGTATTCTGCAAAAGTAATGTAATGTCCATGTACGTCAAGATTCAGGTCTCTACAAGAGGCAAGTTGGACCATTTGAGTCATCAAGGTATTCATTTTGTTATCTTGTTGTTTTGTGTATTCTTTTACTTCCATCATTTCCTCTTGTTGTTTCCTCATTGCTTCTTCAAGGTTCCTATTAGAGTTTTGAGTGGGAGGTGTAGGGTGAAAATTGCCTCCAAAATGAGAATTGGCATGCTCATTGAAATATCTTGGTTGAGAATTACTTGATTTTCCTTGGAGGAATCCTCTTGGTTGTTCAGGTTGATGAAATCTTTCATTTGAGTTGTTGCTTGATTGAAATTTTGGGTTTTTTGAAATTGTCTTTGCTGATTTGGTTGAAATGGTCTTCCAGGAAAAATTGCATTGCAGTTCTCAGGAGGCTCTTTCATTTTCGTGCATTGGTCACTAAAATGTTCATTATAAGAACAAATCCCATAGTGGACATGTAGTTGGAAAGCCTCTTCAGGTTTGTGTTGGGTTGTTGGGGTGTTAGACAACATTATTGACCTTACCATGGTGGTAAGATCAGATAGTTGACATGTAATTGTGTTGTTTTCGGAACTAGTAGTTGGAAATTCTTGTGAAGCTTTTACATGATGAAGGCCTCTAGTTACAAATTGTTGGTCATTCTGGGCCATGTTTGCAATTAAAATCCTAGCAGCAGCTGGTGTCTTATCAACTATAGCTCCTCCTGCAGCAGCATCGATCATACTTCTATCAGTGAGAGACAATCCTTCATAAAAGTATTGAATGAGAAGTTGGTCACTGATTTGATGATGGGGGCAACTAAAAAAAGACATTTGAACCTTTCCCAGTTTTCGTGAAGTGTTTATCCTTATGTCTGCCTAATTCCAGAAATCTCCTTTCGAATGGAGGTAGTTCAAGATGCAGGGAAAATTTTTTCAAGGAAAATAATTTTTAATTCATTCCAATTTCTAATCAAGGTTGAGTGAAAATAGAAAAACCATTCCTTAGCAACTCCATCTAGAGAAAAAGAAACGACCTAAGCATCATTTGATCAGCATCAACTCCATGAGGTTTCATGTTGACACATAGGTAACTAAATTCTTGGAGGTGTTTGTGTGGGTCTTCACCAGGAAAACCATTGAATTTGGGAAGCTGGTGGATGAAATAAGAATTGATTTCAAATCCAGTAGAGGCCTCAGGGTATTCTACAGGATTCTCGTGATTTTCGTCATAGGACGATGCTAGTTATTTCAATGTTCTATTTTCAGCCATTTGGATTTCAGATTCAACTAAGTCCCTCTTAGGTGTATTTGTGGAACATTCACAACTTGAAACTTGTGGATTATTACCTCTAACCCAAGTGTGAAAAGTTCTACCAATTTCTGAATCTAATGGTAACAACTTCGTTTCAGAAGTTCGGGTCCTGAAAGAGAAAAAAATATAACTAAAATAAAATCAACTCTAGCAACCTCCCCAGAAACGACGCCAGTTGATGTGAGAATTTTTCGTGTCGTAAAACCCTCAATATATATTTTCTCTTTTTATGTAGCACAGTGGTGACGACATGGTTTTCTCTCGAGGAAGTTGTAGTTCGAGTTGTAAAAAACTGTCACTTTTGTTTTTTTTAAGAAATGAAAATGGGAATATGATTAAAAATTTGAAAATAAAATTTTAATTAAATACTAAACTGAAATAATTTTAAGGGAAATATAATTTGGGTTTGAAATCAAGAATAAAAACAGTGGTCGCAGACAAGCTTCACCCTCTCGGACACTCCCCTCTTCCTTGTATAAAAAAATCACTTATTTTAAATTCTTAAATATACCCCCAAGGACCCCCAGGTTTACACTAAAATTTGAAAAGACACCATATATAATACTTCAATATGATTTTTTTCCTGCCTATATAAGTGATTCAATTACTTAAATACCTCCATGTAATTGAACCTAATTGAATTCTCTATTCTCAATGGCAAAACCTCACCAAAGAATTTTAAATAGAGAAGTCAGTTGTTCTACTTTATAGATGGAACAACGATAAAAAAAATGTGTTGAAAATATATTTTAGAAATACAACAACCAGATTCATTCAAAAATTTAGGTTGAAGATAATTTCAAAAAGATATTGCACATTAAAATCCAAACTCGGAAGAGAGTGTCTGTCGGGTGTTGCCTTCCGCAACCACATTCCGCTTAGCCTTCCATCACTTGAGATGCCTTCATCTTCTCTATTGAATCTTAAAAGTATTTCAACTTCTTAAGGATCAAAATATCCACCTTCCCCTTTTCTCTCTCTAGCCAACTCCCTTTGTGACGGATGGTGTGGTGAAGAATGGAATATTTTGAGAGGTAGGAGCCCCTCTCCTTCGATAGGCAGATTTCATCATCAGAGAGTTGTCGCATTTTAGACCCATTAATTGGCTGATTCACGCATGGGCCTCTTCATAAATATTGTTCATAAATGAAGGTTCTGTCCACCTTCAAAATTTCAGATTACTTGGACTCGTATTGCAGGAGTTATTATTTTTCTATTGAACATCGCTTTCTCTGGATGAAGCTTCCTGGAAGATTCCTTCAAAATGCTATCACTCAACGACCATCATAAAGGATTCCAAACTGCTTGAAATTCATTTTGGAGACGCGTTTGGGAGTCATCTGTCATATCCAGGTGAACTCTCATCATTTGGAGGTGTTTAGGACGCAATGTGCTTCCATTACTATGGTCGAGTCCATGGAGTCTGCCCGGAACATTTGTCAGCTTCATTGATTTTTTGGGCATCAAGATGCATGAAACATTTCATGGGCCTGAAGACAAAGATGATGAAAATAAAATAATGATTCCAAAAAAATTCTAATCAAAAATTTTGGAAATATATTCTATGATAAATGACCAAAATACCCCTGTGATAAAAATCTGTTAAAAATCCAGAATTATGCAATTTAAACTTTTTATCCCAAAACACACTCTAAATCCAAAATTTTAACAAATAAGATCAAATTGTTAAATTTGTGAGGTTTATATAATTTAAATAGACATTAAAAATATTTGAAATATTAGCTCTATCACATAGTCATGGCCACCCTCATATATTTAAGACGTTGTTCATGAAACTCTTCCCAGTGCCATATCTTCATGGACACTAGTTAATTACACTACTTCTGTCACGACATTCCAGGGCGTCCGGTCAGGGTAGCAACATTTGGTTAGAGAAGTAGTCACGTTGGGCATTACTAGCATATCTAGACACTAGGGGATTGGCATGTTTGTCCTCTTCCCCTTATTTTAGGGCTTCTAGAGGGTGCGGAAGCCCGAGGAATCCCACATCAAATGCGAGGAATCATATGAAATTATCATGTATCTAAGGTTTTCCTCATCTTCCCATTTTTAACATAGGGTATTCCACTTGTTTGATGTCTAGTGGAGATGGATCGGACTGATCGTAACACTTATTAGAGTCGATCATATAGAGGAACCCCCTGGAGGGAACACTGGTATTGGGGCCAACACGTGGGTGGTTTCTCGGATGTTGTTAAATGGAATAGGGAATAGGGTGGCATTATTCCACCAGGATGAGGCGGCCCGAGTGGGGATCTAGATGGGTGATGGAAGGTTCTATGAAATGGATGGTGAATGGGATGTAATTGTCATGGGGTGATGATGGTTTTGGTCTTCACCCTCTAAGAGACTTCCTAGATATCCCTATGGCAGGGAATCAAAGTCTGCGTAGTTAGATGAGATGATGGGACACTTGGGGAGGCAACCCATGAGAATGGACGAGTGGATGAGACCCAGATGAAATGGAACCTCTAGGTTGTTATTTGGGGCTTATGCTCTGAGGCAGCACATGGGGTCAGTAAACTGACGTGACGGTGGACCTGGGGTCCTGATGGATGATGGTCTTAAACATTGTGGTGGCTTCTTAAGTACCATGCCTTGACAGGGATCAAAGTCCTCGTAGTTCTGGACGATATGGGGCTTATACTCTGAGGTGGACCCAAGGTGTTGGGATGTGGGGATTGAACCTCATGGAGTCTTCCTATGTACCATTAAATGACATGGATCAAAGTACCTATAGAATGGGATGGTTTGGGTCTTATACTCTGAGGTGGCCCAAGGTGTTTGTGGGTTGTGGGGCTTGACCCTCGTGGAGTCTTCCTATGTACCATGCCATGACATAGATCAAATTCCTCATAGTTCGGGATGGTATGGGGATTACACTCTGAGGTGGCCCAAGGTGTTGGTGGGTTGTGGGGATTGAACCAAATAGAGGCTACCTACGTACCTTGCTTTGACATGGATCAAAGTCCCCGTAGTTCAGGATGGTATGGTGCTTACACTCTGAGGTGGCTCAAGGTGTTGGTGGGTTGTGTGGCTTAAACCTCGTGGAGGCTTCCTACGTACCACGCCTTGACATGGATCAAAGTCCCCGTAGTTCGGGATGGTATGAGGATTACACTCTGAGGTGGCCTAAGCTGTTGTTTTTTTAGGGTTAGTGCTCACTCTAAGATCACGTGAGGCATGCTCGGTGTGAGAATTAAGAGATAGCAGAGACCCGACTATCACGTTGTGAATAGAGCATCCGTGGGAGATGGAGTGGGGATTATGCATGGAGCATCCCAAAGAAGAAACAGGGGATAACACATGGTTATCTACCCAAGAAGTCGGGGATTACTCCTGGATAGAGGCTTGGGGGCGACAAAGTGCAGCGGGAGATGTACTCGTTACCGTAGAAACGAGAAACACCGTTTCCCACCACGCCCTTCGCCAGCCTTGGGGACCGAAGATGAAAGGTTGAGCAGAGATGCTGCCTCCTGCAAGGAAATCCAGGGGATTACACCAAGGTGGATTCCATTTCCCTGTGGATAAACTCCACTCCAATAAAGAAGATATAATCCCCTGTGAGGGGTGATCCCATCCCCGTGGAGACGAGTGGGCGTGGAGAATATCCAACGAGGGGGGGGGGGCTGCGTACATGGAATGAGATGAGGTCAGATTTTAACGTCATGTGCTGAGGACGATGCTGCTCCGCAGTTTAACATCCCACATCTCAGATTAGGTGGGTGCGCTCTGCACCCCTAGGGATTACATAATCCGTACACTCTACTCCTTGTAGAGGGGAAGGTATCGGCAACGCCGTGGAGAGGGGGTGTCATGGAATGAACCATCAATGATTCCATGTTAGTGTGGCTATGAGAAGAATAAATATTCGTTATCATGCCTATGCAAAGAAGCATAAGTCAAAGCAATGCAATGGGAAAATCACCCAAGGGACTTTGATGTTACTTCGTATGAGCCTAGAAGGTCTTATGGGAAAACGATGCATAATGTTGATTTCTGGAGGGTGAGAGATGCCGGGAAATGGAATCCATGAAAAGAGCATCAAACACATTCACAGAGGTATGCCCATGGAGTACAGAGATGAGAGGTCCCGGGAAATTGTGTGTAACCTTTGTGGCTTGCACGTGAAATAAGTAGCCTTGCGCGAAAAACACTGGGCTAGCATGAAATCAACGAGGATTATTACGCAAATGGGGACGAGGTATTTCATGCAACTGAAAGGATTTCATGCAAGGAATAATAATTGCACACAATTGGGAGAGTCTGCGAGGAATTACTGGGGAGCGTGAAATTGAAGGGGATTGCGAGCAAGGAATGCTAATTGCGCGCAATTGGGAGAGGCAGCGAGTAATGATTGGGGTGCGTGAAATTGAAGGGGATTGCACAAAAATGGATGGCCTACATGCATGTGGGATGGATTGCGAGCAAGGGGAAGACCACGAAGGGATTGGAATTCAGTCTTAATCAAAGGGGATCTTGCGTGAAGGTGGATCACGAGGGGACTTGGGACGAAAAGAACCATACCTGGAAGCCATCTTTGTGTGCGCGGAGGGAGAATTTCTCACATGAGAGCTGGTTCAGATTCTTCAGCATTGAAATCGAAGGGGGTCACCTTTTATTTATTGACATTCAGTGTTGTGGAAAATTGGTCAGCGTGAAATAATTGTGTGACGAGGTCGGTGGAACGAAATGTAAACTGCGTGGGGCCGGGGCGTGAAATATTACCCCCCACCCCGCAAAACTGTCACAAATCCCGAAGCATTCCACGCGAGGCATATGTTTCCACGCAGTTGGGAACTTGTTTCGCGTGCCTCCTCCGGGCCCCCATGACTGGGTCCCCGGATCATAATATGACCTCACTTTGTCGTTTTGAAACCTTCTTCAGCCCTTAAGAGTTTTTTGGTGTCCACAAACATAAAACAAATAAAGTTCCATTTTATATAACAATAACAAGACATTTAATTAAATCATGAGAAATTTCAATTAATGAATGATTGGGTCGTTATAGTAGAACATTTCTGGTCAGATATCCGTGAAAAGTGGGAGTCATTTCCACTCAATTGTTCAAAATATTGTGGTGAACCCCAAAAAGTCCCAATTTTATGACATCAATCTATACATTACATCAACTCTCTTTTATACAAGCATAATTTGTGTACTATTTTCCCCAATTCATGATTTAAATTGACATGAACACCTTTATGATTTTAAGACGCCACTCATTTGACAAGCCATCGGTCATTGTCTTAAGAAATCCAAAGTCCCATGAAATCACCATGGAAATCGAAAATGGACGGTCAATGTCTTGATGACACCTTTTATTGACTATGAATTATATTCCTTGGAGGCTCTCCATATGTTTTTAACAAAAATGGGTTATCAACAATAGACAAGTTCATCCTTAGAAGAGACTTTTACAACCTCTGTACACTTAAATGGATTCCATTCCACAAATAACATATCACACTCCAAAAAAAAACTAAACCATGTTCAAGAAAACACTATATCTCATGTCTAAATTTTTTTTGGGTATCCTATGACAATATTTCTTATTGGGGTCCTTTCCCCATAAAGTAATGTTCAAACCTGTTCAACTTGAAACATTCGTAATGATATTTCATCTTGTAATAATTTAAATAGCCCTTGAAATGAGTAGTGAAACTCACCCGGTTTCAATCCCACAACGGGAACTATAGATAAATGTCTACTATTGTTCATATAGACCAACACACAATATATTGTAGCCATGATATCACAAAATAAAAAAAACAGACCCAAATCTTACCAGGTCGAAAACCCGTAAAGGGTTCACTAAAAAAAAGTCATGTAATGCCCACTATGAATGTGTTATAACATGCTTAGGAAAGAATTTGGGTTATAAAATAAAAATAAATAAAACTTTTAGGTTATTTCATATAACCCTAGAAATATTAATTTTATTATCACTAATTCCATTGTCTCAAGAAAAAATTAGAGCATACATTAATTAATTCAAATACTATCGATCATGATTCAATCAATATGAAGTAATGATTATCATATAAGAATAAAATAATGGAACGTACAAAGAGAAACTCAATTTTCTTCAATTTCATAAATATAACAAAATATACACATCATAGAGTCTATTTATAATGATTTTGAAAACAATAGAAGAAGAAACATTGGATAAAAAATGGTAATAGTGAATCCCATCTCACTGTTGTTAGAAAATTGGCCACCACTTGGTGCGTACCATCAAGATCTCAATCCATGGTCATTATCTACATGGCCTCAGCCTTAGTTATTTGAATTATATGTGTAATAGTGTCCCTACGATATTGACCCCTCTGTTTGATAGATTCAATATTTGTAGTTGATGATGATAGTTGTGCCTTTAACCTTAAAACGTGAGCTTCAAACTATCGATGCTCTTTACGTTGAGAAATCACATAATCATAAGATTTCAATTCCTCTATCACCATGTTATCTATAATAGTGGTAATATCCAACAAATCCTATGTATGGTGATGGGAGGTGTTGAATTGAGAAACGTCACATTCATGAACATTTATTGTTCCTCTCGAGTTACGATGATTTGGTATGCAAGAAGGTCAAAATTACCATAATTAAATATATGTGATCCCAAATCATCGAATACTCACGAGAGAATGTATTATTTTTTAAAATAAATTTCAAAGGGTTTTGGTGAAAGTAGAACAGATTTGAAGCCATGTTCATACCCATATAGCCTAGTAATCATGGATAGAATGTGATCATTGGCCCTATTCACATACATTCATTGGAATATAATCTAGAAATTCCAAATGTGTCCAATGGAATTTATCTACTATTATAGTGACAAATATTTTAGATCTCCCACCTCCATAGATGGATCACCACCTAATGAAAATTATGGGGGGTTGTTTGTGGCTTCATGAAGCCTAGGAAAATTCCACATGGGCCAACCTCATTAGGAGCAAAAATATGGTAAACCAATTATAAATGATCCGAATTAATATATACAAATAAGGGGTTTATATATGATGTCTCCTCCAAACTCATGTGAAAATGGATAGAACACCTCCTCATAATAGAAAAGGGGGATATTCTATCACTGGTATTGGACTGGAGGAAGTTGAGGGACTTTTCACTTATCGAAATGATCATACAATTATTCTATCAAGGTAACAAGTCACCCATAATTGAGCACACTCCAATGAAATATATTTTAGGGCCATTGTGGGAGGAATAAGGACTAATTTACCATATTACTCCCACATAATCCTATGCCAAAACTGGAAAAGGATTACCTAATGGGATTCCCTCATGACCGGAGTTACTGTATGAGACTCAGCGGTCTATAGGTATCTGAATTTCTTGAAAAATCTATATGGGGTATATGGCTCATAGATTGTTACACATTCAATATGAGTGGTTAGGATTCCACTCTACAGCATAATAATGTAAGAATGTTCCTCTGGAAAACCACTCTCCTCATCCACCGATAGTCCCTAAGGTACCATTTGAGGTATAAAGGCAATGTAAGAAAAGTCAAACTGTCATTCAACCCTTTTAAAAATATCCATGGTTTTGGGATGGACCACAACAATAAAAAGAAGAGCCATATGGTATTTAGAATGAGTATCTATCATTGAATGTCGATAATCATGGTATAAAAAGTTCTCTGATATCTATGATTATAATATTTAAATATCCTATAATGATGATGTGGTGGTCTTCCCTCCCGTATCTACCCCAAATATCTCATAAATTAGTGTAATGGAGGTAACGATGAGATTAATATGCCATCCTTCTACTGATGTGGTTGTCATCATCAAAGTTAAAACATTATCACTAGTGTAAATTTTAGGAGAAATGAAAAATCCATACACTTAATAACATGGAAAAAAACCCACTAATATGAATTCAAGAAAAAATATCCGTCCAGATTTCATAACCCTAGGTGGTATATCTACCCACATTAAGGGTAGAACAGTAAGAGCCAGGAATATATCATGATTTCATGGTTGGATGTGTTTAGATAGGATGAACACTCAGGCATGTTTGTTTTACTTGGATGAACAATCTCATACAACCCTCAAACGAAATGAGTGAGTGGGCATGAAGTGGCTATCTAAGAAATATCTCTTCTATAATCAATAATTCTTCTACCAATTATGATACTCTCTCAATATTTTCATAGCTATCATCCACGGGTAAAAATCATTTATACATATTATTGAGGATAGAATGTCCCCATTTTTTATATATATACCATAAACTGATCCCCACTCTATCATGGACAAATGGAAGGTTTTGGTGCTTGGACCTGATCAAATGAGTAGTTCAGGAAGTAATTCACCCGGTGAATAAGTATAAAATTATGAAAGCCACATAGCTTAGTATAATTTGATAGTATCCAATGGCTCAGGGGAATCCAGAAAGTTTCGATGAACCTAGAACATGCAACACCATTCATCTGAGAAACATCGGATATATTGTAGATCCTACATGGAGCTCCACACTCATTAGGGTTACCTTATGAAAGGTTGAAAATGGAAAAATAGTTATGAATGACTGACTCCAAATATGTGTCCTAGAAATGATGATTACTCTCAGAAATATAGAAAAAACTTGTTCCTTCAGCATAATCCAGATAAGATTTCCCCTAAAGAAGAAAAATATTCTTGACCAATTCCTAGAGGCATCTATTGAAAAAATATGGATATTCTAGTCAATTGGTGGCAGAAGAGAATCATCGTGATGTCAAATGTTGTAAAGTTCTGGTTGGATGTAAAATTGATAGTCTATACGTTCTAGTGAAAGTAGGACATTCAGAATACCCTCCTTAGGAATGATGTAAGAACATAGATCATCTTCAAAATTCACTGTTCTCATCACCCACCTCCCAACTAAATTCATAAAAATAATAGTTATAGACATATCGTTTATGCATCGAAGGATAATGAAAAAAGGTAGTAAGGAATAAATTTTGGTAATGGACTGAAAGTACTTTGTATACTAGAAGCCTAAAAATGGACAGTTCGAGGAAGTCACCTTCCACGAACCTATAGTTTGAGGAATCTAGTGGTTGTAGGACTGTGAAGAAATTTCCAGTGAACTATCTGTTCACATAATTAGTGAACCACACATAGAAATCCACTTTAAAAAAAAATCCAAACTCACCAATCATAAATCGGATGTTTGATTCGCAAATGAAGGTTTTTGTGAAGGGTTACTATATGTGAGAGTAAGTGATTGATAGAACATCATGAGAGCTTTTGATTCTCCCAGAAATATAGAAGAGGATAAATGAGATGGGACCACTTTATATAGGAATTGTCCTCCTCCAATAGGTACACCGTAATACAGTAAACTAACTCAAACCAAGACCACATTCTATATCACAATAGTCTCCTATTTGTCCCGATATGACCCAATTATAATGGGGGACTATGTTGGGTCCTGAAAACATTGAAAATTGAATTGAAATTATACAATAAATTATGAACAAGATGAAAACTAAACCAAATAAGTAATTAAAGGAAACATGTTTAAAGTAACGTATTCAAAAAAGGAAAAACCCAGATCGTGAAGAGGTAAACCCTTCACGAATCGCTTCTCTTCATGGAAATCTTATTGGGAAAGATGCCTACAAATAAAACTATTCATAGACTGAAAACCACTGTTCCAATTTCGTGAATGTGGTCTTTTTTTGAGAAAAGGGATACCAAATTTTCCACGTGCAATAAATCATCTGCAATCTCATATGGTTTACAAGAATGGTAATGACATTAAATTTCTAGAAAGAAAACAATGATTTTTGTGGGACTGAGGAAGTTATTTTTCCCTCCTTGTACCATAACCTAATGGCCTCCTATAATTAATTCATCCATGGGTAGGGCAATTGATGTGGGTTTCAAAAAAAGGGGGATCACAACTATGTTACGAAGTACCATATACACTGGTACCTTGTACCCAAATTATGTATAAATTCTGTTTGAGGGGACCCAAATAGAGGATCAACAATTTAAATTATTGATTATAGAAAGAAGATACCAAACACTCCTCAAAATCTAGACTCAGTTAAAAATTCCTCATTGGTAAAACACTACAGTATGGAGCTAAAAATCCTAATAAATTAAAATAGTTAGTCTGCAGACTGAATATCTCTCTTGGCCATACTCCCAACGAGGCACAAAATTAATTCCCCCTTCACAACTTATTCCTCACATAACAAACTTTTATGTGGATAGCACCCTACCCGCATATAAATACACTACATAAGAGTAATTTGGCCCCATTTCGCAACATTCTTTGCAGATGGAACCTATCCCCATGTAGTTGAATGATATATGGACTCCACATAGGTTGACATACCACAATGGAATGAGGAAATCCTCCTTTCTCATGTAGCAACATTCTACATGGAATAAATCATTTCCCATGTTAGAACATGGCACATAGAGTGGGGTACCCTTTCGCATTCCACTCTTTATCCATGATGATTCCATTTTTTCACAGTATTAGTCCCCATGGAGACTCCTCCACAAATTCATCCAAAAATGTTAAGAAAAGGCATTTTCCAAAGCCACTAGAATTATATAATAGAACCATTGGGCACACTGGCATGTCTTTTTGATTTTACAAACACATGGTAAGGGGATACATGATGGTCATCCCATTAGTAAGGTGAGTCCTCAGAATGTCTACAATTTTACATTCCCACGGTAACACAGGGTCTGACCTTTGGATAATAACTTGTACCTCCCCATTTTAGGATGGAATAAAGGGGATCACACTTCCATTTCCTTTTCACAAGACACAAAATCCTTCACTCTGGAATAAAATTCAGGGTACTCCCAATGAGGTAAGGCCCTAGATTTTCTTGCATGAGGTTGAACCCATGATCTTATCTTCCCTCACCAAGGACATATTCAGATGAGTCACTAAATCTGACAATCTAGGATATGAAAACAAAAGAGGATATGGGAACACCCAAATATCTTTTCCTCACCCCATGAGATCCAGTGACATTAATATGATGATGAAGTGTGATTTTTGATCTTCGGATACTCTACATCCTCTGGTTTCTTATACTGAGCTTGACTCACGTGGGCATAGAGGTTGGTGGAAGATTATGACATACACATGATCCAAAAGCCTGAGCCTTCTTCATAGTTGTAATCACCAATATCAATACAATGAATGAGCCTTCTGCATAGATGTAATCCATAATAAAATATCTTCAACTCGGTAGATCCCATGTATAATCCCCAATAATTCTTTCTTAATGGGACTCTTATATTGTGTAAGTACCTACTCAAACCGAACTATGATGGATTTGATTAACCACTAACTATAATACGTAGGAAGCCCCCATAAGGTCCCAAAACAACATCCAATTCACCATAATGTTTTCTAGGATACATCCCTAGTGATGTCACATCCACCTAGGAGACCATATCTCTTCGTGGTACACTGGGCCTCTTCAGCATAATTCCACATCACCCTTTTCCAGAAAACCTTTCACCTGTGTGTACTTTCCACATGACATTAAAATGAAATGTTGGGTATTTTCACACAACTATAAAAGTTAATGTGCCAAGTAAAGATACAATGAACTATGTGGGTTCTGATTCCCCTCATGAGGATACATAAGAGTCATATTTTATGGGTCTGATCCCAAAATTCATAGAATATCCCATCCCCACTATATGATGATAAACACAAGAACGACATCCTATACAGTTTAAAACAAAAATAGTCTTAGAGAACAACCAAATATTATTAGATATATCCATAAAATTGGAAACATTGATGGATATCATCAAATACATACAAATCCTTCCATCGATGGAGAACCTGAGATAAATCCATACAATTCCAAACATTTTCTTAATCATGACTAACAGTTTCCCATGCGATATACTAGGAACGCATGCTTGGGAATGAACCATGGATTCACAATAATATGATCATAATTTAAATTTATAAGAGGTTTGTATAATATGAAATAGTGACCCCAAAAGGGTGGTATGATCTCGAGTTCCCATACTCTTGACCAATGTGTGTTCTTATATTTAAATAGAATAATCACCCGACAAATTCCTATCTTCGGAATGAAGGTCCATGAAAAATGGATATGAAATCCACTGGATGTTTCTGACTCCACAAACTAATATATTGGAGACCATCATGGATGTTATAACTGACACCAAAATATTTACACCAATTTAACCCCTACAATCAAACCAAATGTCAACATTACCTATCGCCACAAAATAATAATGTTTTTTTCAAAAACCAAAAATAAAATACCCTGACAAAACAAATCTCTTTTAATCGGTCATCGCCTCCATAATGTTTTTGGGTTGAAACAATGATTCATAGATTGAGAATGTTTTTTTGATAATAAAAATTATATTTTGGTTTACATATCCGATAAAAATTTTTAGATCAAGATAAAAATCATTGTATTTTCCATCACTTCCTTAGGTCCTATCCATTTACTAAAAGAAAAATCATAGAGTCAACAACACTAATAATAGTGGGTAACCAAACAATTCGGAACAACAATTAATAGGATGGTAAATCATGATAAAATATTATTAAACAATAACACCTTAGTTTTATCCAAAGTAATTCATAGGCATCATCAATATTAATCATTCATGACTTTTTATGAAGAGATTTTGAATTTTAAAATTATATCACTAGGGTGTATGAAATAAGGTCTGCACAAGGTCCATTTCCATTTACTAGGTGATGATATATTCTACATTAATTTTCACTTATATAGTTATCACCCACTGGTACCTCTATACTAGATCCATATTGACATATAATATTTTGATAGGGATATAATGTTTTAGAAACCACATGCTCTATCCTTTACCCATAATTCCAATACATTTTCCTAGTCTTTGTATCATATTTAAACTTATCCATGGAGACATCCATGGATATGTCCATAAAAATATCTATAGGGATCTCAATATATATGTTCTCATCATTTATTCAAATGGGTGACTAAACAATTACTCTAGAACCAACAATAGGGACATAGGATTATCATACATTGATATGACATCTTTTTATATGAATATTCATTACAATACACAAACACATTTTTGAGGATTGATATATTTTAGCTCTTTTGGTAACATGGAACACAATAATCTTAATTCATGAATAATATTTAATATCCCCCATATAGATTTCCCCATTTAGTACTTCAACATAAAACCTTTATTCAAAATATATGGAAGTGAAACATAAAAAAGGTTGAGCTTAGATACCTAGTAAGGGTAAGGGAGATACATAAGCATACAATTAGAATATAGGTATGAGAACATGATCATAAAATTTTAAACCCGTAACCCGTAAATAAATGATCATAATATTGATTCATGGAATTATTATTGGCAGTTTATAAGTCATGAATCATAAAGAAATACAAAAACCTGATCTATGATACAATTCCATTGGCATAAGGAATATAATTGTTTCATACACATAAGCATAGAAAGTATTACATAATGGATATAAACCAATACGTTCATAATATGTCAGGATTGGGACAATCACTTTTTAACCTACATCAAGCTTGGGATAACCTCTTGTGTACAATATTATTTTAGTCTTGGGATAACATCTGGTGTACCCTCTTGTTCCGGGGCTAGGATAACCTTCCAGTTACCGTCTTATTTCACTCTTGGGATAAACTATTGTGTATCCTCTGTTTTCAAGATTGGTATAACCTCTAATTTACCATATTATTTTGTTCAGAGTATAGCCTCATGTTTACTCTATGATCTCAAAGAACATTAATCATTTCCCAATGCATTGTAGTAAAAAATAAGTCCCACCAGTCTCATAATAAAAATCATACACATGTATTCCAAAAGATCATAAAACAATCATAATATAATAACCCATGAAATAAAATGAGTTTCATAAATATTTCACAATATAATAACATGTGGAAAAGATATAGAATTATAAAATATTTCATCATTCCATTTAGTATAACTCATGTACAAATAAGAAGGTTTCAGAATATTTTTTTCACCATATATCCCCTACAAGAGAAACAAGTTTCATAAACATAATTTCATTATAAACGATTCATATAAATAATAATATTGGTATATTGGGTTAATATCACTAGTAAATCCTATGTTTCATTGATGGATCTCATCTTCGATAAAGAATAATTTTGAATGATCACTTGTAACATTAAATGTGGAAAATAAATTTTATCTGAAAAAATTAAAAATTAAAAATTTAAAAAATACATTCAATTGAAAAAATACATGAAAATTATAATTGTATATTTAAATCATTGACTATACATAGAAACAAGAATTACTATTTATTTTGTTCCTATTAAAACCAAATATTCGTATCACATTTTCAATAAAAAAAAGGGCAGTGTTTGTAAAATGATATAAAGATTCATTGAAAATAATTTGTAAATTGTAAAACATGCATAGAAATTTATTATAAACCCATATTAATAATATTTAAAATATTTTTTTATTTTCTTTAGGAGGCATGATTTTTGGAAGAAAAACGGTATTCAAACGAAAGGATTATTTTTCATAAAAACATCTTCTTGAGTTCATGAGTCTATAAAGAGAGGAAAATGAAGGAGAGAAATGTATTAATATTATATAAAAATAGGATAATACAATTCAAGAGTATTTGGAGATATGTATTATAAATAATCAATCACTATAAACATAATATTAAATAATCATGATAGACGATGAGATTATAACACAAAATCATTACCACATAGTTAATAGTGAAATGTAAGACCCATGATGTAATATTAATAAATTAACAATAAATTATCATTATTATAAAAAATTATTGATATTACATGTCAAAGGGTCTATATGAACACATCTTATAAGATGATAGGTGGATGAGAAAATGTTATGTCTCAAAGAAGGCAAATAAAGAAAAAACAATAAATTACCGATTTTGTAAATCTTGATCCAAAAACCACATGAAAGGTTGATACTCAAATGAATTTGTAAATACAATTAACATTAACTATAACATTCATAATATATATTCCTGGTTAGTACAAAATCCAGATAAAAGTAACACATGGTAAATTTGGCATATGTCTCACAAAAGAATAAAAGTGAGATAGAAATCCCTTACCTGATTAGTAATATCTTATATAATATTCAAAAAACAATAATAACCTAAAATTAAACATTAATTACAATTTAATGAAGTATATTCCGGGAATAAAATGTCAAATTAGAATTTTAATCACCACACAAAAGATATAAGTGGTGAATTTTCACATATCTCACAAAAATAAAAGAGAGATTATAAATCCCTTACCTAATGTCTCTAGTTCCTTGATACACATTACAAAACTTCTATATAATAATTATAATTTTATTATAAATAAGTTATTGAACCATAATTATATATATCATAACATATATTATTTATTTATGGCCATTTATCACTCATTTATTAACTATTCGTTATTAAAATCACGCTTCACATAATAACCACTTTGTTTTTTGTACATGTTTTGATTTGTAATTTTTGGTCCTATTTCAGTGATCATGGATTAATCATATAAAAAATTATAATCATTAAATAAATAACGTCTTTATAAATAAATTATAATTTTATACTAATCATGAATGATGATTTTGATAAATGAACTATTTTG
Organism: Viscum album; assembly: GCA_963277665.1. Lineage (NCBI taxonomy): Eukaryota > Viridiplantae > Streptophyta > Magnoliopsida > Santalales > Viscaceae > Viscum > Viscum album. The sequence goes on from OY728158.1 coordinate 1,624,405,172, forward strand.
CGATAATGGAGATAGTAGGGCGTTTGTACGTAAGTGTAGTGTTTTCAGTTTTCAACGATCATAATTGAAAGAACATGAAGTAATATTTTCAATTTATATAATAATAATAATATCATATTTTATCTTTAAATATACCTATACATATTATTCATGTGTTTTGGTGAGGAAAAGGGAGTCACATCTCTTTGTGAAGGCGGTAACCCACACGTATACGAACGACATTATCATCTTTCAGTAAGTGAATAAGTAAGAATCAAATTGATATATTTTATTTTAATTATTATATTTATTTTATTAATATCAAAATTATTTAATTTATAACACATATATTTATCCTTATTATCTTCCACATAAAGTTATATTGAAAAATAAATCACATCGCTTCGTGAGGGGGTTGCCCACCGTACACGCGAACGACGCTATGGTATCCCTTGTAAAATAGAAAGTAAAAATGAATATATGATATAATTAAACAATAGGTATAACTATTTTATAAATATTATACATATTAAATATATCTAAATTCTTATCAAACTATAATAAGTGGTAATGTAAAAAATGAATGATGCATATTCATGAGGTGGTTCCATGCAGGACAAATAAATGATGATTTTGTAACCCATTTGATAGAAGTGGAGATGAATTTATGTAATGAAATTAACATAAAAATATCTAAATATATTTAATATACTTATATTATGAAATCATTATTTATTAATAATAATTTAAGTAGGTGGAGAATGAAATAAAATAAAAATGCACCCTGATGATAGTTACCTCTTCATTAGGCAGCCTCCTAAGGTTTGCACAAAAAACATACTAGGATGGATTTGTAACGAAAATAAGTATTAAAGGATAAATGTATGGTATTTGTGGAACTATTTTGTTAGTTAAAGGAAAAAATGTATTAATGGTCAGGATAATAGAGGAGAGGGGTTGCCTTTTATAAGTTAGGTGGGTGGCACAATTCTAATTGTTGAAAAGAAAAATGGGTGCCCATATTTTAAACATTCATAAATGATTCCAAATAAATTATTATATAAACATAGACATTATAGGGTCAAACCATGTCCATAAAATATATTTTAAACATGTTTTTAGGTAAATTTAATTTTTTATTTTTTAGTTTAACCCATTGTCAACCAATTTTTAACATAATCATGGTAATTAATTTTTACATTTCTCTATATTATTTTTGGTAAAAAAAATAATTTAAACTTATTATATAATATAAATAAGGATGATTCCAAATATTTAGTCCATTTTTTGAAATTTAATTCACATAAGATGAAAAGTTTTAATCTTAAATTAATCTTATAGACGCGATGAGAATGCAGTTTTTTAAAGAGAAAATATTCAAAAGTTTACAATGTTTTTATATCTAATTTCAAAATAAAATTTCATAAATTGACCTAAATTGGATTAATAAATATATAATAAAAATAATTTAAATTTAAAAATTATTTAAAATATAATAATCTTTATAAATAATTTAAACAGAAAAATAGTTTTCAATTAAAATTTCGTATGTTTTACTATTCAAAAATAAATTCTTTTGAAAGTTGAAAAAAATAAAACCCTAGATATTATTTATATGAAGATTTAAAAAAAATTATTTTTTCAATTAAAGTTTTTAAAATTGAAGTAAAATTTGTTTTAAAATAAGTGCGGAAAAAAGTGACAAAAGTCTTTTTTGAATAATATAGTTTTTAAGCAAAAAAGTGTATTTAATATTACCTCTTATCTATAAAACATATAAGATGAATGTTAAAAATTTTGTTAAATATATAATATATAAATTTCATTGAAAAATCACCCAAATTTATTTTTTAATTAGTTGTTGAAAAATGTTTTTTGGGAATAAAAAATGCTTCTCGGAAAAATATTAATATTATTTCTAAATTGTTTTTATTTTATTTTTATAATTAATTATTCATAAAATAATTACTTTCAAAGACATGTTTACACCATATATTTTAATACATTATTTAATCATATTCATACCCACCATTCCAATGTCTATGAGATAACTATCATTATGAATAGCAATATTTTAATAGCATATCATGTTTCGTTAAAACTCAGTGTTGCATGTAATGCAAGATCAACTCTGTATTGTGTGTAATGGAAGAAATTAAAATTATTAAAATTATTTGAAAAAATATATTTCACAAAATCATGGGGTTTTTAAATATTAATATTCCATGGATCATGATTGTTGGTCTTGATGAATCTCAACCTTATTAAATATTTTTGAAATGTTTTCATGTCTAATGATATAGGTATTGGTGGGTATGAATATTATTATTTCATTATAATGTACTTTCATTCAAGAATCATACCCTTATTCTCTTCTTATACTCACTAATGACATTTAAATTTTAATGTTTATATTTATCCTTATTGAATATACGAGTTCACCCTTTTTATGATACATTTTACAAGGGTTATCTAGAATTATGTTGAATGAATTATGTTATGAATGATTTCATTTAGATGATATTGATGAATTAATGTGAAATAATACAATTTGGGAATAATGGGAAATATAATATCTTGAGTTATTGTCTTCTTTATGTAATAAATTATCCAAATTCACTAAAACTATAAATCGAAAATCCCCTTGAGAATGTAAGTAATTCAATATTTTACTTTTTATGTTATAGGTTTTGGATAGAAAACATTTGGTCTCCATCATCAAAATAAAAGTTATAAATGTAAATTTTATGTTTCCAATTTCAGATATGAGAGTGCGGGTTTTGTGATATTGTAATATGTATCCCCACTTCTTCTTTATTTACATTAGATTTCACAATATACTCATAATATTCTATATAATTAGAAGAAATTGTGTTAGATCACAGTTTTTCAATAAAGTATGGATTCACTAAAAATAAGTTAAATATATTATTTTATCTATATGATGATTACCAATTGACTATAAATGTTTTGAGGATCTTTATGGGGGTTTTTGGATCCTGGAGCTCCAGTTTTTTGAGCAACATGTAGAGGTTCATGGTTGGCGCATGGTTACTAGTAACTATGTGAGTCACCGTGAGACCTAAAAATTGAGGTGTGTGGTTTGTTTAACCAAGTGTGGGAGGCTTCATGTCCATTAAAATGTTTTCAAAAATATTATATGTACGTCTCACAGTCTGGACATGGCTTCTCCCAAATATATTCCATGTTGTATGAGGGGGGAGGTCTTGGATAGTGAGCACGCATAGGGTGCGTTGAAGTTGGTTCCCTAAAACCAACCTGTTTAGTAATTGATTACATTTTTATATTAATTAAAATATATTTCTTACCATATATTAATTAATCTTATATATTTTATTTTTATGTGATAATTTCCTTATAATATATATATCTCTGCGAGGGAATAGAATTTGACCATGATGATGAGAACCTAGAGGTACCATGACATTATTCTTCAATAATGTTATATGGAATAATGAAATTGTATGAAAAGATATAGATGATACATTAAATTTTCGTAAGGAGACTCATAATACATTTAGACACCTTATTATGGTTTTCTCTAATGGTTATCATTAAGAAATATGGTTTTTAGAAAAGGTATATTAATATGAAATCCACATTTCCATGTGGCATTGTATATTATTATATTAAAATGTGTGTATTGATACTTAGACATTAAGATTATAATTAATAGATGATTATCCTATAATAGGGACTAATATTAATTGTTTATAATATAATATTCATGTTCTTTATTAATCATAAACACCATTAATAGTGCATTTTACACTTTGAACAATATTTCACATTACTATTGTAATTCCTTTTTAAAATGAACTATTACATGGTACCTTCTTGAAAATATCATAAAACACATAATGGTCGTGATTTTATGTTTATATTTTATTTTCAGGTCTCCCATGATATAAGGAAAAATTCCTTCTTTTGGATCACTTGGAGATTCAATTTGGAAGACAACCAATGTGGGCTTTGAACCTACCACATTCTGGGCGATGTGATTTGGACATAATCCGAATAAAAGTACTGTAGAGGACATGATTCAAGAACAATGATTATGATCATTTAAATGAAGATAGAGGATATTATGTGGAACATTTTATTAAATAGTTTCCCATGCTAATTTGGTTGGTTTATTTGTTTTTCAGGCGGTCCAAATTGATGATGAAATGTTGGTCCAGATTCGTAGGCCCAGAACAATAGCCCACCATTTAAATCATATCTCATGAACCGCATACTTTTTTGGCAGACATTGTACATGAAATTAATGTAAATACATGGATTCATGTTATCCTTCTATGTCCCACTCTAATTCGTTCAAATAGAAGGTCTTTTCAGTGCGTCTTTCAGGTGGATGCCAGCTGGATAATATTTTGGGGGAAGAGTGGAAAACTCATATCTCCATTAATGTTCAACCCACCTTTACCAACCAAAATTAATTAAAGGCACATGGTATGATAGGGGCTCGGCCAAATACATCCAAAATTCATATTTAAGGCAGTAGTGGTGGAGGATATAGGGAATCTTGGAGCTTTTTTTCATTGTAATGTTATTATGCCAATTTTTCTTTGTAACGTTATTCCTTCTCATGTAAGTTTCTAGAATCACCTTAGTTTTGAATAAAAGTTCTTCATATTATCTTATAATGTTCTTATTAATATCACCTCGATACCGTTTCCTCATGTTTTGAACTTTTTCACACCAAACCTTGTGATTTTATTCACACAACGATGGAGTGATCGTTATTTTGTAATTTTTAATTCTTCAATTCCACCCTCATATGTCTACATCCTGCTTCTGTCGAAAAAATGTCATCAATGGAGGGATAAAGCTATTATGTGTTGATCCAAAGGAGTAGAAAATGGATGGATTGGATGCTATTTGTCACTCTCTAAATGTTTTTAATTTTTTTAGTTTCTTTCATTCAATGATTTTCTCTCTTCCTCTTACTTATTAAAAGTATTCACCCATCATTTATGAGCTAATTAGATCATTTACCATGGAGTGATCATGAAAATGATACTACAAGTGTATATGTTATTATCATGTATTTATAAAGGTGTTTAATCAGTAAGTTATGAGGTTAGTTTGAATTCATTACACGAACCTTTCTGTTGTCAATGAAATTGAAATTGTAAAAAATAATTCATCCAATCCACCCCAAGCAATAACCTAGGATCAACTAATTTTCTCAAAAATTGAATTCACATAGATCTCTTAGTAGTCTTTTAAGCCCACATAAAATCAACCCATGCTGGACACTTCATAGCCAAAAATCCATCTCTTTTTATTGTGTGTTTAAGGTTCTCCTTAGGTCTCTGAGGATTCGACAACCAAAGCAACAATGCAAGTGACTGTTTAACCCTTAGAACATAAGTAAATTTTGGAGAAACCAAATTTTTGCACCGTTGTCGGGGACCCAAGTACATTACCTTAGACACTATAATCCTTTTCTCACCACATGTTCTCTATTCTCACCCCCTCCCTCTTATCTTTACCACTTTCTGTTTGTGTGTGTTCAATGAATCTAGAATCCAACCTTCTATCTTCTCCAATGTAGTATCTTCCTAATTACCATGTCATAAACACATGATAAAATCAAATGGAAAATAAATTTTGGGAATCCCCAAAATGATACAATTTCTTTGACCAACCCTTGATTAATTACCACACACCTGGTGATATGTACAATCATTGGGATGATGAATATTTAAAGGATAAATTTCCAGCCCTCTCAAAGATGGTTGAAGAGATGAATCGTAGGGAAATTCCATGATGTTAAAACTCATAAAAATTATATTAATCAAACACTTGTTGAACAATTGTGTAATCAAATAGAGAAAATGAATTATGAGGTATCATCATTGAGATAAGAACTACAATGAATTAATACTTGTGACGAACTCATCCCTATACCAATAGTTCCTTCAAAAACCTTATGTGGTGTGTCTAGAATCCCACAAAACTCTCATACATTTATTTGAGAACAAAACTTTGGATATGGGGAAGGTGATGTGAATCGTGAAATTGTTGAAGGGTATTTAAAACAGGAGGAAATTGATTTCATTTTTTCACAAGAGGGGAATTTGACATCTTGAATTGAGTCTCTTAAGTGTAACTCTATTGATGATTTTTCAAAAACACCAATCACAGAACCATTGAGAAAAATATAAAAAATTGATTCCTTAACCATTACTAGAACTATTATTTCTAATTTTTTGGATGAATCTTCTGTTCAAAATGAAAAAACAATTTGTAGAGAAATTTGAAAAATGAAACTGTGTAGGATTCATATTCTCAACATATGTCTGAATGTCCTATCCAATCTGACCACAAAATATTTTTCCATCCTCCCCCACTAAAGTATCCCTGTATAGGGGATAATAATGACCTTAAAATTAGAATTCATTATTATAATGAAACAAAAAATGCTGGAATGATCAATGATGTCCTTGGCAAGACTACAGTGAAAACGGCATGAACTATTTTCGATATTCCTGGGATTTTTTCACTCATTGTAGAACATGGGATTGTACATGAAAAAAATTCAAAACAAATAATAAATCAAAATAAAGTAGAAGTGAAAAAATATAAGGTCCTATTAATTTTTAATTTTGGTATTGGGAATGTTAGGGGGTTCAAGTCGAGCTAGGGACGTTAAACAAAAGCGCTGCAAGGGAGGAAACTTGTGGTTTTCATGTTCCCATTCAACTAATTACTACCAAAAACTATTGACCTATTATTATTTTATGATTAAGGATGGATATTAAAGGGGAGCACCATATTCATCTGTGTCACATGGTGTGATCCCTGAGTAATACCATACCCAGAAATTTTAGAGAAGACATTGTATCATCAGTTTATTTTATTTTTATTTTTTTGTAGCTTAAAAGAAAAATAAATAAAAATAATTAATATTGTTTACATCTTCTTCTTTAATGAGTAAGGATGGGTATGAAAGGGGATCAACATATTGATCCATGTCACGTGGAGTGATCCCTGAGTAATACCTTGCCCAGAAATTTAAGTGAAGACAACACATTATCAGTGTATTTGATTTTTATGTTTTTGTAGGTTAAATGAAAAATAAAAAAAAAAAAATTTAGATTGTTTACATATTATTCTTTCATGGGTAAGGATTGGTATGAAAGGGGGGACCATATTCATCTGTGTAATGTGGTGTGATCCCTGAGTTGTAAGGACCTCTCCTTAAAACATTATATAATCATGAATTAAATGAATAATTCACATAGAGTATATTTTCAGGTTTAGAGTTTTAGAGAATTAGGACATAACTATTACATCTCAAAAGATTACAAAGTAAACACATATAATAAGTTTCCATTAAATAAAAACTCTTAAAAAGAAACATGTCTAGTTCCATGTTTTAGATATCATGTCTTTCCATGATCCCATCATTGACCGTGTTCATCTTTAAGACCTGTGGATAACATTTCAAAAACATGGGATGAGCATAAAAAGCCTAGTAAAGGATATACAAAGAAGGAAAACTGTTAGTTTTTCAAAACAACAAGTAAACCATGAATACTTTATCAAAGTAATACATTTCACCATTATGAAGTAGTAATTATTATTCACTGAAAAAAAGATCATTACTTACCCTTTTGTAACCAAAAGATTTCCATAAAACATATATAAAGAACAGATAACATATAAAGGTAACATGGGACATAAACATACTTAAATGGAATAACCATACGGTCGACTTCCACACATATCACTTAATGGAATAACCTTATGGCCGACTACCATACCCAATGCATGTGAGGTTATAACGTAACCACTCGTCCTGGTATTCACGGCACCACCGGTGATATGGTTTATCACGTAACCACCCATCAAATTTCCAAGTAACATTAAAAAATAATAATACATAAAAGAAATATAATGGAAAGAAAACATTTCCACATTTCAATCACAATATATAACTTAAATATATTGACATAACAAATCCATTTTCAAAACCATTTTCAAAACAATTTAAAACATTTAATAAAGTGATTTTTGAATCAAAGTGTCCCATACCACTTTGAAGATTTCAACATTTTAAACCATTAATATCCATATAAATAAATCCTTAAAACCATTTTGAAAACATGGATATTAATGAGAAATATTTATAAGAATAAATCATTAAAACGTTTAAAATGATATTTTAGTTAAAGAATTTTTAACAAAATGAGAGACACTTGAATTAAATTAATTGAGAAATAACATTTAATAATAACTTTATAATATCATGAGAATAAAGGGATTCATGATATAATATTCCAAAGGACATTATATACACCATATAAGTCTTAATTGGTTCATAAAAAAAATGAAGTCTCAGTAGAAATGTAAAATAAGATGAAATCCCTTATAAATAAGGTATCATTAAATTAAGGATAAATCAATCACATAATTATGTGTGAAAAATATAAATACACAGATTATAAGTGTATATTAAGTGTAAAACTATAATAGGTCCTTCAAACAAATTCATAGGATGACATATTCAATAACTACAAGTTGAACCTAAAGAAATTGAAATTGGGTTAAGAAGTTCCATTGCACAAATTAGACAGCCTAACAGCGTCACTTTAATATTCAGAAAATTATTTAATGAGAGATAAAATGGTATCTAATAACATGGAAATAAAATTAAAATCAATAAGGATATATACGAACATATCCCAACATAACAATATGTAAATTAAAAGACCCAACAAAAATAATTCTTTAAAAAAGAGGAGGGTGAATGGTTCCCTTACCGATTTGTGTAACTTTTTAAACGTACACCCCATGATAGAAAGGTCATAAAATGAAGATGTAAATACCCATAAATTTAATCATATTTAAAAAATAGTACAATAATGGGAAGTACATACACCACAAAAAAGTTAATAGTGGAAAATGTAGCATGAATCTCACGGGAACAAAAAGTGAGATAAAAACCCCTTACCTCGTTGTGATCAATTGAGTCGTATGACCAAAAGATAACAAACAAAAAATTAATCACATAATACCATGAATAGAAATATAATCATGATAATATATATGTAATTGAAGTACACAATACACCACATTCAAAAAATAAGTGGTGAAAAATGGAAATCTCACAGAATTAAAAGTGAGATAAGAAATCCCTTACAAAAATTCGGCAGCCTAATAGCGCAAATTAAAACATCCAAAAATGTTTTGATGAGATAAAATAGGGTCTCTCATCATGTTAACATAAAATTTAATGTATGAGGGATATAAAATAACATCCCCTATCATAAGAAACATGATCTTAAAAGGAATGACATAAAAGAGAGTACTTAAAATGAAAGAGAGAGGTCGGATCCCTTACCTCAAGTCTAACTTTTCTTGTTCGTTTCTTTATATTCAGGAATAATAAACATTGTTAAATTAATAATTTCTTAATTTCATCCTTTAAATATTATTATTCAGTTAATATCACATATTATAATGTTATAATAATTTGTTAATAATGGAGGTCATATCAGCCGTTTTTGTCGATGTTTGGTACATGAGTTAAAAATGAACCTGTTTGAAAATAATTGTCCAGGTAGTTATAAGTAAATAATCTCCAGAATAGTATTAATGATTTAAATATCATATATATCCAGTAAATATTAATTTTAAACTATTCCATAACATTTGGAGATAAAAATAAATGAAATTCACCGTTCATGGAGATGGTAGGTCGTACATACGCATGAACCCAACTTTCATTTCTTTGTCATATTAATGGAATTAAAAATAAATGAGAGATATATATATTATAATTACATTATAATATATATGTTCTATAGGTACCATATGCTCATCAATTTCATTCTTTATACATTCCAGGTATTGCATGAATGCTTCACATCACTTGAGGGGGCGGTAGTCCACACTTCCTCGTATGAAATTATCGCATTTTCACAACATTAAAAGCATAATGGTATGTTTTAAATATAAAATAAAAAATCATATAGAAAACATAAATACCATATTTATCATATATAAAATACAGTGACATCATAATGGCCACCATGAAATGTGTTAAGACAATATTGAACAATCATCGTTTCGTGAGGCAGTAATTTCCATCCATAGAAACAATACGTTATTTAACCCTTAGACAGATGTGTGTGTAAGTGTAGATTGAATACACTCATAACAACATACTAATTTATTTATTATACTGGTGTTGTTTCAAAAGAATATAATAAAAATATTTTAGGGGGTTGGAGAAGAAAAATAAAACAAAAGAACATAAGAGAGGATATTACCTTTAAATCGGGTACCTCCCATTTGTTTGAACCAAAATGTTTTCTTGAAGAGCTTTATGCATAAGGTAAGTCATCTAGGATGAATAGAGGAATATGGAGAGATAATATGAACAGAGGTTGGTCGAGCCAATGTCTAGATATGTATGGGTAAGGGAGTAGAGATGGGGAACTTTTATAAGAGGGAGGAGGCGTACTCTTGGAAAGTCTTGAAAAGTTACTTTATTATTAAATGATTTTAAGATATTAAAGGTCCGAAAATTATATATTTTGAGTATAAAGTGATAAGGGTTCAAAATCCACCCATACAATAGGTTTTTGAAAATTGTATGTCTTAGATGTTACCTTATCTTCTCATTTAATTTAAATCGGGCATTAATGAGGTAATCACTGCATCATTGTAGTGCCATAAATAAATTAATTTATTTAATGTATAAAAATTAATAAATAAATACTATGATGTAAGAAATATTTTTATATTTGCAATTAATATTTATAGTAAAAAATATGACTTGTATAACCCCATGTAAAAATTTTATTAGTAAAAAATTACATGTCTGTGACATTTTTATTTTAACTTTAAATAAAAAGTTATTAATGTCATTTTCTTACCCAAGTGGCTCCATGGGGTCCCCATGATGACCCATGGATTTTCTGTGTCGGTCATGACACATCCAATAATGATAGGACATGTGTAAAAGTTATTTGATATTATTATAACATTAACTTTACCTTAAATTACACTAATTACCTTTAATCGCGATTAATAAAACATAACAGTTAATATTCACAAAAAAAATATTTTCATCCTATTGAAACAAATTTTACATCCTAATGACAAAAATTTTGTTGGATTTTTGAAATTCAAATCATAGAGGTGGTAAAATTTCATTTAAACAAAAAATCAGTTGTTTATCTACCACTTAGTGGTTTCACTATTCATCAAAATTGATGTTTTTCAGAAAAATACCAAAAATTAAACCTAAGATATATTTGATATTATGAATAAAAAAATGATTTATATTTTAAAAAATTCAAATCATATAAGTTGAATTAAAGAATTTAATAATTAATTCCCGTTGTCAAAAAAATAGCGTGTTTTTATGAAACAATATATATGAAAAGATTGACACTAGTTTAAGTCCTATTTCAAAGTGAAATTAATTCCAATGACCGCCATTGGATTAAATGGTAAAATTTTATTCTAATTTCTCCTTAAAACCAATTTAAAAGATAATCTAATCATATAAATAAATTATATTAACAAATGGGTTTGAATTAAAATGCATCATTTTTAACTATTCATTAAAAAATGAACTTTATCGGAAAAAATACCAAAACATTACACAAAGTAAATTTTGATGTCATGATTCTAAAGAATAATTATATTTGGTCCAATATAAAGTATAAGAGTGACCAAAACTATATTTAATGAGGGTTCTCCATCAAAAAGAGATATATCGACCTTTTAGTGAATGTTAGAGTATTTATGATTAAAATTGAATTCTATTATTATTTTAAGCCTTTATCATTTATTGGATAAATGAAAAAACATTTAACAAATATATATAATCATTTTTTAGTTATTTCTGTTCATTCCTACAAATACAACGGCTAGGCGTTAACTACCGTTTAAAATAATATTATTTTATTATTAGAGTGCAACGTATGATTTCCAAGAAACTCGTTGTTGCGTATTGGGTACGCCATTGAGCCTAGAGTTCCGTTTAAATTAATATTAATATTTTATTCACAAATATGGATAAATATAAAAATTTCATATTTTTTATTTACCTGGGGTGTTACATCCTTCCCCCCTTTTGGGAATTCTGTCCTCCCAATTTTAAAATTGGGCTCAGAAACGTCATTTAATGCCCCACATCGGAACAAGATTTGGTAAAACTGTCACATTAAAATAAAGAAAGCGAAGTAAAAATGGAACAGGAGTTAACCCATACTATGATTCTATGAAAACATGGATATGGAAGAAAAAAACAAAGGGTCATGTTCTGATGGAGAGTGATAGAAAATATCTTTAGGAGAAAGTTAACCACCAGAAAATCACAAACCTGTGATGGGTTAAACGTTATTTGATTCCCCAATAAGTAAAGTTAACATACATCATTTTTGATTTAAATTACTTTTCATTGAGGTATTTATTTATGAGATAAACTAAATCTCAAGGAAACATACTTTAATATCGTTTAGACTTTCATCTCTTAATAGATTTCTTACATAAACTCTTTTTTTCTCCAAAAGGCAAGTATTTAGGATGAATTGTTCACATTAAGAGGGCTATAATAAACATCTAGAGAATCACCTAATCCTCAAAATAGATCTATATATTTCCCATGTCTTTAGAAAAAAACCAAAACCAAAGTTGTAAGTACGAGATCAGATAATACCCAAAAAGGATAATCCTTTATAAAATGAAAATATATTCTTAATCTCCAAAATTTGTCCAAAAAAACCCAAAGTTCTACAAAGACCATTTGATAAACAATTGTCCATATAATTATTTTATGTAAACCAAACAAAAATTGAAACCCAATTCTTTGAAGGATTTAATCACATAGACTTCCATGGTAAAAAAATTAACATTTATCTCCAAATAACATTAGTTGCTCTTAAAGTATCATATTGAAAAGTAATTATCCTAATCATATATCCTCCATGATATGTCAATATTATCCTAAATAACCCAAAATCAACTTATTTTCCTGATTTATAATATTATATAACTAAAAAGGTTTTTTCATACTAACTATGGACTTCATGTAGTCCAGTGGTAGGTGATAAATACCAGTCACACCTTGGTTGTGGGTTCGATTCCCATAGCTTTTTCCGACGTGAAGGGTTGTCACACGGTCTGCGTGTTGTCCTTTTTCCAAAACTATATTATTCTAAAAACATTCCCCAAAATGAGATAAAATCCTTAAAAATAACCATAACATAATATAACCTCAATTTTATGTCATGCCTTTCATTTTCCAACATAACATATAGTAACCCATAATTACCTCAAAATAAAGGATCATATAAATCCAAATGGTTCATTATAAATATGTCCACAAAAGAACAGATAACTATTATTTGAATAAAATTTTCATATATAAAACATCAGGGTTACAGATACTATAAAAATCCTTTTAATGTAACCCCATCATCAAAAGAGACATAATACTTTTAAGAATTTCACATCCTAAAATCTACCATAACACTTGAATACCTTATATGTTGAATTGTTACTCATTCAGCATTCTTCATGATCCATTAACCATTCCTTTCCTACTTATTCTGAAATATTTATTTCATACAAACAAAATCATGAATCATATCCTAAGATTCCAAAATAGGAAAATATAAGTTAAGAAATAATCCATACCTTTTATTGGTCATTGTCAGTTTCTACATCCTCAATCGGAATGGAATTAGGTATTGGTTAACGAATATTTGTACGATCTTGGTGATCCCATTCCCAAAACTTCTTCATAAAGCATGTGTTTGCATAATGACCATGTACACCACATTTAAAACATTCAATTGGTCCCTCATAAAGAACTTATTTCCCTTTACTCGTGTCGACTGGATACTTCCTTTTCCAATGGCAGGTTCTCACTTTATGGCCTTCATTTCCACATCTATAGAATATTTTTATCCCTTTGAAGCATTTTCCTAGGTGTTTCTTTCCACATCTTTGGCACATAGGTTTTAGAACACACCTACCTTTATGATTATTACCTGAACATCTGTAGGGATTTTTTTCTCTCATATATGATGCCTTATAAAAATCACCAAGGTTTAGGTGGTCAATAATGACTCTAGATAGTTGGTTGAGGATAAACACAAGAGTTCACATTACATCTCCCATATCATTTAGTTTCTTTCTCAGAAAACAATCATAGTTTCCTTCAGATCCACTGTTACATTGGTGCCTACTAGTTCTAGCCATTTACTAAAACTAAAAAGGTCAGTGTGAGCATATTAGTAAAATCATCATATAATAACGAGGAAGAAAAGCACTAAGATATAGTTATCCAAGTTACCTCAAACTCGTTCTAACTTCCAAAAAAACAATGACTCCATCTAATATACTACCCATTGTGGTTATACAGAACTTGTTACTTATGCTTAAACAACACTCTAACCTCTAAAGTTATCTAAACTGACCTATGGTACCAACTGTAAGGACCTTTCCTTAAAACATTACATAATCATGAATTAAATTAATAATTCACATAGAGGTTCTTTTCAGGTATATAGTTTTTGAGAATTAGGACATAACTATTACATCTAAAAATATTACAAAGTAGACACCACTACTAAGTTTCCATAAAATAGAAACTCTTAAAAAGAAACATGTCTAGTTCCATGTTTTAGATATCATATCTTTCTGTGATCCCATCATTGACCCTATTCATCATTAAGTCCAGTGGAAAACATTTCAAAAACATGGGATGAGCATAAAAAGCCCGGTAAATGATACACAATGAAGGAAAACTGTTAGTTTTTCAAAACAACATGTAAACCATGAATACTTTATCAACGTAATACATTTCACCTTTATTAAGTAGTAAATATTCTTCACTAAATAAAATATCATTACTTACCCCTTTCTAACCAAAATATTACCATAGAACCCATATAAAGAACACATAACATATAAAGGTAACTTGGGACAAAAATATAATTAAATGGAATAACCATACGGTCGATTTCCACAAATATCACTTAATTGAATGGCCAGATGGCCGAATTCCATACCCAATGCATTGGAGGTTATAGCGTAACCACCCGTCCTGGTATTCACGGCACGACCCGTCATATGGTTTTTTACATAACCACCTGTGAAATGTCCAAGTAACATTACAAAATAATAATACATAAAACTAATATAATGTAAAGAAAAAAATTCCACAATTCAATCACAATATATAACATTAATATATTGATATAACAAATCCATTATCAAAACCATTTTCAAAACCATTTAACCAATTTAATAAAGAGATTTTTGAATCAAAGTGTCCCATACCACTTTGAAGAATTCAAAATTTTAAACCACTAATATCCATATAAAAAAATCCTTAAAACCATTTTTAAAACATGGATATTAATGAGAAATATTTATAAGAATAAATCATTAAATCATTTAAAATGATATTTTAGTTGAATATTTTTTAACAAAATGAGAGACACTTGAATAAAAGTAATTGAGGAATAACATTTAGTCAGAACATTATAATATCATGAAAATAAATGGATTCATGATATAATATGCCAAAGGACAGTATATACACCATATAAGAGTGAATTGGTGCATAAAAACAATGAAGTCTCAATATAAATGTAAAATGAGATGAAATCCCTTATAAAGAAGGTATCATTAAATTAAGGATAAATCAATATCATAATTATGTGTGACAAATATAAATAAACCAATTATAAGAGGATATTAAGTGAAAAACAATCATATGTCATTCACACATATTCATTGGACGACATATTCAATAACTACAAGTTGAACCCAAAGAAATCGAAATTGGGTTATGAAGTTCCATTGAAAAACTTCGACAGCCTAACGACATCAATTTAAAATTCAGAAAAGTGGTTGCTAAGAGAGAAAATTGTATCTCATAACAGGGACATAAAATTAACATCAATAAGGATATAGAATAACTTGTCCCAACATAAAAATATTTAAATTAAAAAACCCAACAAAAAAGTCCTTTAAAAAGAGGAGGGTGAAAGGTTCCCTTACCGATTTGGGTAACTTTTGAAAGATACACCCCATGAAAGAAGGTTCATACAATGAAGATGTAAATAGACATAAATTTAAGTATATTATAAAAATAATAAAATAATGGGAAGTACATACACCACACAAAAGTAAATAGTGGAAAATGTATCATGAATCTCACGGGAACAAAACGTGAGATAAAAACCCCTTACCTCTTTGTGATCAATCGAGTTGTATGACTAAAAGATAATAAACAAAAAATGAATCACCTAATACCATGAATATATATAGAATCATGATAATATATATTAAATGGAAGTACACAATACATCACATGAAATAAATAAGTGGTGAACAATGGAAATCTCATAAAATTAAAAGCGAGATAAGAAATCCCTTACGAAAATTCGGCAGCCTAACAGCTCCACATAAAAATTACAAAAATGGTTTGATGAGATGAAATAGGGTCTCTCATAATATGAACCTAAATATTACAGTAATATGGATATAAAATAACATCCCCTAACATAATAAATATTATCTTTAAAGGAATGACATAAAAGAGAGTACTTAAAAAGAAAGAGAGAGGTTAGATACCTTTCCTCAAGTCTGACTTGTCATGTTCGTCTCTTTATATTCCTGAATAATAAACATTGGTCATTTTATAATTTCTTAATTTCCTCCTTTAATGATTATTATTCAGTTCATATCACATATTAGAATCTTATAATAATTGGTTAATAATGTGAGTTCATATCAGACGTTTTTATCGATGTTTGGTACATGAGTAAAAAATAAACATGTTTGAAAATGATTGTCACGGTAGTTATAAGTAAATCATCTACAGAATATTATTAATGAATAAAATATAATATATATGAAGTACATATTGATTTCATACTATTCCATAACATTTTGAGATAAAAAGAAATGAAATGCACCATTCATGGAGAGGGTAGGCCGTATGTACGCATGAACTCTACTTTCATTTCTTTGTCATATTAATGGAATTAAAAATAAATGAGAGATATATATATTATAATTACATTATAATATATATTTTTTATAGGTCACATATTTTCATTAATTTCATTATTTATACATTCCATGTATTGCATGAATGAGTCACATCACTTGAGGGGGCGGTAGTCCACACTTCCTCGTATGAAATTATAACATTTGCACAACATGAAAAGCATAAAGGTATGATTTAAATATAAAATACAGAATCATATTGAAAACATAAATACCATATATATCATATATAAAATACAGTTACATCATAATGGCCACCATGAATGGTGTTAAGAGGATATTGAACAATCATTGTTTCGTGAGGCAATAATTCGCCATCCACCGAAACAACATGTTCGTTAACCCTTAGACAGAGGTGTGTGTAAGTGTAGATGGAATACATCTCATAACAACATCCTAGTATATTTTAGATATTTTTTTTATTACAAAATAAAGGAATAAAAGTATTTTAGGTTGTTGGAGAAGAAAAATAATACAAAACAACATAAGAGTGGACATTACCTTTAAATCGGGTACCTCCCTTTGCTTTGAACCAAAATGGTTTCTTGAAGAGCTTTCAGCCTAATTTAAGGCTTCTAGTATTATGAGAGGGATTTGGAGAGATAAAATGAGATGATTTTGGTCGATCCAAAGGCTTGGGAGGTGTGGGTAAGGGGGCTGAGGTGGGGGCCTTTAATATGAGGGAGGAGGGGCACTCTTGGAATGTCTTGAAAAGTTACATTATTATTAAATGATTTTAGGATATTAAAGGGCCCAAAATTATATATTTATATTATAAGGTGATAAGGGTTTTAAATCCACCCATCCAATAGGTTTTTGACAATTGTATGTTTTAGATTTTACCTTATCTTCTCATTTTTTTTAAATCGTTCATAAATGAGGTAATCACTACATCATCGTGGTGTCATAAATAAATTAATTTATTTAATGTCAAACAATTAAAAAAATACTTTTATGTAGGAAATAATTTTATCTTTCCAATTAATATTTATAGTAAAAAAGAGGACTTGTATAACCCCATGTAAGAATTGTTTAGTAAAATAATACATGTTTGTGACATTTTTATTTTAACATTAAATAAAAAGTTATTAATGTCAGTTTCTTACCCAAGTGGCTCCATGGGGTCCCCAAGATGACCCATGGATTGTCATTGTCAGCCATGACACATCCAATATGAGTAGGAAATGTATAAAGGTCATTTCATATTATTATAACATTATCTTTACCATAAATTACACTAATTAAATTTAATTGCGATTAATAAAACTTAACAGTTACTATTCACCAAAAAAATAATTTCATCCCATTGAAACACATTTTATATCCTAATGAAAACCATGTATGAAATATTTTTTAAATTCAAATCACAGAGGTGGTAAAATTTCATTTAAACGAAAAATCAGTTTTTTTAACTACCACTTAGTGGTTTCACTATTCATAAAAAATTGATGTTTTTTAGAAAAATACCAAAAATTCACCCTAAGCTATATTTGATATTCCGAATTCAAAAATGATGTCTATTTTACAAAATTCAAAGCATATAAGTTGAATTAATTAATTTAATATTTAATTCCCATTGTCAAAACAAATAGCGTGTTTTTATGAAACAATATATATCAAAAGATTGACATTAGTTTAAGTCCAATTTCAAAGTGAAATTATTTCCAATGAGCACCATTGGATTAAATGGTAAAATAATAATCTAATTTTACCTTTAAACCAATTCAAAATATAATCTAATCATATAAATAAGTTATATTAAAAGGCGGTTTTTAATTAAAATGCAACATTTTTCACTATTCATTAATAATGAACTTTATTGGAAAAAATTCCAAAAATTTACGGAAAGTAAATTTTTATGTCTTGATTATAAAGAAGAATTTTATTCTGTCCAATATAAAGTATAATAGGGACCAAAACTATATTTAATGAGGGTTCACAATCAAAAATTGATAAATCGACCTTTTAGTGAATATTAGAGTATTTATGCTTAAAATTGATTACTTTTCTAATTTTAAGCCTTTATATTTTATTGGATAAATGTAAAAACATTTAAAAAACATATATAATCATATTTTAGTTAGTTCTGTTCATTCCCGCCATTACATTGGCGAGGCGTTAACTACCATTTAAAATAATATTATTTTATTATTATAGTGCAACGAAAGATTTCCAAGAAACTCATTGTTGCGTATTGGGTACGCCATTGAGCATATAGTTCCCCTTAAATTAATATTAAAATTTTATTCAAAAATATGGATAAATATAAAAATTTCATATTATTTATTTACCTGGGGTGTTACATGAGTAATACCTTACCTAGAAATTTAAGAGAAGAAAATGTATCATCGGTTTATTTTATTTTATTTTTATGTTTTTTTAGGTTAAAACAAAAATTTACAAAAAAAATTACTTTTTAAAAGACATGTCGTAGGTCACTAGGAAAAGACTGTCACAACCGTCCAAGCTACTAGGACTTGAAGAAGAACTAAAGGGAGACTAGGGAATGCATACTCAGCATCAACAACCAGGTGACTTTATTCCATAATTTTCATTTTCAATTTCATTGTTGAACTTCTCTCCTACCCCATATATGTTTTCATTTCATTAAACACTAGGGGAAATGTTATTCTATGTTGGAGGGAGATGATTTAAAAGAATTGATTTTGTTTGCATCATAAAATGTGTGGAATGAAAATTTTCATAAACCTTGAACAGGATAACACACATTACAAACTCCAAAATTGGATATCTTATAATTTTTCATGCCTTGATTCTGATTTTAATGCATGTTTAAGTTCATGTGAATAGATTTTGGAATGTGTGGTTGTCCGATGTGATTTTTCACCATTTATATTTTCATCCATTTATCTAAAAAAAATCATAATACATGTCCTCTAGATTATGTGGTATTAGTTACTGTTCTTGCGGTACATAATAAATTTCATAGTGTTGCTGATCATTTTAATTTTAACATATGTATTCAAAAAAATTCAATTGCGCATAGAGAAATGTATTGACATAATGTTTGGCTTTCATAACTTGGGAATCATGACTCTATTGTTCTCTGGACCAGAGTTGGAAATTTTATCTCTATTTGTGGTAATTTGAATTTGTTTTTTATTGTGTTAACTCGAGATAATTCCTGAGTATGTGAGCTTCACATGGTACCCTATGGTCTTTGACCCTGGGAGTCATCAGTAAAGTCTTACTACATGGGTTGACTCGATTGATTTCAATTTCAATTAGCATGGAAAATTTGTAACAAAAAAACAATCAATAAATAGATAAAATGAATACTCATCTTAATATTTAATTTTTATTCCTCCTATCACTTCCATCTTTTCTCCCTCGAATGATATTGAATCCCCATGTCTATTGTCGCGCACAACACTTCATCATGCTTAATTGAAATTGGATGAAATATGGTGATGAATTTGAATAAAGTAATGGACTTAGTCTTGGGATATGCCTATGGACCTAGATTGTTTTAAATGAGTTTGATTAGTTTAATAATTTTTTGGTATGAGGCCTTTGGGTGGAAAATGTGTTTTAAAATGTTATTGGAAAAGGGAATTCAAATATCATAATTTTGAGATATATTTTTCCTGGGACTAGAAAAACTCAATTTGGGGGGTTTTATTAGCCTCTAAAAGAGGCTAATATTTTTTTATAACATAATATTCACGTTCTTTATTAATTATAGACATCATTACTAGTGCATTTTACACATTGAACATTATTTCACATTATGATTATAATTCTTTCTTAAAATGCCTTATTACATGGTACTTTCTTGAACATCTCATAAAACACATAATGATCTTTATTTTATGTTTGTGTTATTTTCATGTCTCCCATGATATAAGGGACAATTCATTATTTTTTAGCACTTGGAGATTCAATTTGGAGGACCACCAAAGTGGGCTTTGAACCAACAACATTCTGGGTGAAGTGATTTGGACATCAGCCCAATAAATGTACCGTAGTGGACAGGATTCCAGGCCCATGATTCTGAATATTTAAATTATGATAAAGTATATTATGGGGAACTTTTTATTAAATATTTTCCAAAGATAATTCTGATTTTTCACTCGTGTTCCAGGCAGGCCAAGCTGATGATGAAATTCTGGGCTAGCTTCTGAGGCCCAGACAAACATCCCACCATTTAAATCATATATCTCGAACCACATATTTGTTTGGGAGGATCTATTATTTGAGTTTAGAGGACATACAGGGATACATTTTATCCTTCTATATACCACTATAATTAGTTCATCTAAAAGGTTCTTTTGGCACGCCTTTCCGGTGGATGCAAGCTGGATGCCATTTCAGGGGAAGAGTGGAAAAGAAACATCTCCACTAATTGTTCACCCACATTTCCCCACCAAAATTAATTAATGGACATGGTATGATGGGTCTCGGCCAAAGACTTCCAATATTCCTATTTAAGGCAGAAGTGGTGGAGTATTTTATGAATCTTGGAGCATTGTTTTCATGGTAATGTTATTATGAAAATTTTTCATTGTAACGTTCTTCCTTCTCATGTATGTTGGTCGAATCACCTTAGTTTTCAAAACAATTTCTTCTTATTCTCTTATTATGTTCTTCTTCATATCACCTTGATATCATTTCCTCAATGTGTGAACTTTCACACCATACAGTGTGAATTGTTTCACACAACGGTGGATTGATTGTTATTTTGTAGTTTTTATTTCTTCAATTCCACCCTCGTAAGTCTACTTCCCGCTTCCGTTGACAAAATTTCATCAACGGAGGGATAACTATTTTATGGTTTGATCCAAAGTTGTAGAAATTTTCTGGATTGGATGTTATTTATCACTCTCTATATGTTATTAATTTCTTTTATTTGAGTTTCTTTCCTTCAATGATTTTCTCACTTCCTCTTCCTTTTTGAAGTTATTCACCCCACTTTTATGAGATAATTACTTCGTTTACCATGGAGTGCTCATGAAAATGATCGTACAAGTGTATAGGTGATTAGAATTTATTTTTGGTGGTTTTTAATCAGTACGTGATGAGGTTAGTTTGAATTCATTGCATGAACCCTTCTCAAGTTAATGAAATTGAATTTGTAAAAAAATAATCCAATCCACCCCAAGAAATAACCTCGGATCAAATCATTTTCTCATAATTTGAATTCCCATAGATCTCATAGTGGTATTTTAAAACCATATAAAATAATCACAAGATGGCCACTTCATAGCCAAAAATCCATCTCTTTTTATTGTGTTCTTACGAAACATCTTAGGTCTCTGAGGATTCGACAGCCCAAGCTACACTGCAAGTGACCGCTTAACCCTTAGAACATGGGTAAATTTGGGAGAAACCAATGGATATAATGACTCACCTACTTTGATGTAATTATGAAATCTAATATAAAATATGTTTTTGTTTATAAAGTATTCATTGTCTGTGTTATGAGTGATATGGAATTAATGTTTTATGAAATAAAAGATTTATCGTTTCTATTTTACTATGAAAGTTGATATATCAAGGCCTTTGATGGTATATAACTTCCTGAATAAATCCATGTCCAAAGATTTTAAAGGGATATTTAATTTATAGAAATTAAAATAACAATAAATCATTTGTATAGGTTTATGGAACTAGTATGAAACTTACAGGGTAAGAGTTATAATGATAAAAGGAATATATTACACTGTAAATGTACTATAAGAACCAAGATTTTCTATTAGGTATAGATCCTTGTAATTTCGGTCTAATTCATTTCATTAGAACTATTATGGATGATTAATATTGTAATTCAAGTTTTAGGGATATTCGGGGATTGTTGAGAGCCCCGTTCGGTGGAGAAAATAACACAACTGCATGGTCAGTAGTAATCCTATGAGCTAGTCTGCAATGCGTATCCTTACCATGTGGGACATATTAGAGGGAAGAGAAGGGCACATGGTCTATCCTCACCGTGTTCCTAGGTAATCATAACCAATTGGGTGGTATGAAACTTTTAGGATAGTCATATAGAATTATTTGTGCATGTTTTCTCAAACCGTGCGACCAAACCATGAATCGCCCTTCCATGGGAGTGGGAGGCACATATTTCATGCACTATTTGTCCAACCATGGTACCAAAACCATAGACCAAATAATTTAATGTAAAATTAACATTTTATCAATAAAACTCTATTAACCCTACCAATATTTCTTTTTCTCTCCTCTAATGGATCGAGGCTCTCCCTTATCCTAATTCTGAGCTCCCAAGAAACCTTTCAAATATATTGATCTTGTTTCATCATCCCAAATCAAATTTGAGACCTATTTCTCCTGTTAGATTAATCTTGGTACGTTTTTCAAACATTTGGCCCAGTTCTTCATTTTTCATTCCCTCAATGAAGCTATTTTGATGCGCACTTAGACTCCCAATTTTTAGGGCGTTGATTAGTTCTTACATTTTCTTCTAATCTAAACAAAAATAATGGTCAATACTAGATGAGGAGTGTTATATAAGGTCAAGGTATTTGGATTATAGATCATTCCTCAAATTCTCACTATATTATAATAATTCATCATTATTTACAAGGGGGTATTACTGACCATTAATTTTTAAATTAATGATCCATGATTTTAGTCATTTAACTCATGTTTTAGATCCCCGTCAGCATATTATCATCACATCGTTTTTGGTTATGACCTCAACACAGACCACCCCCAGTAGGGTGTTTCCATTATAATTTCTCTAGTATCATATTATGACTATTTCCACCACTTTCCAGGTGAGATTTTACTTTACCTCTATAAGGTAAGTGTTTTAAGTCAATTAAAAAAATTTAACCGGATTTCACATGTTTTATTATAACTTGAAAATTTCTAAGGTAATTGTTCTAATTAATTAATTCACAACACCACAAAAAAATCTATTTATTTTATTAAAGAGACACTTTTATGAAAAATGTGTGAAACTATAAATTTTATCCATGCTATCAAATAGTAAAACACATTACATAATTATCAAAGACCACCTTAAACCCATTATAATTGATTCCCTTACATAATTTCTAGGATGGATTTTTTACCTTTTTGCTGGGGTCGTCCTTGACATTGTCTTCAAAATGAGAATCCATCTTGTCCCGCACTCACAAGAACTCCTCCACCATAATTTTATTGTTATTGAAACCACTTAATATGATTAGGTGTTGTTTTTCAATCCACTCATGTTCATCTTATTGGTGTCTAATATAATCCCTCTTCCATTCATCCTTTCTTCATCCTCTTTAGAATCACATATGGTTAACACCTTCCCTCTCATCTCTTCCTCAGATTGTAATTGCATCTCCCATGGTTATTACCTAATCCTAGCCTCTTCTTTTGGCTCACCATGAATTCTATATGCTCCCTCCTTCATAAGAGAAAACCAGAACAATTGACCCTCTCTCCCCATGCTCAGTTTCCCCATCCCTCCCTTAGTCTAACTCCACCAGTTCCTTCTCTTGCACCTCTTCCCCCTCCGCACCCACCATAACTAGAACCGAGTTGACACAAAAACCCAAAAAATGACCCCTGGTTTTTTTCCAGTACAGTCCATTAGTCAGAAAATGGTCCAGTTTCCATCTCTGTGTTGTTATCATTTATGGAATACCTTGTTCTCACTATTTTTTGAAAAATTTTATTTTCCTTGGGAGGGTTATAATTATTTACCATGTTGACTTTGAAATTTCCTAAGAGATGAATCCCCCTCTTCTCTTTCTTAGGTCCTTCACCACTACATGAATGCCCATGGATGTCATGCTCGTCATCTGACCAAGATTACAAAACCAATTATTTCCCACTCAATTTAGAATCATAAATTAACCTTGTACCATTCGACTTCATTTTCTACATTAGAATCACTATTTTCTACCATCTAGGATCATCATTCTCCTTATTATCCCTGACCAGAAGAATAAAATGGTTACTAATCAGTAAGGACTATACGAGAACATGATGACTCGGAGACCGTCATAGTAGACTACCAGAGAGTTGTATAGAAATATCTTTTAATGGGGATATCCTTCCTCCCACTCCCCATCCATAACCGCCTCTATGAATGAGGGGGAAATCTTAAGAGGGGTTGGCCCATGTTTTCCTGGACCTGACATGACAAACTGGGGATCCCTAAGTCCTGATCCAGACTTGAAATGATATATTCCACCTTTGGCATCACATAAACTAAGGTCATACTCTTTTAAATAGGATATTCCTTAGAGATGTAATCTCTTTCCATGGTAGGTACTTCAGATATAACGGAATTCGGAATTTCCTCTGCATTCTCGTTCTTATTCCCTCACTAGAATAAAGAATATGAGTGCCCAAAATGCTTACAGAAGTTAAAAAATTTCATCCAGGAATGAAATACTATCATATTCTTATATCTAAATTCTTCCCCAATGTATATCTATACCCACATGTCTAATGGTTTATATATATCAACTTCAACAAAAACCCGGGGTGAAATCGAGTGAAAATCAGCCGTAGGTCTTGAGTGAGATCAAAGGTAATGACCCACCATATTTCCCAACATATAAATTATATAAGGGCTCTGAAATGGAAATGGTAGCTCAATAATGACTACCCACAAAGCTTATGATGTGGAATCCCTATTCATGTGAAGATTATAAGACCATATAAGAAGAAAGGAATGATACCTGTTATAGGATCGTGGGGCACGTGACCACGCAGTGATGTAATCACCCAAAGAAGAGAAGAGAACAATTATGTGCCTCCTGTCCAACAGACTGACCATCACCTAATCCTTGAGACCCCATTAAGTGAACATGAAATGGTCAAAGGTGTCTACCTATGGTTACCATGATGAAAAACGATCCATCATTATTCGATTATTTAGATCCAAGGCATTATCAAATTTCGAGGTTGATAACATAAGTAGATGGAATCCGTCACGGAGATCCACAACATTAGGGCTAAGAGAGATGTCAGGGAATGGATGGGAAAAATCATAGTTGGAAATGGAATAAAGTTGTGGCATAATTGTATTCCCTCCCCCTCTCATGGGGAAGGGACATGAGCGGTATCCATAACCACCACCTTGGTTATCGTGGATTAGAGAGTGGGTTTCCAATTGAACCAATCTTAATCCAATTAATTAATGAATTTTTTAATTTTAAATTTAATTAAAATTTAAATATATCACATTTCCTAGTTAATTATAGTTCAATTTCAAATGGTTGAATTTCTTTATCACTCCTTTTCATTCTTCTGAAATGTATAGTAATTAATCAAATAATTGAATCTTGAATAAAACAATAAATGGAGAATAATGTTGACATACCTAGTCACACTAATGAAATGTAATGGAATGGACCAATTGGATTATTAAAAATTCATTAGTATTATATGAAATTAATTAATGAATAGAAATGAATTATGCTAAAGATACATATTTCATATACTCCTATTTATCATTATAAGAATAGCCAGAATTAATCCAGCCTTGGTTTCCCAATGGAATCCCTTAAGAACTTGTATGAAACCATTATTATTCATTTATATAGTTTCCAAGTGAGATAACCACCTTGTAAAATGGTCCTTGTCTTAGTGTGTGAATGCATCAATGTTGTTTAGAAGATTAACAAGGCATATATTTTAGATTATTAGGATTTCTTTGATACACTCCGTGGATCCATCTTTACATCATCATATTTATGGATCCCTGTATTCACCCAATTGATCCCACTCATGATTAGATAGTGATTAACTTGGAAAAGATCGTGGGACTTAGATAGAATATTATACACTGAAATTACTTGGGTGATACATAGAGGTTTGCACATAGAAGACATTTAGATTGAGACTATATTATTTTCTACTATGATTTAGTTGACCCCTTAGGCCATTGATTCCTTGGTTATACCATGGATCCACTTTTATATTTTCATGATACATTGTCAGTGATATTTACATCCCACACGGCTATTCTATAAAAAATAAACATAAATGAATAAATTAAATGATCATATTTTTAGAGACATTACTCTTTTAATGTGAAGCATGTTTGATTTATTATATAGGAATTTATTTATATTTATATGTACCTCCACACTCTCAGTTTATATTTGAAGATTCGATTTGTATAGAATTAATTGGTGGTGTCCTATTATGAATTATCCCACACCCTATCTGGGGCGTTGATGTTACCCATGAAGATTTTATTTATGTAGGTATTGATAAGTGGAAGTTTCCCTCTTCGGACACCTGACTTGATTGCGTACATATGATGTATCTTAGTATCATATGACTGGGTTAGTTCATGGAAAGATAGATAGTTTTTTTCTTATTTTTGATTCTTTAAAATAGTATGTATTGTCTACTTCCATGTATACCTATTTTTCAATTTTGTAGAGACATTAAATTACATAATAATATTTTTATATGATACATTCCATATTTTGAGATAATTATTTTTTATGGGTATTTATGATAATAGTCAATTCCATATTTGTTTAGTCATTATTAAGTTTCCACTATTGCTATATATCTATTTATTATATTCAAATATGATCAGATCCACTCTGAAATGCAGAGTAGTCTCCCTATAGACTCACCCTAGGCTCTCATTATAAGTCAGTAGCCTCTAAAAATGGTGTGGTGAACTTGAGGCCATGTGTTCCACCTAAATGGGGCACCTTTGAGTGAAATTTGGGTCGAGACGTCACAAATTGGTATTAGATAACTGTTTATTTTATTTTAGTCTTTTTATTTTTTAGTAATATAGATAGAATATTATGATCATATTGGTACATGGTTATGAGATGTGTTAGGGAGCAGATAACCCACCCTCAGGGTAAATTCCATGTTACCTGAGAATAAGAAATTATTTTTCTATATATCTCTTATTACATATGATATACTTTCACCACAGAGTGATTCACATGAGTTGTTGTATTTAATATTCTTTATGGATATTTACTTTGGCATATTATGGAAAGGTTTATTATTTGAGGAGTCATTATAGAAACCGAGATTCACTTGTCATGCATATTAAATGAAATATATATGTTCATTTCAGTACTGCACTATCTGTATTGCTTATAAGTTTTCATAGATCCAATGTTTTGATATATTCATTTCATTTTAACATCTTCTTCATAGTAAAGTAATTGGTTATTTAATTTTTCAGAATAAATTTAAATAGTTTTTTTCTTTTATGGGTTGATAGTGGAAGATTAAATAGCTGGTTTCTAACAATAGAATTTATGTACCTCTCATTACATGTGAGGATATTTTACTATGATTTAGTGACATCCAGTTTCAATTTATAATGTGTCTAGGACCTTTGGAATTGGAATGGGTAATGAACTAGGTCGATCCATCATGTTTAACTTGTTATATTCTAAGACCGAATGTATATGAGGTTGAATAAATTTAAATTGGTTTTTCTTTTAGTTATAAAGTGTATGTGCCTTTAATATCTAGGAATGGTGGTATTTTTAAATGATCCTTATTATTTTATATATAAGAAAATTCAAAAATTAAATATTAAGATGGACTTGTACAATAAAATGGTTTCCAATAAATGATGTGGAAAAGTGGTGTTTACCCATCACCAACTAGAACCTCTGTAAATTAAAATTGAACATTGACTAATACCTTGGCCTTTTATATAGATATTTAGGCTAGTTTACCTTGGGTAAAGAGACTTATCCTCATGATATAATTCCTATAGTGCTTTTACCTACTTGAAATATATTATAAGGTGTGTGATTGGAATTTCTAGACCTATTACACTATGAATTCCTTTAGCCATTCTCCTAGAGGGTGGAGATGGTCAGGATCTAGATATGGTGTGCCCTGATGCACCAGTGATTCCTCCAGAAATTCCACCTGCATAACCACATGATATACTCAAAATAAGAACTGATTCTCAGATTCTTGTGATTAGTTTACATCTGATGCATTCTTTATAGGTGCTCTATGACCTCCACCTTTTATGGCTGAACTAACATGTGAGTTCCATCAGCGACATATTCCCACATTTTCTGGTGATGAAGGTTGATGAGCTGCTTAGTAATTTGGAGGTCCCTCTTTTAATAATCAAGAACATGGAGATGCATCCATAGAGGAACATCAATATTACCATCAATGTGCTTCATGATTCAAACAAGAATAGTTGGGATGGGATTATTTAGGCTGGTTTTCATCATGCCATGGTCTAAGTGAACTTTTAGGTTGTATTCTATGAATAATTTTCAATATGATGCTAAGATATAACTGATCCAGTGATTTCATGCTCTAGTGGTAGGGTTCTTTATTTTTCCTAGATTACTCAGGAGTTTCTACTAATTTCTAATGTCATGAAGCACTTTTATCTAGTGATGAGCTATTGAGATTGTGACGTTTTAAGGATGGGATTATGTATTCCATCCTTAGACTAGTGAATGTTTCTTACATACCATTATTTTTGATATCATTATTTTTTATTGTATCACTAATTGGAACCTAATATAATACGATATTACTAGGCCCAGAGGATTACTGTCAATGTAGGGAAATAGTTCTTCTAATTGTGGGAGGTGTAGCCTTGAGTTTTCATATCAGAGAAGTGGTGGAAAATTATCTTCACTGAAAAATCTATTATATGTCATAAATGTGGATGATAGGGGAATTTTGAAGCCTTATTTTTTTAGATAACGTATTGAGTTCTTTTATTGTGGTCTTATGGGTCATCTTCAGAGAATCTGTCAGGCCATTCCACCTACTTCTAGTGGAAAAAATCCCCACAAGCTTCGCCTTCAAGAGTAAGATATATAACAATGTATTTGGTGGGGAGTTAGAGTTTGACCATAATGATAGGTCAAGGAGGTAGTCGTGGTCAAGATATCCAGACTACTTATTATTAGCATTAGTAGATCATAACTACTTAGGGTTGTCTAGTTGTATTGTAGGGTCTTTGATCAGACCAGTTGCATTAATTACAACTTATAAATGAGGATCAAAGTGTCGGACTATCGACTCCACAGTTTATAATTCTAGAATACTCTACTGTTGAATATTATTTTTTCGATAAATGTTATGTCACACTCATTTATCTCTTTATCAAACAAGGAAATTATTGGCCTTGAAATTTAGTAATTATGTGGTGTGATGATCCTGGATAAACCATTGGGTGTGAGGTTAGAGGGAATTTTTCAATGTAGATATTTCCCCCTTGATATATGAATATATATATATATATATGATTTCTTCATTCTCAACATTACAGGATTCAATTTCATTATTATGATGGAATATATTGTTCCATATTAGGATTATGTGGAATACTATCACTATAGGGTATTGTTTACATCACAAGAGGGTGGTATTTATCTTCACAAGGGTGAGTATAATTTCTAGAATCCTAGATATGGAATATATCATCTTAGTATAGATGGAATGACCTTCCATATTTCTCATCTCACTATAGAGGAGTATATAATACATTTGATTAATTTTCATCACGTAGTAGACCATTTAGGGGAAATCTTTCTTAATGATCTTTTGGCACACCTCTTCAAAGGGAGGTAGGTTTTATGATTGATCATGTTCTAGGAGAACCATCTGTGTCCATTCCTCTATATAGAATGTAACCTACTAAGCTCCAGGAACTCATGTGATAGTTCATAGAACCGAAGCCTAATGGTTTTATTTGACCCATCACTTCATCTTAGGGTTCAACCATGCCTTTTCCAAGAAAGAATATATACCACTTAATTTATAAGTGGATTACTGATGATTCAACCAGCTTAAATTTAAGAACTAGTATCCACAAACTCAGATTGATGATCTCTTTGACTAGATCCAAGGATCTAGGGTGTACTCAAAGAGAGACCTAATATCGAGTTATCATAAAGTGTGGGTCTAGAATTTATATATACCACAAAATTATTTTTGACTTATGTAAAGTATTTATATGAGTATCTCATTTTTATTTTGAATCATATTAACGTCCCGCCCACTTCAATAGCCTTGATTATTATTATTTTCCACCACTATCTAGATTCATTTATCATAGAAATTTGTGGATGACATCATGGTGCATTATCATATTCAGAGTGACCATCGTGATTGGTGTTATATTGATGACTGAGGATTGATTTACTTCATAAGGATCTTGGATGTTGAGGCCACATGAGAGAAATTATCTGACACGTGACCTTGAGCTTTAGTAGTTTTCCATGAAAAACTTTATAGGAGGAACTATCAGATGGGTGATCAATGTTTGGTGTATAGGGACCACAAGAGACTCATATATATATTTTCACATCAGGAAATGGTTATAAGACTATAAAAATGGATCCAATACCTTTATTCCATTGATTTTGATCTTGTCTATATGCTTGGAAAAGCTAATTTTGATAACTACTGTGCTGAGAAGAAATACTCAAGTACCAGCCTTACAATAATCCAGTGATAAATGGAAATTTATGTCCCTCTTTATTAGCTAATTATAGACTTTCAAGAGAGACAAATGAGTTATTACCTTTCTACCATTACAATTAACTCTTCACTCATTGAGAGTGTGAAGAGCAGTCATCGTTCAGGTCTTCAGGGGTTTGTTCTGTTGAAGGGTATTTCTTGTGATAATCCACCTATTAATTGGTCCATTAATTGGGATCACATCCCCTATATACATGCGATTTTCTAGGTTCCTACATATATAATATAGTAACATATTTTAGAGTCACATGCTTCTCTGTGGGTAGTTCATATAGGAATCTCTTAGATGTATCGTGATATCTATCTCCAATATTTGTGTCTTGGGATGAAATGTCATATAACAAGTTTTATAACTAGGTGTTCCACCAATCAGTTGGTGAAGTAATATCACATGTCAACTTAAGGATTTTTATAGCCATATTTGGTACCAAAATGTAAATGAAAATTTGTTTCAATAGATTTTTTAGTTAAATTGCCATGTTCTCCTCAATGTAGTGTTGTGGTTTGGGTAGTCACAGACAAACTAAGGAAAGTAGCACACTTAATTTCTATTTAAGATACTTTTTAAATTTGTTAGATGGGATGGTTGTAAGTCTACGATATTATATGAAGGCCTAGCCCTTATTCTATCATATCATATAAGGATTTCCCCTTCACATCTGGGTTTTACATGATGTTTTAGAGATCTATGGGTACACATGTGTTCTTTAGAATTTATCTTCACCCTTAGAACGATTACCTATCAGAATTGATGATATATTTGTTAGATAACATGCTCTGGGAATTTGTCCTTGATTACAGTAGTTCCTGGGAGACGAATATCCCTCTCATATAGTTTTACTACAATAATATATTTCATAAAATGATTCACATGGCTCTATAGTCTTCCATGTATTATTAGATGTTTTGTTCGACCATATGGTAGATAGAGGCAGGAGATATAGCACTAATAGTTACTTGTGTCATGAAAGAGACATTAGAATAGGTATGAATAATCATATATTATAGGTATACTACATTATAAAGATAGAAATTGTATCTCGACAGTCATCGATGACCTATGGAGTTTGATTTCAGGGATCATGTTTTCTTACGGGTGTCACATGGAAATTGGAATAGATTGATTAAGAGAAAAAGGAATCTATGGACTCATTTTGTCAAACAATTTATGATTCTAGATAGATTTAGTTCCATAGAATATTAGTTGTTACTACCTCAGTGGTACTATTTCATGCATGATTTCTTCCAAGTTTCACAGCTTCATCACTATCATGTTGGTCCATCTTATACTTTTCATCCTAGGTAGGATGAGTTATATTCTGAGTTTTTGTTCATGGAACACGCCATACACAACGTTTACTAGAGAAAGGAGTGTCTGTGAGGATATTATATCGATTTAGTGTGGGTACTTTAGAAGTACATCCATGTATCAGATGAGACCTATGAGTGATATGTGGATTTATTTTCTCAATGTCCACAGTTATTCTTAGAATAGGTTTGGCTTCCTTTGGCAGGTGAACTTATGGATGAGTACCATCAAGGGGGGTGACCGTAAGAACCTGATTTTACTATTAGGTAAGGATCCTTTTCATTTTATTCTAATTTTTTGTATTTTACCGATTATGGATTCCTAATGAGTTCATTTACATGTTAGGGGTGTCTGTGGATTTTTTGGTTCTTAGAACATGATAAGGGGGAGAAAAGAACTACGCTGCATGATTTGTAAAAACAGTGCAATCTAGAATACACTTTTTCTCTCTATTTGTGTGGGTTGTTTTAGAGGTAAGAGTAGGGAGCACATTATACCATAACAATGTGACTTTTTCTATAAACCCGTGTGGGTGGTCTGCAACTTTAAGTTGATTTATATAGAAATGTTGGTGCACTATTTATCAAACTGTGTTTCCAAAAAGTGTGTGGACAATCCTTTGGTCTTGGGAGGTTCATAGTTGGTTCAGGATTTGGCCTACTGTGTGACTCATTAACATGTGGGTCATAGTAAAATTTCACCCATAAACAGCTATTTACCCTAACCCCTCTCTATTTATCTTCATAAATGGACATAGGCTCTCCCCTATCCTCATTTTGTTCTCCCAAGAGACCTTTTATTGATTTTTATCTCATTGTTTCATCCAATCCTGTATTATAGATCTATTTTTTTCATTGGATTCCTCTAGCTATGTTATACAATCTTTAGGCTCATTTCATCATTAATATATCCCTTTCTGACTCTGTTTTGATACTAGAACATATTACCTATTTTTAGGGTTTTGATATGTTCTTTTATTTTCTATGGATCCAAACCAAACTAGGTTCAGATACTAGATGAAAATTGT
The DNA here is from genome assembly GCA_963277665.1 of Viscum album. NCBI lineage: Eukaryota > Viridiplantae > Streptophyta > Magnoliopsida > Santalales > Viscaceae > Viscum > Viscum album. The sequence goes on from OY728158.1 coordinate 1,624,439,020, forward strand.
GATATAAGATCGACATAGGTGGATTATGAATCATCCCTCATTGCCTCATTGTTCTATAATATTTCATCATAGTACCCACACTAGTATCACTAGATATTGAATATAAAATTCATATTCTATGTATATAATCATTGAACTCATGTCATATATCCACTTCTACTTATGATCATCACATCATTGGATGTTATGAACTTAATGTCAACCACACCAAGTAGGGTGTCTCACTTACTATGACTTTAATTGATTTTTTGTACTATTTTATCCATTGTTCAGTGGGATATTCACTTGACATTAATAAGTTAAATGTTTTATATCAATTAATTAATTGTAAATATATTGAGCATGTTCACTCATCACTTAACACATTTAATGTATGTGTTCCAAATAATTAATAAACATTTATAATGTTAAATGATAAATGAATTTCTTGATATCAATTTTCATAGTAAATTATTAATGAATTACATATGGTTTCATGTCCATATCCAGCCTTTTCATGCTTATGGGATGTAATGAAATGAACCTAATAATTGAATATTGAATCAACTAATAAATGGTTAAATATCATTGATATACCTTGTCACAGTAATGAATGTTTACTTAATGAACCAATTAACTTATCGAACAGGAATTATCCTTACATAGCCTTAGTTAAATAATGTAAATGATATATGCATATGGCTCCTATTACAAATTGATCTATTTTTCTTTATAGGAATGTTAAAACATATCCCATCCTTGGATTATATAGGGAATGACATGACCGCACAAAGAACACTACTCTGATAAATTGAGCCAATTTCCAAGGGAGATATGCATCGGCATTATACTGATGATTGATTACAAATCCCTTATGAATTATTATGTTTTATCAGATATACTCCTTGGATCCATATTGAATTCATTAGAAACATGGTTCCACATATTCACCATATTATTTCATGTCATGCTTAGCACGTGATTACCTTGGATGAGATCCATGGACTTTGTTAGAATAATTTATTTTGTTATTCCATGGGAAATACCTCTTGATTACAATAATACTCCCTTTACTTCCATAATACATGAGTAAATACTATGATTTGGCTTACCCCTGAGGTCAATGATACATTGGTTATACATTGGATCCTCTTTAATATTTTTTTTTATTTTCAGTGTTGTTCACATCTCACATGAATATTCTATATATACTGAACATAAATAAATCAATAAATTGATATCATGTTTAATAAAAATACCAACTATTTATAAAGTAGGTATACAATATTAGTTTGTAATATCTTTATATTTATATATACCCACACAATGTCAATATATATTTATAGACATGATTTTTATGAAATTCATTGGTGGTGTCCTACTGAGATTTATTTCACTCCCTATTCGGGCTGCTGATGGTACCTTAGAAGATTATATGTATGCAGCTGTTGATAGGGGGAAGCATCCCACTTTGTACACCTGACATGATTGCTTTATTAGGATGTAACATGGATGTTGATGATAAGTCTAGTTCTATAGTTGATGGATAATTTGTGGTTTCTTTTGTATTCTTCTTTATATCATGTATTTCCAACTTCTAGGTATAACTATTTTCTAGTCTTATAGATACATTAAATTAAATCATCATCTTTTGAAAATTATAATTTCTATATTTGGATTTCATTATTGCTGATGGTAATTTATGCATAAACATCACTTCAATTTTTGTGTACTCATTATTATTATTCCACTAATATTATACTTATTTTTATATTATCTATATACAATGTGAATCACTATGACATTAAAGAATATTCTCCAAATGGACACATTATATTTCATAACTACTAGTCGGCTACCTCTGGATTATGGGGATAAAATCATGATTCCATGTGAGCCACCAACTCAGAGAACTGCTAAGCAGCACTTGGGTCTGAATGTCACACATTCGTAGGAGGATGGATGTAGTTTCAATGTTAACTTATTTCTCAATGGATTATTTGGCATGTTCCAAGATGGAAACCTTTTAATTTAGGGTTGTATACCTTACGCCATTGGTAATGAGGCCTAATGTCAACACACTAAGTGTCTACACAATTTGTGTTAAATTCAAGTAATGAATTTAATAAGTAATAAAAATAAATATTTATTTTGGATGGATTGATTTGGATAACTCAATCTCAATTTATTCAAAATAGTACCGTGAGTTTAATTATAATTAATAATTATAAATTTCATGGTTTGGTGAGTATAATATTTCTTATATTTTTCAATTAAATAATGAAGTACAATTTATTTAATTAAATAGCAATTATTCAAGGATCGATAAATGATAATGTGGAAAAGTGGACTACGATTAATGGTCTAATTAGAAATAATTTATATTTATTTATATTGCTAATTTTTTTTCACATGTTATGAGATTAATAATATTATTATTCTTATTAATTAACATGCGGTCAATTAAGAATATTACAACTTTTTAAGAGCATGATTTCATTTTTCCAACCATAAAAATGCAACAACAAATTTGAAATTTTATTTACATTTGTCAAAATATATAACTTTTCCAGGATTACATTTTTGGTGTTCATAATGGATAAGATACATATCTAGAAAGGTATGTAGAATGATACCAAGAGATATATATAGAGAGATATGTCTATAATGATATCTACAAATATATCTAAAGATATGTTTAAAGATATGTCAAAATTAATATATCTAGAAAGATATCATGATATCTATAAATAGCCCCCTCTACCTCCCATCTCATGTCATTGAGAGAAAAAAAATAGTTATCCCTCTTCAAGATGAAAATTATTAAGATTAACGAATAACAACCCAAGAGAACAAGAATGTTCATGCTCGAACCAGAGGATTTGAAAGCATTGATCAGAGATTATGGGGCATGTGTGAATCAATTTTAGAGGGATTATTTACTTCATTCATGTAGTGCGATGATGGTGTGATGAAATATATTCCATCATATCATCAATTAAATATGAATTAAATGTTGGGGTAACTCTTTGTCTATAAATAAATTAATTCTCAATTACATATTAAGATTCTCTCCCTTAGGTTCTGTCATAATAATATAGTATATTAGTATAATATTTTTATTGGAAATAATCTCATTACCATGTAATGAAAATATTATAGTTATTTAAGTGTAATATATATGTTTGTTCTAACATCAAGGGACACTTCAATTTCATTTGAAACCTACAAGTGGTATCAAAGTTGTCACATGGTTAATTAATAGTTATTTATTATTCATTGATTGATTTTATCTGATTTAATTTTATTTTACATATAATGATTTGTTTTAAAAATATAACATCATCACCACTTATTTTCTTCATTCATGAAAACATAATCCATCATAGACCAAACTGTGCTTCCATATAACTGAACACCAGACCTGTCTTGTAACTGGAACTGATGGGTACTCCCAATCCCCATGGACAACAAACTAGATATCGGGCATCGTGAAACTCTTTTGGGGATGGTTTCTAACATGAGAATAATAATTAACAATTAAACATATTCATGTGAATAATTTCCATCATCCATAAGTTATAATAAAACTGAAAATAAAATATGTGTATATCGGGAATTTAACAATTAAAATCGGAATGAAGATAACTGCTGTGCAAAAATCTATCAATGTATCATTAAAGCATTTTTGAGGTGATTGTGTTTTTCAAAAAAGTGGACCTCAATGTTGTGTTAGTTAAAAAATCATACCATAATGTATAAATGTTTTAAAAAATGGGGTTTTCATGGTGACATGTTGAGTTAAACGGATGTTCTTAACAATAAATGATTGATTGAATAGCCTCAAGAAAGGAATGTACGATATGGAGGTGATACAAAAAGAGTAGATACAAGGTGGTGATGTTTTCAAGTGTTTTAAAAACTTTTTGTCCTCATAATCAAAAAATTTAGAGAAGTATTTTTGGAAAAGGGGCTTGTGTGCTGGTGTCTTGGTAGCTTGGAAACATGCGTGCCATATGTTTTTCAGTATCAGAACATAAAAATATGGATAACGAAGTATGGGCACCCATGTTTTGGATTGGGCATGCAAGTGACTAAGGTGAAAATGACTAGGGAGGCTGTAATTCCATGACAAGAGGATACTTGTGTTTCGACACATAGGGTGTAAAAAATTCCTATATATAGAGTTCCACCCATACTCATTTTGGACAGAGTTCAACACTTAGATAAAATTAGAGCTCCAATCGAGCAGGTGTTTCAGTCGCGCAAATAGTGGTTTGATTGCACAAGTATAAAGATACTCAGATGTTGTGTGCCAGTTGATAGTTTCATGCCAATATTGGTTTGGGTGTAAAAGGGTGTGGCTCACTGAAGTTAGGTGTTATAGAAGGGAGTGTCATGGAAGTGTTTAAGTGGAACCTTTGCGCAAGGCTTGATGAAGCGAGCAACATATTGGAGAAGTGTGCCATGTATTAGCATAGCGTTCCAGGCATAGAGAAACATTTAGATCATTATAGGGTTTAGGAGAAAGTTGGATGATTTCTCGGTACATCCATGGTAATGTTTTATTTATTAGTGGATGAAATTGGATCTTCAAAAGAGCATCTACATATAGAGGAATATCCTTACATTTTTGATAACGAAGGGAACTACAAGCCTTTAAACTATGGGTGGATCTTTTGAAGAAGTAGTGAGCACACTTTTGGTGAGAGGGTAGTGAGGATTCATGTTGTAGGTAGTTGTAAAGTAGAAGGGACAATGAGTTCACTTAAAACATTGTAAACAATAGAGAGTTTTTAGTGAATATAGTACATCAACACATCACCAGTGTATGATAATTGGATGTAGCCCAGAGAGGGTGAACCAATTAAAAATTGTTGTGTCATGTGCATGATTGAAATTTGGTTTTTTACTTTGCTATGGGAAAGAGAGATAAGAGAGTTTTTCTTAACAACGATACAAGATCAATAGAGGCAATTTTTTTAATCTGTCATACCCTGATTCACCCCCCTCTCAGGGTATTTAACGAAGTGTACCTAACAACAACCAAAAACAGTATAGGATCAAATATATTAACAAAACCTCTATTTTACATGTGGTTTGACAGACCCATTCCACCTCCAATAACTCCTACCCAAGCATAATCTACAAACAAGATAAACCACCCTCACCACCATGAAAGACCTTTCCTTTACATGATTTATACAGAAAATAGTCTACATACACATGAGGGAATATGTTGGGTTCGAGCTAACTTTCCGAAAAGGATACCACCATGAAGGTTCAATGTAATGAAATTAAAATGAAAAATTAACATATTGTATTTTAATGAAATATAAAAAATATATTTAAATTGAAAACATGATTATTCTGTTAAGAATGAATAATAAGAAAAACTATAATTAAGAACAATAAATGGAATGATATTAACACTTTGGGTAACACCTAAGTAGTAGGTCATCAAGGTATTTGGATCCTCATTAATCAGTGACCAATAAATATAGTATTTTCTCAAACAAGAGCAACTAGATAGTTCTATTACATTGTTCTAGTGGTGTTCAATGCAACATCATTTGTTTAGTTAGTGTTGTATCACAGACTTTCCAAGGATCATGGGTCATTTCCCTAAAAAATAAACTGGTATACTAGTCCTTAGAAACCTTCTTAGATACCCAGGGTTCCAAATTTCTCTATCGCATTTTTACATCAAGAAAATACCCTTTTTGATATCTCAATTCCGTTTTCCAAAAACCACACAATAGATAAACAACCGTCTACAAAGGGAAAACCATTTTTATACTTTAACCCAACACCAACACGAACACCATTGAAAAACTATTTAAAACCACACAATCATTTTAGAACAACTTTTAGAAACCCAATATGGCATAATAAAATACTCAATTAATTTAATGACACATACCAACCTTCCATTTACTTAAAATCACCAAATTATTGTTGGACCCCTTAATCCACACATAGAGAGGCCGCTAAGGGAGAAAATCCCACTAAAACATCTATATTCGACCCAAAGGAAGGTTATTGATCCCATTTTAGGTAATAATAATATCTGGATAATTGAAAACCTAATAAGGAAGAGAGATGAGATCAAGAATGTAGAGTAGAATAAGGAGAAACTTATTACTTAGAGTTTCTTAGAGAAATGAAGACCAATACCAGCTAATAATTGAATCCAAGAAGACTGAAGGTGGATGAGGGGTGAAAATAGTGCTGGATAGGGTTGAATGTGTTTATATATAGTGGTTAGATGATAAAAATTTGCGAGGGGAAATTTTTTAATTTAAATACTTTTAGGAATCTGGAAGGTTGCAAGATTTGGATGCACGATCTACCAGTCCATGCACCAGTTGTGTGGAACCTCAGTGCATGAGGATGGGTATATTGCATGTTTTTTTGGGAGGGACACTCAGACATGTTCCTTGATGTGTCTCGGGATAGTTCAACATTCTTGTTCACACATTTATTACTAGGTATGCACATAGTGTCCCCTAACTGTGCACCAACTATTGGTCTCATTATATAAGCCCAAAAACGAAATTTTTGTTATAATATGCCTATAAAATATTTATAATTCAATTAATACAAAAAATGTTCCTCAAAGAAATCCATGGGTGTCGAAAAACCAGAAATTGATTAACGATTAAAATTGATTATTCATGTGGATAGTACACAGGGTGTCCTTATCATATCATGTTTTGGATACATGACATGGGGACATATATTTTGTGGACGTGGGTATAAGATAGGTACATGGCATATCAAATAATACACACCATGTAATATTCTAGTGGTAGTGTTCTCAAATTTTCATATAAATGATAATTAAATATATAATTAAAACAATTTATTATGTGTTCCATGTGTCATTAATTCAATAGTACATTCCAAGTCATTTTACTAAAAATTATTAATTAAATATATTTAGGTGTTTAAATTTTGATAAACACACGAGGTTGTCTCCAAGTAAAATTGTGTACTTCATTAATTTTTAATAATAGTATTTTTTAGCATTATAGATGATGATATGAAAAGGATGATTAGAGGTAATTTTGATAAATTAAATAAATTTGTTTAATTTGTTGCATGTTATCTTAATTAAAGATCAAATACAAGTAATTGATAATAATATTGAAAATGTATTGTCTATTTTTATGTGTCGATTATAAAGAGATTAAACCATCCATTGTGTGTTATTGGTTTCTTTTAATTTCCTATGGATAAATAATTATTTATTTAATGTGTATCATAACCTGATCCTTATAATTTAAGAACATATGTACACATAGTTTCTTTTATGTAATACCCCATTCATACAAACCATTAGATCCCCTAACCTGTATGTATGTAAATTATTTTAAAATGAACAAGATCCTAAGAGAGTAGAGGTGGTCCAATATAATGAGATAAAGAAAACCCAATCACGGAAATAAAAAAGAACCAAAAGGGTAATGTTTCAACACTAACCAATCTATTTTCGAAGTGTTTCTCCAAATGGTTCAGAGTTGGTATATCATCTGATAGATAAAATGACCACATGAAAAATCTCACTATCATTCCACCTATATTTTATTTATATTAGTTTCAAGTTTATTTATTTATTTATTTTGAAGGGTGTGTGATCACCAAATAAACAAATTAATAATCATGGAAGATGGAATAAATGATATTTCGATTAAGAATATATGTTTTATTAGAACTGGTTAACCAACTAAGTAAAATTCAGTTAATATTAAAAACCTATGTAAAATTATAAAAATAGGATTTATGTATACGGATAAAAATACGTCAAATAAAATATTATGTCTGTTTAGTCATTCAATAATTAAATCAGAATAAACAACATAGTTCAATGTACTTTACTAGAAAAATTTTCTTTGCTTTCAATTATAATGAAAATTTAATCTTGAGGTATTCAGTTGACAAAAGTAACATTACATCAGGGGTTTACTTACTAAAAAGGCATGGTGTAAATTATAGGAAAAGGTAGAGGAAATACTAAAATGGGATTTTAGTATTGGGGAGTCCACTCAAAAGATCAATGAACTACAAGTTAATATAGCATTCAACCTGTTCCTACCTAAAACCTTTTAAATAACATTTCAGTGTTTGGGATATAAAAATGGTATATGGATCCATGCCTCTAAAATTTATATATTATAATAGATTCAAAAACGGATGGTTATAAATATTTGGATTTAAAAAATAGTGGGATATTAATTCATAATTCACTAAAATTTAAATTTATCAATTTTTGTTTGTAATCAAAATAAGTAATAATCATCTTTTATTAAATTTTAAAAAATGGAATTAATTTTTAGAAAATGTAAAATCAAATGAAATAGAAAATATAAAAAAAATCCATAATATATAATGATATCTATCAATAAAATGTTAATTCATAAGAATATTATATTTTTTATATGTTATACTACTAAATGAATAGAAATTCTATGTGTTGAAAACCCTACTTCCTGAGTTTCTTGTCAAAGAGGCTTCTGAGGAAGAGGTAACTGTCAATCAAAAGAATTTGGATAATGTAATGGTTGTTAATTTTTTTATGTTATCCCCTATATCCAATTTTATTTTAATGAAATATGAATATATGTATGTGTATAACAAATTTTCACAATTTTTGGATCACTATCAAGATAAGGTGGGATAAAAGAGATATGATATATCTAATAAACAAATGACATGAATTCTTGGAGATTGGAGATAGATGGCCAAAATTTGTAAATATTATTGGATATATTAATAACATAGACATATTGGGTTTTTAGATCCCTAATTAGTTACACATAGATCTCATTATATCCTCACTACCAAAAAATGTATCCAATTTTATTCTAAATTATAATATGATAATTAGTGGGAATACACTATCAATATTTCATACAATTATCTTCCAAGATAAGAAATACATGGGTAATGAAAAGCCTAATTTCCTTATGGTGAATAAAACCAATAGAAACAAGTTAAGTAAGATAAATACTCATTCCTAGTTTAAGGAAACTGAGTATCGTTCCTCTAAGAAAAAGATGATCAAAATGCATGTAATGTAATAGGATGTAGTATGTTTTTCATGCGGAAGAAAGGATTACAACATGGGAATTACACCCAGCCAAAGAAGAAAGGGAATGATATAAGGTTATTTTTAATTGACTGTAATATTTATATATATATGTGTGTGTGTGTGTTTGGTATTAATTAATGTATATGGGGATCACATTTATTTCAAAATATAATATCATAGTATATTATGGAAGGTTGACTGATTCGAGGAATATATATAGGATTCCAATAGAGTTAGTATGGATTCAAATTCCATTGGATACTAATATCTCCTATAGATAACATTAAGGATTTTTATTTTAATGTACTATTATCATCGGCCTTTAGTTTCTAAGGTAATTATTGTTACATTTTAATATGTTCATGGATTTATTTTCATATTCAAAATTAAATTATCCTATATTTATAGAAATAAAAAATTTAATGATATGGCACAATTGAGTAATGGTACATATGTGTTTAATTATGAAAACCAAATATGAGAAATTGATAATGAAACTACTATTCATGACGGATATGACACGAAGTTGTGGCGTCATCATCATGGTCATGTAAATGAGAACTATTTAGCAATGCTCTATCAAGAAGGTTATTTAAAATAATTTGAGCTAAATCTAGTTGAAATAATTCATTATTATTTTTAGACAGGGTACTTATTATCTAAGAAAAAAAAGAAAAGTACATGAGGAAAAGATAGGTGGGGTCATATAAGCAAGCATTCCCTCATGAAATGAAAATAAAAGTCAAATATCATACTCATACGGTTGATAAATATCATAATATTCATACCAATCAGAGTCATACTCCAATAAACCATAATAACTAGTAATCATAGTTGTCTTTAAAAAATAATAATATTTATCGTGTCACGCATTCCTCGGAGAAACATCAACAATAACAACATTCTCTTTGGCTGAAGCATGAGCATAGGATAGTTTTTTTTGGGAGACATCCTCAAAATATTCCCACCTTCCATGGATGCCCTGAGTTTCCATTATTTTATGAATTTCTAGTTGAAGGACTGAAAGGTTCTCGACATCATTCGGATTTTTTTGCCCCTTGATTGTGAGAGCATCCTTTTCCAGAATCACTCTTATTTTAGTGCTGCTCTCACACACTTTCGTAGACACCACTGCTAGGATCATATCTATATATGATCGATTTGATTCACACCTACATTACTCAATTTCATGATCAGATATTTTGTGGTCATTAACCTTTGAAATCTGATTTTCTTGCACCATCTCATGGGGGACATCCACAACTAATTTTGAAACACCTGTATTAAAAGTTTCCTTTCCCCTACAAAAAAGGGATTATATTCCAGTAACAAGATCATCCTTAGAATGCATCATATTATTCCTACAAGAAGCCTCATGATTCTCTTTTAGAGAGCATAAAGGGTAGACAACATTCTTACAACATCTAGCTTTGACCTGAATAATAGATAGATAATCTGAATAGAACTCAGTTAATTTATCATATTCTACATTAATAGGTATGTCATCATCCAGTGGAGAAATATTTATGTTGTAAATCAAGCAGGAGATGAGGTCCACCTCAACTATAACCCTATCATAATGACTGAAATTCACTTCCTCTATGGTATTATCCATTTTAATTAGAATTCTCACAAAAAAAGCAATGTCAAAAAAGATCATAGGATGACAAAGGATCTAGTTAAGCCCTAAAATTTTAATCCATACTTTATCAATGGTACTTTTTAAATAAACTGGATTGAAACAAAAGTCCCATGCTTGAAAACAAATCATACCTAGTTTTAATGAGATTGAACCAATCCCCCATGTTCCGAGTTTCACGTCTTCTCGTAAGAAAATAATGTGAAAAAAAACTCGACCCATTCGAAAACATCTCCAATTAGCAAACCCCCATATAAATGTAAGCTTTCTAATCAGATCCTTTATCTTCCAAAATTTTCCTCCGTTAGTAAGAACTAGTCTAGCAATAATAGAATGTTCACAAATCCTATATCTATCAATAATATCCTCTCTGTTACAAATCACATAGGCAGTATCCCCCTTTCAAACAATGTGTTCAGTATAAATCTCTCGTACAGAATTGAAGTGCCTTCTATTCGAATCAGTTTCAACCGCAGTTGTATGATAATAAAATTTATTCATTGCAAAATAAAAACCAGAATGCCCCAAGTCTATATCCATGACATGACCATGCCAATGAGAATTACCCCTCAATCCGTCCCCCACTACTGCACCAGCGTGAAACACATGAACTATCGCACCAGTGTTCGTCACATAAAACTCCCACTGTCATCGGCTGCCCTATAACCACCGGATGACCAACATCGGCATCCTTCTTAATAGATCTATTCACCATGACATCCATGTCCACCGAGACATCTATATCCACCTTGATAGATCTCCTTTCCATGATAGATCTGTTCACCACAACATCCACATTGGAGAAACTAAGTATAGGGACTACCTTGCTCTCGTGAGGAACCGTTCGTAGATCCTTCATGACCACCGCTATAAAATCTGTCAACCTAGATCTACCAGATCTATAAACCTAAGCCACCGGAAAACCATGCGCACTCGTCGTAGGATCCGATTTATGAGCACCATCACATTCCTTACATCTATCAAGATGTGTGAAGCCATGAAAATGTGGAATATCATTGACCATTGAACCCTAACCACAGAGTATGCTGAGTTCTCCAAGGACGCCATGAGCGGGAGACTCCCAATCCCTCTCCATCTCCTAGGTCTAAAAATAATACATTATTGTTTCCAATGAAAAATGAAAAAAGAATCAATCAATGGTACTGGTTAAAGGAAAAAATATCATCTAGAGTTGATGTGTCTAGACCTTTTGAAGAAGAATTTAGAGGTTTATTCTCATAATTTATTACTTTTACAGATTACTTGTGTTGGTGTGGATATATAACATAATGAGGTACGAGTATAAATCATTTAACTTGTTCAAAGAGTTCATGAAAGATGATCAGATTCATCTTGGTGATACGATATAGAAACATCAGTCTGATTGAGGTGATGAGTATCTTAACTTAGACTTTATCAAATCATTATGAAAGTGTGGGATTTTATCCCAACTCACTCCACCATATACACTGTAGTTTCATCGTGTTATTTAAAGAGTAAATCATAAATTGTTTTACATATTAAGGTTGAAGATGAGTCACACAAGTCTTATATTATTCTTTTGGGTATAAGCAATAAAAACGATGTTATGCTAACTAAACCGAGTACCAACCAAATAAAAAAATGGTATTTAAATAAAGTTACAATGTGGAAAGAAACATCATTTGTCACATATTCATGCAAAGAATTTTGATGAATTTGTTAAGGTAACCTCATGAATCAAACTAGAACCCTAATGCATGAATTATATCATTATTGGGTATCCTATGGAAACTAGGATACATAAGCTATAAATTCATTCATATACAAACAAGACTACTATAGGATAGACCATATTTCATGAGAATGAGAAAATAATTAAAGAGGATAGTAGGAGAATGATTGACTTTTATGAAGATGATGTTCATGATACACAATGGTTGGAAAAGGACCAGATTCCATAACACTTCCTGGAAGAAGGTGTTCTTGAAACACAAGTACCATGAAGGAGTGATAATTAGGTATGATAAACATAGATATTTGTTTTTCTAGTTACTAATTATGTTGACTCATTACTGTTTGATGATACTGATCCTCACACCTACAAGGATGCGGTACATAGCTCATAATATTCAGGATGTCAAAATTCCATAAATTATGAAACAATTTCCTTCTATCAAAACCATGTTAGGGTTTTTTATTGATCCTCTAGTTAATGTAAATATGATGGGTTTAAAATGGGTATTTATGAGATATATGAACATGGGAGGTAGAGTAAATTCCTAAAAACCATGGATATTAGATAAAAGGACTAGACTATATCATGGTATTGACTGCAAATATTTTTTTTCTATTTTCCATGTTTAACTCCTTTATAATTGTTTCTCATAGAAGCTTACCTCAACTATGATATTTTTCACATGGATTTCAAAACATCATTCCAAAAAGGAATCCTTGAAAATGATGTGTTCATGACACAACCAAAAGATATTGTGAATATAAGAAATGAAACAAATTATGAATGTCTCATAGATCCATTTATGGATTGAATATAGAATCCTTGTCATTAAAAATTTTAGTAAATTAATCCATAAAACAACTTAGTTTCATTAAGAACAAATGTGAGCCATTTGTTTACAAATGGTTTTGTAGTAGTATGATTTTTTTCATAGTATTATATGTTGATGACATGTTACTAATTGGTAATGATATACCATCCTTACAAGAGTTTAAGTAATGGTTGACTAATTTCTTCTCCATGAAGGACTTGGGTGATGTACCTTATGTTTTAGGGATCATGATCATCTATGATCGATCATATAGGAATCTCATACTATGTAAACATACATAAAATGACCATATACTGAAGAGGTTCTTTATAGAAAAATCCAAAAAAAAGATTGGTTCTAATTTCAAATATTATAAATATTTCTTAAGGAGATGTTTCCTCAGACACATGATAAAAGAAAAATAATGACAAATATTTCATACACTTCTACTACAGTATCTATCACATATTTCATTTTATGTATGAGTCTTGATGTTTCTTATTCTTTGAGAATGGTAGGAAAAAATCATCTTGTTCTAGGTGAATTTAATTGGACTTCTATCAAGACTATCCTTAATAATCTATGAAATATTAATGACATGTTTCTTTTGTATGGATGAGATGAGGAGTTATCCATCTAAATTTATATAGATGTTAGATTTTAGACAGATCATACTGATTAGAATTTATAGTCTGGATATATTTTTTATCTCAATGGAAGATATGTGAGATGGTAGAGATATAAGTAGCTAGTTTTAATTGATTATATAGATGAGTCCAAGTATATTGTGGCTTCTGATGCATCCAAATAAGCTGTAAATATTTTCAAAATATTCCATGATCATGATGTGATTCCAAGAATTATAGAACTTATCACCATTTTTTGTGATAACACTACATTGGTTTATCTCTTTAATGAGGAAAGGTCACACCACAAGAAAAATAACATACATCAGAAGTATCATCTACTGAGGTAATTTTAAAAGAGAGGTGATGTTTTAGTGAGAAATGTATAAATGATGGAAAATATAGTGGACCCCTTAATAAAGGATTTATCAAATAAGAATAATCAGTACTATGTAAACACTGGGGGATTAAAATCTGTTTCTAGTTGGATCTAGTGCAAATAGAAATCTGTTGGAGTTGGAACACTAGAACTCACTTTTTTATCACATGATTACATTTTTTTCTTAATTAAATATGTTTTTATTATATTTTTATAATTATTTGGCATGATATTATTATGTAATAATCTCATTAGTATATATATCTCATTGAAAGGTCATAGAAGTTCATTTCTATGATGGGAACCTAGAGCTGTGAATACATTATCCTTGAATATTAGCATTTGGATTGATGAAAATATCTTATGTGGAAAAACTAATATATGTTATTATGGGTAAGAGGATCACAAGACATCGATAGGCCTTAAAAAGGTTTTCTCCCTTGGAATTCTGTGAGATATTAGATTGTGAGAATAGGTTTGTCAATTAGAAATCAAAATTTCCATGTGTCATTGCATTTCCCTATCTATGGACATTAGTAGTGATCCTTATATGTTAATATTATCATTAAAAAATATCACAACTCAAGTACATTTATGTAATGATGAATTTTGTTACACTATATGTGTGTGGAGAAGTAGAATATGTTGGGTGTGTCACAAGTGATATATCAATGATGGATATTAAGAGAAAGGATTTGTCCCCTATATCCTATAATTGATGTTTTTATCTTATTCCCTTTGATGGAATATAATGACCTACACAAATTCATGTCCATGGTTTTCTGTGGGTGAGTACATTTCTGTAATATAATGTAAAGAGAAATAAAGTATTCTTGTTAATGGAAATGGTAGGAATCCTGCTCAATTAGAGACGTCATGATAAAAATATTATATTATAGGGTTAATGTTTGTAGGAATTTGGACGTCATGAAAATGATTACTAATTTATCTAGATATTCCATAGAGTGGTTTTAGTCAATAACCTAGGATGTTCATCATTTATGCCTAATAAAACTGTGAATGTGGCTGAGACAGTCACACACAAACTGTATCCTTAGTCTCAATTAAATACAAGCTATAGATCTAATAAGTTGGAATAAATAATATTTTTATAGGTTTTTCATGATCACCATAATATAATAGTATGTTATTTAAAACAATAGAATGTGTATAATAATAAATAATAATCAATATCTTGCATGTTTGGCGAATATAATATGTATATTATTCATCATAGATATAATACAGTGGCTATTATTTAAATAAATAGTAACTATTCTATGAATGATAAACATTGATGATGGAAATAAGACCACGTTCAATGGTCCAATTATAAATAATTGATATTTATTTATATCCTTATTTTTTTGCACATGTTATGTGATATATAATAATATTACTATTATTAATGGATATGTTGTCAATTAGGAATATTAAAATGGAAAAGGGATAGTTTTTAATTTTTCAACCATAAAACTTCAACAATAAATATATAATTTTATATACTCAGATAAAAATAAATCACATTCATTGAACGATGATTTTTGTGTACATAATGGATAGGAGATATATATTGAGATATATCTAGACAGATATATCTAGAATGATATGTAGATATATATCTCCAGAGGTATTCCTAGAATGTTATATAGAGATAAATATATAGATAAACCAAGAGATATATCTAGATAGATATACAGAGAGATATATCTATAGTACTATAAATATCATTCTTCCTCTTCTCTCGCATCTTCGAGAATGCACTATGAGTTCTCCTAGTTGGAGATGAAAACTGTTTTAGCCAACCCCTAACAACACAATTGATCGGGATCAGCCGTGCTAGAACCCAATGATTCAATGGAATTGACATGAGACTGTGGTGCATGAATGGATCACCATTAGCGGGATTATAAAATTGATTCCTTTCAAAAGATGATAGTGGGATGAAATATATTCCACCGGATCGTCAATGAATGAAAAATTAAATGTTCAGATAATTCTTTTTGTATATATAATTTAATTATAAATTACATATGGATATCCTTTAACTCTGGTTCGGGTGTATTAACAATGTCCATTAAAATATTTTTTTCATTTAACATGATCTCATGATCATTTAAAGAAATTACTACATGTGATTTAATACTAAAATCTGAGTCAGTTATACAATCAACAGTTACTTTTTCTACAACCTAAACCTATAGTGTGTGACCATTTTATTAAATTTTATACCAATTCATGAAAAGGAGTGTCAACTTATGAAGTAGGTGTGCAAAATTAGTCCAACCATATGGCCAAATAATTCAAACCATTAAAAAGGTGATTTTAGCCATCTCCCCCTTAAGCCTTTAACCTTATTTCCTCCTTATTTATCCCTTTTTCCCAGGTATAGAAGTTACATGACCTCCCATATTCCCCACCCGCTAGACATGGTGAGATATCCTCAGTACAAACTTCTAATTTAAAAATGTATGTCATGTTTAATAACTCTTAATATGAGTTAGCTCTGTTATGTCAAATACCATTAGAGGGGCTGAATCAGGGTTTGAAATATAAAAACTACATCACCTTCACATCTGGTTTTTTTTTCTTTAAACAAAACACACTTATCTCTTTCTCTTATTGAAATATATGAACCTAAATGAAATAAAGAACATGAAACAACAAATTTACATGGTTCTCCATCAATGGGGTACATCCACAGATCATACAATAACGACATGACGATGTACCAAATCCACTAAATCTCACTTCCAATTATATGGTTCGAGCTAGGTCACTTCTATTACCGTACTCATCACATTTAAAGTTTTAGGGTCTTCTCACTGTATTCTTAAGGGTCACTCCCCATGTCTCTTTCTGTGACACACTACTAGTGGAATGGATCACCATCTTCCTCTTCCTTCACTCACTACCCTTGTAAGTGACCCACTCACCGTTTATGGACATGTAAGTCCCTTCATTTTCATTAATGCATGATTCTTCAATAGTAGGTAGATGACCTGTTGAATTTCCCTTTTCACACATAGATTAAATCCAGTCATTCACATACTGTTAGGTTACTGAATATTTCATTCACGAACTTTTATAGTGATTTTCCAAGCTTCCATGAGTCCTCCATGAACCACCTATATTTCTTCGTGAAATGCATCATGGGTTTTCTTTAAAGGTCACATCTTCAACGAACTACCTCCGCATACCATATATAAAACCCACATCAGAAAAACAATTCCATGTACTACTTTCATGTAACACTTCCAAATTCCTCTTCTATGCACAGCTTATGCGTATCACTTCTGCATATCGCTTCCACATAATGCTTCTATGTTCTGCATCTATGTGTAGCTTCTATATACCACTTCTGTGTTCCGCTTCCGTGAACCACTTTTACATTTGTGGAATTTCTCCTTTTATAGACTAATTCTTCCATGGACTACCTTCTTTCATTATATACTACATTTTTCTATAAACACCCTCTAATGGAATTGCTTCTACGAACTACTTCAACCATCACGGATTCCTCCCCGTGAACCTCTTTCAAACTCGGACGAATTCCTGGAGAAAAGTTGTTTTCTTATGAAAATCACTCTATAAAAATGGGATCTGCAGTCCTTATAAAGGAAAATAGATCTGTAAAATCTTCAAAATTGAGATTTATAGAAATATTCTCCTTATACTACACCCCATGAACTGTTTCCCCACATGGTACGTGTACTGCCTTTCTTCCTTTGCGGCGACACAAATCACTAGCTCATTTTTCCAATGATTCCCTTCATGAATTCTAAAATCACTACCTCATTTCCAAAAATGAAAAGCCATCCCATGTACCACAATACTCCCACAAACTACATGCCATCCCGAAAACTATTTCCATTAATTGTTTCCCTCCACGAACCATGATCCTCCCCAAGAACTGTTTTCCTTCCACATACTATTCCACATACCCCTTTTTAAATGAATGGAGTGTACTTCGTTTTTTGTGTACTATTCACTCCAACATGGAGATCCTTCCTTTTTCAAAGATAAAACGTTCAATTATGAGTCCCAAAAAGTTTCTAAACACTACAAAACTATTCTATAATAAAAACATGCTTCAGTAAACACCAACCATACTCATTCAAAGTCATATGGATTTATCAACAGACAAAATCACACCCAAAACATACCGAGAGGAAAACTTGAGGGATATTTTCCTAAAATTAAGGCTATAAGTCCTTTATTTTATTAGTTTATTTCACTTTCTCTAATGTTATTTCCATGAGAAATTATAAACCATATTTTTATGGTGTTTTACTTTTACTCCAAAATCTATCCTTATATCCCTAATTAAAGGATGATTCTAAATGAGGAGTCTTCTTACCATATAATTTAGGTGGTCTATAATTTTTCCCAATAAGGTTAGGTTTTTATATTATGTATCTATTGTGTCACATTCCATGCATCGAAAGTGTTGCTCCTAAATTTTAAAATACCAAAAACTATCCACCAGGAACATAAATTTAACAAGCTATATAACCATCATAGCTATATTCAAATTGAAACCCTCATCCCTAACCATCCATTTGGGTGGTTTTGATTAAATAGTATGATGATTTATTTTTTCGTTATGACCAAAACACAACTATGGTGTGTTTGTATTGACATAGTCTAGAGGGATGTTTTAAATTAACAACATTAGGTGAGAAGTGGTATTGAACAAGCCATGGAAGACTTTATTATTTATAAATGAATAATATAAAAGGTGAATTGTAAGACTGTTTAACTTTTCCCTTGTTAATTGATGTGGTGGAAAGTACATAACATATGTCCCCCTTCTTATTAC
The DNA here is from genome assembly GCA_963277665.1 of Viscum album. NCBI lineage: Eukaryota > Viridiplantae > Streptophyta > Magnoliopsida > Santalales > Viscaceae > Viscum > Viscum album. Next base: position 1,624,458,087 of record OY728158.1, read on the forward strand.
TTTTAGTCATATGAAAAAAATGATAGATTAAATTGATTATATCAGACAAATGTGATTACATTTGTCCAACATTCTATAATTAAATTGATGTTACTATATTATTATTGTATTTAGAGGGCATGATGATCCTTAATGATTATCAAAATCCAGAGGAAATGATGTTCCTTCCAATGCATGTGAATCAAATGGAATGATGTTATTATTAATTAAATAGAATTAATTGACATGATGTTTCATTTTTATTATCCAGAATTAAGGAAATGGAGTTACTCCTTGTTTTTCTTGAACATAATGGTCACAATGTTCCTTTTGATTACATTGGACTTATGTTTATGATTTTCCTTATTGTTTATTCCAAATAGGCTGACATGAAATTCCCTTCCATTATTAAGAATTTAAAATCATGAATTTTGATAATGTTTATTCATTGATAATGGACTTAATGTTACCACATAATTATGTGTAGTAAATATAGATGAATCTTCATATTTTTTATCAAATAATTAATGTTCAGAGGCATTTTAAAATAGTATGAAGAAAGTAGTATTGGATTGGTTTTATATGAGAAACCTGAGCCAACATGGGTTTTCCTTAATTTATTTATTAACTTTTCTTACTTTCACACTAATTAATCATATACTCTTAGATTGAATTATTCATAAACAACATTAGTGGTGGCCTACTAAGGTTTACTCACACCATGTTCTGGTTGTTGATTGGTAAGCAGAAGAAATTCATGTGTAGAGGTTTGTAAAAGTGAAATTAGCCTACTAAAGAAACATGAATTTATGTATTATGTTGGAATATTGCATTAGAGGACCATGATAATGCCTGAGTTTCTATTAGAGAATGATTTTGGTCTGTATTTTATTTTTTCTATTGCATATACTATTATATATTCATACTCATTTCCATTACTCCCATTTGTGTAGAATCATGGAATTGTCATTTTATATATGATATTAGATATTGATTATGTCATAATTTATTTGTTTGGGTGGTTTTTTCATTACATCCATTGATTGTTCTCAGTTCTTATTCAAAAAATTCATTATTTTTCTGCACTCTGATAATGATTTTTTAGTGTCCTTGTAATACCATAATAATCCTTCATTTCTAGTAAGATTCCTTTAGCAAATGGGGAGGTGCGCTTAAGGACATATGTACAGCCGGATTGGTTACATGTATATGAACTAGGACTGAGATGACACAAAGTGGTTTTAGAGACATTTATTTTCCTTTCCCTACTATTTCTGTTTGGTATGACAACTGAAAAGTAAGTGTTATAATTTGGTAATGAGCCTATTCTTGGGACTATTTAACCCACATACATGAAAAAATATGTTTCCATGTATGTTAATTGTTCTTGTTTTGTCATATTAAAATTGTATTGATTTAACTATTGGGTGAGGTACCTGACTTATTCGGTTTGTTATCATTTTGGATTACCATTTAAATTTGGATTGGTATGGAAAGGTTTCATTGTTTATTGCATCCCTATCGAGACATAATGATTTTCATTCCATTTATATGATATGTCATCTAGATTTCATTTCATAACTAATTCATACATAATATCTATTCTATGATTAATATATCAATTATTTGACTATGATTTTTTTCAGATGAATGAGAAAAATTATTTGTTAATTAAAGAGACTACATCAACTTAAATGGATTTTTCATTACTAGTTAGATGGTGAAACCTTAACTAAAAATTCATTGAATCATTGAGCCCTGGACTATCGGTTGTGTGGATTAATAAGTTGGTGATCAAATTAAATGGTCAAAATTTGTGTTCAATAAAGTGTGTGGACCTTTGTGAATTAGAAATAATGATCCATATAATTATACCATTATAAAAGGTTGTTTTTAGTTACATGAAATTCAAATTTGTAATTATAAAGAATATAAATTTATAACTAGGGAATGATAGATGAATAAAACTATGATATTATATATATATATGTGTGTGTGTGTCTGTGTATAACTTTTTAATTGTAAATATTTTGGAAATGGTTGTTATTAAATGGGGATCCCAAATACAGCCTAATGGGTTTTCCCCCATAACATGAAATTAACACTCCATATACCGGAAACACTACAATAATATATGAGGTTTTAATCCATTCCATACCATAGTAGTGGGTTTCGTTTGTTCTTTTCATCATCCTTTATGATCTTCTAAATTACATAGACCATGCTTTAGGATAAGGAAAAAGGATTTTGACTCTTTTTTAGAAAGGCTTTATTCCATTCCTATTATATTATCAAGGATTTGTTCTTTTGAAAAAAAATATTTTTTGAGGCATGATTTTTTCATTTTTGATATATTCCTTTATGAAAACCTCATGTCGAATTCGAGGAAGGTTATGATGGAATTTATCTAGAGGTGGTGGGACCTTTATCCCTAGTATTAACTCTTGGAGTCCCACTTGTGGAACCTCCTATTACAATTGATATGGTCACTGGAACTCAGTTTTAATAAGGATTTATACAGTTCATGTAGATCATTTAGGGAGCTCCCTAACATTCCCCTTCTATGGTACTGTTCGTTCATGAGTTTCAATAGTTTCACACCTACTTTTTAAAGGATGCTCTCCCAGGCTGCTGAATCAATTATAGAATATATTCTAGCAATTTTTGAGCATCTAGAACTACCAATATCAATGAGGGTAAAGATCATTGTTTACATGATTCTTGATTATGTTAAGAGATAGTGCATGTTTTTTCCCAAAGATATCATCATTGTGATATGGTTTTTATGGATTTACTATATACCTTCTACGAATTTGTATTTCTAGAAACCTAGAGAGATCAATGAGCCCAAGAGTTTATGCACCTACAACAAGGGTCTATGTCCTTCATGGACTATTATACTTTTTTTCGCTTCAATGATTCACACTGACTCTTATTAATATCATGTTTTCTAGATAAATTCTGATTTAGGATGGTATTTGCTAGGCCATTGGTTCTCAGGTTAATGTATTTCTTCTAAAAACCATATCTGAAATACTAAACTTGGCAATCATTATTGAGAATAACTTTAGGGAATTTGAAGCTGTGGGAAATGAAATTTCAGTTCCTAGAGAGGGATGCAGTTAATCCATTGGTAAAAAATAATCATCTTGAAATTTTATATGGAAGAATCTATTATCATAGTGGGTTATTATGTATCAAGGTGATATTTCATCAGTGTAGGAATCCTAGTAACATGGTGCCTTAGTGTGAGTCGGACCCAGTTGAGTGCCTATCCATGATAAAAGGAGGACATCTTCATAGGATTTTTTTTGAAACATGTCAACCTATATCTAGTTGAATAGGATCTGCACCAACACTATAATTTGGAGTAGGATATGCCGATCCACATCATATAGTCATCTTGAGTATAACTCTTCTTGTATGTTGTTGTGGTGGACATTTCCAAGGTATCCATACTTATGTTATAGAGTACCTGTATAGTGGGCCAACATAGGGAAGTCAGGATATAGTTTGGGTTCACTAATTTGAAATGTAATGTGTAGTATATCCTATGCCTAAGGGGTAGAGTTACAATCTATCAATGATGTAAAGTTTTATTATAGTATCCTTAACTTTAGCATTAAACTTTTTTGAAAAGGGTCCATCATAAAATTTTATATATTCTTCTATAATGAAAATGTTTTGGTAATAAATTTAGTACTTTTTGGAGTGATGTCCCTTCATAATTTGATTGGAGTGTAGTATGAGGTTGTATTCTAAAACACAGAATTCAACGTTTAGGTTTATAGTTACCATTTTTTGTAACATACTCTTCCTTAAGATGGATGGATTTTTATCATACTCAGTATTAATTGGTTTGTTCCATATCAGCGATTTAATGGTTTTTATCATCAGATGGAGCCTTTAATATCCCCAGGGTTGATTGGTATATTCATAGAGGGTAAGGCGTTGTAGAATCTTGATGAGATGGAAAAAAGTATCATTGTTTGGGTGGACTGTTAGCCAAGGTATCTATCCATATTCCGAGTAATCAGGGAACATGTTAAAAAAAATTCTTATCTTTAGTGGAAAATTTAAATATTATATTTCCCAAGGACATTTATTGGTTACCTATAATGATATAGGTAGAGTTTAACATTAGTCTATATCCAATAGTGGATCTAGTATATATTTCTCCTTGCATGGTGGATCACACTATGCTTCAGGATAAAGACTGATAGATTTAGTATCTTGAAGAAAAATGATTTATATAACCTGGTACTTATCCTTGGGGTACACCCATGTATTTCACTAAGAATTTGGATGGATCCCGTAGTCATTTCATTGATTATACACATATGAATCATCTTATAGTTAAGAACTAGTATCCATTACATAATTTAGAAAATAACTTTTATCAACTCTGAGGGGCATAGGTTTTCTCAAATATTGATTTGAGGTTAGGTTTCCATTAGTTACATGTAACTCCTTAGATATACCACATACATATTTTTTTAATAAGATATAGACATTATGAGAATATTTTAATACCATTAAATCTTATGAATGTGCCAAAAATAATTTGGACTTGATGAATTAGTTTTTCCACCTATACTTGGCATATTTTTTTGTGGTTTTTTAGACTATATCTTGGTGTAATATAAAACTCTACCCAACCATGATAAATACCATGATAAAATTTTTAAATCACTGAGAGATCATATTTGTTAGACCAAGATAAGAAAATTATACTTTTGATTAGTAAGGATCTCTTATTTGGTAATATTATATTATAAGTAGGGGATTTTTCATATCTTGTGAATGTTATAATATTTGTTTCATAGGATAAACCGAATAACGTCTTTGATATATGGTGTTTGTTATGGATACCATGGTATTATTGGAGTTTTATTCAGAATTTCTCTTTCCTTGTAGTGTCTCTTACAATATTTACCATGAAGGTTGTTAAATTTATATGTTCTGAGGTATGTGAGATTACCTTTCAGGAGTTACAAGGAAGGCTTACTTTAGTACCAATCCTGATTATACATGACCCTGGTAGAGGCTATACATTTTATTGTGATGTATCAAGAAACAATCTAAGATGCATTATGATATAAGGGGATAAAATTGTAGAATATGGGATTCTTCATTTGAGTCTTTGTGATCATAATTATCGGACATATTATCACTATCAAGAAGAATTTTTTCTTGCCTTATGTTATTAGAGTCACTATTTGTAGGGACAACAATTCATTATAAACATGGATCATAAAATCCTTAAATACATATTTGTTCATAATTATTTGAACCTCATATAGTGATGGTTGGTTTAATACCTAAATTATTTTGAATTTTAACATTTTTATATTATTGGAAAATGAAATTTCATTACTAAAGCTCGGAGAAGGAACACTGAGATGAAAACTATTCAGGAATCAAGCTGTTCGTGGTAGCTGATTTATCTCTTTACTGATATTCATCTTTAGATTTAGAAGAGTCATGAGTATCCCTTTCTTATATATTTTTCTATGACCTCATCACTTTAGGGATGAGAGAAAATGAGTTAGTTATCTCATCACAAAGGATGAATCCTAAGGGAAAGCGTATTAGGTTAGGACTTCATACATGGTTGGGTCATCGATGGGGGTGACATATTGTTCATTAATGGGTATTTTTGGGTACATAAAAACATGTGATAGAAAAATATATACGCATATTATGCCTAAAAATGTGAATTTCATCCCATACATAATAATATGTATCATGACTTTCATTTCTACTAATTTTGGTTAGGGATAAAAAAAAATAGAGAGTCAGTTCTGTTACTCGGTGTTCCACATCACATGAGGTGGAGGTGGAACATCAGTGATAAGATGGTATTTTAAATACATTACCCATTCTATAGATAAAATGGGTTATTTTCACTCTAGATATACTGATGGAATTTCAAACAAAAAATCATGAGGTAGTGACTTCATATAGATTTTCACCCACTTATTTCTAATTCGAGAGACTTTATCAATAGAAAAAATTTAAAAAAATTATTTCATATGAGGTTATATGAATTCAGGGTGTTCCTTATACCATCATATTGGAATTTAACAATCATTTTACTTCACATTTCTAGAATTGTTTTTAAATGGATCTGGCTTCACATGTATTTTTATGTAAAATATTAGAACCTCATATCGATATTCAGTCTGACCATACTATACAGGTGTGAGAGGACATTCAACAAACATGTGTCCTTTATTTTAGTGGTTCTTGAGAGAAATAATTATTTCTTTATGTATTTTATTATAATAACATTTTATATGCTATAATTTATATGGATCCTTAAAAGACCCTATATGATAGGCCAAACCATTCACCCCAATGTTGATTAGTATTAGGAGATGTAGATGTACTGAGAACTCATACCACTCAGGTGATAACATATAGGGTATGAATTATCAAGATATATATATATATACATATAATTATTTTCATAATTGTTTGTTGATTTCTATTTAAAACCTATTGAGTTTGATTTTTGATGCCATGTCTTCTTGCATGTATCGCTAAACCTGTCGAATCACCAGATGAGGGAGGAAGGTACGATAACAATAAGATTCACTAGTCATTTTGAGATTATGGAGAGGGTTTGAATTGTGAAATATCTTATAGAACTATCAGGGATATAATAGGATATGCATGAAATATTTCTAGTTTCAGAACATTATTATTATCACTCAAACATATCTTGTATCCTTTATCTTATATGAGGTTTAATTATTCATTGAGGTTTCTTTTAAAGAGTGTCCTATTCGTATAGTTGATCATATCACGGGGGCTTCTCCAGGAAGTGCAGTTCCTCTAATAATGGTGTTATGGAGGAATTTTCATCTACATGGTGTGAACATGGAGCAATATGTTGATGTATATTCTTAGTGTCTAGAATTATTCTCATATGATGCTAAACCATCCTTAGGGAAACTCAACGATGATTTGTCTTAAGGAGGGAAGGTTGTGAGATCTTTTTTTAATAAATTATATATCCTTTGAGTTTTATTTTAAATCTATTATTTTATCAATATGGGCACCCCTATGTGGCAAGGAAAATATTTGGGAACATTCAAGGCTTGTTTGGATTCTAGAGTTCTTGCATTTAGATAAACAGGTATAGCCGCAAGGTTGGTTAGTGGTCAATAGTAAATATACAAGTTGACCATGAAGAACACAAATAATGGTTAATTCTTATATTAACTACGATAGGGAGGAAACATGGAGGTGAAAAATATTTATTAAATTGAATGTTTTTGTCACACGGTTAGTGCACGATATTTACTAACCCTTCTCCTAGTTGTGTGAGGGGATGAGGTATCATATACTAGATGAAAAAAGGTTTATTAAGGCATTCACATAGACATTAAAGGGGATTTCACTATGGTTAATAGGTTTATATCATTAGTTTATGGTTAGGAAAACTATGTGACCCATTAGAATGGTTGATTTTACCATTTTCTTTTAATCCATTAACATTTTTCACTCCATCATTATATCTCTTTCTCATGTACAGAACCCACTCAAGCTCCCCTCTTCTCCTCTTTCGAGTATTGTTGAGATCTTCTCCATCCATAAAAAGAATCAAACATTGATGATCACGTTTGATCACTCTCGGTATGTAAATCAATACACTATTTTTTGTTTTTTATTTTATCTCACCATATTGTATTCTATATCCATGTTAAATAGTATACCATAATTTTAGGGAGATTTAATATTACTCCAATTTATCTTCTTATATCCTAATTTAATTTTGAATACTGAATGATGAGTCCTCTACCCATCTAAGGTAGATTTTATGTCCATTTTTCCTAAAATTTTATGTGTTTATATCATGTCACCACTACTCTGGACCCCATATCATTCGAGCATTCCTCTTAAAATATAAAATACCATAAATTATACACATCAACCTTAAATTTGAAATGATATCTAACAATGCTAATTGGATGGTGGTTCAAAACCAAAAATTAAACCATACTTTTTCCTGGGTTTTACCAAATTCCATTGTAAATTTTTTTCCCATGTGACAAAAACACCACTAATATGTATTTGGTTTGACTTTCGCAAATGAGATGTATTAAATTAATTGTATGATATGATTATAAGTATTTCTCTACCATTGGACCACTTATTTGTTTGTTGATGAATCAAATAAATTTTGTATGGTAAGACTCTATCACATAGCTAATGTTAAATGATGTGGTAGAAAGTAGATCGCACATGGAACCCATCTTATTATAGTTAATTATATAAATTAAATAAAATAATTAAATTGAAAAAATTGATGTGATTATATTATTCATAAATTCAATAATGGACACGACTTTCCTATTTTATTATTCTATATAAAGTATAGATTGATTCATATTGATTATCTAAAACTAAAATGCATGATGTTCCTTCTTATGTATCAGAATTGAAGGACGTGTCTTTCCTAATTACTTAACCAGAGGTAATGTGAATGGAATTCCTTATTGATTATTTGTAATTTGTGTAAATGATGTTCCTCCTTGTTTATCATGGAATTAATTCACATAATATTCCTTTTGATTTATTTTAACCTATAAACATCATGTTCCCTCTTGTATATTCCAAATTGAAGGACATTAAATTACTTTTTATTAATAGGAATTTATGGAAACAATGTTAAATATATTTTCTTATAGAAAATTTATATAAATATCTCTATATATTATATGTAAAAAATGGACATGAATCTCCATATTGGTAATAAAAATTAATTTTGAGATAGATTATAGTATAGTTTGATGTAGGTATTATCAAATGTGTGTCCTGTGAGGAAACAGAGATAGAATTTGTTTGGTTTAATTCATTTATTTTCTTTTTTTTATTACCTGAACTCTGATTCATCATACACACTAAGGATAGATTAGTTATATACACCCCTGGTGTTGGCCTACTATATTCTACTCATTCACGTTTCTATTTACTGGTCGGTATCCTGATTGACCTCATGGATGCATGTTTGGAAAAGGGAAACTAACCATCTATGGACACATGACTTTCTTTTAATATGATGGATTATGTTCACAAAGAACTGGTTTTTTTCTCATGAACCTATTGGAAGTTTATTTTACTATATTTTTTCATTTTTAGTATATCATATATTTTTATATATTCTACCACATTTTCATTAATCCCTATTGTGTATCTTCATGGGATCGTCATTTTGTATATGATACTATATATTGATTATGTGTGATTTTATTTGTTTGGTTGGTTTCTTATTTTTTTTTTACATTTTTCTCTACTTATTATTCCTTACTATCATTTTTGTGACCAACTATGAGTATGTGGGTATATTATCCCCACCATTCCATTATATACCGTCACTCATAGTTATCATCCTCATGTGTATGGGGAGATACACATGGGGGAATTGGTACAATTAGAAATATCACTTATCTATAAATTAGATCTAGGATGTCACACATTGGAAACATAAAACTCCTCCAACACATTCGGTCACCATTAATGAAAACCACATATCCTGATTAAACATTCATATTATTTTCTTTTTTGGGGAAACTATAATTTGTCTATATCCTCACAACTTATTCTTTATATCCACCATAATCTAGGAACATTTCCTATGTAACCCTCGGTTACTTCAGCGATACTTTTTATTTCAAAATAATTTTTCCATCATATGCCATCTTGATATATGCACATCATTATCAAGGGGTGGGAAATATAAATTCTGGTGCATAATATGACATTTATAGAAGATCTAATCAAAGAATCATATTGGATTATACTCATATTTTCTCCTTGTTCTTATGTTTGTGGACACATGCCAAGTCTTTCCATGATTACCCAATTATATGAGGGATATTATGGGTAATATCCTATTATAACTTTTGTATTTTCCATAAATATACACTTTTTTCCTTGATATGAATTTTTGTTTCTAGAATTATCTTTCAAAAATACATTGTATCCTCATACAAAAATATTAGACAACACCAAATTATTATTATACTCTAACTTATATGTGACTCTCCTCACCACTTCTTTTGGCACTCAGTTCATTATTTATGATATTGATAGTAATTATTATACTCAAAATGATGATGTATGATTTATAGGACTCATCATTAATCTCAACATGAATAAAATGTGATGGTTTCACTTTTTCACTATCACCATTATACTATGGTGTATAGAAAGGATATAGTTGGAAATGTATTCCCAACTATTAATATAATCTATGACCTCTTAGTTAAGATAATCCTTGTATTATTATATGTATTTTCTAATTATCAACTTAGAAAAATAATTCTCTACTTCAATCTTTTATTCCTTTAATTTCATAGAGGAATCAAAATTATGCATCATTAAGTATATATATATATATATATCCATTTCTATTAATGTATCTAGTAAAATTTAGAAAGTATGTCTGACCACCATTATCCTCTTCTATAAAAGGACCACAAACATTTTTATGAACTTATTCTAGAATCTATATGGATCTACCACCTTTAATAATTAATATAGGAATAGTCATTTTTCCTTATAAAATAGTGTGGAATATATCAAAAATCAGAATGAATATAAATACCCTTCTTGATATAATTATTTTGGTCACTTATAATTTATAAGAATAGTTATGTGATTCTACAACTATGTGAGATATGATTCATGAGAACTTGATTCTTATCAATTCTTAAATCATGGTTATCATAATATTGTATGTAATGATAGTTATTAAAATCTTTCATTTAATAGAATATGTTGTATTTATAATAGTACAATTATTTATTTTCATAATTCCAAATAAAACCATTCAGTTCTAAACATGAAACAAAAATTTATATTCTTGGTTAAACTGGGCATATAATAATGACTTTTTAAAACTAATGTCAATCCAGATTGAAATGTGAGAAATTATTATCCTATAACCAATCCAACCCATATAACTCCCTTATAAACCATATAAAATTAATATCCACTTGTAATTACCATCACCATCAAGGATAGGAAAACTGACACTAGATCTCTCCATCCATCAACGATAACCACCATTAGTACATAGGCCTCAAAACTGATTGAAATGTCACAATTGAAACATTTTACCCAAAAAGCTTTTCCAACACGAACATCTTCTAAAATATTATATACCACGGAACACTGAAACTCATATAAAAAAAATTCAAAAACCCTATACGTGGAGCACCCCACCATACCAATTAGGAATGGGTGTGATAGAAAGATAAAAAATATCATATTTGAAATGGATAGGTCTTATATTGGACTTAAACCATTAATAAGACCGTATCAAAACTACTCGCTCTACAATGAACCACCACCTTTTCCCACCCATCACATTCCAAATCCTCCTGGAGACTGACCACACCATAGGAGAGTAATGGAACCTAAAGATGAAGAAAAGGTATAAGGGAACCCATCCTTGAAAATGATCCATGCCTAGCCCAGACCATCAATCCATACCTTCGTACCTAGTAAGTTAGACTTCATCTTGAAAATCCTTCCTTGATCGATGTTATAAATTCAAAAAGAAAAACTATCTTGGAGAAAAATGTATAGAGAACGTCCAATGAATTATTTTCTTGTAAAACCATCTACCTCCCACCACTTACATCCCAAAACCACTATAAAGGCCACCGTACATATCTAACCAGCAGATGAAAAAAGTATAGTGAGGTCCGAGTAGAGATAATGAGGCGTTGGGATGAAACAGTTTTGTGCTATGTTCCAGAACATCTGTAATAGCACCAAACCAACATGAAATAAAATTTGAGAAATAATCTTCATTATATAATCAATGATGATAATGAGGCTGGAGAACCACAAATTGAAATAACTAGATTTGTACTCAAAACAGGATGCACAAAAACAGATCCATTGAAGCTAAAGCCTAAGAAATAGAAATCTGTATGAATGGATATAAAAACCATGGGGAAAATAAAACCCTAGATATGAAGGGGACTTCTAGGGATATAAGAATGAGTATTAAAAGGGGATATTGGGGGTGTTAATTATAGATAATAAGGGGGAGTCACCACCACTGACTGAGCTACCACTTCCGAAATTCCGCTCTGAGTTAACCAAGTGTGGGAGAGAATGGGGAGTAAATCCACTCAAAGGCAACACCATTCAAAACCTTATTATTTCATATATTGGTATAATAATATGAGATTCATTATAAAACACTCGTCTTTTATTAAAATTTTCATTCAAATATATTTTACATCTTTGATAGCTTTCATTTCACATAACCATATGATTACGATAGTAGAGATATGATATTTAAAATATTATTGTTACATAACTATTGAATTTGGTATTATGAATAGTATTAACTAGTGTTTTAATTATATACAAATTCCATACTCAATATAAATTCCTAGTAAATAATCACTAATGTTTTATAAAAATCGTTGGATTTGTTGAAAGATTATTTAGATTTAAAAATGAACTTCTATAATTGTATGTAGTAAAAAATTAAAATTAATTTTTTGAAATTATAGAAAATATATCTGATAAAATTATCTTCAATTTTAAAATCATCATATCAAAAATATATTTGGGAGAAAAGTTTTAATTTGTATAAAAAGGTTTATCACTTAGGGAACTGTAAAAAACCTTTTTTAGTAAAACTGTCAGTTTTTCTTATCATATAATGTATAATAATGAATTGAATTATATATCAAAGTATCATAAGTATAATTTAATATAATATAATCGAATTAACATCATTTTATTTACCATTATGCATTATTTTGGTATAATTTCATCGTTTCTCATGAAACACGATTTTCTAAAAACTATTTAAATTTTTTTTATGCATTAATATTAAAATAATTTTTTTACACTTCTATAAATTTATTCTTGAAAATTGGATTCCATATTTATAATCCTGAAGTACAAATTTGGTTAATATAATATTTTATTAAATTCATATTAACCGTTTTAAAATTTATATTCTTAGTAAAGGGTAAATCTGGTATATCTAGGTTAAAACTAATTTATAAGTCCATTATTATTCATATTAATTTTTATTGGATGTAGTAAATTTTAACCTTACCAACATAGTCTCAAATTGATGTTTTATATTGAATAAAGTTCAATAAAAATAGAATATATATTAATTAATCCAAATTAAGTGACAAAATTTTACTCTCTTGGTTTTAAATATCATATATGTGTTAACATTCGGAAAAAATTGTTATGAATGAATTTTAATAGAAATTGTGTTCCTAATAAAATGATATTTCGGATGTTAATTTATTTCTAAATTTTATGAATTAAATAATTATATTAAATATATACACAAAGTTGATTCTTTAATTACACAATTTTTTGTGTGTCCATGTTCCTAAGGAATACACCTATATCATTCTAGTGTGAATGAATTTTTTTTGTATTTATTGTTCATCTACTTATGTTTTATAACTATACATAAAAATTTTGGCTTATTATTGATGATATCATAGAATTATTTAGTTAACCTATAGTAACAAGTATTACAAAACATTAGTAAGAACCCTTGGGATATATTTGGGAATAGGACAACATTATAAATATTTTGATCCGGGATTAACTAGGTTAAACCTAATGTGTTATAGATTGAAAAGAATGTGTCCTGATTTAAAAATCCAATGAATTATGCTTCATGATTTTGTGATTTTCCAATGTGATAATCGTCTCTCACACAATGCATTTTGGGTTTAGTCGGTGGCTAGAACAAAAATGAATTTTTTTTTCAATGAATGTGATGGCTAATGAAATGACTATTCTCATGACCAATATAATGTCTTCAGAGATGAGATGAAAAATAATTCAAATATTCTCACTCAAATATATTAAGATATTTTTGGAAACGCCGAACATGTTAAACATCATAATTCACCAAGGATGTAGTAACATGTTATTGAATCATTTATGAGACCATAACTACCATTCTTTAATGTCTCTTTTGATCCAATGGTTTCTGATAAATGGATCAATGTGATGGAAAATACATTTTCCATTATTTAGTTCTCAAACCATGAAAAAGGTAATCCATGTTTTTTTATAATTCTAAGACGAATCAAATAAATGGTGGTACAATATTAAAAATATATGGAAGGTGGAAGAAATTAGCTCTATGTTATGGGAAGTGTTTAAGTTAATATTTTATAGTATGCAATTCCATTATATTCTATATACAAAAAAGGGTATTGAATTTCTTCAACATAATCAAAAGGATGATGAATCCATTATTACCTATGAGGATGATTTATAATTCATTAAAGGTATGTGTTAGATTTAATTTTCTACCATGAAATAAAAATTTATATGTTGTATAGTGGATTGAAACCGAGTCTTCAAAATCCATTAACCATAATGGACATTGGAAGCATTGAAAAAACTATTCAACGTCCACTAGAAGATGAATTAGAAGTTACAAAAACTAATAGATTTTTTATTTGAAAAAGAATATGGAACATCATAGAAATTATAGTTGTTCAAGACATAGATGGAATCAAAAAATTCAACCTCTTACTTTCCAAAATATGGGGGAAGAATCACAGTGGATATTATTTTAATGGAAGAATAAATTTTTTCAAGAATTTTAATCCTATAAATAAAAGAAAATTATATTATAGTGATGAAAATATGTTTGTAAATCAAATGAATGGGAAGGGAGCTCAGTAAAATTCACCACTCACATATCAGTTCTATAGATGAAGAGATTTTGACCACTATAATAATAAATGCCTTAATTCGTAGAAAATTGAATATAGCTGGACAAAAAAACTCTAAAGTCACTGGAAAAATGGAAAGAATATGAAATTAAAACATTTTATAATAATCGTGATAGCTAAAAAATATTATCCTCAATTCTAAAATATGGGATTATATATTGAAATTTTTATGAATATTCAGTAATATAATCTCATCATTTTGTGATGTTTGCTGAGATTATAATAATTTATTATCACTCCTAAAAAGATTCCATATATATTTATAGAATAATGATATAATATTGTATTTCAAATTATTATATATTAGTTCAATGAATAACCCAAACCTCCAATGGAAGTATTTTTTGATAAGATAAAATATTATTTAAATAATGAAGGGTGGGTTTTCTTTTAGAATAATATATGATTTTGTCCTTCAGAAAAATGAATTGTACATTTTGGATAATCTAAGATCAAGGTATATAATTTTTGGTAAGAGTTATTTAAATTTATTAAAATTATTTTTATGTTCACAATAGAAGAATATGAGGTCAAACTTGTGTTGGATTTTGAATATGGTTAGTATATTTTCGAGGTGATCATATGGTTTAATACATGTGGAATGGATTAAGATTAGAATTTGGATAATTTTTTATTAATGTTAAACTATGATTTATCATATATTATTCTAATAATTTTTTTTGTAAATATTTAGATTCTGAATGAAAAACTTATTATTCTTATGAATCAATCAAAAGTGATTCAATCATGAAATGTTCGTCTCAAATATCCATTTTCTGGAGTAAGAGATCCGGTGGAAATAAATTGATGCATAACCAAATAATGATATTATTATTACGGAATAGAAAAAAATAGTATGTATAATTTATCATGTGATTTATCTATATTTTAAAATAATCCATCAAATTTAGGAAAAAGATAGTGAAATTAAAAAATTTGTCCCATTAAATTTTTTTAATGTGATATCAATAGTCTTTTATCCGACCGTAAATTTACAGTTTTGTAATGGATGAATTTCTCCAACCATGGTTTCTATCACTGTCTATAAGCCCTTGGATGATAGGTTTTTAATCAATATATATGTTTTAAAATCCCTTATATGTTCTACTAACTGGAAACACAGTTATGTGATATTTTATATGAACTTTATTCTTCCCCTTATCTCATTTCAAGATGGACTGTTATTAATACTTGTGACGATGGCAGTTTCCACATATAAATTTTTAAAAGAAAACAAATGATTATCTGGAAAAACTAAAGAGTGTTCAGTTTGTTAAAGGGGGTACAATATAACAACCATAGATTTTATAATACTTTTTTATCGAAGATATTTAACTTTGTTGATAGCTTGTGTTACACACAACCATGAATTAAGGAAGATAGAAATACACTTTTTAATACAATATTATTACCAAGGTGTTAAAATTTAGGGTAAAAATTTTATTAAATTCTTTATCAACTATAAAAAATATCATGCTCAAGATAAATACATAGTAACTAATCACTCAATTTTTAGTGATGACATTTATTATCTCAAAAAAACATCAAAATTTAATTTTTAATGGTTTTTGTGATGAAATGTAATAATTATTTTTTTATCATTTATAAAATAATATATGATATAAGTAAAATAATTTTTTGAAAAAAATTTTAAATATTATTGTTGGGTGAAATCTTAATATTTTTCAGAAAAGGTGATTTTTAGTGAATAGTTAAAAATACCGATTTTATAAAACTGTTACTTTTTTCTTTTCATATAATTTATCATTATAATATTTATTTTATCTCAAAGTAACATGATTATTATTTATTTAAATATAATCTAAATCAAATCATTTTAATCCTCATTATACATGATATATCTATAAATAATTGTTTTTGCGTAAAAACTCATTTCAATAAAAAACATATATCTTGTGTTTTATCCATTAAAATTAATAGTAATTTTTACACTTTAAGAAATTGAATCCTGAAAATTTTATTCCATATTTATAATAAGGATGTTCAAAGTTGGTAAATATTCCATTTTATTTGGGTTCATAGTGAATAATTACCAGTGTAAAATTTATCATTTCAATAAATGGTAAATCAACTAAATCTTGGTCAAAACTAAGTGATAAAGCTATTATAATTCATCTTAATTATTATTTGTTGAATAAAATTAGTCTCTTATAATATTAGGCTCAAATGTTATTTTTTTAATTAACACATTTCAATGAAAGTGAATTATATATTATTCAATTCAATAGAAGTAAATGAATATAAATATATATTTGTGGACTACTTAAATTATAGTCATGATAGAAATTTATTTATAATTTTTAAGAATTAAATAATAATCTCAAATAATTAAACAACACTAATGTGTCAAATATTTTATTTATGGGAAAATCAAATAAATGATACTAAAAGTAATATAATATGAGGTAATTGATGTGATAAATTAATTTTATAGATTATCATGACATATTGATGATGTGTTGAAATATATTTTTTAAATTATAAGTTTTTTATATTTTTTATTAATTTCAAAGTAATGAATAGTGTAAAAAATGAAAATATTGATATTTTATGAAAACAAAATGTTATTAAATTAATTTAAAACCATAAAAAATTTTAATAAAGAAAAAGGGGAGACTTATTGTCGAACATTTGGTCCCTTATCCTTTTATAGGTCAATATTTACATTATATTACAAATTTTATCTTTTTATGAGAGAGAACTATGTTACCATGATTAATAATAAAATATGTTAATTAAGGGGTTAAACCAAAAGATGATTTCTTAAAGTGATCCTGAAACAATAGAAATTTTATTTATTATTAAATTGATAAGATATCATTAACTTTTTTTTAATTCAGGACAATTTGGATATTTTTTTCTCAATATTATACTTATTATATATATTTTTATTTAATAAAATCCAGTAGTTCCCCTAACCATAATTATAATAGGATGCATCTTCCCTCACATAATTATAATACATAAAGACTTATAAATTGACCTCAAACTATAATATTATATTCTAAAATTCCCTAAACACATTCTAGAGGTATGGTTCATCCCAAAATACTTACTGTGGGGTCCTTTCTAAGAGATCTAAATATGTCCTTTTGAAGAATATGTAATCGATCAAACTGATAATTTTCTTTTTCTGCATTTTTTTAAAACCTATAAATATATTATATTTATTGTAAAATAAAAATTAATTATATTTAATAATCATAAAATTTATTATTTTTATGATAAAATATTATAAAACTTATTTCTCATCAAATAATAAGTGAATGTATCGCTCGTTCATATGTACGACTTACCGTCTCCATATAGCAATAAAATTCATATTTCATCAAAAAAATTTAATGGATGTGAATCATGATGGGTATATTGTTTTTATATTGTATTTAGGAAATAGTTATACTTATTTAATGATAATGTCATTCCAATCTTTTTATCATCAATTATTTTGGGAAATGAGAACGCCGCTCGTGTGTAAGAATGGACAACCACCTCCACGATGCGATGTGATCCGTTTTTCATTTATTTTTCACATGGATGGTAATAAATAATGTATTTAATGAATAAATATGATATATATTATATATTGATAATTTGTATAAATTGAATTGTAATTTAACATTATTTCATCAGATGATTCAAAAAATGGATTCAATGTTCACGCGTATGTACGACCCACTATCTCCATGAATGGTATAATTCATTTTTATATATCAAATTTTTATGAGTGATTATATTTATATATATAATTAATATATATTCTTTTTAAACCATTATTAATAATATTTAAATGATGGTACATTCATCAATTGATAAGTATCGGGACTTCTAAACTAAAACTTTCTTGGAAAATGAATCATTACTCACGCAAAATAGTGATTTTAATAAAAAATAAGTTAATAAATTAGTGATTAGAATCTCTAAATAAATAATAAAAGTAATTATAGGTATATTTTAATGGTATTAATTTATACAAAATCTATATTTTTTAAAACTGGTTTTTAACATGAATGAGTAAAGGTGAAACTTTAGGTAAGGTATTATTTCACAATCTCTTCATTATTTTGGATTGATTATTTTTTATTCCCTGCAATAGAATATTTCTCTTCCATTTATATGTTTTATAAAAAAATTTAAGAAAATTTTTACTATTTTAAATCTAATTTTTCAGAAATTTTTTCCCATATTTTACTTATTACTGAATTGTATTAAAGGAACATTTTTATTGTAGTCGAAATGGGGTACTCTGTGACATTTTAAGACAAAAATTAAGGAAGGTTTATTTTTAACATAAATAGTATGATTTTAATTTTCCATTCTCATGAAACCAAAATTAATTTCATATTATTTTAAAATTTTACAAGCTTACATTAATATTAAATGTTTTCATTTATAAGAATGCCTTATTTTCCATAAAGAAGTGATTTTATAATATAAATTTTATTTACTTAATAAATTATTCCAATTGATCATAAAAAATAATTTTCCATATTTGATTAGATATTTAATGATATATATATTTTACTAGTGATAATATCCATGTATAACATCCTTATTATATTTATTTATGGTTTATGATTATGATGACAATATGTTTATGCAACATGTTCCCATTTTAGGGGTTATAGTTTTTTGATTTTATTTCTTTTCATGACATCAACGATGATGAATGTTTTAGGTTCATGTCGAACATGTATGTATTATTTTCATTATGAGATTTGTGGGGACTATATATTTATAAAATTTATTTGGTAAATAGAGACCACTCATGACATAAATATGTTATGTGTGAACATGATATCATGTTCCCAATTTTATGTGTGGACCTAGATTTCATGTTCAAGAGTTTATGTGTTGAACTAGATTTCATATCTATAAGTGTATGTGTGACTAATTCTTTATTGTCCAAAACCATTAGTGTCAGCCTGATTTTATGTTTATATGTTTATAATAGGTCCTGATTTCATGTCCTTGACATAATGAGTGAACATGTTTCTATTAGTACATGTTCACGAAGTTATAATTTTATGTTTATGTTATAACTCCATGTATTATATTAATTTTATGATCTCATGTATTATGTTATTTTATTTTTTTATAAATTTTATCATACAAACCATATATATTTATTCCATGACTTAATATTGTTATCTATGATATGCAGTTTCTTGAATTCAAATGTTATGTTCATATCCTCACGACCTTATGCATATGTTATGCATATATGATTATTTATATCTCTATTTTTTACACTTACTGATCTTATGGACTGACACTTTATTTTATTTTCCATCCATGGGTTATGAATTAACGTGTTATAAAATATGTTTCTACAAACTTTTATACATTTTATGAACATAGTGGGATACAATATAGATCATTTATAAACTGATTGTTTGTCTGTCCAATATTTTTATGGAATTATCCATATAAAATTTTTGGATGGATCGAAACATTATGCAATGAATAATCATATACAATGATTTAAAAACTAATTATTAAAAGTCTAGGTAGTTATAACTAGAAAATGAATCTTATATATAATATAATTAAATGAAAAAATTTCACATGATAACAAATATATATAATGATTTCTAATTCATCATTAATGAGGCACAATTATTCTTCCATTGGCATTTATTTCTAAATAAAAATATAGATCATATTGATCCTCAAAATATCATTAGATCAATATATACATATTAGGGAAATAAAATTATTCCTTATACTAAGGAAATTCCTTATAATTTTTACTTCACTTCCACTTGTTAAACACATGTATATAAATGATTTCACAGTTCATGTATCTATATACCAAAGAAATCAAATTCAAGAGATTAGTGAGTTTATTATCTATTATTTCCAGTTTAAATTCAACATAAAACATTGTAATCCAAGAAGAAAATAGGGGAGAATGATGAAAATAAATACTTTCTTAGCTGGCTCAAATCCCATAATTTCAAGATGATCTCTGTAAAGAATAACCTTAAGTACATAAGGTCCATATTGAACTTCTTCCCTTTTATTTTATATAATGAGTGACATATAGATTTTATAACTTCTATTTATTAGTTTCTCTTGACATTGATCATATATATAATACAAGTTGAAGTATGTGTCCATGTCATTATACTGATTTAGGCTCTCACTAGTTGTGGATGATAATGTGAGGCATCTGACATTGAGATAATATCCCTCATGATTTTGTAAGACATATTGTTCATCCTTGCAAGCCTTCATATAGATATCAAAAGGTACTAGGGACTAAAATAGATAAAAAACTAACTCTTTAAATATTATATTGTTCAAGAATATTAAATTTTAGGATTTTACCACCATTTATAATATTATCTTTCTCGGAAATGGATCATAGGTTTAGTTGTGTGATTTATGGGCTTGATTATTTTCTACAAAAAATAAAAAAATGCACTACTTCATCTTGATTACCAATAAATAATTAATTAATAAAATATGTCATCCAATATTTTCTCAAATCCCGGAAAGACACACAGTCAGATTTCAAATATCTATTCAATGAATTGTTATTCTAGAAATGAACCATAATTCCTTTAAAATTAACTATGAAGATTCCTTAATTAAATTATTCAATGATATTTAGGTAGGATTGTTTTTCTAATTACATAAACTTGTATATCCAAGATCTATTTTGTATAATCATTAATCATAAAATCCTAAACCCATATTTCCTCAACCCTTACCTCAATGTCATCTCATGACTTGTTAGGGAACTTACACAGGATGATAACATGGTTAAGTCAACATACAAATTTCATTAGAAATAATTGACAATTTAAATCATATTGATGTGGTATAGACAAATAATTTATACTATGTTTTCATTTTTAACTCAACTGAGGGAAGTCATTTTTTACTTAATATTTTTATTGAGGGTTTTTTTAATGTATTCACATATATTATTTATTTTATTTTTCACAATATTTTTAATATTATAGGAATTCATATAATTAAAAACTGTGAAAAGTAATAAAAAATATACACATCTTAATTATATTTTATTTCATCTTTATCATTATTTTAAATTTATGTATTATATATTAACACATTTAAATTCTCAAATATACCATAAATCACATAAATATATAATAAAAATTTCATTTACTAAATAAAATAAAAATATGGTATGATCTTGCACATTGAGCTATTAGATTTTTCATTTACTGGAGAAAAACTAACCTGATTTAAAGTGAAAATAACCCCTTGATACTATGTTTGGACTGAGTGCTGCATTAATATAATCTTATATGTATCTCATTTGATGGATTCAACTCGACTCAGGTCTTATAACAACTCCTCTTATTGGTATATCCATCCTTTATAAATGTTTAATCACTCGCATGTGAGAGGTAACAAGAGTTTGGTGTTACCTATAATAATCCTTGAAAACACATGATTGTAAAAAATAATAGAGGGATGATTCTTATATAATAGCTCAATCAAAATTAAATATTTTATAAAATAAAAACCTCTAGTAAAAACATTAAGATGGTCTGAAATGGATGACTTTTTTGGAATCATATATAACAATAACCTAACAATCAGGGGTATAAGACATGGTCTATGTGTAAATAATTAGTTAGTCACCCTGACTTCCTATGGATTCTAGACTATCTATAAATAGGTTCCACACTCCCATGGTTTGATTTATCTCCTCTTATTATTAAAAATAATTCAAGAAATCTCCGATCTGAAAGTCTATGGACCAGTGAGGTATCAAATTTCTACTACTAGAAAACAATGATATACCATGATTTTAGAAACAAATATTGTTATAAATCACCCATATACCATAATATTTCAAAAATCATTGGTATAGGTTTCACTTCAGACCTATACACATTTTTTGCAAAAACCATGGGTATAGAGTTAGGTTCAAGACCGATACCCATGTTTTTTCTTCAAAAATATAATTATAGGTCACCACTATACCCATATGTTTTCAAAATCATTGGTATTGGGTTTTGATCAATATATATAGCCATAGTTCATTAAAAACATGCGGGTATAGTTAAAACATACACCCATGGTTTCCCCAAAACCATGGTTATTGGATTTTGTTCAAAACATATACCCTTCGTTCTCCAATAATTGTTTCTATAGGTCATCCCTAAATCCCCTGTTTATTTAATCCATGGAAATATATTTCACATGTCTGAATTGGAAAAAAATTAAATGGAATACCAATTTCTATATTTTTCAACCTATATCAATTGTTAATATATATATATATATATATAAGTAGATATATATTTTTATAATGATAATTGTGTTTGTTGTAGTGGTTAGGAGCTTGGAGTCTATAATGGCTATCCAAGGTTCAAATCCAATGGTATGAAGTTTTTAACACCAATTTCCCTAGTTTCATAACCTTGGTGTAGGAATATTGACACTGTAGACTATTTTCCATACATCTATTTCCATTGTTCATAACCATGGTAATATAATTTTTCAAATGTGGGTATTGATCGAAGCTATAATGATGGATTTAGCTCCCATGGTTCTCTAAACCATTGGTATATCCCATACCCATAGTTTTATGGGCTATACCCATAGTTCCAATCCATGGGTATTGGGTAATTTTCTATTAGTAGTCCCAGTATAATGCTATTAACCATGATTTAGTCTATTTTCACTTCAATAAATAATAAATCCAATACATCCAAAACTCAATCATAGTAATTTTCAATCATAATATGCAACAAAAAATGCATTCAGTATTTTTGTCAATAATTTAGAGTTATTCTAATTAAGATAATTTTACTATAATTAATGACTTAGTCGACCAACTAATTAACTAATTTTTTATATTAATAAAATGTTCTCATAGTACTTGAGATAAAATAATATAACCATATAATATTATTAAAAATAATTTTAATAAATTTAAGTATTAAAATAATTATGGTCATGGTATTTACCTAGGATACCATGTAGTGTGTAACTTGTTCATATAATTAAATACATTTTAAACATTAATATTTACATATTATATACTATGACTTGATATGTCATGTGACATGTGATCTATAAAGTCCTTATCAGTTAATATGTGCTTACACAACAAGTTTGACTTGGTGGAATATTGTGATATACCTGAAATATATTTTTTAGGTCAAAATTAATAGTCTAGGTGGTTATATGACCACATGAAACTACATGATGTGCATCTATAAACCCATGATAATCTGACCAATAAGGGTGGTGGTGAATCAGAGTTATACTTTTTATGAATTATTTCCCTTGTTTTTAAAACTCTTAATCTTATTATTGTTCTTGGTCCGCTTTGTGATATCTCATAGAATCACTTCACAAACAGAATTAGTAAGATATAACACATAACAAGATATTTACAAGGTCTAGTACAAGTACCTACTCCTTTTCATGTGGTTTAAACCCCCCCCCCCCCATCATGGATTCTCTACTACACTATTTTCATCCATTAGAATGGACAATAATTAGTCGCACTATATTTAAACTCTTAAGTCAATATAAGAGGAACTTTTGAATACTTCACAGGGTGTCACATGTATCCAAACTAGCCTTCACACACTTTAGTCAGACAATAGCATCATTATACAACAATATTTCGTGTTACTAGATTTCACACTGGCATTCAAACTCTTGAGTCACACAAGATGATATTTATTCTACTTCACATTGTCTTCTACATCATAAATTTAAATTCCATAATTTAATTTCCTCTCCCTTATTATACATAATATTCCTCTACAAGAACACATTCTATACACATATCATGTAAAACTTTAAGTGTCTTTTAATATTGAGGGTCATGCTCTGATATTTTTTATCACGTGTTTATGAGTAATTTCTTCAATGTAGTAATTCTTCAGTAGACGTTCATTTGTCAGTCTGATGAATTCTTGACATTAATTAAATTTGCGCAACTCCGTACCTAATTTCTTAAATATTATTTATTCATGATAAAATATTTTTCAATATCTAACCAACATCTACTAAAATCTAATGTTAATAATTTCACCAATCATGCATCATGAAACGTTCAAGGTGTATATGTAGTATTGAAACAAAAGATCATATTATTTCTCCCTTTATAATTTTATGTTTTTTTATCAATTTAGTTAATTACCTCACAAATGTATTCCTTTGAATAAAAAGGGTTTATTATCTCAGACTATGCATATGAGTTTCATGGACATTTTCATGCATGAATGTATTTTTTTTCATCCTATAGTGTGATATCTCATATCTAAAATGTGAAAATAATGAATGTCGTTTTTTTCAAATACAATAATTATGATTGAGTTATAAACTCAAGTGTGCCATATTCAATCATTCTCCATTAAACCTTGAAAACCTTCATGGAGTCTCCTCTCATTTACATAGTTTAGTAAGGCTCGCAAGAGGTTCTTCTTCTTCATGTGGGAGGAAATATCTATGGGATATCTTATTCATGAAATATGAGTTTCATGGTGTTTTTATTATCTCTAGAAAATGAAAACCAGATTTTTTTAAGAATATCTCTCATTATTAAATGATATGTATTTATTTCTCAGGTCTCATACCTCGTTCCTCCGAACATAACCAACTTGAACTCCTGAAGAATTTTTTGTGTTTATCAAGCTTTTGAATTCTCTATGATTTTGGAATTTTAAATATTTCCAAATGGGTTTTGTAACACCCGAAGATTCCATGGTACGTTTTCCTTTGAATAATGCAATGACGTGCATTGTACGCAACTTCGAGATTCTAACACACCACAACCAATCAAAGTAGCAATTATGAATTTTAATAACTACTTTTTGAAATTTTATAAATTTTATCTTTCGAAATGGACTTCAGTTTTGGATTCATAATATCGAAATTATCTTAGGGTGAAATTTTGGTACATTTCGGATAACTTTCATATTTTGATGAGTAGTGAAAATTAGAAAATTTTAATTAAAAACAACTTTTTTAATTGAAATAATTAATAGTGATAAATTATTAATTTGGGTGGTCTTAAAGTATATTTAGAATATATTTTTACCATTTAATACAATGATTTTCATTGGATGAGAATTCACATTTATACCAGACATAAACAAGTGTTAATCTTTTGATAGTTATTATCTCTTAAAAACACGCTATTTGTTTTGACGACGGGAATTAATTTTTAAATTAATTAATGCAACTGATATATTTTTAATTTTTTAAAATAGACATCATTTTTGAATTCATAATATCAAATATAGATTAGTCCTAATTTTTGGTATTTTTCTAGAAACTTTCATTTTTTAATGAATAGTGAAACCACTATGTGGTAGTTAAAAAAACTGAATTTTTCATAAAACGTAATTTTACTGCTTCAGTGAGTGGAATTTCGAATATCCGAGAGACATGGTTAATATCAAGGAGTAAAATTTGGTTCATTGAGATGAAAATAATTTTCGGTGAATAGTAACTTTTTACTTTTATTTACCACGGTTAAAAGTAAATAGGGTAATTAAGGGTAAAAGTGATATTAATATTACCCTAAAACAAGTCCTAATTCTATTAGACAAGGGTTTAATGACCAAAAACAACCTTAGGAATAAAATATTATCATTATGTTCCACTTGGATTAGATTAGGACATTTATTATTATTTAATTCAAAGAAGAGTTAAAAAAGTTAAAATCAATGTATATTTACCAAAATATTTTTAATATAGGGTTAAACATAAGATAAATTCGATTATAAATATTCATTAGAAAGCTAAAACTATTTCCTACAACATTATAGTTTATTTATAATTTTTATACATTAAATAAGTTAATTTGTTTTTGACACAATGATGATGCAGTAATTACCATAATAGTGAAACATTTAAATAATTGATATTTTAAATATCCAAATAAATATAATTAGAGACTTTTATTGAATTAAACTAATTTTATAGGTTAATATGACATATTATTATTAATGTAATTGACCTTTTTGGAATTAATCATTCTGTTATGAGTTTCAAAAAAATCAATTATTCAATAGTGTCAAAATTGACACAAAAGAGTTTTTAAAACAAATATTATATTATTAATTGATATTAAATTCCTAAAAATCTAAAGTTCTTCCAAGAGACTTATATAATTATATTTGTATCATTAATGGACCACTTGGGGGTTTCTTGGAAGTATATAGTACGATTATTAACCATATAATATAAAAATACAAAGATACATTGTAAAAGTGATCCTAATTAACTAAGAGTTAATACTTAAATATAAGGTTAATATAATGACCCTAACCTGTCTAAATTCTATTGGTTTAGTGGTTTTAGACATATAACTACCTTAAAATTTAAATAATCCACATTGGAGCCATTAGAAACCGAAAATGAATTTATTATAAAATAGTATTTCTAGCTTTTCCAAAGGTGCCCCTCACCCCTCTTATAAATGTGCACTCACCATTATCATTACTTCACACCTTCAATGCCTTTGTGTTCGTCCAACCCCTAAAACAATACTCTCTCAAATGCCCTAAATACAACCTATAGGCCTTAGTTTGATCATAAAGCCAACCTAAGGAGCCCTTTTGATCAAATCAAATGGAAGAACCTGAAGAAGAGGTAATGTTTTTACCACCATTTTTCAAATTCTTTTCTTCTTCAACTTCATCTTTATTTGTTATTAAAATTCTAAAATAATTAATCCAGTATCTCATACATACTATAATATTATTATAAATATTGTACAACCATATTAAGTATTCTATCCATCTTTTGAATGAAATTTCACCATACGTGCGTACGTACGACTTACCATCTCCATGTCGTGGTGTAATTGTCATTCAATAAATTATTATTTTGATGGGTATCATAATGATGTGTAATTCATGTAAATAATAAATATAACATGATAATTATTCTTTCTAGATGATATACCATCCAATTATATATTATTTTGACATCAAAAGAATGATATTTTCGCTCGTGCGTACGTATAGACTACCGTCTCCACGAAAGAGATGAGGTTCATTCTCCAATGTATCCATTCAAGTATAATTATCATTTGATGATTTAAAAATAATGTTAAGGGACTTGATATAATTATGGATATGAATAAGATACAACCTATCCATAACAAACATGGTATATGTAGCAAAGAATATAAAGGAAAACTAGTAAGTTAACACCCGAAATGACAATAATACTAAGATATTAAAACAAATAAATGTTAAAAGATCATATATGGTATCATATTAATGCATATGAATCTTTTTTAATTAAATAAAAATTATTTCACCATTATACAGGAGGTTAACCTACCCTTGACCAAGGAAAAAGTACAAAGTAAGGGGTTTCTTATCTCACTTTTAATTCCGTGAGATTTCCATTATTCACCACTTATTTATTGCATGTGGTGTGTCGACTGCCCATGATTATATTAATTGTGTAATATAATTTAATTTATGGATATTTACATCAATATTTTATTATCCTTATTTCATGGGTGCATGTTTCATATGTTACCAAATCGATAAGGGAATTTGAAATTTCAATTTCCACTCATTCGACTTTACACATACTTTATTGATTATTTTACTCCAAGATTATGTGAGGAATAACTATTAATTTGATTATGTCACAATTTCCACTCCCCTTTCTATGGATATACTTTTTATACACATAATCCCTCCATTTATAAATTCTCATGTCATCGGTATGAACTTGATAAGAGTAATTTTTTCTCAATCTAGATTTGTTGAGATAATCATCCAATTCATTGGTGTTGTTTTTACAAGAATATGTGTGAATGTACTCTGATTGTTTTACACTGAATATCCAATCATATTTAGTGTATTTATATTTTTCACACATAATTATGTCGTTGATTTATCCTTAACCTAAGGATACGACCTTTATGAGATATTTCATCTCAATTTACATTCCATTGAAACTTCTTTGTTGTTATAAACCAAATCACTTTTATGTGGTGTATATAATGTACTTTGACATAGTATATCCTGAATCCCTTTATTCTCATGATATTACGAAGTTTTTATTACCTTAATTATTTGTATTCAAGTGTCTCTATTTTGGTTAGAAACTCTAACTAAAATACATTTTTATGTGTTTTAATGATTTATTATCCAAAATATTTCTCATTAATGTCCATGTTTTCAAAATGGTTTTAAGGATTTTTTTATATGGACATTAATGTTTTAAAATCAAAATTCCTTTTAGAAGTTTCAAAGTGGTATGGGACACTTTGATTCTAAAATCTATTTTAAATGGATTCTTGACAAATATAGTGACTTTTAAATGTTTTCAAGAAAAAGGGGGATACTTATCTCAATAGTTTTGATGATTATTTTCATCTATGTCAATATCATTCATCAATCTCGATTTCTGTTTATCTGATACAATACAATCTTCCATATTGTATCGAATGAGTTATCATAGACTTTGGATGTGCAATTTTTATACCATTGATGGTTTGTGGTTAAAGTATTGACATTTCATATGCTAGTTTTAATAAGAATGTTTATGATATGTTTAAACATGTTCATATGAAGATTTCATTGGACTTAGTAAGTGACGGGTGGAGCCCGCTATAGCTCCTCGATGCATCGGTAGGTCTCATGAGACAAACTAGAGTCTTGGCATGAGGCCTTGACAAAATCTTATTTGTAGTCTTGGCACGAGGCCTTCTCTACACATTTATGATATTCTGGCGTTATGCATTCCATCATTATGAAAGTGGTTATTGATATTGCATGTGATTGTTCGAATAGTAGAATATTCATGTGAATAAGTAAATAGAATTATTTCATTTTATCATTTCCATATTATGCTGATGTTCATGTTTAAAAGGATTATGTTTTAGATGTAAATTTCTTTAAGTGTTTATGCTTATCTATGAAAGCTTCTTCCATATTGTTATCCTTACTGAGCATCTGAGCTCACCCATTTCAATGTTTTATTTTTATCAGGATGTGAAGAAGTCATTTATGAACGACCTGCAGGGATAGTATGAGGGGATATGAAGACAAGATGTTGTTGTAGTTTTTTTACCTTATGATGTAATGTATGACTTATGAATATATCTAGTGTTTCCAAGACTACTAAACTAATCGGTCTTTCGAGATTTGATCATTTGTGATCATGCCAATGTTATGTAATAATGCACCGACTCTGGGTATCTAGGGTCGGGGCATTATAGTTGGTATCAGAGGAAGTTTAGTACAAACCTTGGAAGCTAGATTTAGATAAACTCTAATTAGATCACGTAGACCTATGATGATCTTTTAGGATTAGTAAAGAAGAACTTCCTGGAATTTTTGTATTGTAGAGATTTTAGGAGTTTTCTGAGCAATACATCCCTGTCTGGATACGAGCAGGTAGAGGCGGCTTTGGCACAGATGTTACCTAGGGGTAAAACCCGAAAACACGTCTTTGATCTAGACTCGAACAGGAACTGGTGCACGACAACGGGCCTTGTTGCACTCTTGGTTATGACACTCCCGGGGGATATGCTTAGGATAATTTAAATTTTCTTTACTAACCAATTTGAAGTATTAAATATATATGATGAGAGTAAATGACCTTAGTTAATCCTAATGTGTTTAAAATTGAAAATATGGTGACATGATAATCTCTAATTGATTTTATGACTACTGTTACTCACACAATGCTTTTTGGTTTTAGTCAATGGCTGGATTCCAAGGAAGTCATAGTGACTTTGAGAATGATGTACAAGGTTGGAACAATTTTGGAAATGAGCAATAAATTGGACTGTTGATAGGCATAAAAGATATCGTCTTTATGCCAAATCAATTTTCCAAAAATACGATCAACAATATATATATTAACCAATTTTCAGACACAACAAATAAGAGAAAGGTGATGAATGATAAGAGCTCTAGTAGTAGAGACCCTGAAGAAATGAATCATCAATTTCCATCATGCAGGAAATGTGGAAGGTGACACCCAGGAAAGTGTCTCAATGGGACAAATAAATTCTTTACGTGCGGGAAGGAAGGACATAAAGTGAAGAATTGCCGAAGAAAAATGAACAGTACTATGGAAGAAGATAAAAATGGTCTCAAGAGTCCATTTACAGTCATTTTCCGTAAATGTAGGGGACCTGGCCATTAGTCGAGTGAATTCCCTATTCTATATAATACATTCTTGGTCAAAGACGAAGCTATGTGGAAACAAATGGTTGGAGAAATGTTTAAAAAGTATCAGTGCTCCTTGTTGATGGGTTTAGTTTGGAATAATTCTCTCTTGTATTTTTAACCCTGCAGTTTTCCATGTGAGAATGATATTTGAGGAAGAATTATCTTTTCTCTTGTGTATGTAGTTATAAATAACCATTTGGTTTTATATGATCATTGGGTTTGAGGAAATTATAAGTTATTATAATTTGGGATGAAAATGAAAGGTATGAGATAATATTTGTGGTTAAATTATGTTATGGTTATTTTGAGGAATTTATCTCATTTTGGTAATGTTATAAAATATTGTTTTTGAACAAGGACAACACGCAGATCGTGTGATAACCCGTTGCATCGGACAAAGCTGTGGGAATCGAACCCACAACCATAGTGGGATTGGGATTTATCGCCTACCCCTAGACTACGTGAAGTCCCTGGTTAGTGTGACTATTATTTTTAGTTAAATAATTTTATTGATCATTAATAATTTGATTTGGGATCTTATGTCTTATCAAATGAATACCCTTAGTATAAGAAAATGATTTGGTAATTAAGTGATAAATGTTATTTTGGATGTTGTTCACTTTGTTGTATGGAAAATATAATAGAATGGGATTTCATGTGAGTAGTAATGGTGGATTTTTATCTCTGTTTTTATTGTGGATTGATAGTGATTTGGGTAGTTTATAGAAATGATTAGGTTAATTACTTTTAAGTATGTGACTTTAAGTGTAATTAATTCCATTTGAAGATACAATTTAATGTGGAAGACTACATTATTATAAGTTTTCAGTATCAATATTAGTTTGGATTATGTTGAAGGATTTTAAGGACAATTGATTATTGAATGGTATTTATTTAACATTGGTGTATTGATGGTTTAATTTTTGAAATTAAGATTAGTGTTTTTTTCTCTAATGGAATGTCCATTTGGCGGGTCATCAGATATTATACTAACCATTTTGTTTTTGATTAATCTCTAAAAGACAAGGTAAATATATAGTTTATCCTACATGGAGCATGTATTTCTATAGAAGTTTATTCTAGCTCTTCCATTATGGCCAAGTCTTCTTGAATACTCATTGATAAAAAATTGAGTTAGTGGTAAAAAGTTATTAAATAATCAAACTATACTTAAAAAGTAAGTATATCTCTTTATGTTCTTATTCAATATCATAAATTAATTCCTCGACCTTATGTAATGTAACTGAAAACAAAAAAATGTTGTCTGTTTACTTTTCTTACTAGGAGACTAAGGACCATTTTTTCCAACACAAGTTTGTGATTTTATTATTGTTAGCTTTCTCCTGATCATTTTTTCTATCCCTCTCCATCCGAATTGAACACTTAGTTTATCTTCCATATCCATGTTTACCTACATGGAATCCTAGTATGGGTTATCTTGGGTGACCTTTATACCTCTCTTCCTTTCTTTTAAAGTGATAGTTTTATTGACTCTTTTTCCAATGTGGGACATTCCTTTATTTTCTCAAGACCAATTTTAAAAAAATTGAGAGGAAGCAATTTATTGATGGAGGGGAGAATGTAACACCCCAAGCTTCCACGATACGTTTCCCTTTGAATAATGCAATGACGTGCATTTTACGCAACTTTGAGATTCTAACACACCACAACCAATCAAACTAGCCGTTATGAATAGTAATACCTACTTTTTGAAATTTTATAAATTTTTTCTTTCCAAATGGACTTCAGTTTTTGATTCGTAATATCGAAATTATCTTAGGGTGAAATTTTGGTACTTTTCGGATAACATTCATATTTTGATAAATAGTGAAAATTACTAAATTTTAATTAAAAACAACTTTTTTAATCGAAATAATTAATTGTGATTAATTATTAATTTGAGTGGTTTTAAAGTATATTTAGAATATATTTTTACCATTTAATACAATTTTGGCCATTGGATGAGATTTCAAATTTAAACCAGACATAAACAAATGTCAATCTTTTGATAGTTATTATCTCTTAAAAACACGCTATTTGTTTTGACAACGGGAATTAATTTTTAAATTAATTAATGCAACTGATATGTTTTGAATTTTGAAAAATAGAAATCATTTTTTAATTCATAATATCAATTATATATGAGGCCTAATTTTTGGTATTTTTCAGGATACTTTCATTTTTTGATGAATACTTAAACCACTAAGTGGTAGTTAAAAAAACTGAATTTTTCATAAAACATAATTTTAACGCTTCTGTGAGTGGAATTTTGAAAATATAAGAGACACAGTTAATATCATGGCGTAAAATGTGGTTCATTTAGATGAAAATAATTTTTGTGAATAGTAACTTTTTACTTTTCTTTACCACGATTAAAAGTAAATAGGCTAATTAAGGGTAAAAATGATATTAATATTACCCTAACACATGTCCTAATTCTATTGGAGAAGTGTATCTAGACCAAAAACAACCTTAGGAATAAAATATTATCATTAAGGTCCACTTGGATTAGATTAGGACATTTATTATTATTTAATTCAAATAAGAGTTAAAAGAGTTAAAATCAAAGTTAATTTACCAAGACATTTTTAATATAGGGTTACACATAAGATAAATTAGATTATAAATATTCATTATAAATATAAAAACGTTTTTCTACATAATGATATTTTATTTATAATTTTTAGAAATTAAATAATTTAATTTATTTATCACACAATGATGATGCAGTAATTATTATAATAGTGAAAAATTATAAAAATTGATATTATAAATACCCAAATAAATATAATTGGATACTTTTATTGAATTAAACTAATTTTATAGGTTAATATGAAAAATTAGGATTTATTTAATTGACTTTTTTGAAGTAATCATTCTGTTATCAGTTTCAAAAAAATCAATTATTGAATAATGTCAAAATTTACATAAAAGAGTTTTTAAAACAAATACTATATTATTAATTGATATTAAATTCCTAAAAATCTACAGTTCGTCCAAGAGACTTATATCAACATAGGTGTATCATTAATGGACCACATGGGGTCACTAGGATGTATATAGTAGGTTTATTAACCATATAATATAGAAATACAAAGAGACATTGTAAAAGTGAAACTAATTAACTAAGAGTTAATACTTAAAGATAAGGTTAATATAATGACCCAAACCTATCTAAATTCTATTGGATGAGTGGTTTTAGACCTATACCCACCTAAAACATTAAATAATCCACTTTGGAGCCATTATAAACCGAATATGAATTTATTATAAAATAATATTTCTAGTTTTCCAAAGGTGCCCCTCACCACTCTTATAAAACGGAACTCCCCCTTCTCATTACTTTACACCTTAAAAGACTTTTCATTCGTCCAAACACTACCCAAATACTCTCTCAACATCCCTCACTACATCCTAGAGGCATTAGTTTGTTCCAAAATCCAACCTAAAGAGCCATTTTGATCAAATCAAAAGGAAGAACCCGAAGAAGATGTAATGTTTTTACCACACTTTTTCAAATTCTTTTCGTCTTCAACTTCTTATTTCATTGTTATTCCAATTATAAAATAATGAATCCAGTATCTACTATATACTATAATATTATTATAAATATGGTACAAACATATTCAGTATTCTATTCATCCTTTGAATGACATGTCACCATACGTGCGTACGTACGGCTTACCTTCTCCACGTCGTGGTGTAATTGTCATTCAATAAATTATTATTTGCATGGGTATCATAATGATGTGGAATTCATGTAAATAATAAATATAACATGATAATTATTCTGTCTATATGATATACCATCCAATTATATATTATTTTAACATCAAAAGAATGATATTTTCGCTCGTGCGTATGTACGGACTACCATCTCCACGAAAGCGATGAGATTAATTCTCCATCGTATCCATTAAAGTATAATTATCATTTTATGATTTAAAAATAATGTTTAGTGACTTGATATAATTATGGATATGAATAAGATAAAACCTATCAATAAAAAACACGGATTACGTAACAAAGGATATAAAGGAAAATGAGTAAGTTAACACCCGAAATGACGATAATACTAAGATATTATTAACAAATCAATGTTAAAAGATCATATATGATATCATATTAATGCATATGATTTTTTTTAATTCAATAGAACTTATTTATCCATTATAGAGGAGGTTAACCTACCCTCGACCAAGGAAAATGTACAATGTAAGGGGTTTCTTATATCACATTTAATTCCGTGAGATTTCCATTGTTCACCACATATTTATTGCATGTGGTGTGTGTATTTCCCCTTATTGTATTCATTGTGTAATATACTTTAATTTATAGATATTTACATCAATATCGTATTATCCTTCTTTTATGCGTGCATGTTTCAGAAGTTACCAAATCGATAAGGGAATTTGAAATTTCAATTTCCACTCATTCGGCTTTACGTATACTTCATTGATTATTTTACTCCAAGATTATGTGTGGAATCAGTATTCATTTGATTATGTCATAATTTCCACACCCATTTCTGTGGATATACGTTTTATACATAGAATCACTCCATTGATAAATTCTCAAGTAATCGGTATGAACTTGATAAGAGTAATTTTTACTCAGTCTCGATTTTTTGAGATAAACATCCTATTCATTGGTGTTTTTTTACAAGAATATGTGTGAATGTCCTTTAATTTTTTTACACTGAATATCCAATCATATTTAGTGTATTTATATTTTTCACACATAATTATGATGTTGATTTATTCTTAACCTAATGATACGACCTTTATGAGGGATTTCATCTCAATTTACATTCCATTGAGACTTTTTTGTTGTTATACACCAAATCACTTTTATGTGGTGTATATAATGTACTTTGACATAGTATATCATGAATCCATTTATTCTAATTATATTACAATTTTTTGATTACCTCAATTATTTTCATTCAAGTGTTCTCTTTTGGTTAGAAACTCTAACTAAAATACATTTTTAAGTGTTTTAATGATTTATTATTCAAAATCATTCTCATTAATGTCCATGTTTTAAAAATGTTTTTAAGGATTTATTTTATATGGACATTAATGTTTTAAAATCAAAATTCCTTTTAAAAGTTTCAAAGTGGTGTGGGATGCTTTGATTAAAAAAT
Organism: Viscum album; assembly: GCA_963277665.1. NCBI lineage: Eukaryota > Viridiplantae > Streptophyta > Magnoliopsida > Santalales > Viscaceae > Viscum > Viscum album. Next base: position 1,624,494,161 of record OY728158.1, read on the forward strand.
ATATTTTAAATGGCTTCTTGATAGATAGAGCCACTTTTAAATGTTTTCAAGAAAAAGGGGGATATTTCTCCCAATAGTTTTCATAATTATTTTCACTTATGTCAATATCCTCCATCATTCTCGATTGAGGTTAATCTGATACAATACAATATTCCATATTTTATAGAATGAGTTATGATTGAATGTGGATGTTCTATTTTTATACCATTCATGGTTTGAGGTTAAAGTATTGACATTTTGTATGCTAGTTTTAATACGAATGTTTATATTATGTTTAAAATTGTTCATATGAGGAATGCATTGGAGTTAGTAAGTGATGGGTGGAGCCCGCTATAGCTCCTCGATGCATTGATAGGTCTCATGAGACAAAATAGAGTCTTGGAACGAGGCCTTGACAAAATCTTATTTGTTGTCTTGGCACGAGGCCTTCGCTACGCGGTTATAATAGTCTGGCATTATGCACTCCACCATTAAGAAAGTGGTTCTTGATATTTAATGTGATTGTTCGACTAGTAGAATATCCATGTGAATAAGTAAATGGAATTATTTCATTTTATCTTTTCCATATTATGCTGAAGTTCAAGTTTAAAAGGATTTTGTTTTAGTTATAAATTGGTTTAAGTGTCTATGATTATCTATGATAGCTTCTGCTATATTGTTATCCTTACTGAGCATCTGAGCTCACCCCGTTCAATGTTTTATTTTTCCCAGGATGTCAAGAAGTAATTTATGAATGACCTGTAGGGATAGGATGAGGGGATATGAATACAATATGTTGTTGTAGTTTTTTGACCTTATGATGTAATGTAAGAATTATGAATATATCTAGTTTTCCCATGACTACTAAACTAATAGGTCTTTTGAGACTTGATCCTATGTGATCATGCCAATGTTATGTAATAATGCACCGAATCTGGGTATCTAGGGTCGAGGCATTACAGGTTTCCATAATTTTAATAACACTCTTTGCCAAAAATCATGGCATATAATCTTATTTTTTGTATATATTTATCATCATGGTGTAGTTATGACATGCATTTGAAAATATAACATGTTTCATCGCATGAATGAGTATCTCTCTTTAGTATTGGTTCTTCCTTAGAAGGAGATGGATATTTTTGTTACACATGAATGTACATAGAGACATATGCAATATGATCCAGTGTATGATCATATCAAAATCCCAACAATTCAATCTTATCTTAGTCATAGTAGTCTTGTCATGCAATAACATCAGCATAAAAAACCCTTTGAATTTCGATAGGTTGAATCTAATACACTCTTTCAATATAATTTCATAGAAGTTTTTAATCAGATGGAGCATGATATTTATATATCTCAAAAAACGGATGAACGATACTCACATTACCTCTACCCCACATCAATTTGAAAAGATTACATAAAAAATATGTTCCATTATTCTTTCAAATGTTAGAATGGGGTATGTTCCTATCCACCATGCCTCATTGTGATGTCACCCATGTGGTGTGGTACACTTATCATGCTCTCCCTAAATAAGGTTGATTGATCTGTCCCTTGAAAATTATGTGGTTTGTTATATTTTTTATTTAAATTCCAACTAAAAATAAAAATTTAAATAATTCTACAGATAGGATTCAATAACAATCAATCTTTCAAAATTAAATTCTAGTACAGTCAAAATAATTCTTATTAATACATCATGTAATATAATATTTTTATCCTGTTCATATTCCTTAAAACTTCTTGGAATTTTTTGTCTATTATAAAAATTTCTTCATTCAAATAATTTTCTTAGCTTTAACTTATTTTTCCTTATTTTAAATAATATTCTAGTTGTTGAAAACTATTATCACATGTAACGAGCATTAAGACTACTTAACAATCACCAAAATTATTCAGGGTAATTTTTTAAGAATAAAATCCAATATCATTTGTTGAATACGTTACATTCCTCCATGAATAATAAAATCATATTCACTCACAAAACACATATTGAATAAATGAAAAAAATATAATAATAACATTGTTTTAACAATATATATATATTTTAATTTCTTATTTTTTCAATATCAAGTCACATTATAAAATTAATTATGGGTTTTAAGTTCTTTTCTCCCTCATATGGATAATCAAATGAAAATGATAAGAGGGGGTAATCACATCCCAACTATTTCACAAAAACTTGTTACCACCCATTATATGATTATTTATTTTCCACATCTAAAAGGGGGATGATATAACATGCTTCTATTAGAAATTATTCTTTAGGTAATGATCTCAATGTATAAACAGGAAAACCTTGGGTAGAAAACAAGAGATATATAACCATGTTTTTATATGATACCCATAAATTTTCATTCATGTAATATCATGCCTAGAAATTCTCGATTCAATTTATAGGGGTTGAAAATAATCTGAGTTATCAAGGAAATGAAAAATTATATTTTTTAAATTTTATATTGTTTCTTAAAAGTTCCACATTCATTCTATAATTAATATTTAATAGGTTTCTCTCATCAATATTTCCCCAAAAGTTATGTATTCATATCCTTCAGTTAAATATATTTTTTTAAAAAAAATCATATGGAATGTATAATGGAAGATGGGGATCCTTTTTCATTTAGTAGTATAATCTATGATGAGTTAGTCTCCTCAATATGGTCTATTCTGTTATCTCAATCTCAGTATGGAAATATTTTTCGAGAGACAGCATTAGGTTTTGAGTCATGTCTGTTTGATTATCTTTTTTATTCCCATGAACTTATTCTTTATATGGAATATCATTATCAACAAAATTCTTCTATATAATTATTTAACTAATTATGTAATATTCTCTTCAGTTTTCACCACATATTTTGAATCCACTTTGTTTCCATTGGATTTATGAAGTTTTTAGACTCCCCAAATCTTTTAATATATTTCAATTGATTTGTCTAAATAACTGGGCAATGTTTCTTGAAATTATGTATCCTTTATATATATTCTCATGACCTAAAATTAATTATATATTAAATAAAATTCCCTTTAACAACATAAGGAATATATCCATGCAATATTTTTATTCATTTCTCTGTTATGTGACCCACCATCTTATATCTTCTAGAAACATTTTATAGCCATTCATATTAGTTTTTAATTGGTAACATTGATGGATTTATAGTCAAAAAATTATTTATTGGGTCATATATTCATAAATTCACCCCATGAATCTAAATTTATTCATTCTTGTTTCATGGAAATGAAATTTTTTAAATATAATAGTTAGATTTTTACCCATAATTTACATAGAAATAAACAAACTCTAAACTCAAATATTTAATCCTGATATGTATTCAATCCAAACACTAATTTTTTATATACATATTCTACAAAATCCTTCTTTATACTTGGGTAGAGTGATTTTATTAAACAATTTATCCCCCCACCCCTTCATGTTGGAAAAAATATAAAATTTTCCATCTTAATCCTAGAATGTTCAAATTTATTTATTTCCCCGTAATTTATTACCTCTGATTTCATATTATAATTTTGTTCAATATTTTTTCTCATGTATTCAACTTTTATCCTTAAAAATTGTGTCCTTCTATTGTTTTCGGGATTTTTCATATAGTTCCAATATTCTAGTTCCTTATTCTTAGACATCAGGAAACACTATCAATAGAATATGAATCTTCTTCCCTTATTTTTAATAATACATTGTGAGGATTTTATAGGGTGTGTACCATGTTGTTTATGAGTGGAACCACAACTATTATAGAAACATCATGGATAAAAAATTGTCATAGATATTTTCTTATCCACTCTTGATAGTGTGTGTTTATCATTCTTTTTCCCCATCTATACTTTCTCGAAGTTTGGTTTAAAACATATGAAAACAATTGTAATAACATTAGTATATAATAGTTTTTCTTTGTTATGAGATTATTTATTCTTGGAACATGTTTCCATTTTGTTTGAGATGATATATTTCCCATTTTATTTTCCTTACTATAAAAGAAAACATATTTGGAAAGATATATTTTTTTGAATAATGGATGGATTCATCATATAGTGATTCATGACTCTTAAATCTCACAACCATCTAAAAACAATAAATTTTGAGGGATTTATAATCATCCCCATATGATCTCATTATATCCTCCTAATTCACCATTATTTTATTTATTTATTCTTCATGAATTTTCCTAAATTATTCTTAGGAATTATTAAGCTTATTTACATTGATGTGTGGACTGGGGAAAACTCGGACTGCAGGATTTAATGATGACCATGTACGCTGCAATGGCGGTGGATTGTATCCTGTTGGAGGTGGATTCTTGTGGATGAGGGGTCTGTTTGGAATAGATCTAGATCTAGATGGAAGTGTTTTGTGGAGATCATGGGACCCTGGTGGTGGAACTATTTCCGCGGGTCAAGCCATGGATATAATTGGTTGGGGTTGCTTCGTGGCAGTGGTGAAGGAGTGAGATGTAGGAGGGTGGGTGTTTTGAGTGATGAATCACTAGTTTCACACCATAGTGGATATTGGTTTATGCACAGGGATGATCCCGAGTGAATTTTGAGGATGAATTCAGTGGAGGGGGCACGATGCGGAGTGCATGCTTCGCAGGGTGGGAGACAGCTGGTGGCAGACACATGGGTTCCGGTTGGTGATCGTGTGGGTCGATGATGGGCTATTGTGGTATAGGAGTTGTGTCGAGGTTGCGTGGAGGACTGACGATGAGCAACAATAGGAGAGGTAACGGCGATTGGTGATGGTCATCGATGCACAGTGAGTCATGTGGGTTAATCCAGCAATCACAATATTTCCTTGCAATGCGGGAGGCGAAGACCATGGGTTGCGTGGCAGATGTCTGACATCCTAATTATGTGATTTGGGAAAGTTGGATATTGTCTCCTCTTATCCGATGACCTTGAATGTTCCATGTTAGACCATATCTTGTTCTGATTTTTTTGACTATTTTATTTTCTTATTGAGCTTGCTTTTTGGTTGTTGCGTGGGAAGTGTTGACCTATCACCTTGTGTCTGTGGGTACTTGTGCCACACTTCTATATTTTTGTATCTAATTTAATTTTCTTAATAAATTTTTGGGATCGATCAGGCTCTGATCTCAATATTTCCTGGTATGGATATATTCTATAAAAACAATATTAATGAAATACTTCTCATGTACAATATATCTCAATTCATCTTTCACATTAGTATATCATTAATCAAAAAGAGATATTTTTTTAACATCATATATAACTGGTTTTTTAACGTGTTTCATATGAGAACATTTTTATGAAATGACACTTTTATTATATCAATCTCTTCTTCCATCTATGATTTATATCCTAAAAAACATTGATATTTCCAAATATAGAATTTACAACTTATTTAGGAACCTTCTTCAGATAATATTTGTGTTCATAATAAACTTCATTAAGTGAAATTTCTTCATTATATCTTCAAAAAAATAATTATAATAATAATAATCATAATCATTATTAGAAATCATACCCTTCAAATTACTTCCTAGTGGGAAGTGTCTCTCTATTTACTATAATATTCGTCTTCAGCATCATTTCATGTGCTTTCTTAATATTTTAACGAGTCTTTGAGTACACATATTTATATACAGAGGAGCAACTTCCTTGTTCTATATCTGAGGTAGCTCACTCATTTCTTGAAATCAACACTTTATTAAATTTCTCTTAGATCTTTAGAGGGAAAATTGCTTTGATAGTAATTATAGAAACCTAGGATAAATGAAGATTTATGATAAGGGTAAATCCTAGATTATATTTTTATAAAAAAAAATTCCTTGGAATTCAACCACATTGAATTATCATGTTTATTGATCCATTCAAGAATTCATGCACCACATTCCTCCTTTTTCACAATATCTCAGCTCTACCTCATGTAAATGATGATCATTAATTCTTTCCCACAAATGTAGGAGCATTTTGTTATATTTTTCACACTACGGATAAGGATATTATAAAATCAAGTGTGATACATTGAAATATACTTTAATAATTATTGGAAAGCATTAGGAAATACCTTCTACATAACATAGTTTATTAAGGATCATGAGATCTTCTTATACTACACGCAATTAGAGAGCATGATGGGATGTAATCTTCATACAAAATGAGTATTATTGTTATCTATTTATAATTGGAAAATGATAACCTCAAAAATAATTGGATATATCCCCCTTAGTATCATATGATCAATATTTTTAGGTGAGGTCTCCACCATCAATACCCCAAAATTCACCGACTTCATTACATGAATTATATTCCATGAAAATCAAGGTTCTGTATGTAAAAATATCTCAATGTTCTAATATATTTCCAAATGGGTTGCCTTATTTGTTAAATCATGCATAACTACAAATTAGGGAATCTATTCTTATATGATATCGAGTATTCTCATCGTGGAGTTGTTCTCTCATGAATGTTAAAATTTCACACGTACCACTATATGAATGAATATCACTTGGAATATTTAGGTATTCCTCAACATAATACATATCTTCAAGTAAACACATGCATATAAGCTAATATATATACAATATGATCCATTTTGTTATCATCTATAATTCCTTGTCATTATATATTGGCAAGGTGATGGAAGTCACGACATGAAATAACTATGGTGTAGACAAACCCATCCAGTTTCTGGATGGTGAAGAAAATTCACAATTAAAATCAGATGGTCCAGATATGGTTAATCATGCATCCAAAAATATTTATGTACATTCTAAAATAGGTGAATAATACCTTTTTTCCCACTATCCTTTATCAATTTAGAACTAATTATAGAAAATTTATATATAAAAACATCTTTTACTCTACAAGATGTGCATATGGGGTCTTCTCCCAACCACCATGCCTTGTAATGCTGCCTCCGCTACAGCATAGTCGGCTCCTCTTGTTCACCCACTAGTGTGACCCTATATTTATCCATGTGAACACCTTCATTCCCATGTGGATTATCTCTTATTCCACTATACAGGCCTACGTGGACTATCTCTTCGTTGTTGTTAAGCTAGATCCCACAATATGGTTGATTGAGTTGGCCATGTTGGATTGTGTAGCTGGAAATGATTTTTATATAAAGTTCAACGTAATAACAATTCTTTGAATAGTTATAACTACAGAATTTCATATCAAGATATATTTCACCACATAATTCCAAGAAACCTAAAATAATTCATAACAATTCAACCTGAAAAATAATATTTTTTGTGGTCTTTGTATACCTTCAAAAATGTTTTGAATTATTCTTCTCAAAACATTTCCTCGTTGAAAAAACTTTCAATGGTATTAACTTCATTTTAATTACTGTAAAAAGTGTGTCATTTGTTAGAAATCATTGAAACATGTCATTTATCATTAAGACCACTTAAATAGACATCATAATAAGAAAGGTTAAATTATTAAGAAAGAAATATAATTCCATTTTTTTAATCTATAACAATCCTGCAAGAATCTTCACGTCAAATTCACTCACAAAACACATATTTACTAACTGATAGAAAACTGAAATACTTACATGGGTTCTACAGTGTATGACCTCTTGATTATATAAAATATAAATGCATTATACTGCTATAAATGAATATTAACTGCACGAAATGTAGGTTGACCATTACACATCCTGACATTGCAAAATGTACAGATTACTAATTATTAAGTGCTTAAACCCACAACAAATGCTAAAAAAATTCCTAGTGTATACCTGGTGTGTAATGACACCTAATACATGGAATAAAAAGATAGTTACATGCTTATTGGTGTTCCTTTTCTAAAAATATTGGAAAAATTGATGTGGAGAATGAAAAATTCCTTAGGTGTGGGGACATCACATCAACCAGGGCCTAGAACATGTGCTTTGGATACTTCACCAATGTCTGGGAACCTAAATATTATTCCCAAAACAATATTCCTAGTGGCCATCACCACACTCGTAAATACATTGTCCATTCACCCTAGTTAGACTCACTACATACTAACACATAGTAAAACCACATTCATTGGTCACAAGCATGCACCGCCTTAGATCACACCCTGATGTGCCTACACAACATAATTTTACAACAAATTTCAACTAATTTTTTTTCATTTCACATGAGAATATACCATTTTGAGGTATAATAGAAATCACAAATATCTATTCACCCAACTCATATTGTATCCCTTTATGTGGTTTATTAAGCCAAAACCATAGGGGAATAATCATGATATTGGGTTAATTGATTTACTCAAAGTATTAAAACACCAATACCTTTATATAAGACCATATAGGCCTTATTCCTTTGAAACTATGGTGAATGACCACCTTTGAATAAGATAAAATATGGTGCCTCTAGCCTTATTCATCCTTGGAGACCACCTAATTAGGGATAATGTACCCATTTATCATATGTAATAGTGACACTTCACCCAAACATTCGAATATGGTACCACTTTAACCAAACATATTACTTGAATGAAAACTTCACAAGTTCCATCACTATGGGTAACACTTTATTATTGGATTTCAATACTATTATCATTTATCATATCCCCCCATGGGGGATCCTCATTCACCCTATGTCATTTATTATGTTCCCCTTTTCCCTAGTCCACCACAAAGTCCCCTAATTAACCATTAATCGTCACTAGGGAGAACATTCACCCAAATCCTCTAACATGGTGTACCATTCAGCCTATTCCATAAATATAAAGAATATTTTCCCATTTACCCCCAAAGAAGTTACAAACCCTTATGACACCCCCTTAGTATCCTCAATTCCTTGGGTAAATCAATAAGGCTAATATAACTCCCCAAATAAAATTGTGTACACTCATTGGCCCAGATAAATTCACTACCTAGTCTCACTACCCATGACCTTATTTATTTCCTCTAGAGATACAAGATTAGGACATGAACATGAGTTTTATCTCCTAATACTTGAATTAACTTGTTAAATGTTCGTTACCACTTTCCCTGCCCAAATTATTAGACCCTAAATGGGTAAATACACTTTTATTCAATTTATAACTAGTGTTCCAATAATGAGGAAAATGATGTAGTTTAAACTGACTCAAGATCGTCATCTTGGATAACGACGAGTTAAGTTGGATGACTTGGTCCCCTCACTGAGTAATTAAAACCATGGGTCTCGATTCCTAGGGAAATCCCAAACCATATTCCCATTAATTATTTCTTCACTAGGAAACATCAACTAGAATGGGATATCCACACCTACGTATCCCATGTATAAGCCCCAACCAGTTTCTCATGGGGACATGTTCTTCCTGATTCCAAACATCTTTCTATTCAATAATTAGTCATCAAATGGTCGACCTTTGATGGACATCCTATAAGGTATAATTCCCAACCTATCATCCGTAGGTGATCCTAATAAGTATACAGCCAATAATTGTTCCCTCAACTCAGTCACCTTCCAGGTCAACTATATCTGTGAAACATCCATTCCAATTGTACCAAGAACTAGGTGAGAGGCCGAAGTATAATCACTATGTAAACTTATTAAAGGGTTATATTCCGAATGATACATAATTTTAAAAGGGTCATATTCTTAGTGATATATCCTTCTCGATAGGCAATATTCTATACAATACATCTTTATCATTTGGTCATATTCTCAAAGAGAAATCTTTATCAATGGGTCATATTCCATATGATACATTCATCTCAAAGGGACATGTTCCATGTGAAACAACCATCTCGAAGGTACCAATTCCCTATAAGATATCCTTATTAAAGTGTCACATTACCAAAGTTAGATCCTTCTCAAAGGACCATATTTCATATGACATACCCTACTCATATTACCATATTCCCCTGTGATTCATCTTTCTTAAAGATCGATATCCCTTATATGATTCCAAAAACCTCTCTTATGTCAATACCAATGAATAGGATGAAAAAAACATATTACCATGTGTATGTCTCAATATATCCCCTAATATTTTCATATTCCTGAAACATATTTCCATGTTGAGGAATGTAAAACTATATGAAAACATCCTTGTATCATTTTGATAAACTACATGGTGGGATCCTATCACGTGATCTTAAACTGTGAAACTGTAACATTGTGTACATTAATTCATGTTAATTAGGATACAAAAGATACCTTCTTGAGTTTTAAACCTAAAAAATCTAAAATCATGACATCTATTGGTTATACATCTTTTAAATACGATATTCTCATTAATCTATATCCTTGGAAGACCAAATACCTAGAAGGATATATTTCTCCTGAGTCATACCACTACTTATCAATCTATATTCCGTATAACCCATTTAGGACTTCACTAATGGGCCATATCATCTATTAGAAGAAAAAAATGGAATCTTATGTGTAATTCAAACACTATCTCTTAATGTAAATCATTATTCTAGTAATATATAGTTCATGGTTTTTCAACCTTAAAATTCATCACCATGTTTATTGTCAGGTGAAATTAAAATATTTGACATGGCATGTTATACGATTCAAATCTATATGGGTTTTGATTATATTACGAAGGTTATATAGGGATCCATTTTCACAAGCCTGATTGTAATTCTACAACTGACAAGTACCCCATGGATGGATATTAATTCGATAAATCCCCATTATTATTATTTCAACCAAAGAATCATCAATTATATGAAGAAATATAGACCCTATGATATATATATATATATAATCAAAAAAATTATTGTTAATGACCAATTGATAGTTCAGTGGTAACTATTTCAACAATGGGTCAGTGTAAGGAATCAAAAATATATATTAAACCTCTAAGGGAATCCCATGGTAGGAAATAATCCCCCCCCCCCCGCAACAGGTCAAATGAGAAAAACCTCCTAACTTCTTAACCTACTCACATATTAAGGTTTTTCTAGTAAATTATTAGTGACTACCTATTTATGAGGTATTAAAAATATCCATAAATGGAAATGTATTTAGGTTTCTATTACAAAAATAATGAATGCATTGTGAATACTTTACCTATGAGAGTGATTGATCGATACTGATCATACATGTGATATTTAACAAATATGTTTTCTTTTTTGTCTGTTTTGAAACTTTTAAAGATTTGAAAGACACTTTATAGATTAATTAAATCTATATGAACAACACTATCTAAATATCCAACATCACATGCTTAGATTAAAATATATGCCTTTGATGTCATGCAGGTCATGTCCTCAAATACCATGGGGATGTTATCACCAAAATATCACCACAATCATTAAGTGGTTTATCTCTTGGACAAGGATTACAACAAAAAATGTACTATACACACCATTGAGGTGGTATATGAAATCCTACAAACAATTGAGTATCATACAACTTATCACTAATTGTAGACCGTAAAAACATATGGAATCATCTACCACTTATAACCATTTAAAAATACCTTCTCCATAGTTGGAAAATTCTTACATACCATATGTATGGTTTATATATAAATTAGATAATTGTTTCCTACTAATAGTTAGGCCCCTACTAGGAGTGATCCTTTCTACAGTCTATTCTACCACTATTGTGCGGCCTCTGATGAACATATCCAATTTGATAAGGCCACCCAAGAATCCCAAACCGTAGTGACTCAGACCTAACAGCCCAAGAGGAGGTCTCTATGGTGATAAGAGGATAATGAAGGTAGGGAATGGGATTATATAAAAAATTCATCAAATGAAGCGAGTAATAATACTCTTACTATAACAATCCAGACTTTTGATACTTAAATGATTCATGTTTCTAGATGAATATAAAATTAATTCGAAAAATATTGTATAATACCAACCTGTTCTGAATATGTATCATTCTAATTTATAGCTACACAGTTTACTTTTTTTGAGTATATAATGGTTGGTTTTTTATAGTTTCTTTGGGTTATAATTGAGAATTTTTTAGGAATAATGGGTATCACACAAATATTTCATGGTTTTCTCAAATAGTACTCTTACCCCCATCAAAACATATAAACCCAAAAATTGGGGGATTTCACGCTACTGCATGGTTTATGAAATCATTCTCCCTCTTAGTAGTAATCATGTGACCCATGATAATATGTGAATGTAAAGGCGATGGTTAGGTAAAATCATGTGCCCCATCCCAGGAAACCATGCTTGTTGAAATTAACCCCCCAAAAAATTATTTTAAAATTCTTGATCCCCAAAATTCAAGCATCATTCACTCCCAACTCGACCCTAATGGCTATCAATCATTATTGGAGGTCCCTAAGGGCATTAAAAGGCCATACATATTATATTTTCCATGAATTGGTGTTATTTTCGATAGATATACACCTCCCCAAGTATGTGGTTTCGTCCAGATTGGATTTCTCTCTCTCTCTCTCATCAATAATTATAGATAAATAAAAAGTAGTTTTACTCCATTTGTGTGGGTTTGGATGTTGTTTTTGATATATCCAAATCTTTTTGATCAAGTTATAGTTTTTGATTCTAGATCTTAATTGTTTTGTGAAATTGAACATTATGCTTCAATTTAGGGATTTCTGTTTGGGAGAACTCTCATCTACATTCTCTATATAGGATGCCTAAATTTAAAATCACATAATCTTAAATTAAAATTTAATTCAGGTATTCATTAATTTCATTTTCCGTGATTAGATATTGATTCTCAAATAGGATTAATTAATTTCATTAATTAATAAATAGATCCATGGAATTGACTAATTAATTTTACATGTGATAATGAAATTGGTTAGACAAAGGAAATCAAATTTGGTCAACTGGTAGAATTATTTAATTAGGTGATTATGGTAATTTTGAATTTATTAAATAATGGAAATTATTGTACAGTTGGATTGACCTTAAAGTGTTAATGGATTTAATGATTAATTTTTTTTAAATGGTTTAATGGTGAATTTTTCAAATTATTCCACGTGATTAAATTGTTAAACCATGGTTTTTTGATAATTTAAATTGTATACCATATTTTGGGTTGTTAATGAGAGGGTTAATGATGAATAACCATGTAAAAGGTGATATATATGAAATGTGTGATTGTTTGATAAATGTGTTGTGGGACACTGATTGATGCTTCAAATACCCACGAGGTGCTGGACATGGTGTTATAGACCCAAATTCATTCATGTGATAAATTATTATGTGACATGGACTGATTATTCAAATTTTAACATGTTATTAATGGATACACGGGTTGTAGGACACTGACTAATACATTAAACACAAAAGGTGTTCAAGGCTCGAAAGATTCGCATTAGACTATGGTTCCAATCATCCATGATATGAATTGAAATGAAATGGATTTTGAAAGGCCATGTGATAATGAATTGTTATTCCAAATGTTATATGTTCAATCTCCAGCATGGGATGAAGAGGTTATTAGAGGTTCAATAGTTATTTTGAACCAAGGAAATTTATGTAGTTAATTTAAGAATAATGAAATGTTATAAATTTTTACTGTATTTTTTTATATTATTATTTATCGAATTACACAACCTTATATTAATTGGATATTGTCTTTGAAATCATTGGTGGTGGGCTAACTAGGTTTACTCACACCCAACTCGGGCTTCCTAATTGGTACCTAAATTGACTTAATTTCTATAATATAGGATATGGGAAAGTGCCCTATGTTAGATGTCTAGGTTGGGATGGAAAATAGAAGAGTGAAACAAAGGTGATTTCTAGACCTGCATGGAGATTTTTCCTTGTTCCTTTATTTTTAGATTGTCTTTATACACATGACATATATATGGCATGACATATCTACTCGCTAGGTCCTGGATAATGTATTTCTATTCTGGTCATCATGTAATACTGCACTTATTTGTGTTATAATAATTATCATATAGATATTATTAATTTATTAATTCTATTATAATGATTTGATAAAGTGGTTTTAGTTTTCCAATGTTATATATTTGACCCTCATAACATGTCAGAAACCTCTCGCGTATGGGGAGGCATGCCTGAGTTCATGTGACCATCTGACTCATGGCACCGACATGTGGAACTCCGGTCGAGACATCAAAAATTGGTATCAAAAGAGTTTCTTTTATTTTTTTAACAACTTGGTAAGGGTATAAAAGAGACTACTATTAGTTTATCAATGGATATGAACTAATTTATAGGATTATCTAACACATTTTTTATGGAAAATCCAAGTACCCTGGGTCATATTTTTTTTATTGATGTGTGTTTTCACAGTTGGATGTTATTTCACCTCGAGTGATTCACTTGTTATGTGATATGATAGTTGTTTTAGATATTTTTCAATATTTAGATCATGGCCTAGTATATAATGATTATTTATTAGGAATGCATAATTCTAGGCACCCTTTAATTATTGTAACATGCATCGTTTTTAGGCATGGATGTAAAATCATATTCCGAGAAAGTTTTTGAAATGGAAATGTGTTTCCTTGATTTTGTAATTGAATAGAAAATTTTCCTAGTATAAAATGAAAATTGTAAAATAGTGAAAAAGGTGTAAAATTGGTGTATAATGAGAAACCACAATATCAGAATGTGTTTTCCCTTGGTAAACAGTGACCTAGATATATGATGGTTAAGGTTAGTCGCAGTGCCTCAGTTTTGACCATGTGGTGGGGTATGTGGGAATGAATCCTTTTGGGTTTATTTCAAACCCACTCATTTAAAAAATTTAATTTGTTTTTATGTGTCCTAATATGGTTTTCTATAATTTTATATATATTTATCCACGAAGAGTCTTTTTGGTATGGAGATAGAAGGACAAGGCATGAAATGTGCCTCAACTAGTGGAACTTATGTCTCAAATAGTTCCAAGTGGGGAATCTAGAGAGAAGTTCTACTAGATATTTTTTTCATTTATTTATTTTATGGAAAGAGACTCGGGGTGGGTTTTGAAGAGTATGTCTGACCTGACATAGGATTTTAACTTCATCACCCTCAGAATTTCACTAGAGTTACTGAACATGAGGAAGATGAGTTCTAGATTGTGTATATCTAGATTATTGTGGGTCACATAGAGAATCCAACTGAGAAGCGATTCATCATAGATACTAGTATGTTATGTGTTTATGTGAAGCATCGGTGGGATAGACAGGGGCCATTCTAGGCCTATTAGTCAGCAAATTTCAGAGTTCACCACCTCGATTTCAGGTCTTATTCTTGATGATGGGGGTGTGAAGCAAGAATTCTTTCCACCTATAGTACACAGGTTCATGAAGTGTTTCTTAAAGACATATCAGGGATTCCACCAAAGGGAGTTTTTTATTTTACTATTTATCTCATTCCTAGAGTTGTTCTAGATTCCATTACACCTTAAATAATAGATCCAATATGGCAATATAAGTTTAAGTATTATCTAGAACATATGATGTCTAAGGGGTTTATCTATCCAATTACATCACCCTGGGGTTCTAAAGTTTTTTTCAAAGGCTAATGGTACTTTTCAGTTTTGTGTTGATTACAAGAATTATAAATAGATAACAGTGAAGAACATGTATCCACATCCTCGAATCAATGATCTATTTGACCAGTTGATAGAAGAAGGTGTTTCTTCTAAGGATGAATTGATACCAAGGTATCAGAAGACGAGTGTTTGACTATATAATATACCCTAGAATTCATTTAGTAGATGGTATAGACTTTATGAGTTCATTGTGATGATATTAGGGATGAAAAAATATCCGGCAGTGTTTATGGACATGATAAACAGAATCTTCCACCCATAACAAGATTAGCTTCTTTGTTGTGTTTGTGAATGACATATTGGTGTACTCTAATACTCATGATGATAATTCCTAGTATCTTGAAATCATCTTGAGAACACTAAGAGACCATCATCTATATTCCATGATATCTAAGTTCCAATTTTGGAATGATCATGTATATTTCTTGGTTAAAATTATCTTAGATAGTGTTTTGTCAATGGAAACAAAGAATTTCTAGGTTGTTGATCCTTGGGATCATCCCATGAATGTTTTTGAAATCCATATCTTACTTGGATAAAATATCTATAATCATAGGTTCATCGATGACTTTTCTTGATGGGAATAACCTTTATTATGCCTAAAAAAGGGAGAAATGTTGGAATGGTCTAGATATTTCAATAACGACTTCTAAGAGTTAAAGAAGTTATTAAATACCGCTGTATAATTGATCCTAACTAGTATAGGGGATGAGTATATGATGTGATGTGAAGCATCTAGGATTGGACATGTAGGAGTGTTGATGTATGTAGATTGAATTATGGCATATTGGTGATGAAATTTGAGGCCACATGAATGGAAATACCCTGAACATGACCTCGAATTCGCTATAGAGGTCTATGATTTGAAGTGTTAGAAGAATTATCTATTTGGAGAAAAATTTTCTATGTATAAAAATACCAATGGATTAATGTATATATTTTTAAAAAGATACATAAATCTCTAGAATAGGAGATGGGTTGAATATATTCAGTCATTTTACATTGATCTATAAGATATAATCGGTAAGGGAAATAGTATTTTTGACACTATGAATAGAAATAATCAGACTTAGACTATTCAGGAGTCTTTCTATGAGTGGAAGATGGTGACATTGCTAGATGAGATTAATGTTATGGTTTAGGAGGGACAAGAGAAGATGGCCTTCGTATTAGTTTCTTTGGATTCCACATTTTTTAGATAAATAAGGGAGAATTTTATGAGAATTTGGAGTGCTTTTCTTTGATTGAAATACATGATGGTGGGGAGACACCTCTTGAATGGAATATAAACTAGGATCAGATCATCCATGTTTGAAATTGTGTAGTTATTACTACAAGTATGTGAGTGGAGAAGATTCATGAATTTCATGTCCTGAAATGGAAATGGCATCTAATACTGAACAAAATGTACTATGACCTATGTCAACCATATTTGTTTTCATGAATGAAAAATGAATTTTTTATGGTTTTTGGCATGATGATACAAATGTCAATAGGAAAAGGTAGAGCATCAATGAAATAGAGGTTTTTTATAGTCATTTCCCATTCCAGAATGGAAGTGGGATGACATTATAATGAATTTTGTTGTCATTGTCTCTTGGAAACCCTTGAATAATAACTCTAACTTGGTTATTGCGGATCATTGGAAAAAATTAGTGCATTTATTTCCAATAAGTTATACTTTCATAGTAGACCAGTTGTGAGCCTTGAATGTTCAGAAAATAGTCCATCTATACAGTATTCCATGGAGTATTGTTTCATTCTAGGACTTTCGTTTTAATTTGTACTTACTGAAGGGCTTCTAGAAAGAACATGGTACGTTGGTTTTTCTGAGTATGAACTTCCACCCATAGATAAATTTGCAGTTAAAACAAACTGTATAGTTTTTGTATGATATAATACAACTACGCTTTCTGGATTTCGATGGGTCTTGGGATAAGATCTTATAACATATGAATTTTCTCTTTAATAATAGTAATAAATAAACTATTCTGATGGTACAATATGAGGCTCTTTATGGTAGTCAATATAGATCACCTCTATGTTTGATAGAGGTAGGTGATTCAGAGATATTGTGACCAATTATTGTGTAGTAAATTTCTGAGTAGGTTCAACTGATTCTAAAATATAAGTTAACGACTAATAGTAATAAGAAGTCATATGAAGATAGACGTTGATGAACCAAGAATTTATAGTGTATGATCATGTGTTCTTTCTAGTGTATCCTATATTGGGTCACCATAGGATTTAGATATTGGTAAATTTGGCTCCAACGTTTTTTGTAATACACAAAGATTTCTGTAAGATATATTTTCTTATAATTTCATATATTTCTTGTGTTTATCTTTACACCAAGACAAGCTTGCATTGTACACAACACTGATTCTCTTGCGCTATAAGAAACACTATGGTTGGATTGTGTTGCACACAATTTTATGTTATTTTTATAGAATTAATGTTACAAAAGAATAATTTTTTTGGACATCTAAATATTATTATGTTACCCTATAACCATTCCATTATAATTGTAGGTGTGAAAAATATAAACATTATTCTGAAAGAAATATGTTTAAATGAAAATAATTTAGTTTATGAAAAAATAATATAACCTTTGAGGGGATTTATTAATGTTATAGATATGTAATATATTCAACTAAATTTTTAAAATTAATCTTATATTTTTTCTATACATTATATATGAAAAAATTCAATTTTTCGGATAAAATAAGTAGTTTTCCAAAAATGTAGTTTTGTCGCCATTTGATGGGGAACAAATTTTTAATATAGTTTTTGAAAAAAAAATTATATTATATTTAATAAAATAAAAATTTTATCTTTTGTTCGGATATTAAAATTTACATTAGATGTGTTTTTTTACTTTTCCCATATGATTTAAGATTTAATGAATAATAAAAATATATTATATTTTAATTGAAAAAAAATTCATCGAATTATTCTATGTGGATAAATTATATTATTTAATGGTTTTAAAGTAAAAATAGAATATATTTTTATCACTGAGTATAATTTTAGTCATTATCATTAATTTTGACCTGAATTTTCATAAAAAACATATCTTTCTTTTTAAAATATTTTATTGTTTAAATCCACTTTTTTTATTCTGAAAATTGGATTAA
The DNA here is from genome assembly GCA_963277665.1 of Viscum album. Lineage (NCBI taxonomy): Eukaryota > Viridiplantae > Streptophyta > Magnoliopsida > Santalales > Viscaceae > Viscum > Viscum album. Next base: position 1,624,512,729 of record OY728158.1, read on the forward strand.
TTTCAAATTAATTATGAAAACATCTATATTTATAATTTTTTAAAATTAATTCCATATTTTTAATCCTTAGGATCATATTATTTAAATAAAATTCTTTTATTTTTGGGAATTATAAATAGTAACTTATGTCATTTTTATTAATACAGTAAAAACGAAAATCAAGTAATTATGGGTAAATATAATATTACAAAATTACCATAAAACACATCATAAAATAATTGGATATGTGAGTTTATATTTAAATCATAATTGGGTCAAAATGGTATCCTTTAAAAGCCACTTGGGTGATATTAATACATTTAATTTATTTTATTTTATGAATAGTTAAATATATATTACTCAAATTTTTATAAATAAATATTTCTTCAATATAATGTTATGTATAAGATAAATTAGACTATAAATACTCTTTTTAAAGATAAGATTTTTTTATTTTTCAAGATATTTTATATTTAATTTTTATGAAATAAATATTTACATTAATTTATTATAAATTAATGACGTAGAAATTATTTAATATTTTAGAAATCAATGATATATTTTTTATAAAAATTATAATAATCCTTAAAGGATAGTAACACATTAAAAATTGTTATTGGTCGAGTATATCTCGACTATAATCATCCAATGGTTAATTTCTTAACCATTTGGAGACATATGGAATGTATTATGACACTTATAATATTTTATTTAATAGGATGTAAAACCTTTCACATTCATGTTTTAATAAATATTATAATTTTTAAACTAGGTTATTTAAAAATATATATTCAACTAAAAATCATCTAAAAGATAGAAGATTTATATTCCTTAACTCTTTTTTTTATTCAAAAATAATTATATTAAACAATTATTCAATACACATGTAGAAATTATTTTAGTAATGGAAATAAAAAAATAATGTTATTAAAAAATATAAAATAAATATTATTTGAGATAATTAATATATTTAAAATTTTTTATAAATTACCTTGACCATATAGGGATGTAATAAAATATTCAGTTTGATGATAACATCATATCTTGATACTTTTAAAATCAATAAATTAAATAGTGTCAAAATTGATACTATTGATTATTTATCACAATTATGTACTATTAAATTATAAAAAAATTATAATACATTTTTAAATATATAGAATAATTATTATATGGTCTAAAATTTTCTAAATTATTTATTTATGGTATAATTTAAATATACTAAATAATCAATATACTATTTTATTATTGAATAATTCGATACCATTGTTAAAATTTAATTATAATAATTTATGGTTAATTTAAATAACATGGTTTTAATTGAAAGAAAAACATGTCTAATATTTATTTTTTTAAGATCTTATGAACTGATATATATATATATATTCAAATAAATAAAATATTTTGTGTCTTTGTATTGAGATGTATTTTATTATAATTTAATATTTTTTGAGATTCCAAAAGTACCTTCAAATTTATAATAAAAGCCACCTCCTCTCACAATTATTCACGTCAATTTGAGCCTTAATGTTCAATAATATCCAACCCATTTCCCTTACCAACTTCCCTAGTCACATTATTTAGGTGATAATCTTCTCAAAATACTATCCTTAGTGCCTTTAGGGGGTGATCTAGAGGGATCTTGCCGAAGAAGTGGCAAACTCGTTTACTAACTATCTCAACATAATATCTTCTTCTACTTTCTCTCCATTATTGTTTACATATTTGTATAATAATTATAGTATCAACTATATACTTATAATTATTTATGCTTATGGAAAAACCTTATTACACATTTTATCCATCCTACGAAAAATTATATCACCATGCGTGCGTATGAATGGCTTACCGTCTCCATGACATGGAGTAATCTATTTTTCATAACCCACTTACTTGTATGGTTATAATTATGGAAATAAAAACAATATGTTATTATTATAACATGATATATATTTTTCAAAAAATTATATTCGATTCAATTACATACCATTTCAAAATTATGGGAATGATATCGTCGCCCATGCATATGTACGACATACAGTACCCACGATGCAACATAATTCATTCCACATGATATCCGTTAATACATTATTATATAATTGTATATAAAGAATAAATATGATATATATTATGTTAATATCATTTTTTATGAGTTATGTGTGTCCTATAAAGGATAGAAAAAACTTATTCGACAAGACATGCATAAGATAATGTGGTAGTTAATATCTAAATAATGAGTAATAATGAAATGTTATTAATAAATATATTCTAATATGAACAGACATGATATCATAAAAATGACTATGATTCTATAATAAGTAAATTACATTATATACATCATTATAAATGATTTTTGTCTGCATAAAAAGGCTATCAATCCTATAGTGAGGGAGTATTTGGTTTCACTTTTATTTCTGTAGGACATATGCCTCACACACCCCCAATTTATTTTCAATGGTGTTTTTGTTTCCCATAAATGTATTTATAATTTTTATCCTGAAGGTTATAAGATATATTTATTTTTACTTATTCTTTGTGGCATACGATTTGACTTATTACATATTGGTAAAGGATAATTTTTCAATCTCATTATTATTCATGATCATTGTTATGTAAGTATTTACTGGGGTTTATGTATCATCCTTAATAATTTTTTCTAAAACTACATTCATAAAATGTGTTTATATTTTCTTAAGTATGATTACTTTCATTTTTACCCATTGTTAAATTTTTATTATATTTTATGAAAGGTATTTGTTTTAGTTTTTTATATGAGGTACTTTTTTACTTTTTAAAAAAAAGTAAAAGAAGAATTTTTTTCACATATATGGAATGAGTGGATTTTTAAACATTAATAATGAATTGTTTCAATGACTATTTCCATTATGTTTTTTATTTTTAATTTCAATAAAATTATATTGTTTCATATTTTCATGGTGTTTTTTAAAACAAAAACGTTTTTGATGAAGAATGGATAATTTCCTCATGAAGTAATTTCAAGGGTCATATAAAAATTATATTCCAACTGAGATGACATAATCTAATTAGAATATGTTTCAAGTATACTATACCTATTATTATTATTGTTTTATTATGTTTTTTATGAAGTTATATTTCTAAAATCCACTTTTAAATGGATTATGTTATGATGTAATGATGTTTAACAAACCCATCTTCTCTATTTGGGTATGCTATGATGAATGATTTATGTTTTTGTGGAACACGTTAGAATGATTTCATTATGGGATGGATGGGCCTATATCTCCATCAAATTTATTCCATGATGATTTATATCCCATGATATTTACAATATTTTTACAAGTGAATCTGGTTCAGTAATACATGACTTGAACAACAAGTAAATGAAGTTCAGTAAAACAGGGCTGGAACGAGATGTGAACTCGGTTAAGTGGTAGACTTTAACCTCTATAATGGTCATGGAAATGAGACTTGTCTCATATGAAAATTATTTTTTAATTTTATGTGTTTTCCACAATTCCTTGTTTTATACCAATTCTATTTCTTAATTGCTCATGATTCTATTATGATTTATGCCATATGAAATTCAAAAGATTGTTTAATGAATAGAGATTTTGATATATGTCAAATATGGTATGGTTTCAAAAATTTATCTAGATGTTTTTAAATTCTTATGTTTATTTTTATCTAATATTTTACATTATTAACCTTACTGATCTTTTTAGCTCACCCTTTTCATATTTTGTATTTTCCCCAGGATATAAGGAATAGATTTAGATAGGGAAAATCAATGAGAGGATATTAATAGAAGATGGTGAAGATCTTTCACAAAGTTAGTATAATGTGTTCTCAGTTTCCATATACACAAATCTAATATGGTCTTTGAGAATATTTTTGTGTAATGTATATAGTATTCTGTAAATGTAATGAAACATAAATTTTTTTCAACCTTGGTACTATACATTTTGGTATCAAAGAAAAGTTTTTGCAAACCTTTGGAAAGTGGGATGATAAAACATTAGTGAGATCTCTTGAGATAGAACTAAGGTATTTCTAGGGATATCCTAAGGATAAGTCCAATTATAGGTTTCAATCATAGATTTATAGTAATGATCATTTATAACATACAATTAAACATAATATATCATAGATTGAAATTAATTTACCTAGATTGTGTACTTTTTCAAGTATGATTATTTTCTCTCACACTATTCTTTTTTTGGTTTTAGAAAATTGCTGTAAACTAGAGGATTGGTGTTAATGAATCATATTATGGACAATGGAATGATATTCCTTATGAAAAACTAAATGAAATTGGATTTAGAAAGTGAAACATCATTATTAGGCCTAAAAAGAATTCAAATAATATGATCAATAATCTTATATTTTTTTAGTTTCTTAACCCACTAATTAAGTGAAATATAGATTTTTATGGTGATCATAGATGAAAGAAACTTCAATTTTTATCATGTATATTACGTAAGAAGAGGAATCAAAGAGAATGTCTCAAAGGAATGGAAAGATGTTTTGGTGTGGAAAAGATAGAAAATAAAAGACAATATTTGCAAAGGAAAATGATCATTTAAACAAAAAGTATAATGATAATGGTATTGCTAATACATCAACGTTTGATAAATTTTTGAATTTTGGAAGGTATGAGAATTAAGAAAATTGATCCCCTAGAATAAAATATCATTAAGAGACTCAGTATAGTCATATGGGTAGTATTTATGTTTCTGATGATGAACAGACTACTAATGATATATTAGATGAGAGAAGTGTTAAAAAATAACATTTTTAAGGTTGGTCAATGGTTTAAGAAGATAGTGTAATGATTCCATGTTTATCATGAATAATTTTATATATGAAATTTTATAGTGTTATGGAATTAAGAAACCTATAAGGATTGTTAAACTATTTTTTCCCATATGTATTTGAATGTATATGTTGAATGGTACCGATAACAATGAAAATTGATTTTGGTAATAAGTGGAAAAATAAATGATAAAAGGATGGATAACCCTTAATATGATCATGATGATAAGATATTGATATGTTGGTTATGAATAACTAAATTGAATGGTGATTTTTTAATTTTAACTGATTAATATTTTTTGTTTTATTCTATCATGGATAATGTTTATTGCTTTATGGAATTAATAATGAAGAAACAAGAATGTTTTCTATATGAATATATAGAAATAATGGTTATTATCTAGAGAATACATGATTAAGGTGTTCAAATTTCTGGGATATATCCCACAAGAGATACCTTATGATATATGGCAGATAAATTTTTAGACAATCCTGTTCACCTATTTCTAATGTTTTTGATTTTCAGTTTTTAGAAGGAATGTAATGTTTTCCATTTATGCAATGTTTAAGTTAAACATGGGATTATCTTTGTTAGAATAAAGTATTAAATCACTCTAGGTGGATGTATGAATATTTGATAACCTTTCATAACTTTTTTTTAAAAATATGGAATGAATTATCCTATTATTTATGTATCACATTATCTATTAATGATTCATGAATGAAAAAAACAACATCATTTCTTTGAAAAGATATGAAGTGGAAATAGATCAAGGAACGAACATTGGTTAGATTGTATCAAGATCAATTAAGTATTTCTTATCATATTTTTTTAAAAAAATGAGAAAAGGATCTTAAATATATAAATGTTATCCTAGTACATTCTAATCCCTTGAATCAAATGGTACTCTATATCATCATGGATTTATGGATTTTCATTGTTATCTTTATCTGAATGGTGTTCTATATCATTATCAATATTAACTTGATGGTTTTAGTTTTGTCCATATTCAATTTTCCACTTTCTACCTATGTTCTCCTAGGTAGAAATCTAGTTATTAGTTACTTTGTGTATCCCTTATGTTTCTAACGTTACTTTTTAAAAGGAAGTTTTATAATTCATTTTTACGATGTGGGTTTCAATGAAAGAAACTCTCATGTATTTATCCTTTTACAACCCCGACGAATTTCAAGCGATAAATTATATTTTTTGGGGAAATAATATTACACCCTGATATTTTTAAGAGATACTTTTTTTTAATTTCATTGATGTATTGTGTTGTACACTACAACAAGACAAGCTTCTCCTATACAAAATGTTGACATAGGTTCTACTATACAGAAAACTATTCTTGTCTTGGGTTACAAAAAATTTCAAGTTATATCGATAGAAATTATTTTATGTATGATTGATTCATATTGAACAAAAAAATATTTCTATGTTATCTTATAACCTAGTCATTATAAATGTGGGTATGAACAATATTAACATTCTTCTAAAAATGTTTTAAACGCAAATAAGGGAGTTTATAAAATAATAAAATCAATCTTGATTGATTTCATTAATGTAATAGGTATGTATTATATACAATCTATTATTTAAAATTCATCTTATATGTTTTATATACAATATAAATAATTAATTAAATTTTTCGGGAAAACGAATTATTTTTCATAAAATTATGTCTCTTCATTTTTAATGGCACAACTATTTTAAATATAGTTATTGGAACATTTATATGTTACATTTAACAAAATAAATTTCTTATTTAAAATAATGATAAAAGAATTTACTTTGGATGAGTTTATGATATTTTTCTCTTATGTTTTATTTTTTGATGAATTATAATAATATACATAATTTTAATTAAATAAAACATATTTCATGGAAATAATTATGATGGATAAATTATATTTTTGAATGTTTTTAATGTAAATATAGAATATATTTTTATCATTAAGTATAATTTTGGTCAATGGCATTACATTTAACACGACTTTTGATGAAAAAAAAATCAATCCTCTCCAATGTTTGGACTTTTAAAACCCACTTTTTTTATTCTGAGAATGGGATTAATTTTAAATTCAATACTGAATCATCTATATTATTAATTTTTCAATATTAATTATATATTTTCAATCATTAGTTCCAAATTATTTAAATATAATTCTTCTATTTTTGGCATTATGAATAGTAACTTCAGTAATTTTTAATAATACCTTAAAAGGGTAAATCGAGTAATTAATGGTAAATATAATATTTTAAAATTACCATAACATTTTTCCTAATATCATTGGATGAGTGATTTTAGATATAAATAATCCTTGGTTATAAATGGTATCATTTCAAAGCAACTTGGGTGAGATTAAGGGATTTTATATATTTTATTTAAAGAAAAGATAGATTTTTTTACTCACATTTTTATAAATATATCATTTTTTAATATAAGGTTATAGAGAATATAAATTCGACTATAAATACTCATTTAAAATATAATTTTTTTTCATTATCATGAAAATTAATTTTTAATATCTGGGAAATAAATATTTTACTTCAATACTTATAAATTAATGATGTTGAAATTATTTAATTGATGAGAAATCAATATAATAATTTTTATTAAAAATATAATAATCATTAAAAGATAAAAAAACTTGATAAAATCTTATTAGGTGATTATATCCCATCCATAATCATTTACGGCTCTATTTATTAACCATTTGGAGCCATATCGAAAGGATTATGAGAAATATGATATTTTTTTTAAAGTGATGTCAAAGTTTTCACATTCATTTTTTATTAAATATCGCATTTTATAATACAGGATTTTGCAAAACATATATTTGACTAAAAATAATCCTATGAAATATAGATGAATTATATTTATATTTTTTATTTTTTATATTCAATAAATTAATATATTAAGTAATTATACAATATAGATGTATTAATTATTTTAGTAATGGAAATTCCATGTTATTAATTTTTAAAAATTTAAAATAAATATTATTTGGGATAATTAATATATACACAGAATTTTATAGATTGAATTGACCACTTATGGATATTCTAGAATATTTTCTGAGGATAACATATTATCTTGATATCTTTTTAAAATCAATAAATTTAATAGTATCAAAATTGGCAATATTAAATTTTTATCAAAATTATATATTATTAAACTATTTAAAAATAATAAACATATTTAAAAAATATATTATAATTATTATCTGATCTAAAATGTTATAAATTAATAATATATAGTCTCATTGACATCCAATAACTAAAAATTACATTATTCTAATATTGATGAATTTTTTACCTTAATTACATTTTAAAAGAATAACTCAAGATTAATTAAAAGGATATGGATTAAATTCACAGAAAACTTATATAAAACTAAATGTTTGAAGATATTAAAACCTTATCTCTCTCCATGTTTTCGTAATTTTTTATGGTATTTGGATTGAGATAGATTTTATTATAATTTAATATGATTGGATATTCCAAAAGTTCACCTCACCTGAATTATAAAAGGGAATCTTATCCCTCTCTTCTTCACAATAATTTGTGCCTCCATGCTCATGGATCACCTACCCATTTACGTTATCAAATTTCTTAGTCACATTTATATAGGTTATTATCTTCTCAAAATCCCAACCTTAGTGCCATTAAGTGAAGATCTAGAGGGAGCTCGTCGAAGAAGAGGTAATGTCCGTTTCCGATTTTCTCAAGATATTTTATTCTTCTACTTCCTCTATCATTATTGTTTCCATTTTTTTGTAATAAATATATTATCAGAAATATAATGAGATGTTATTATGGTTATTAAACATCTTTCTTCCACCTTTTATCCATCCTATGAAAAATATAATCACTACGTGATCCTACATACGACTTACAGTCTCTTTGTCATTGTGTTATTTATTTTTCACCACCACCTTACTTAGATTAAGATAATGATGTAAATAATTACTATATATTGTTATAAAAACATGATATAAATTCATCAAAAAATTAAAAATCATTCACTTCCATTCCATTTCACAATTATGGGAATGATATCGTCGCTCGTGCGTACATATGACCTACTATTTCAACAATATGACGTGGTTTATTCTATATGGTATCGATGAAAAATTATTATAGAAATGTATATAATGAATAAATATGATATATATTATGTTAATATAATTTTTAATGATATAAAAATAACCTAGTAAAGAGAACTAAAACATATTTTACAAAACATGAAAATGAAAATAAATTAATTAATACAAGAATATCGAGTAATAATCAAATGTTGTTAACAAAAAGATGATAATATGATCAAACATCGTATCATAAAAATTACTGTGATTATATAATAATTCATTGTAATTATTTAACTCATTATATATAAGTTTTTCATACAAACATAGGATATCATAACTAAGGTAAGGAATTATTTTGTTTCCCCTTTATTTATGTGGGACATATGCCTTACAGACCACATATTTATTTTGAGTGGTGTTTATGCTGCACATAAATTTTTATATTATTATTGGTATGAAGGTTATAATAAAGAAATTATTAATTTTATGAGGAATACAATTTGGCTGATTATATGTTCGTAGGGGATAATTTTACAATCTCATTATTCTTCGAGATTAATTTTTTGTAATTATTTCCTAGGGCGTATTTTTCATCCATGTTCATGTTTTCTAAAAATTATTTCAAAAAATATTTTCATATTATCTTATGTATGTTTAAATTAATTTTTAAACATTTGTCAATTTCTATTAAATGACATGAAAAGTGTATTTATACAATTTCGATATGAGTTATTTATTGACATTTAAAGAAAAATTAGAACAAGAATTTTATTTAAATATATGACATGAATGAATTTATATAGTTTCCTACTGATTTATTTCCATAAATATTCCCTTACTAGTTATCATGTTTATTTTCAATGAAAATATTTTCATTTAAAATTGTAATGCGTTTTCAGAAACAAAATTTTTATTGAAGATGAAAGGGCATTTTCCTCGAGAATTAATGTCAAGGGTTATATCAAAATTATTTTCCATATAAGATGAAATTATTTAAAAAGGTAATGTTAAAATTATACTAACCCTATTATTCCTATTATTCTATTATTTTTCCGATGCAATTCTATTTATGAAATCCATTTTTTTAATGGAATATGTAATGATGGAATGTTGTATAAGAAACCCATTTTATTTCTTCCATTATGATATGATGAATGATTTTTTTTTGTGGAACAATTGTGAATGATATAATTATGTGATGGGTGGGACATATATCCCTTCCCAATTCATTAGGTAATGATTTATATCTCATAATATATACCAGATCTAAAAATAAGTAAATCTGGAAAGTAATATAGTTATAGAATACAAGTAAATCTATTTCAGTAATACAGGGTTGGAATTAGGGGTGAACTCAGTTCAGTGATGGGTATTTTCCACAATGATGGTCTTATAACTCAGAATTTTCTAATTTGGAAATTATTTTCTATCCTTATATTTTTTACACAATTCCATGTTTTATATCAATTATATTTCCTCATGGTTCATGGTTCCTTTTTGATTTATTCCTTATAAACATCCAAGGTTTATTTCCTGAATAAATTGTTTTATATATGTTAAATATTGTATGTTTTTAAAAATTAATGTTCATTTTTTATGTTGTTTTGTTTATGTTTTGTTTGATTATTTTCATGTTTACCCTTACTGAGAATTTGAGTTTACCCATTCATATGTTTTCATTTCATTGAGATATAATGAATGGTTTTAGGTAGGAAAAATAAAGGAGAAGGTAATTATGTGTAATTTTAAAGATCTTTCACCAAGATAGAATAATTTGTTCCCAGTGTCCAAATACACTAAACTAATATGGTATTTGGGAATATTTTTTGTAAATTATTAAGTATTCCATGAATGTAATGTAATGTCCTTGTACCTCGAGATTGGGTCACTAAATTATTGGATCTTTTGAGGTTATGGAGAGAATCCAGGTGGGGGTGTACCGTATGTTTCTCTTATAGAGGTGTAGTGTTATGTATGAAATTTTTCATGTTCCACAACTTTGGTGGTTTCAACCCAACCATTATATTGTGATCATTAGTGGTGATGTTTCACTTGAGACCAATGTTTCCTTTGATATGCATCTGATATGTTTTTTGAACCACAATGCGAAAGTGTTCAGGGGAAAATTGTGCTAATAGTTTTTTTATTATGGAAACATGGTCTTTTTTAGGATGAAATATGGGATATATAAATAGATATGTGGCCTTAGTAGCCAATAATTTTACCTTGGAATATTTGTGATGCATGGGAGTACAGATCGATGACATGTTTATATACGGTCCGGAGATTGTAAGATCCTAACAATTTCTTGATATGCCCCATTAAAATGTACAAGTACATGATTTCATTATTTTGAGTATATCATGGTTGGGTTTTTTTAAGGGGGGAGTTTTCGTGGAAATTAACAATTTTTTAAGAAGGGGTAATGCATGGCTCACACACATTTTTCCGAAACTGTGTGTCTACCCCCATCAAACCATGTTAGCCTAGATAAAGGGGGTCGTATGACTAGTGCATGGTTTGGAAAATCATGATTACTCTTAGTAGTAACTGTGAAACCCCTTAGATGTGTACATGGATTGGAACATGGTTATAGAAAACCATGTTCCCCAGCTCCATAAACCATGAACATAGAATTTAATCCCCTGAAAAATTATTTTAAAATTCTTGAACACCCCAGACTTCACCTTAATTTTCCCCCACTCAACCATAAAGGTTTTATCTTAATTTTAGAGGTTCCACATTGGATTATGGGGCCTACAAAACATCATTTTGGATGAATAAAATTCTAATTTGAAATATATTCACCTATCATAGTATATGATGTCTTATTAATTCAATTTATATGTCATGTATCTATTTCAATATAAAGAGTGAATGGTCTTCCTAATTTTTTTAGTGTTTGGATCAAGGTTTTCATATATCGAAATATATTCTATTTTGATCTAATTTTTGGTTCTAGATCTCATTATTTGTTGTAAAATTGAACATTCTTCTCAATTTTGGGATTTTGTTTTTTTTAATTATCATCAACGATCTTGAGGTAGGGGGTATAAATTATAAATCCCATTGTCTTGAAACGTACATTGTTTTATTTTTTTGTTGAATTTAAATTTTTATACTTGGAAATTGAATCTTGGATTGGATTCATAAATTGATTAATTATTAAAGGGAACTATAAAAATGATTAATTGATTTTTCATGTGATAATGAAATGGGTTAATCTTGTGAAATTGTTTTTAGTCAACTAATTTTATTGTTGAATTGGGTGATTAATGGAATATTGAATTGATTGAATAATGGGAATTATGGGATCGTTGGATTAAAAATAAATGGTTGGTGGCATAAATGTTTAAATGTTGATAAATGTTTTAATGGTCGATTGTTCGTATTATTTCATGTGTTTAAACTATTTAACAATGGTGGTTTAGATAATTGAAATTGTATACCATATTGTGAAATTTTTATGAGAGGGTTAAGGACGACTAACCTCGTTAAAAGTGATATATATGAAATGTGTGATTGTTTGAAAAACAGGTTGTGTGACATGGAAGGAAGATCTAATTACTAATGGGATGAATGACATGGTGTTATAAACCTAAATGCATGCATGCACTATATGAGTATGGGAAATAAACTAATTCTTCAAAATACCTTGTTTGATTGATTGATAAATAGGTTATAGGACACACAATGACGCTGAAAAACAATAATGGGGTCATGGACATCGTGTTCTATGACAAAAATGTTGGCATTGGACACTATATCCAATTATCTTTGATGTGAATTGAAATTAAATAGATAATTAAAAACCATGTGGAAATTAATTTTGAATCCCAATGTTATATATTTAATACTCCATAATGTTTTGAAACATGTATTGGTGGTGTGGGTGTCATTTTGTACCCATGTAATTTATGTGGCTTATTAAAGAATAATGAAATGTGATAACTATTTACTTTACTCATTGAAAATTTTCCTTATATAACTACATATAATGTTATTTACTTGATATTGTTTTATATGTCGTTGGTGGTGGTCTACTGAGTTATACTCACACCCTATTCGGTCTACTAGATCAATACCTAAATAGACAACATGTTTAAAGGATATGATAAGAGAAAGAGCTCTATATTAGTTAGATGAGTTGGGATGGAGAATGGATACGAGTAATTGGTGGTGGTCTACTGAGTTATAATCACACCCTATTCAATCTACCCAATCAATACCTAAATATAAATTATGTTTAATGGACATGATAAGGGAAAGTGCTCTATTTTAGTTAGATGAGTTTGGATGGAGAATGGATAGGAAAACAAAACATGATGTCAGCACCTACTTTTGGAGTTATTGGTGTTTCATTACTTTGGGTTTTATTTGGACACATCACACAAATACGACATGGCATTTCTACTACTTTAGTTCTAGATATTGTATTCATGTTTTTGTTTGCATGTAATGTTTGTATTATTGTGGTTATGGTTATTATCAGTTGGTTATTGTATATTTATTTCAACTAATTTGTTTCTTTTATAAAGAGAATATAGTCTTACAATTTTATATATTTGACCATTTCTTCTATTTAGAGGCATCAGGCCTACAAAGAGGAGCGCCTGATGTCAGGTGACTAACGGGCTCTGAGAACTAGTATGTGGCCTCTGGGTTTGGATGTCACAAATACAAACTAGTGGACCGTAAACGAATAGTTTATTTTGATACCACATACACAATATAATTATTTCATGAAATATACTAAAAAAATTCCACAAATATCATATTATTTAGTACACATTATAAACATAGCCAACTAAAAAATTATTTATATCCTCATGAATGGAATCATAAGAAAAGGGGAGCATAGATATTCAGTACGGGTAAAAATGGTAGATATTAATTGATGATAATACGAATGAATAAAATAATAATAATGGTATTATATCATGAATATTAAGTACAATGTTCAAACCCAAACTATCATAGACCTAAAATATGATTCATGGCATAAAACATTAGAATTATAAAATACATCAATCATAAAAGTGAGAAATCATAATCAATCATTCATGAAACCTATGTTCTTGTAATTTAAGGTTGGCACTATAAAAAGTATAGAAGTCATTCCATATTTCATGGATAACTATAGTGACCATCAAATCATTGAGGATCTAGAATCTCGACCTTGTTACCATTTCATAACAGACCAGGAACCACCACATACACCCCATAATGGATCAATGGAACTGAATTTATTGCCATAGTAGAACAAGAACATCAATGAGTTTCCCATGGATCATCAAGTACATAGACATAGGTCCCATAATTATCTCAAGAGATATGACACTTTACATAATGAGTTAGAGAGATATATAATTATGGTCCCACACATAACAAAATGGAAACCATACATATGTCTTCCAAAAAATCATTAAACATTCAAAATATCATCATATTATAACCTATTCAAGGAAAGTAGGTTTCATAAACATTTCATCAATACATTGTTTCATAACATATGGAAAATGAACGGGGTTCATTAGAAACTCATCATCATAATCATAAATTGTATATAGAAGGAATATGGATTGTACCATCGGGTCACATCCCTAGTAAATCATAATAAACACCAAATGTTTTTTATTGATGAATTGATATACCATAAAAATATATTGAAATTTTCTTTTAGTAAAATACTATTTCCATTTGTAAGTCACTTGTTTAAAATCTAAAAATTTCCCAAATATTAATGAAAACATTTTTGAAATAAAAATAACATTGGAAATTATAATGTAATATTTAAATAATTGAGAGATCATGATATCAAAAAATTTAATTGATAAAATTCATGTTAAAATAAATATTCATTTCATATTTTTGGTGAATAGTCAAAAGCACCACATCTATAGACTTAAGAGAATATTACTTTTGAACCATTTTTTAAAAATAAAAATAGGTAAAATAAATTTTAATAATAATTTATGAATATTTAAAAAATTATTCTTTAAAGAAATAAGAAAACATCGACATTGAAGAGAAATTATTTCTGATCATAGAGAGACAGGATTTCATTTTTAACAAAAAAATATTATTTTGAAATCTTGAGTTCTTGAATAGATGTAAATTAAAAATAAGTATTTATTCTATAGAAATAACCATAGGATAAGAAATTTATTTAGATTCTTGAGAGAAATATCATAATATTACATCATCACAAACTAAATCCTAAAAAATCCTGATAAACAATGAGATTATAATACCCAACCTTTAATAGAATGGTAACATTGGGATCATAAACACACAGCAAGTGATAAAAATATATTGATATATATATATATCCTCTAATATACATAGTAAGAATTATAAAAATTGTTTTATGGGTATTATATAAACTATAAAAAAGGAAAAAGTGGTGAATATTTAATATGACCCATAGAAATAAAAGTTGAATGAATATCCCTTACCTTAAGTCTCTACTTCCTTCATATGTGTTCAAACCTTATTCGATTAGAAACCCCTCCTTTGGATATCTTATTAAGGATACTAGGATTCGAATTTTGGGAATTAAATCATCTCTAGAATGTGGATAAATATTTTTGGAATATTTTTTGTCAGGTTATGGTCAAGAAAAATTGATTACAAGATATAAACATGTGAGGGGAGAAAGTTCAATTTTATAATTGAGGAGGATTTTAATTTTTTTAAATACCCTAGACTGTTCAATAATGTGAAGTCACTCTTAACCCAAGTGCACAAGAAATAAAAAATATTATGTACAAAAGGGAATTAAAGGTCGATCCACACCTTTTATACCAAAAAAAAGAAATATGTTATAAACATTTTATTCCTTTATCCTCTAGGTTTACATACTTTTACCATTTTAGTTTCACTACAGTAACTAGTTTATTTATTTAATTACCTGGTTAATGTTTCCAATAATAATTAAACTAAATAGTTCTCATTAGATACATTTCCTCCTAGAAATTATAAATATTAAATAAAACATATCAAATAAAAGTCCTATGTGTGTGGAAAATTAATTTTAATATACATGCATGTAACCTCCAAAACATTATTTTAACCATATTTGTAGAAATTAATAATTTTATTGTTTTCCATATTAACTATGAACAAAATTTAAATTCTACTTTTTGACTAGGATTAATTATGAAAATTAAAAATATTTATTACATTTTTTCAAATTCAAATCATACAATTTTAATTATTAATGTTAAAATTATACTCACAAGCGCAATGAAGATGTTTTTTTTTCAAAGAAAGGTTTTATTAAGTGAAAATATTTTTCATATCAAATTAACATTATAAATTTGATTATATTTACAAAATTTGGATTATTAATAATATAAATAAATTAAATTAACATTAAAAAAATAGAATTTTATTCAAATTTATTTGATAAAATGGAAGCTCTAAAAAAATCTGTATTTTTAACTATCAATTGAAAAATTAACATTCTAAAAAACTAAATTCTAAAAATTTCATTATAGGATAAAAATAATATTTTAATTTCAAAAATTATTTTTTTCAAATAATTTTTCTCAAATTGGAAAAATTACTTTTTAAAATAAGAGTATAATTAAACCAATTTTTTAAAAAATATTTTTTATCAGATTAAAATTGGATTTATTCATATCCCATGTATAGGAAAAAAATTAGATGAAGGAAAAAACATTTTATATAAATTATAGTACATAAATATATTTAAAATCATTCAATATAGTGATTAATTTAATTTATTAAGTTAAAAACACGTTATTCCAACAAAAATAGTTCTTCAAAAAATTATTTTACATTCAAATTATTTTTATTTTCTTTTATAATTGACTGATAACCAATGAATTTATTTATTAATGCTTAATACCTAAACATTTATAATTTAGTTAATTTTATTTATACCAAAATATTTAAATTCATGGTTTAACTGTCACCAAAAATTGTAATATTATTACAATATAACATTGTTCATTTAATCTTAGTGTTGCATATAATGCAATATATTAATGAAAATTAAATTATTCTGAAAATAATAAATAAATATTAGGTTATTAAATTCTAACCACTTTAAAATGAATTTATCCATAAAAATTCAATTACTCTGATACGAAAAAACCAAGGATACTTATGACTCGTCATATCCCCAATTTCAAATATAGCTTCTTCAAATTTGTGTTTTTACCACAAAACCTTGAGCACATGAGTGGTATTATTTCATATAACTTTATCTCTAGGATCATGATTCTTGACGAGTTTTTTTATGAAAGATTTGATCAAGTGGCATGAGCTATATTTTTATTACTTGTGAATGGTCAGGTATGTACTTATTCAAGAGAGATATATAGAAAACATTATCAAAGTGTGGGAGGCCTGATGGGTGTTCCAATAATAAGCTACCATCCCTACTCAATCAAGAATATTTATAGGGAAAATATACCAAGGTATCATCTTATCCTTGTCAATAAACCATATAAACTTCTTCCATATAGATGTTTTTAGAAACAAAGTCTCACCAACTATAACTTCTAGATCACGTTGATGATTGTGAGAAAAACATTTCAATTGACTCTAGGATTCCTTATTGTTTTGTTGAATGGTTAAAATTTTCTTTAACATTTCCTTATCCAGATCATATCCTAATAGATTTTTTCTACAACTTCATTCTATCTCAATTAATTTCTAAATTAATTTTTATAGAGGGATTTTTAAGGATCCATTTTCATGCATTATTAAAATATATTTTTGGGAGAAAACTCAACTAGAGAAAACTTTTGATTCCAACCATCTTTAAAATCCATAGAAAATATATGATCATATCCTCTAGGGTTATAATGTTTCTATTAGAATGATTATCAATATGTGGATGACATGAAGTGTTGAAACTCAACACTCTATCATGGTATTTCTAATGAATCGTGAAACAATATCGGAAAACCTCATATCCTGATAAAATTCAATAAAGAGATCTACTATAAACCATATTGAATAGTGGAATTTAGAATAATTTGGGAGTCTGACAACAAAATCAATGGTGACGTTTTCTGATTTACACTCTAGTATGGGTAATGGTTGTGACATCCCTTTTAAATTATGTCTCTCATGATTTACTTTCTTACACAATAAGTAGTGAGATTCATATTCTTAAATATATCCCGTTATTCCATCCCACCAAAAATATTATTTCATATCTCAATATGTCTTCATACCTCTAGTGTAAATAGAGAATAAAGAAATATGATATTCATCTAGCAAATCATTCATCAAATCATTTATGAACAAAAAAACATTATTCTTGAACATTAATTCTCCATTACAATCAAGGGTATGTTCAGGATCTTTTTGGACCATATTCAATAGCTCTATATATTCATTTTATTCCTAGTTATTCATTACGTGGATAAATGGTTAAACAATAATTTAAGAAAGATAATATTTCTCCAATTACTTCATGATTTCAAAATATATCCTTTTCCAATCCATGAATGTTGGATTTTTTTGGATCCTCATCGTTGATAATTTGTTATGATCATTTTGACTCAAATGATTATCCACCATGTTTCCTTCCTATGGTTGTAATTTATTGAGTTGTAATAATATTTAATTAACTCCAACCACATTCATTTCATCTTATTTCTCTATTTATGGGTGAATATATGCATAAAAAATCTATGATAAGTATTAATATCATATAATTATCTGTAAAGATAATTCCTCCATGTATTTAATAAAATAAATTGCAATAGTTAAGTCCAAAAAATGAGTTGGGTATTTTATCAAGAAAATTTAATTAAATTGAAGCTTAAGCTATAACCATGTCATATTACATGATAACTCTTCTTAATCCATACATCAACACATTAGTATAGATTACAAAACCTTTTATGATATAGGGTAATTAATGTATAGATGTGGTAATTAACCTTTTCTTCAGGTCAATGAAATTTTATTCACATTAGTTTATCCAAAGGAACATGTCTCCCTTTCATGTTAATATGGTGTGTGGTTTAGAAATCCATGACAAACTATCCACAATATATCGATAATTTCTATCATGACCAATAAAATAATGGATATTTTTCATAGTATTTGTTATGGGCTAATATTCAATATATTTTTTCTTCGATAGATCCAATGATATATCCTCTCTTGAGATTATATGACCCAAAAATGAATCCTTTTGTAGACAACATTAAATCCTAGAAAATTTTCAAAAAACCTCTCCCTCCTCAGGGTATTCAATAAATTCCCAAGTAATATTAATACTCTTCATATCTATTTCAATATATAAAAATATTATCCATAAAGACAACCATAAACTAATTAAGGTAATATATAAAGAAGATTTACATTAAATCCATCATTGTAATGGTGGAATTAGTAAGACTGAATTTCCTGAATATATATATATATATATATATATATATATATATATATATATTAACATTTAATATTAATTATATAAAATTTCGACATGTGTATAACCTCCTTATTGGACCTCAATTGATTATATCTAGAATGAAGGACAATCATGTAAATGTTTTGATCTTGTAAAAGTTTATCAAACAAGTCATCAATACGGGCAAAAGATGGATATTATAGATTTTGATTTTATTAGTTTCTGATAATAATTTTAATGTCACATAAATACATAATTCTTTTTTATAAAAAGAAAAAATTTACCCCAATGTGAAACACATGGACAAATAAATCCCTAATCAAGATTATCCTTGAGTTTCTTCTTTAGTTAATAAAACATATTTAGTTTAATTCTATAGGGACTCTTTTATATAGATGTAGTACCAAGTATTATTATATTTAGAACACAACTTCATGACATGGTAGAAAACTATTAATCTCATCTAGTAAGACACCAAAAAACATCCACACAATAAGAATATATTCGATATTAATTTTATAACCAACCAACGAAGATAAACACCCCTTGAATACAAATCAATTCCCATATAATGGCTGTAATTACTAATAAAAATGTGTATTCATCCTTACATCAATAAATTTCCATGAATTCATTTGGAATAAGAAATTCGACACGCCTACCTTAAGAAATGAATATGTTCTCTATATAAATAAATCCAATAAATACTTATAATCACATAATATTCAACTAAATGGAGAATCACTAGATTTATAAGAACCACTCTCCAAAAACTACAATCAGATAAGAACTATATAGATGATATGCGACCATCATTCCATTATGTTTTTTCAATGTTAACTCAAAATCTTTTCATTAATATAGTAATTTAAAACCCTTTTCATATTATTTAGATATATATGACTTGGTTGATTAAAAATAAAAAACAATTAATGTTAATAGAGTGGATAATAAGTGTACCTTTTACCATATCATTCTTGAAGCCCACATCAGCTGTCCTGATCACATAAGATTTGACTTTTTCTTTAAACATAAGAGGTTTTTAATACTGATCATCACTATAAACCATCACATTCATTCAATAATTATAATAATTCACATACTATAATTATTTTATTAAATTGGATAGTGGGAGGTGAATTAGTGGGAATATTCTTCTCTTCTATTGAGTTAATTGGCCCATTTATTTCTTGTAGACATTCTCGGGATTTATGACCAACCCTTGAATGTATAATGTTCCTATCAATTCTATTAAAATAGTTCCATTGATGTTTATTATAACATTTATATCATGTAAATGGATTCAATATATTTACACAATTTGATTTATTTAATTTTTAAGGAGACTTGATCGTTGTTTTCCTATCAAAAAAATAGAACTTTTGGGTAACTCAAATCCAAAATAAAACCATAATAGAACAAAGAATGATTTATTAATATCTATGAATGTACTATATCGATCACTCCACTTAGAGACTTGGTTTTATGCCTCTAAATAATCGATCAATATTAATTTTAGGTTATATGATAATAACAGATGAATACCATGAATGTATTGTAATGGTTTCCTCATTGGTTCAAAAGGATTCATCTTCCCTATACTTAAACACAAATATTTTCTTATCTATTTTGATATGAATAATACGATGAAAGTAATTATTAAAAAATACGATCTAAAACTCAAACCACTCCATTGAGTCAATTTATTTTTATTTCCTTCTATTATTAATAAGATTACATCATTAAAATGATTATACTTTAAATAATGGACAAACAATACAAATTTTTCATAATCCCAACCGTAGATATAGGAAAATATCATTTTAATGATACTGGTCCATTTCATAGGAAAAGGGTGGATTAATAGACCCACTCATAGTAGATATAAATTGGCTCATAAAGGACAATTATAAATTTTTACATACTTTTCTAATTTTTATGTTTATCATGATTAATATATTGAGAATTTTGTGTGATAATAAAAACAAGATTTCATATTCTAGTTCCCACAAAATTTTGTATCTTATTTGAAAATCATTTCATTATCCATTACATTAATTGTTAGCATATTTTCATATCATTCTATTCAATGACTAAAACCAAAAATGATAGTGCGAGAGGCAATAATCATAGTGGGAAGATACATGGTCATGAAAAATCACTTATAGGATGTCTAAATAATGATCCTCTCTATTAATTTTATGGCAAGTTAGCTTTAACCTAGATCATTCTTGGTCATCATCTATTCAAATCCTTCATGACAATCCATAAATAAATTTTGTATTTCAAACACTTTTCTCATAAGAATGTTAAAATAGGTGTGACGAAATTCCCATTGTCGTGTACAAGGTAAAGATTGATTCAAATCCCAATGCACACTTATGGGTTTTTTGACCACTAATTTTTAGTATTCTAGATCCATATCCACTTTTAGAGTCAATAAAATGATATTATTTCTTATAAAACACTCACATTACCCTTCAAAAATATTTCATAACATTTTACTATGCTTTAATCTGTCCCTAGGTTTCTCAAAAAAGTTTTCTAACCATAATATACAAATACTAATTAAAACCTAATATGATAAAAACTATAAAAAACAAGTATTTTCATACCTAGAAATTGTAGCTTTTTAGATGAATATTAAATGTATTTTAAAAGTATGCTCATGAGGACAATTACTGTATATTGTCTTTGAAGTCTATATAAACAATATTCATATTTCATAAAATATTTACAACTTATCCCACAAAGATCTTACCATTTATTAATCTTCATAAACATATCCTACTTATAAATATTCTTTGTAACTATGGGAATGGAAACATTAGAAAGGGTGAAATCAGATGGCCGGTAAGGGTAATAATGGGAGGTACTAATCAATGATCATATAAAAGAATAAGTTAATAACAATTATATGAGATGATTTATATAACATAAAAATTTCGTACACAATCTATCATAGACCCGAAATACGAGTCACATAATAAGACCATAAATTTAAAATTCATGAACCATAAGAGTTACATATCATTATTATTCAGTCATTAACCATAGGTTCATGTCACATAATTGAGTAATTATCATATGTATATAAGCCATTTCATATGATAAGGATGATTATCATGGAAAAAATAGTAATGCATCGTTCATCCCTATCTATTTACCATATCATAACAGAATTGGTATCATCACCTATATTCCCTAGTAGATCAAGAACATTGACTTGTTTATCATAGTATAGAAAGATTATAAAGTTATTTCCCATAGTTGATCAATCACATCAACATGTGTCCCATTGTTATATCATTAGATATAATACATTAAAAAATTCATTATAGGGATATATAATTTTAGTCCCACCCATAATATCGTGAAAACCATATAATAGTTTTTCATAAAATCATTAAATATTATTCAATAATAACACATGTATGGAAATTGGGTTTCATAAACATTTCATAAATCCATCATAGCATGACCCAAATAAAATAAATGTGCTTCATGAACATATCATAATCATAATAATAAACCATATATAGAAGGAATATGGATTGTACCATTGGGTCATATCACTTATAAACCATAATTAACAAAAAAGTTTGTTTTCACTGATGAATTTATATTCCTAAAAAGATTTATGAAATTCTTGAAGAAAATATACTTTCAATTTTTAAATCACTTCATTATAAACTAAAAAAATTTCAAATATTAAAGGAAAATTTTTATTTGAAAATATCGTTGGAAACTTATAAAGAATAATTTATATAATTCGTTCATTCATGAATGTTTAAAATATTGTCCATGTTTTTCATGATAAAAGTTATTCCTTTCACTTAATTTTTGAAAATTAAAATGTAACTGATTTAGAGAACAAGAATAAGACATTATTTTAAAAAAAAGTAAAATTTTAAATGAAGTTAAAAATTAATTTAAAAAATTATTTGAGAAAAGTAATAATATTCTTCTAATATTTTTTTGGGAGACATGGAAATGTAAGATAATTGTCTATCGACTGATGAGGTTTGTAGAGTCATTTTCCCATAAAATATTCATTTGGTCTCTTCAATTATATGAGATAGGTAAAGGAAATGGAAACATGTATTCTCTATAAATAAAAATATTATAAGAAATTCATGATTTTATTTAGAGAAATACCATAAGGATTAATCATAAAACATTTACCACATTAGTATATTTTGGATCATATGACCCATGGAATATAAAACCTTATATAGAAATGTATATACCATAATTTTAATAAAAATAATAATAAGACATTCATGAAAAATATTTACACTAACCAATAGAAATAATTGTTGAATATAGAATGTTTACCGTGGAAATAAAATTGAGATAAAAATCCCTTACCACAATTCATGATATCTTTTATATGCGTTCAAGATTGTTTTAAATAGAAAATCATCCATTGGATCCCTTAATGAGGTCTATAGGGTTGTTTTTTTAGAAAGACTAGCAACACTACAATGTGTATAAGGATATTGGGGATAGATTTTTTTAGGTTTTTGTTGATCCAAAAGGGTTAATAAGATTCCATTAGTGAGGGTAGGAGGTTCCCAATTATAATTAAAGAGAAGTGGGATTTTTGTATATTCCTGAAACTATTAAATTATCAGAAGTCACACTCAACACGAGAACTAAAAAATTGAAATATAATCGATTGGAGGTAAGTAAAGTTCTAGATACACCTCCACCACAATAAAAATCATTTTTAAATATGTTATTCATGTATCTTCTTTGTTTTCTTACTTTTATCATTTTAGTTTCCCGCACGATAACTAGTTTTTTAACTATTTACCTTTATAATTTATCCAATAAATGTTAAAATAAATTATCATTACTTGATAATTATTTACCATTAATTATAAATTTTAAATCCAATTTATAAAATAAAAGTACTGTGTGTGTGAAAAAATAATTTTAACATAGGGTCACGTAATGCACAAAACCCTTTTTTATCCTTAACTGCTATAATAAATTGTTTATTTGTTTTTTACTTATTTAAAATGAGAAAATTTTAATTTTTTCTTATAACATAATATTAATTATGATGATTAAAATTACTTAATAGATTTTACCAAATTCAATTCATATAAGTGGCAGTATTTAATATATAATGAAGCATGCAAAGATGATGGAAATGTTGTTTTTTCAGAGAAATGTTTTCTTTAGTTTAAAAAGTTTTTATATCAAATATTCAATATAAAATAAATTAAATTTTTCTAAATTGTATTAATAATAATATAATTTAACTAATTGTAATTATTAATAAATAAAACATAAGGGAATTTTTAAGGCCATTAAACAAAATGGTAGTTTTCAATCATAATCATTATTTTTCAATATTCATAAAAAAAATAGTCTTTTCAAAAAATTACAAATATTCAGTAAAAGATAATTTTGGTATTTTTATTTTAAAAATGAATCATATTTTTTCAAATAATGTTTTCAAAATGGAAAAAAATTAATTTTAAAATAAGTGGGTGCTTGAAGTAATTTTTTAATGTGTACAATTTTTAGAAAAAATATTCCATTCTTTTTCCCATTATTATATAATATATTCATTGAATGATAAAAAAACATTTTCTAATATATAATATATAAATTTATTTTAATTCTTGATAAAATAGTGACTTCTTATATTTATTATGATAAAAACACATTGCACGCATAAATATTATTTTCCATAGAAAACAATTATTTTACTTTAAAATGATTTCTATTTTAGATTCTAATCAACAGATAATCAATGAATTTCATTAAAAAAATTAAAATATATAATTTTAATAATTTATTTATTATACAAACCTTCCAATATAATTATTAGTTTATAAATATGACCATAAGAACTAATATTTAAATAGTATATCACATTTTTTCAAACTCTGTGT
Organism: Viscum album; assembly: GCA_963277665.1. Classification (NCBI taxonomy): domain Eukaryota; kingdom Viridiplantae; phylum Streptophyta; class Magnoliopsida; order Santalales; family Viscaceae; genus Viscum; species Viscum album. The sequence goes on from OY728158.1 coordinate 1,624,537,914, forward strand.
TTCGTGTAATGAAAACTATATGATAAATTAAAATTAATTGAAATTAATCATAAAATAACTATATGTTACACAAATGACCGAAACAAATTCTTATATAATTAAACATGCTCCAAAATCCTTCCACCATATCATGGAAACATTGAGAAAGCATGCAATTATATTCCACCGACACCCAAAATAGAAAACCTATATTTTTTCTCCGACATATAAATCCAATTATTATATATATATATATATTCAAGGGAGGATTTGAGTGAGATAATATCCTCACTCCAACTAAATATTGGGATCATTTACCAAATCCCTATATAGAATCCTAGAATCATATCCTAGAAGTAATGGTAGGGCAGGCTTACATCCATACCCACCTCATGAAAATCAACTAGTATATCTTAGAATAATTGGGATATGATTTAATGTATTTTTTAACGTCCATTGTTTGGGAGAACCACATCCTTTATCCCTCTATCTTTATAGTGTTTTTAGTATATCTTAATTACTAAACATGTTTGGGCTAATATTTCATCTCCCATTCAATTGTATCATTGGTATATCTTAGTTAATAATAAACAACTAAACTAGTATTATATATACATTGGGGAAGATGTTCGTTATCATGTCCTACTAGCCACTTCATGGAAGTCCCATATCCCTAAAAACATCACATAATCTTAAATACATATTCTTGAAATCACTAGAAAGAAGTAATACATTACTTCTCTTATTTAATCCATGAAATTTCATCATCATATCTTTATAGTTACCAAGAGGTGGGATCATGTTCCTAATTATTCTGATTAATTTCATGATAATTTTCTCATGGTGAGAAAGGAGTGTGCTCCGGTTAATACCCATTCCCATGAAGTTTCTAATAATCTAATGATGGAAATGTGGAAGTAAACTAGGAAGGTTCCCAACTATAAAGGTAATTATGCATATAGAACGACCTCAACATCCTAATATAGAACATCCTACAAAAAATCCACTAAAGGAAATATATGAACTAAGAGAAGAATTATATCCATGTTTTAATTTTTTTTAATGTTATTAAGGGCCATTAACATCTCTCATTGTTGGACTAAGAATCTATAAACTAGTAAATAGAAGGATAATGAAGATATAGTAACTGAGTTCCTCCTCGGGATTTTGTAATCAGAAACATTGGAGGTCCTCAGCATAGTTTCCTCAATGAAGGTCATCCCCATAGAAACATAATGGCCAGACGTATTTACATTTATCATGGTGTGATCTAAGAAAATCCACCTTATATATGGATGATAAATCATAAATAAGTCACCCCAAATACAAATAAATTCATTGAATGTCCTCTCTATTGAATATATGATATCCATTCTAGAGATACCCACTATGAATATATGGTAGAGTTTATCCCTACACCCGGGCATCAAATCAAAATAGAAGTCCACCCTATGATAGAAAATATTAATATTACCATGGAGGTCCTACCCATAGAATTAATTACAATATTCTACCTCATAGTGATATCCCACATTGACCAAATGTTTTTTAATTTATAAAATCAACTTTTTGAATTTTCTCACATCAAGAGGAACCCAAAAGACCAAAACCAGCCACAACAAGTGCCTCATCATTTAATAATGATATCTATTCTCAACTAAAGGATTTATTGAGGTGAATATAATCATCAAACCACATTCATATCACCTAAAAATTGATTAAATGAATATTATTCTAATAAATATCACTCCCCTTAATATGACAGTAGGGAAATAACCACTCTAGTTGGATCAAGTAGAGGAAACCCTCTCAGGATTCGAATAGAATGATATGATTATGGGAAAATAATCATGATAAATATAATATACCAATTATGTTATAACTCATAGAAACCTCTCTATATGAAATTCTAAAGACATTTTAATAGGAATTCATATATTATATTCAACTAGATATATGTAAAACTATTCACTATATAAAAAAATTAATTTTATTATTGGGAGTACCCTAACCACATTAAGCCATTGAGAGAGATCTACTTCCTTATTGACTTTGATTACCACTTATCTATGTGGAATATGAAGTTATGAAGGCAAAATAGAATCCCACAACAGGTTTGTATCATAATAATGAAGGCACTATAATAAATATTCATGTATGATACATTATATTTTCATATCACATGATAAGTAAAACATTGATCCTTACATGTCACCCTATTTTATGGTCAAACCAGATCTTCACATAGCATGGAATTAAATGTGATTATATTAAGAAAACTCTTATATCTAGGATCTATGAAAACTATTTGGTCTATCTAATGAAATATTGTAACTCCTAAGGTGCATAAATAAAATTCTTGATTGGAGTGTAGCATCAATCAGAACATGCATTAATCAAAAAATAAAATCATGTAAGTGTACCATATGAGGATTTTAAAGGTGAAACAAATATACACACACTTACTACAAAAAATATCATGCCCAAAGAAAAAAAATCACCAAATCCATTCCTAGTTAATGTCGAAAAAATTCAATAAGTCCATGATAACCACTTCCATAATTTTATTTCAACAACAACCCCAACCCATAAAGATGGGGAAATTTTTATGACCCTCCCTCATTCTATACATCAATTAAATTATGAATACATGATATGACTAGGGAAGAACCTGTTCAACACCAAACCACAAGGTTGGAGTCAATTATATTAACTCCTCTTCACCTAACCAAGAATGTTAACTTATTTGGGCGAGGTGAATCTTTATTAGTGGAAATTCCATTTCCCCCTCCCCTATGTGATCTTTCTCCACCATTAGGGTAGTTTTTAGTGAATTTTATTGAAGATTAACTTAAAGTTACTATCCATTGAGGTGGGAAGTAGAAGGCTCACATGGGTAATAATCCGAAATATTCCTCTATGAAGGAAATGTTAAGAAGGATCGTAAAAAAAACCTATGATATATATTTCAAGATAAGTGTATATGATTACTACACCAAGGAGGATGGGGATGTGACTCATGATTTTTATTTATTTTTCAGTTAAAATAATTGGAATAGATATCACAAATAATTTTAATAATGTCCCAAAAAGTACATGGTGGGATAAATAGTTTTTTACCCAAGATATAACATTCATTAATGAAGAAGGTGTGTACACCTAGAACCATATGTAGTCTCAAAATATGTTATCACTTTATATTGTTCAGTTATAATCTCGTTAGTATGTTTCAAAACAATTTAAAGGGAAATGTGTGGCTACATCCACATCCCATCCACCACCTAAGGAAATCGAACCTATTTTCATTGAGGAAGGGATCACCCAATATATTGGTAAAATAGATAATTAAAGTGGATTAATTACAATATACTCATGGGGAATACTTATTTTGAGTATAATTCTCAGTAAGAGGAAAATAAAACTTTTCCTACACATTTTCTATCGAAAGGAACTTCTCATATTGTAAGATAATAGTTTAATCACTGGCTGGGTCTGGATTTTGGATCAAGGATAATTTAAAACAATTGGTTAAAAAAATTATGACATTACTCAACTAGTAACACCAATTCCATTACATGTATGCTACCTCAAGCTAGTGAATATGGGTTATGGATTGTCATCATAGGAAATTCAACCATATCAAGATCCTCCCATGGATCTATATAGAATCCAAAATAGAGATATTATTGTCCAATCTCATAAATTTTTTCAATTCAAAAACAACTTTAAACGAAATTTTATTAGGGATCCATGTGGTAATAAATTAAACAATTCTAATTTATACCCAGATAATGTCAATGATACTTCCCCAATATCCAATTTTTGGGAACCAATTTACTAATATTCAAAGGAATTGGAGACCCGATTGAAGAAGAAAACAACCGTTCTATGATTGAACATAAAATATCTAAAAAATAGGATGGTTTTGGAGTTTATAACTATGAAAATAGGATTAAATTATTCTCTAAAAATGCTACTTCCCTTTGAGCTATTGTTAGATATATTCATAGAGAATATATGTGATGAGATGTAGAAACCACAAATTCAATTTAAATAACCTGGAGGATTTCATGATTTTATATCTATGAAAATGATCCTAGAAGATTATTTCAAATAATCTAATTCCAAGTCATTAAAATTTACATCAGCATAAGGAAATAATCCTTGATGAGTGGATACTAATATTTTCTTTCTCAAACTAGCACCAATTTTATTTCAGTAGCCCGAGACCATGCATTATGAGATGGAGGATCCTATTAAACAATGAAAACAATAAAAACCTCTTCATGATGAAAAGAGAGAGTAGAGGAACCTTAAATTCAAGTATTATATGAATAATCTTTTATCCTTTCTAAAATATATCATCCTAGGGTACTTTGCTGTGGTGATTGAGAAGTCGAACACCTTTAATTTCTTGAAGGATCATATAAGAGGAGCACCTTTAATTTCATCAAGAGTAATCATATATTATCATCAAATTTTATTAGAATAATTGATTCCTTTGTATACAAATCTATTTAGACTATACACTAGTGAAGATGTATAATACAATAAAAGAAAAAAACCATGATTATGGGAAAGAGATAAAACAATTTGCATAATAATCTCTCAACCCACAATAAAAAAAATAAAAAAAATTGATACGGAATAAAAAAATGGATTCATCAAATAAATAATGTAATGAGGCTTTATAATAATAGGTCAATGAATAATCCCCTAAAAATAGAAAATTTTAATGTGTAACTCCAAATTAATAAAAATCTTTTTATGTAAAATATGTAAATATAAGGATAATATTAATTAATAAATAATACTAAATTAAATATATGAAAATAATTTTTAATGAGATTAATATCAACTAATATTAATTTATTCAAAAAAAAATTTAAGAAAACAACATAATATGACCAAAAATATATTTTGAGTTATAAGCTATAAATTTCATGCATACAAATATAACATACTTTGATCTTCATAAAAATATGTTTAGAACAAGTAAAAACATTTCACATAGGTTATACTAAAAGTGGCTCAACCATGGTTTTAGAAACCCTAAAACAATGACCCAAAAAATTTATTAAAAAGTGTAGATGTAAAACATACCTAAGGATATGATTACATGAAAAATACCACACCTAGATAGAAACTAAACAAACACATCCAATTATGACCTCTTTCTAGGCCGGCCTAGACACCTAGATCCTCCCCGACTAATTGGATGGCGCTCTCTTCCCCTTTTCATCGTGGATTCATTCTCCGACGCCAGAACCTCAATAGTATACAATTCAGTTTCTTCATGAGAAGCTTCCCCATGGAAAATTGAATGCACAACTTCAATAGAGGAGATGTCATCCTGGTGTGCATTACCATGAGGAGACTCTTCATGTAGGTCTTGAGGATCCTTTTGTAAATTCTTGGAGTCCTGCACAGCCATGCAAGAATGTGCAGGATTATGAATAGGATGTTCCATCTCTTTTGGAATCTATAAACCATCAAAAGTAGAAGGTGTCGAGGAGGAGCACATTCGGTTACTGCATCCTGCATTCTTGAGTCCTTCAAGTTTAAGCAAATTAAACTAAGTAGTATTAATATACTCTAACATGAAAAAGAAATTAACAACTGGTTTTATAGGTCCTCGCAACGCATCATAGCCAGATGAAACCATTGAAATGACATCCATATTAGTCCCCCTCTGATCCATAGCCATTGGAGGAGATCATACAAGATCATGTACATGAATAGGTGTAGTAACATCCTACAAATTAGTAGGGGGAGATCCCGCCAGAATATCAACCTGCTAATGTGCAGAAGATCACAGCAGACCCTCCTCCCCTAGAACACCTTTTGGAACACCAAAAATCTCAATAGAATCCATTTTATCCATATGTACACCCTCTTGAATCCCCTATTATACAACAACATCTCCTATAGCAGGATTGTCCATCAATGAATCCTCTTCCACCTGATCATCCACATTAGACACTTGCACCTCATCTTGAATAATTGGACATGCCCTCTACTTATTAGCCATCAAAAATGGGAATCTATCATCATACGAGATCTTCAACTTACCCTTATTATAAATAGAGGCGAGTGCAACACGTTCTACCTCTTGATTTGATTCATTTTGGACAGCAGCCTCATGCTCGGTTTGATTCCCTTCCTCCTCCTCAGCCACATCAGCCCGGGCCTGTTATCTAGACCACCAATGATTCCAAAGGTAGCATACTCCAATGGTCCATTTTTCAACGGCATAGCTGCAACATTAGCTTGCTCAGATTCATCATGCTTATACAAACCATGTTGGACAACCTCAACAAATGATGAAATACCAGCATTTTGAGGATCCTTCCTCCTAAAAACATGCTTACTACCATTTAGGTCAACTAGTTTCTTTTTGCACAGATCTGATGTATGTCCCCATGATTTAGAAAGTGAACATTTTATATTCCTACGACATTGTGCAAGAGAATGACCAATACATAGACAAGAATTATAGAAAGTAAGAAACCACTCATATTCTATAGCTAGTTCTAACATAATATCACCATCAATAAGGAAAACTGTGTCAATAAGAAATTGAGCTAAATCAATCTCTACCAATACACGAGAAAAGTGACCATACCGCGAATGCTCTGTTTTATTTTTCAAACTTAATCGGACAACCAAATACAGAGGTGACCTCCCATAAAACCGATGGATTCCAGAAAAACAAATTTAATCCCCTATTTCGAATCCTTATTTGAGTGAAAGAGTTCTTAATTGAAAGAGGACTTCCTAAAGGATCCCACTATTGAACCATGATGTAACCAGGATTCAGCGAAACTGGTCCAAAACTCCAGGAAACATTTTGACGTTCCTTCAATGGAAAAACAATATGGAAAGTAACTCTCCAAATTGATATCAAACTCTATTCAGTGAAGCCCCATCTTGAGAAAAACAAGCCCGCACATCATCAACCCTCAAAAGGGTATCACTCCGAAATCCTGATAACCTGGAAAGGAAGTAGAATCAGCGTTCTTCAATACAAGCTTCCAATTTTTTTGGACTCGCTTCAAAAAATACAGTAGAGCCATTCTTGGAAATCTACCTTTTTAAAGAAGCAGATTCATGCTGAGATTCAGAGAAAAACATATTCTAGGAAGCAGGACCCTCTGACTTCCTCTTAGGGTTCATCACATTTTACTTCACCGCGTCCACAGGATTCGAAGAAATCCCACCACCCATATCCACTGCCTTATAAGGGGGAATGACGATATCTTTAAGATCAAAATAACATTCTAGTGGATTTTACATTGATTATCTGCTCGATGAAAGCCAGGTAGTCATCGCGCGAGATGTCTTCCATATTTCCACCTTCATTCTCTTCATGTAGGTCATATATAATTAATATAATTTTATTATAAATAAACTTGTTGAAAATTGGAATATGAAATAATTCGTATAATAGAGCATATTTCTTATATGGTTTACATAAGAAATTTTCACATATGAGATTTTCTCTACATAGAAGAATTGATGTAACTAATTCATGTAAGTGATTCACATAGGTAAAATGGATGTAGGATAATATTTTATGATATTCATGTAATATAATTCATCACATATGCAATTTTCTCACATTTTCAAATTGTTCAAATGGGTGATTCACATTAGGGAATTCATGAAAAATTCAAAACATATTTACATATCAATATTTGGAGCTAAAATAGACCTTGAAAAACGTAAAATAAAATTTTGGCCATTTTGAATTAAATTTATAAAAATTCATTATATTTAAAAAAAGTAAATAATAATCTTAATATGATATATATATATATCACTTGATTTATCGACAAAAATAGAATAAATATTTTTTTGGAAAATTTACGAGTTAAGACTAAAAACATGGAGTGATATTAAACATAATTTTAGACAAGGTCGATATCAATTATTAACTTTCTTCCATCTAATTAAATTTTGAAAATATTCTTATATTTCTAAAAAATTGACCACTTAGTTTAATGTTCTATAACAAATTATATAGTTACAATACATATAGTATTTGATTCATAAGAATCATCTACATGGATTTAAAATCCTCTACGTGAGTCACAAAATGGATATGTGGATTTTGAAATGGATACATGGTGTACTGTGTATTTTCTATATTGGAATAATAAAATCATGTATAATTGACATTTTAAGGACCCAAAAGAAACATTTATCCAAGAAACACATCAATGGACTTATATAAAATGTTTTAAACACTAAATAATGAAAATTAAATATAATTTGAGTAATGAAAACAATTATATAATCGAAGTTAATCATTCGTTAAAAAATAAAAAATTCAGATTATTAATAAATTTAAAGGAGTACAAAAATAAATATTTTTTACTTGTCAAATAAAAAAGTTATTTAGGAAGTCACTTAACATTATTCGATATTATAATAATTCCTAACCCAATTATAATTTCAAAAATATCTCCCCCTTTTTGATACTGTTAAAAATATTAGGTTTAAAAAAATCACTTTTATATAATAAAGTAATGAAATAATGACAACTATAAATTTATTATATAAACTTTCTATAATTTTTAATTTTTAAAACATGTATCAACGAGACAGTATAAAAAATAAATAAAAGAATTGAGATGAAATTTTAAAATAAATTATTGTGAGAAATAATGAGAAATATCTTAAAAATAATATTTTATTGAAACTGAATGATTCAATCATAATTTAACAACATCATTTTAGTATAATCTGTTTTAAAATAGTTATATAATAATAAAATTTGTATAAAAAATAAAAAATGTTAGTATGAAAAAAATCTATATTTTCTAGAATTTATGTAAATATGAAATTTTATGAACATAAACATATACAAACTCCCAATAAAACATAAAAACATAAACATATAAATCACAATATTAAATAATAAATCAATTGTAGATATCCCTCAAAATGGAATAAAAATTTGAATAAAAAAGTATCTCCCTTATAATTTATTCTTTAATTCAAAAAGTTCCACCTATATAAAATATTTAGAGAATATAACACAAAATTTTAAATTACTTGTTGTAACATAATGAAATGATACATTATTTATAGTTATTCTTCCGCATTTTAATAGACATTAATGTACATGTTTTGGACTCCCATAAAGAAATAAATAACAAACACTTTTCTACCTATGATATTTTGGGACCAATTGGGTTAGTAACGTAATATTTTGATACCCAAGTAGTTTAAAACATTTATTTAACGATTTATGACAACATATATTCATAAAAATTGAAATACAAGCTAACCAAGAGATTAGGGGAAACTAATAGGACATTCATCAGCATAATTTCCATATAAATGCAATTTAAAACTTTTTACATTCAAAACCTTAAATATATAACTTTCAAACAAAGAAGTATCGTACATCATAGGAATCAGATTATTATAAACAAAACTAGATTTATCTATATTTTTTCTTCATAGATACAATCTTATAAAATATTTATTTTCTTTAAACAAATATAAATATAATTTCTTTAAAATTTATAATATTATTTCTCCCATTAAAATTATATTTTTGAAAAAACTCAAGATCATCACACATTTTATCTTTTGTTGATAAAGCATAATTTCGTAAATAATGAAATTTATTTTCAAGTGTAGAATGATTATTTCCAATATTCATTATTTTCTCTTTATCATTATCAAAATCATATATATAAACTTTAAAAAAAGTAATTTTCAAAGTAATATTTTACTTTCCTTTAGAATCATTCTTACGATACATAGTAATATTTTCTTGATTCATAGAAATTTTTTCAACTTCCAGATGAAATAAATCTCATAAATGACATTATTTTTAAAATTTTGAATTGTATTAATCATAACATGAAGAATATTAAAATTTAGAATCATATTTAGAAAAATAAATTTAATTGTTTGTTACTCCCATTGAAAAACAATTAGCATGTTTCACCATATCATTAAAATGATATATTACAGAAGGATATTTTCCCATTAGAATGAGTTTACTAGTGTCTTTTTGACTTCTAAATTATTCACTAGATATTTAATCACTAGTAGAAATCCAACCATCATTTTAATCATGATTCATTACGTTTTTTACATATTGTATTTCCATTCATATTTCATATTTTGATAGTCATGTTTGGTATGACCAGGTTTACTCTATTAATAACAAATAAAATTGGATTTCCCATTGTTACTTTCTATTTGGAAATACTACTTATGTATCTTTCTACAACCTTAATCTTTTATGGTTGTAATATATTTATTTATGATTAATTTAATGAATCTAAAATCATAACATAAATTATTATCCTTATTAGAGCATTAAATATATGGGGAATCAGTGAATGAGTTAGTGTAAATATATTTATTTTTAAAAGGAACTACCTTTCTATGGTCTGATGAGTCAAGATCATTGTTCAAAAATTAAATCATGTATTGTAATAGAGATCCAATCTTCTCATCTTGTGATTATTTTGGAAAATATTTTCTTTCTTCAATTGATAGTTTCTTTGAGTGTCATTTATTTGAAGAAGATTAAAGTATCATTTCAATCAACACATTATTCTTAATGGTTTTACTAAGTGTGGACATGTTCTTAAGGATCTTTTTGAATATATTTAACATCACATTCACACTTTCATAGTAAAACATTATTAATTTTTCAAATTCATCCCTATGAATCCCAATCGTAGTTTTCGGCAATTATTTACTTTCTTGATGAGTGGGTTTTAATGTCCTCCAAATACTAGAAAAATATTTACAAGAAGATATAGGATGATAAAAACTTATATTAAGGTATTATCAAAGGTGATTAAAGGATTTTCAATTTAAGACTTATATTGCAGTATCATTTCAATTTTAATGTTTTTAATTTTGACATATGTTGTTTTACAACTTTTCTATAAGATAGTTCAATATTCAATAGTTATATTTCTCAAAAATACCTACATTATATCTTTAAAATATTGGCAATCACTTCTATTAAAATGTGGTGCTCTCAACAGATTCAATAATTCAATCTTCAAGGTTATCATTACTGAAATAGTTCTTTCCTTACTTCTATTATGTACTATCATTCAAGTTATCTCAAATAAATAGATAAAAAAATTAAAATAATATTTTTAATAAAAAAAATTAATACTAATTGATAACTATAAAATAGAGTAGAAATAAATATCTCTAAAAGTGTATCCCTTATATATAAAATTTCCCTACATGGAAAAATAATAATAGGGAAAAGAAATCATTAAGAATGATATACTCATATACTATATGATTGGTCAGATATGTTAATGTAATATAATCTAGAGGGGGTGAATATTAATTTATTAATATAATCAATGTTATTAAATTTTAAATACATAATTTAGTTGATTAAAATTACTAAATGATTCATTTTTAAATGAATAATAATAGTGGATATGTGAAGAGTGTATGCATAAAATTAAAGGTTAAAACATAAGGAATTTTTATAGTTGTTTATAATTAAATGATCATACTCAACGCTTCACACCCATATTGATAGAGTATGATACCCACTATGAAATAGAGGGAAAGACTTTTATATAGGAGAAATATAATCCCATAACATTTTCATTGGATGAATACCAACCTAGAAATTAGTCAAGATTGGCACGAAACTTACACACTGCCTTTTATGGGAGAATAAAAATACCCAGTATTTTTATAAGGAGTACCCCATCCTAAAAATATTATCTATTTTTCTAGTGATAATAACTAAGGAATTTTATTTTATTTATGCAGCACAACAAAAACTATTTTTATAGGTTGTATACCCATTTTGGAAAAACATAAGTACAGATAACTCTACCAAGTCTAGAAGAAACAAATACAACTATTACAGAACTACTGCGGAGTTTTATAAACAATATAATAATGAACCAATTGATAAAATCCATTTAAAAGGACTTTAATGATGAATTCTAGGCATTCTATATAAGGTATTGTATGTCACTTCAATATGAATGAAGTCAATGATGATTTTTTCCTACTATATGATTTCAACAAAATGGATGTAAACAGTTGAGTACAGGATCACTTGAAGGTTCATAGAAGATGAACGCCTTGAATTGATTCATGTTTTATCATATGTTACCATCATCTGTTCTACGAATCCTTGATTCGTTATAATAAAAATATATATATACAACAAACTTGGGGAAATGGTTATAATAATAAAACTGATAAAACTAGATTTTGGGAAAGATAGGGAAATTATTAGTGTATAATAATTACTCAACTCAGCACTAAAAATTAAAACAATGAATAGATATTAAAAAAAATTAAATCATCTATTAAATATTTTAAATTTCTTCCATAATAATAGTTCAATGAATTATCTCTTTAAAAAAACACATTTTAATTTGTAATTCATATTTAAAAAAAGATTTTGTTTAATATAAGTAGTAATTATGTGGATAATGTCAAAGAATTAATAACACCACATTAAATATATTTAAACAATTGATAATTAGTTTAATATGGATGAATAATAATTTTCAAAAATATAAAATGATGAAAAAAATAATAAATAATAAATAATAAATTTTCAGATTCAAGTTATATGCTTCATGTATGAAAATATAAGACAAGTTCATCTTAATAAGAAATTATTTAAAAAAATAAAAAAAATTCAAATATGTTATAAATAATTAATATTAATATATAAATTAAATATAATCACTTATAGATAATAAATAAAAATGAATCCAATCATCATAATAAATAATATACAAAATAGGCAAATTTTCCTATAGGATTAATTTTAGAGATTTTCACATTTTACTTTTCTCTACATATGTAATCTGATATAAGAGATTCATGTAAGTTAATACCATATGTGAAATTGATGTAGTATAATTATATAGGTAATTCACAAAATCAAATTCATAACGTAGAAAATTTCATCATATATATGATTTTTTCACGTATGTTATTCGCGTTGGGGAATTACTGAAAAACTAAAAATAGATTAGGCTCTAAATATTTGGATCTAAAACAAATCTCAATAAATGGAGAATAATTTTTTTTAAATTATATTTATAAAAATTCATTATCTTTATAAAATAACTAATACATACCATAATCATATATATATTATCTGTGTTATGATAAAAATACATAAGTAAAATAGTTTTATAAAATAGCAGAGATAAGACTGAAATATGTAGTGACTTAAAACATATTTTCAGAATATATAGATATTTATTAAGATGATTAAATATTATAATAAAATTTAAATAATAATCTTATATTTATATCAAAAAAATCACTAAATTTAGAGTTCTTTTATCATATGATGTTGTCAAAATACGTAAGGTAACTTATTCTAGGAAATTGACTATGTGGATTCAAAATCAGCTATGCAAATTACAAATTGGGTTCATGGTTTGTAAACTTTTTATTTGGATTACATCTTATTCACTGTATGTGAAGAGCCAAAAAAAAGTTATAAATTATATTTTAATTTCCCAAATAACTCATGTGGCCTATGAACACATCATGACACTTATTGAACACATTTTAAACTAACAAAACCTGAAATATGAAGATAAATCGAGTAATGAAAATTATGATATAATCAATGCGAAACATACTTTAACAAATAAAAAACTAAAATTATTGAGGCATTTAAATAAAATAAAATAGATTAACATTTGTAATTATCAAAACATAAACTGGTTCAAGGACCCAATCAATAGGAAGTAAGGGCATCCAAGACATTTCAGTTAGAGATTGGCCCCACTAAGTGACATTAATTAATTTCTATATAGAGAAAGATTATAAATTATCCACATATCTAAATATAAGGGCATTTTATATATCTATAAATAATGGAGAAATTGACATCAATATCTCCCTTGTTGATAATGATTTTAGGATCAACCTCATACTAATATATACCCTCCATTGATTAATGAGCTATAACCTGATGATTCTGGGATATGGGAAGAGTGAAAAGAATCTAGTTCAAAGGATAACACAAAGAGACTAGTTCAGATATCTCATTTATATCTCTAAAGTCATGTTTACTTTTCACGAAATGTCCTTTAATAGGTATGTAATAAATTCATGTCTCTATAATAATATAAAAGTAGCATTTTCATATTATTAGTGACTGAAGTAATATGTTGATGGGAGAGTTGGGGAGGAAATATGGTGATAATGCACCATTTGAGTCTTATGTCACTTAATATATTTATGATGGGTGTTGAGAGAGGTAATGTAAGTAACTGATGGTAGATAATATTGTCAAGATGAATTCCCCCAGTAGCCAAAGGTTTTTCCATACATTTCCAAAAATAAATCCCTATGAGGAATATATATTTACTATCAATAAATTTGGGGAAATGATATGAGATTCATGAATTCATCATGTCATGTGAGTTCTATAGGAAAATAATCTAATGAATTCAAATATAATTATTTATTACCCTATTTATACGAATGTTTTAACTACCCAATATTTTCTAAATTAAATTCACCTCTGACTGAATAAATTCATTATTATGTAATGTTGTTATATAAAACACATACACTATATTTTATTTTTTAATTTCAGGCTATTATAAAATATATCTATTATATTTTTATGAGTATTAAAATACCATTTATATTCATAACCATTATTAATATATTCATTATATAGAGGCCATAAATAATACTATATGTTGAGTTTTATAATAAAATCTAACTGGAACAGAAGGAAGAAATGAAAACCTCGACTAGTAAGATTATACATTATGGAGACCGTTTTTCAAAGCTTCTTAGGGAGATGGAATCATTGGGTTTTACCCTTGACTAAGCCCAATCCAAGATTCAAAAACTAAAACTTATGCAAAACAATTTATGAGATAAGTTCAATCTTATGGAGATCACAACCCAAAAATTTGTATTTGAAGCATCCTAAGGAAGCAATATTATCACACACCAAAGCTGTAGGTAATACTCTGGTGTAATTATGGTAAGGAATATAAACCATTATAGAATGCATTTTTTTCTTTTCAACAAAATATTTATAATATTTATCCTCTTTAATTATCACATTAAAATATATATAATATTATACATTGAGATTGATAAAAATAGATTTTAATAATAAGAAACAGAAATTTAATTTTTGTAAAATATATAATTTCAATTAAATTATTATTTTTTATAAATTCATTAATTTTTAATTAAAATTTTATTTTCATAAAATATTATTTTTAAATAATATTTATTTTTATATAAATGATATGATAATATAATGTAGTCAAATGTAGGTTTTAGAAGGGTCATAACATTATCTGTTTCATTAAAATGATATTTTTCAATAAATTAATATTTTTATTTAAAATTAATATTTCTTATATTTATAAAAAAAATTCAAAAATAATTTTTATTTTTTAAATTTAGTAAACTGAAACTATCCAATAGTGATTTTTTCATAATTTTTTCAGAAAGATGATTTTTGGGTAAACATAAATATGAGATAAATTTATAAAATGTATTATCACATCATAATACCCTAAAGGTGATGTAACAAATTTTATTAATGAAATAAATGACCAAAAATATAGTTCCCCTTTATAATAATTTTGTACGTTTTTTTGATTAATTGTACAATACTATAATGATTCCTAAAAAAATACTATCTTTAGGTTTTATAAAAAATCATTATAAACATGACTCACTTCCACAACATGAATGCAATTATTGTAAAGATTTTGGTTCTTAAACTGATAAATTATTGTAAATAACTCCTCTTTGGTAGAAACAAGGTCAAAACCATGGTAGGGTCTATGTTTTTTACTATTTTATTACTTAGAGTCCAAACCCCAACATTATAAATTAAAAAATAATTTATTCTCGTTTGCAATAAATACGCAAAAAATTATCATTCCTCTTCAATAAAAATCAATTTAAAATTAATTTAATCTTATTGTTCCTCTATAAATTCTTCCCAAAGTGTTATAAATAAATTAATATGATCCTCCCATGATTTTGGAAAAAAACCCTCTCCATGTAAGGGATTATCTTCCTCGCCCTCTTAGTTTAAGTACTTTCTTTTTATTAAGGCTTTCTATTTTTATTTTTCATGATAGAAAATATTTCTAAATGTACTTTTACTAAACTTATGATCATCACATAATTAGAGGCCACATTTAACTATCATTAATCTTTACTATGGACTATTATATTATCTAATTACGATACAGAATATATTCAATGATTTTCCATTATAAAATATTATGTTGTGAATACCCATCCCCATTTCAACTCAATGGAATTCAACATATCTTATCTATCCATAATATAATGTATAATTACATGTATATAACCCACCAACATTAGTGATGTGATTAAGTGTGGTTAATTAAATTCTTATGGTGTATGGTATATGTGGAACACAAATGCAAGTGCATGCTATGAATATGATATATGGGCCCATAATTATATATCCCTCCAATGAATTGGGAAATGTAGTTGTATCATTATTTCAATTTATTTTAATATGTATTTAATTAATTAAATACAATAGTTCTTTATATATTTTAAGGATCTATATTATATGTCTTAATGTAAATATTGGAAATCCTCCCTAAATTTAAATAAACAATAGATTTGGTTTTCTCTATGGAATAAAAATTCATGTCTAGATACTACAAGTGGATGTAGTTTAAGAAAATATGTTCATAGTGGTAATAACTCAAAAAGGAAATATTTGTAATTAACACATATTTTACTTAGAGTGTTACATGTAATCCTATCTATACACCTTTTTTGATAATATTGTAGGATATTTGTTGTTAAATTCACAAGCCCTTTAAATACCATTATGAAGGGAAAAATTCCAATGGAATTTTTTGTTATGAATTTGACCATGGATAACTTATATTAAAATGTATAAATTCAAAGATGAAGTAATGTTATTGATTTATCCTTTCTATAGTCATAGTTTCCCATTTATATGAGTAATAGTTTGAAAATTTCGATCCCTAATTTTTCATTTATTTTTGTTAATGGCTTGAAATAGGAGGAACCGAGTCAGCAACCAATGTGATGGTAAATGTGATTACTACCCAAATGAGATATCCATTCCACTGGGAGAAATATCTAATAATATCATGATAATATTTTCTCAATTTTCTAATGTTTTAATAGAATATTCAATCTAGAAGAATTTCCACATCACCATAAAAAATATAAAGTTACAATTTATACATTTATGTGATAAAGACCTCATAATTTTAGTGCATTTTCAAATCCCTTAATCAAAAAATTGGATCAAATCCATTGAAAGGATATTATATTTCCTACAATGTTCTAGTCACAATAATGTCACACTAGTTATTTATTTCATTGTGGTAGAAGTTGTTATATAGTTTTTTTAAGAAATAATATGAATAATGAAGAAGATATAGACGCAATCTCATAGAAATAATTCTGGAAAATATATTTTGATAAATATTTTCCTTATACTCTCTCTATTAAAATTGATAGGAATTTATTTAGCCTCATGAGAAAAGAGTATTAATTCATCCGGCCAAATATTGAAAAATTTACAAGACATTAATTATATTCCTCTTTCATTTTCATTTCCCGTAGAAAAATATACAACTTATTTGGTCAGTTAAAGATGTATTTATAAAAATCAGGGGTGATTTGTTACATTAAATGCTATGAAGAAACAATTTCATGTTCTCTCAAAGATAAAGTATAGATAAAAAAATCATAACTGTATCATGGGAGAGTAGATGGGAATTAGATATTAGAGCTTAGTCCTAGGGATGTGATGGAGGAATCTCATCATGGAAATAAATACCAACATCCCAGCTATCAATAATGTGGTAAGAAGAATCCCATAAAAATATGTTAGAGAAAATGAAATTAATTAGTTGTTTTAAGCATGGACACCATGAAATCATATTTCAATGGAAAAAAACCTACCAATGTTGTAGAAGAAATAATGTTCTAGTAAACCCTCATCATATTGAAAAATGTTTCAACTACAAGGAACAAGGAGATTATGTGATAAAATTCACTAATTCAAGGGTTCTTGTGGATAACAGACAATAATAATAACCAAGACCTTGAAAGAATGGGAATGTATACCCAATGACATCTATTAAAGTTGTTCCTAAATTTGATTTATCGAAATGAATTCTAGGTATTTCTTCAAGAGTATTGATTATACAATTTGATCATGGTTTTATTCATTCCTTCATATAAAAAAAGTAAATTAGATGTATTCAAATGCTTGCTAAAACATGGATTAACAGTTATGAGTAATAATAGATAATAGAGGTATTATTGTACCCTAAGTATATAACTTCTCCCCAATCAAAAATTTTTAGTTTAATTTATTATAGAACCCTTGTCATACTCCCATTTGAATAATTTAATAATATTCTGAGTAAGGATTTTACATCCATATATATAGCCAATATAAAATTTTAGGGGAATGAAATCACCCTCTATACATGATTCAACCCTTAATTCTATGCAGGTATTTGTAAGAGGATTGGTATCATTTGTAATATTCATCTCAAGTATAGATATTATGGCCTTATAGTTAATAATATCTAACTCAAATGATTGAGTCTATAGAAAATATCATCCTTGATGACATTCCCCATGTAAGATGATTTACGGATGTGTTACGTGAATAATTGTTTGGTCTTCCTACTTATTAAGAGGTTGATTTATCATTCGAACATATACCTAGAGATTATCTAATATACAATACACCATTTTACATGAAGATATGAAGAACCAAAAATATGATAATCCGGATAAATAATTTATAATCCAAAATCCTTCACCATGGGGTATGCATATCATTTACATTAAGAAAAAAGGATGGGACAATTCACCCCTACATTGATTATAGTGAGTTAAAAAACACCATAAACATGGAAGGTATCATATTAATGAATCAATTAATTTTTCGATAATCTATATGATGTTTAGTACTTACCTAAGGAGGATATTTTGTTGGGATATTATCAAGAAAAGATAAATATATAGGATATCCCAAAGAGATAAATTCCTAAAAGATACAAGCATTATCATTTCATAGTGATTCCATTTAGACTTAATAATTCACTAGTTATCTTTATAGAAATAATGAATAGAGTTTCTATGCACTCTTTTGATATATTTCTGGTAGACTTCATAGAATATATTATTGTCTAATTTTAATGTAAGGAGGTACATTATGAGACTTTAAGTTTGTTACTAAATATTTTTTAAAACGATAATTTGTATGTGATATATAGTAAATATGAGTTTTGATAGATAAATTCATATTCCAGGCATATTTTATCACCAACAAAGTGACATATTTGTATCCTTCAAATACAGAGGCAATTAATGGATAGATCAGACCAATATTTATGACAAATTTTTTTATTTTATATGGATTATCTTGGAACTATCACCGATTTCATGGAAAATTATCACTATTTTCAAGCCCACATACCAAGCTAACTTGGAGGGGAGTAATGTTTTTATGGACATATAAATGTGAGGAGAGATTTAAAGGGTTAATTATATGTTCATAACTTTACTTTTTCTCCATTTACCCACTAGTTGGGAAGGATTTTTGATCTATAGTTATATGTATAAAGGGGTCATAGGTTGTTTGCTTAAGAAAAATGAAAAAAAAATCTATTCCTCCAACAAATTAAAGATACATGAGAATAAATACCCAACACATGATCTGTAATTTGCTGCATTGATCTTAGCATCGAATATTTATCAACATTGTCTCTATGGGGAGATGTGTGACATATATACGGTTCATAAAATCCTTTAGAATATATTCCAAAAAAATGAGTTCAATATGAAATATTTTATATGTCTATTGATGATCATGGTTTATTAAATATGAATCAATTTCCATCCAGGGAAGCTAAATAAAGTGGAAGATTCTCTATGTGGAAAGGATCCTACCAACCAATCCATGATGAGGATTAAAAGGGATCCAAAATTATTTAATATTAAAATTATAGGCATGGGAATCATAAAATAAACTTTATCATTACATTATAAAACAACAACAATAGTTTCCATTCTTGAAAGGATTAATTGGGACCAAAATGACAATGAGAAACAATATAAGAATGTAGTGACGATTTTTATGTTCATCTTTTCTAATTATGGAGTAATATGTTTTTTAACCCAAATATGTGTCCCATAAAAAGAATAATAAATTAGGGATATTATGGATGAAGTACATAGATCATAATTTTCTATTAATTCAAAAATAATTCAGATGTATAGGGGTCTTATGAAAAACATCTTTAGGGATAACATGAAAAGGGAGATTTAAAATTTTGTATCTTGATGCTCCCTCTTACAAAAACTCAAGGATGAAAATATAATTCTATTTCTATTATGAAACCATATTTCGTAATTGTATTTATGTTAGAGAATATATCCATATATTCTAATCATATGAATCCCCAAGACATGTAAAGTCAAAGAAACTATTTCGGTGGTAGTCGATCACTATACAAAGTCAATACATTTCATTTATCTCAAGGAGTGTTTACCGATTAACCAGCCCATTAAGATATACGAAATTGAATTTCTATTACTATATGTATTTCCACTATCCAATATATCTAATTACTATCTACGGTTTACATTGTGTTTCATAATAATCCATTCATAAGAGTTGGGTGTAGAGATGATTTTCAGCAATAAATATCTCCCTCATAGAAACAATGACTGTAGAGACCCAAAATTGAAGTACATAGACATTACATTACTTTTTTGGAATACTTAATACATAACAAAAACATACGCCCAAAGAACGTATTAATTTAGTGTCTTTGGAAACTCGTAACATAATCTTCTAATCATGGTGAAATATTTTCAACATCTTCAATAAATATCTTCCCCTTGTGTTTTCTTACCTAAAACCATTATTTATATCATGGGGAAAAGAAAACATAAAAAGGGTGAGATCAAATTCACAGTAAGGGTAAGCATGGAGAAAATAAAACAAACCATATACATTTGAACTTAAAAACATGAACAAAAGGAATAAACATCAAAAACCTGAGTGGTGAAATAAATCTTGGTAGTATGTAAGGAATATATCATAAAGGAACATTAATAATGATAAAATAGCATGGAAGGAAAACTTGTAATTGTGTAAAACCATTATTCACATGATATTATTTCCATAGTAGCCAAGGCATTGCTGCCAGGACCATCATAGTGGACAATGTCCCATACTGAATCGAGTTCACTCATCGTTCCAGTCTTGTATCACTGAACCGGATTAACTTGCCATTCCAGCAATGTCTATCTCATGAGATATGAATCATTACCCAATGTATTGGATGGAGATATAGATCACACCCATCTCATTATGAAATCATTCTTACATGTGCCACAAAATAAACATAAATCATTCATCATAACCCATATAATAAAATGGGTTTCACAAACATCATCCCATCATAACCTAATCCATATAAAACAAATGGATATCATTTCATCATAAGAAAAATAACACCTTGTAAATATTAGAGACATTATTCTTGAAACATTAACATATTAAATACTATCATTTTATATGGAAAATAGTTTTTATAACACACTTGAAATGAGTTCTTGAGGAAAATATCCTTTCTTCTTCAAAATCATTTTCATTTCAAAAAATTCCATGATATTTTTAAAGAATGGGATTTTGTTGAAAATAATCATGAAATTTTATAGAGAAAGATTCATGAAAATAAGGTGTTATGAAACCGAAAATATTCATTCATTCCGTATAAGTTAAAAAACATTATCCTCGTACTTTTGCAGGAAAAGTCAAAAAGTTCATCATATGGTAAACAAGAGAATGATTCCTCTCATAACATAATGTCAAATTCAAAGAGGGGTAAACATGAATTTAAAAAATCAAGGAAGAATATTTAGCACTTTATGAAAAAAAATTATGGACATGGATGAAAAATATAACCCAAGTAAATACTTACGTATAAGCAATCTCGGATAAAAATGAGATTTTCAAAATTATCCCTTACCATAGGTCCAATTTATCTTGTATGTGTCTGAAACTCCTGTATAGTGGGTTTAAACATATTATTAACTTGTAACAGAACCATAATAATATTTATGATTTCATATATGATTCACTCAGGACATTATATTACCCGTTATTTTGTAAATTCCATGTTAAAGTAGTGTTTTGGGTAAAATTATTTCATTTATCGTACACGATTCGACTTGTTGTTCTTGATATTATTACTTATATCCTCATTTACATAATTACAGAATGTAATATATTATTTCTAAATAATATATATTCATAATATACATATAGATAATAGATCGATAAATGGAATGAAATACACCGTTCATGGAGACGGTAGGTCGTACATACGCCTGAACATTGTTTTCGTTTCTTTATTAAATTGAATGGAATTAAGTAAATGAAACATATATGTACATAAATCCAGTATCATTAATATTTCATATTTTTCATGATTATTTATTATATATAATTTATAATCATACTTGAATGGTTAATCATGGAGAATGAATCTCATCGCGTCGTGGAGACGGTAATCCATACATACACATGAGCGATGATATCATTACCATAATTATTGAATGGAATTGAAGTCAATGATATAATTTTTCATAATCAGTATGATGTTGTAATAATCATATATAGTTATTATTTCTACCATTCTACCCATCCAAGTAAGGTGGTGGTGGAAAAACAGATTACACCACAGCGTGGAGACGGTATTCCTTACGTACCCACACGCGGTGATTTCATTATCCGTAGGATGGATAGATGGTGAAATAGGGCTATTTCATATTTATAATAACATATCATTATTTTATTGATACTTATGTTATTAATTTATTATGAAAAAACAAAAGAAGATGAAGTAAAGTAGAAAGAAACTTGAAAGAATCGGTATAAGAGATTACCTTTTCTTTGGCGCGCCTCCTCTTAACCTCCTCATAGGGAACTGACATTTGTATTTGAAGAATACCAGGAACACTAGTAGGTTTATATGTAAGTGTAGAAGTGAAATCGGTAGGGGTTGGCCGAGCATCAAGGCTCAAATTTGTGTGAAGAGGAGAGGGAGGATGTTCCCTTTTATAAGGGAGGAGAGGGGCACCTTAGGAAAAACTTAAAATATTATTTTATAATAAATTCATTTTCGGTTTATATTGGCTCCAAAGTGTCTTATTTCGAGTATAGATAGGGCATGAGAGTAAATAATATCAACCAGTAGGTTTTAGAAAAGTTTAGGTTATCATTTTACCCTTATCATTTAGATTTAACTCTATGTTAAATAATTTAACTTTTACCGTGTCTTCTTGTATTCTTACACTATATGGTTAATAAACTTACTATAAACTGCCAATAGAAACCCAATTGGTAAATTAATTTCATTTATATTATTATATAAGTCTTTTGGTCTAACCATAGATTTTTAGGACCTTTATATCAATTAATAATATAATATTTTTTTAAAAAACTCTTTTATTTAAATTTTGACACTATTTGGTATTTTGTTTTCTCTAAATTCATAATAGCATTATTACATAGAAAAAAAATTCATCTAACCAACCATAATATCATATATTAATCTATAAAATTATTTTCATTCATTTAAAGTCTAAAATTAAAATTATTTGGGTATTTTTAATATCAATTATGTTAATATTTCATTAATAAGGTAATTATTGCATCATCATTGTGTCATAAATAAATTAAATTATTTAATGTATAGAAACTATAAATAAAATAACAATATGTGGAAAATATATTTATCTTTCTATTGAATATTAATAGTCAAATTTAGCTTATGTATAACTCTATATTAAAAATGTTTTATTTATCAAACTTTGATTTTAACTCTTTCAACTCTTCTTTAAATAAAATAATAATAAGGGTCATAATCTAATCCAAGTGGACCTAATGGGTCATATATTATTCTTAAGTTTGTTTTTGTTCAAATTAAAAATATCCAATCGAATTTGGATAAGTGTCGGGGTAATAATAATATCATTTTTACCCTCAATTTCCCTATTTACTTTTAACCGTGGTAAATAAAAGAAAAAAGTTATTGTTCACCAAAAATTATTTTTATCTTATTGAACAACAATTTACTTATAAATATCAATTGTATCTCTAGGATTTTGGAAATTACACTCACAGAAGCAGTAAAATTATTTTTTATGTAAATTTGAAAATTATCTAAGGAGTTGGGTAAAAGATGGTAAAAAGTTCAATAAAATTTTTATATATCTAAAATTATTATAAAATGACACTAATGAATTACATTGAACTTATATAAGTATTATGTATCTATTTTAACCTAAAATAAATTTAAATAAAATAAATATTATTGAAATAAAAATTCAGTTTTAAACTATAACTCATAATTTTTCATTTAAAGGTTTCAGAAAAATACCCAAAATTCACCCTAGGAAAATTTGGAAATTCCGAATCCAAAAATGAAGCCCATTTTGAAAGATAAAATTTATAAAATTTTAAAAAGTGGGTATTACTATTCATAATGGCTAGTTTATAATATTTTAATAACATATCATTGTTTATTGAAACCCGGTATTGCATATTACACACGCTATCAAGGAAGGTCGTGATTGTGTGTAATGCAAGGCAAATCACGTTTGTGTGTAGTGAAAGCTCCCTATGGTGTTGCATACAACATAATCAAAATATAGTTCAGTTATACATTGATCAAAATATATACTTGGTGTTGTGTAAATATAATTTTATTCGAAAGAACATGAAATTGTTTGAATCAAAAACCATGAATAGTGTTGTGTATACAACAAGATAATATGGTGTTGCGTATAACGCAATATAATCATGGTGAAGCGTACAACAAAAGACATCAAATAAATTAAAAAGAATAATTCTCAAAAAATCATGTGGTGTTACAATGAGTATAATGGAACTATTAAAACTCTATAAAATATATTGAAATCATTATAAATGAATTTATAGGATTTTTGGATCAATACATACCCCTAGTTGAGTTATTATATAAAAGGTTTTCCAATATATCCTTTAAATTACACATTATGAGCCTCTGTAAGGGATGACATGTTAGACTCCAACATACTGGGATGAAGTTGGATAGTTAAACATGATGAGACATGATCTTATCCAAGAGATAAGGGAGAATGTTTAGAACATTTGGAATTATATTAAATTCATGTAATGTTTAAAAAATATATACACATAAAAGTATCTATGTGGCCTGGAGGTTGAAGTTGGAGGTAATGTGTTCCTTCGCATACAACTGTGGAAGAAATTTAAGAGGTTTGGGAAAAAGGGAAATTTTAGATATAGATACATCATCCCCATTCTGATCCTGGACTATATCATAGTTTTTTATTCTCTATTAGTACTCCCACCTAATATATATAATGTACTTGATGTGTTCTTTGTATCTCTATTAAATAAGTACATACCAAACCTCGCAGACGTACTGAATCCTATGGTGGTACCATTGGAGAGTGATCTTTCATATGAGTATAATCTTTTGAAGATCATAGATCATGGAAAAATGGTCATATGAATCAATATGAATCACCTGGTAAAATTACTATGGTAGAACAAAAATATTGAAAAAGTAACATTGTAATCCAATGAGGTGATGAAATAGAAGTACCCATATCTATTTTAGAGCCTGAAATAAAATTTTATGGGAGAAATTTCTAATGGATGGGAGAATATGGTATCCCGAAATTTTATAACTAAAATTTCCATTCCTAATTTATAAATTCCATATTTTGTAATGTATTGATATAAAACATATTCACTATACTTCATTTTTTATTTTCATCTATTATTAAATATATAAACAATTTTCTTATTAGAAAAAAAATACAATTGAGAATCAAGACCATTGTTAATATAGCCATTCCATATTTACATTTATTATTAATATATATTATGTTCTATAATAAAATATTATTGGAACTTAATGAAGAAGTGATAGTCTCTACCAGTAGGATCATACCCTTTGAATACAATTTATGAGAGCTTTTGATGGAGTTTGAATCAGTGATATTTTAACTTAACCAATACTATGTGAAGATTTAATAATTGAAAATTGATAGAAACCATTTACATAAGAATTTTAACATTATATATATCACAATCCAAACCATGCTTTTCAATCCATTACAAGAAAATACTAGTATCACACACTATACCATTAGGGTGCGTGTATGTGTAACAAGGGGTTATTTATCATGACCCTTATAGTGTGAATTTTTATATCTTTTTTAAAAAATGATTGTATTAATACCATTTCATTATTACTTTCTATATAAATATATATGATTATATAATGAGTTTGGAATAAAATTGATACAATGAAACCCTAATTTTAATTTTTGGAAATGTAATGTTTCTTTTAAAAAACACTTTTTGATAAATTAAAGAATTTTTAAATAAAATTTATTTTCATAAATAGAAAAATACGATGACACATAAAAATATAGAATTCATATTGGTGAGTTTTTCCTCTTGACTTCTATAATATGAGATCACATGGAGAAAACTCCATAGGAATAAGTCCCAATTCCTTATTATACTATATTACTATAAATTCAAACATCATTTATAACATTCTATAAAACTTTTATCTAGACTATAGGACATTTTTAGTATTATTGGAATAAAATCTCTATATTTTCTTTATAATGGGTAATGAATACAACCATTCAATGAGAGAAATACTCACATTGATGTCATAAATATGAATTTTCATTTTGTGATAAAATTATTATTAAAATTCTATTAATATAAATTATAAATTCATTTTTTAGGTAACCAACTCTAAAAAATTTACATCATGTTTGATAATAATTATCTATTTATTAATTATACCATTCCTTATATGAGGAAATGAATCAAAATATCATGTCTTTCTATTGTGTAGATCATTATGTTCCTCTTGTATCACTTCCATCCATGACAATAATTCTGATCATTAAGTCATAAATATAAAATAAGATGGTTCACTATCATTAATTGACCATAAATATGTAATATTTATCGTAGGGATATAATATATGTTCCATTTTGGATATCAGTTACCTGATTTTTTAATCATCGCATAGACTTCATAGATTGATGATCATCAAACTATTAAAATGATTCAGCGAAACTATGTACCTCCATCGATTAAACCTCTACCATTACTGTTTTGGTTTCAATATTCTCTCTCTCAACATCTTCACCAAAAAACATTCTTATTAGATATGAATTAATATATATATATCCAATAATATATATAAATAGTATATTTAAATAATTCAAATAATATATATATATATATATATTTTTGTTTTTTATTTTCCCCAAACATTTTTATTATCAGTTACAATCCATTTTGAATAGAATAATTAGATTTACCACTCACTGAATAAGAATAAATGAGTTATGGGAATAAATGTAGATGGATAAATTAATATGTCCAATGTGTATTCATTTCATGAATTTTATCATGGATGGATATATAAGGGTATATGATCCCTCATCATGTGATAATCTAGTTGTGATAAAGCCTCTCAATTCTCTATTCTTCCCACATTGATGTTAATCATCAAAGGTGAAGGTGATAAGACCCCTTAATAATTCTATTATCCCCATGACACTATCATAGATCCATTATACACTGTAATCTCCCTAGATGAAGTATTTTTTCACTACTTTGTAATCTCCATCAATCATTCCCTTTCAATTAGAAAGAAGAAGACAACTTCCATTACTGATTTCCTGGTGAAATATTAACACAATTTTATTTTCATGTTGATTCTCGGAGATATATATTCTTTTGTTTGGGTTATCTTCTTCTCCCCATGGTCATGTGATGATTAAAAAAACCACATAGTTGTATCTGAGCATATGCTCCTTTGACAAATCGACACGCTTATTTATTTATGAAATATAAGCTTTAATATTAAAATAATATTTTTGAAGCACATAAATTAAATATGAGAATTTCATATACATAACTATTGTTTATGAAAACAAATAAATTATTTATTATAATTAATAGAATTAAATTTTTAATTGAATAATGTTATTTATAATTTTTTTTAATGAATAATAATAATAAAATATATTTTGAAATATTTATATAAATTGTGAAAATTATTTTATAAATTAATTTTCTTTAAAATCATTAGGATTAAATGATAAATATATTTAAACAATAGGTTTTGAAAAATTAAATTGCATGATTTATGATATGAAAATAAATTTTTTATTTGTAAATCATAAAATAAGATTGATAAAGATTTTATAAATTCCAACATAAATGATATTTAAATTTTTCAAAAAATTATATAACAGATATTGAATTATATAATATTTATAATTCCTGAAATATCATATACATTAAATTTAATATAAAATGTGAAAGGTTTCTTATATATAAGAAAATTAAATTTTATATTCTTAATAATTTATAAAATATTAATAATTATAATTTATTTATGAGTAGTTCATAAATGTCTTATAGTTTATAAAATAAATATTTTATATATTTAATTTCTGTAATATTCATATTAGGTTCGAAATTTATTGTTAGAAATTATTAAAATTAAATGGTATTTATTTGGATATTATTTAAGACGCATAAAAATCTGTTTTTATAATTGATATGCATAAGGATTAAATATTAATTGATTATATGATATTTATATTTTGTAATAGGTTTACATTATATAAATAGAATTACAAATAGTTTATAATTCATATAATATTATACATTTCAAATGGAAATCCCACATTTTGAAAATTGTTAATGAATTGATATTGGAAAAAATATAAAGATATTATATTTAAAATTATGGAATGTATATAATGTTATGGGGATATTGTAAATGGTTTTATAATTAGATTTTATTTATGAAATTTTTCATGGACTGTTATCTCAATTTCAATTATTTTAACATTCCATTAATTTAAAAGTTATTCCATGTATTATTCATAGTTATATATTTATTATATCATTAATATTGTATGCCTAAATTTATATAATGAATTGATTCGTGTATATATCCTTGAATATCATGGTGGGTTTGTTATCATAAAATTCAATTTTCATCTACCATGACATTGGATTGTAATTTTAGTTATAATCTTGAGATTAGTTATTGGGAATAGTTTTTTCATATTTGGTGTTAGAGTGTTCATGAATTGAATACTCTCTTATGTAAACTCTCCCTTCGTAGAGGAACTTAGAGTCAAACCATCTACACTCCTAGTGGCATTCCATGACTAGGAAAATCACTAGGGTTGGCTATCTAATGCTTCAATCTTATGAATGTTGAGTTTTTTAATCTCATATAACTTTATTACAATACATAAAGTGTTCATGTACTGTATTCATATAATGTGTATGGATATTTATAATGTAATTGATGTTAATTTTTTTGGGTGATTGAAAAATAATGGTGGTTTGAGAAAAGAGTTATAAATTAATGTGTTGTGAAAACATTTAATTTGTGTTTGGAATAAGGATTTCCAAAACTAAATTATTAGAAGCACGCAAACAAAAAAAATGAAAAAAGGCCTGAGAATAAAATTAGAACATGTTATTTAATATTTATGAATAGAATATGAATATGATGTATATTAAATTTATTAGATCTTAATTGAAAACCCCAAAAATTATAAGTGTGAGATTTATTATGGAAAAACAAATGTCAATACCTAGATCATTCTTCCATGTAGGTTCTTCATTCCCTAGGTGCCACTAAATTATATTTGATAAGGTAAGAATGTAATGAGTAATACTACATCGTACATTGGTACGTTCTTTCTTAATAATGTTTCCCTATATTTCCTTTTGTTAATATATTTTTTACATTTTCTTCGGGCTACACTTTTTTGGGAAAACCTTAGGAAGGATATGAGAGGAATAGAATAGATTGAATCCATATAATGGATTTTGATAAGGGTTGTCATTTCAACTATCCAAGAGACACTACTTTTTTATTGGTATTATTCCCTCCCAAAATAATTAATGTATGAGAGTAATACCAAAGATGACTCATTGCTTAGTGAAATATAGTTCTTATATCATTTAATAGATATGATATATGGGGTTATCATTTTTAGTGGGAGAATTTTAATTTTAATATCTTAATTAAATAAATAACACATGATGTTATTTTGATAAAAGGATTAGTTATATATTAATGCATCATCATTATAAAACAAACTTTATATTAATAATTGAACTCAGGAGCTTAAGGTATGAAAATTAAAAGACATGAGACATTTGAAATGTTCTTGATAAAGAAAGATGTTCCATTTTTAGAATAGATCTCTATTGAGTAACAAAGTGTTATAGTTGTTCAATTGTAAAATCAAGATTCTTATGGAAGCATGTTATACATTTTTTGGACTCAAAGGAATTTGTTGATAAATTATCAATGAAGTTTTAGTCTCATAAACTCAATATGATTGGATAAATGAAACAATATTCAATTTGATTGAATATATTAATGTCTTAGGGACAATAAAATATTCCGTAAATATTTATTTTTAATAGAAACAAATTCCCTTTTTATGATTGATATATGATATCAACTGTATTTTTATAATGTTTTTTAACTATAAAGATTTTCAGAAAGATGAAAAGAATTAATGCTAATTTATTTTTCACAAAATGGAGAAAATGAGCTGCTATATTCATAACTTGGATACATAAATTTCAGATAATATTTTCAAAAGATGTGTAAAATAATTCATTTATCTCCTTATAATATCTTTTAAAAAGGATTTTTTAAATTTAATGAGATGGGTGTTCTAACACATGGTTTGTGATTAGTTGAATTCTATAATGTGCATTAAAGGGGGGACTAAAATCACAAGTTTTGAGTTAGATAATTTATAAAATTGTAATTTATGGAAATTTTCTAACAATGTAATGGAATTTAATAAAACAATTTACCCAATATTTTAAAACTGTTGATAATGGATGAACTAAGAAGAGAATTTCTAGATTCTGTTACTATATTGAAAGTGAATATGGGTAAAAGTTAAAACCAAAATAAAAAAATGTTATTTTAAAATTTTATAAATGTTTCTACAAAAAGAAAATCATGTTCATTGAATCCTATAGAAATAAAAAATGGAATATTAATAATTCAATATATTTGGAATATTAAAGATATACCTAATGATGTTTTTCAAATTCCATATAATGTCCATATCTTGTAATGTTGTTATTGAAATTAATTATATGATTTTTTTATATATGGTATGTGATAATGAATGAATCTTTTAAATGATGTTGTAAATATTCATGAGTTCATAATCAAAAGATAAATTTTTTGACCTTGTTCTTTATATTCATGAGATGAATAAAATAGTTACTATATAGAAAATTTGTATGTAAAGGAATGTGTCATGATTGGATTAATCTAAGTAAAATTTGTGTGTATTCATAACATTTATCTTATATGATATGAGAGGATGTTTTATAACAAATGTTATTTATGTCATGATTAAATGTAGGCACTTGGTTTATGATTCATTAGAGTTCTATGATATTTTATTTGAGTAGAATATTTGGATTAAATTGTTTATCCATAATAAAGGTGTCTATCAATATATTTATTGAATTAAGAAGGAATTTTTTCATTCCATCCATCGTTGAGATAAAATAATATTTATAAAATTAAATGTTTCAAACACCTAGAATACCATATTTGATATTGAAATAATTTTATTCCAGATATTCCTACTAAAGGGAAATAAATGTTATTTACTAAAAAAGGACGCAATTTTTATTGAGTATAAAAAAGATATTAAAATTGGAATATGATGTCTTAGATGATAGTGGGGGTATGTATGGAGTTTTATAATGCTCATAGTTGACAAATAAAATATTTTTTCTAACTGAGATTGACTGTTTTTTCTCTTAATATTCAAAATATAGAGGGTATGTGATAGTAAATTAAAAAGTAAATAGTTACATTTAGTTAATATGTGGAAGTGAATATTACTATTAAATGAAGGATTATACATGTCAATGATTATATTGATTCTTTACTTTTGATCCTAAAGATATCACCGATATGTGACGGTAAAGATTAATTTAAAGTGTTACATTTAGTCACAATAACATGTGAACATCACTATTCCATAAAGGATTATTCCAGTATATACTCAATGTATTGCACTTTATATTTTAAAGGTGTTTAGGGTATTTTGGTAAAGATAAGTGTCAAATAGTTCTGTTAGATACTTTAAAATAGTGTTATCAATTATTCCTAAAATATTTTAGCGTATGCAGATAACGAAAAATGTAAAATGTTATATTTGTTACAATAAAAAAATTATTATCAATTAATCCTAAAATTGATTAAAATGTCCTAGTAAAGAGGGAATTTAAATAGTTACATTATTTAAATAATCACGGAAAATATTTTATTGAAAGTGTTCCAAGGATAATGATAATGGACTTATAAATATTTTTTTGTAGACAAAATAATGTATCAATATAACCTTCAATGTTATGAAGTAAATATGTTTGAATATAAGTTCGAAGAGTTCGAAATAATAAATATTATTCCTATGTCCCACTAATATTTAAAAAAATCTTGTTTAATGTCACTCACTTAGAGGTTAGTGAGAGTATTTTATTAGATGTTCACATAGGAATGTGACATAAATTAAATATGGATTTTATGTTTAGAAATTGAATTCATTATTGTATCAACCACATGAGGGTCATGTTATATCATTATCAGAGACTAGTTTTAATGGTTGAAAATATATCTTGACATTATAGTAACATAAATATCAACTTATTATTCATTCATGTGTGTTTTAGTATATTTTACATGAATGGTTGAATGAAAAATATCCCCTCAAAGCACAATCATTGGGTTGACCCAAACCAATGATCATCATGGATTATAATAGGATGAGATGATATTTAAATGTTAACATGAATATATTCTTATATCCATTACAGTGGGTTGGACATGAGATATTGGAGAATAGATTCTTGAGGAATTAAGTAGAGACATCTTACTTTCACTGGTATGCTAACGTATATCTCATGGAATATTATACAGTAATAGATATACTTATGGGTTTTTGATTACTATAATTAAATCTTACGTGAGGTTGGTGACATACCCATCAAGAGAAAAATTATACATTGATACCATACTTATGAAATAAAATATATTGGCATAACTAGTATGAGTGTGGTTTGGTATGTTGTCGATCATTCCATTGGTTGGAGTGAAACCTAGAATGGTTTGGTCCACATATATGACAAGAAAATACATTTTTCCCTTAATGGGATTAGAATGAGGAAATGAATGTCCATGCTTATCTATTTGACATGTGATCTATTAAAATACTTGTATAAGTGACATGTGATGTGATTATCAGATAGATGAATGATATGTGAAGTTTTCATCCTCTTGGTCTTTCTTTTTTTGAGAATCAAGAAAATGGGGAGAGTCCAATACTAGATTAACATGTTCCATATCTAGTGTTTGATCAATATATTAGAAAAATTGATTATATAAGACACATATGATGTATATGATATGTATTTTTGAGCACATGTTCATATTGAGATATGGGTATTTTTATCGATATCACATCATACCCTGTAGTAGCTCGAGTGTCAGTGATGTTTTTATAGAGGCCGCTCGTTGTGTACATCTATGAAAAATATATTTCGTAGTTTTATTCTATGTTGTTTAAGACCATAAAGTCACACAAATTTTCCATTATATAAGTATAAATATTTTGACAATGTTTTGGTTCAAAATTAATATATATTGTTGAAAAATCATATCCAAATGTGTTGAATTTATTTGGAAAGAGTTGTAATGTTATGAATCAAGTAATTATGGTATTTTATTGAATGAGGGATATTTTTTACATACAATAAAATATATATTTATATATATGATATTATATATATATATATAATTATATTTAAATAATTTCATCAATAAATATATATATTTATTTGAAATGTATTTATTTTCCGATAATGGTTTTATTATCATTTATAATATATTGTTAATGAATTAATTTCCTTGACCTCCCATTAAATATGTTTCAATAAATTATGAATATAAATGTATATGGATGAATTAATAGGGATGATAAGTTTTCATTTAATAAAATGCTTCATGGATGACTGTATAAAATGATGTGATCCCTCCAATTTTTATATTCCAATTTTGAGCAAGCCTCAAAAATCTATCTTCCTCCCACATTTCTGCTTGTTTTATGAGATGTAGGAAAAAGAACCACTTCATCATTTGGGTATCTTTATGATACAAATGAGGATACCTTAGCTGGTTTACCCTTATCACATGTTGAGTGATTTTGTTACTTTCATTATGATATTTATAAGGAATTATCTATCATTGAGAAATAATAATATTGTTGACGTTCGAAATTTCTAGGTAAATTTTTTATATAGTTTTATTTATGCACAAATTCATTAGGATAGATATACATGTGTTTTAGTTATCTTCTTCTACACATGGTCATGATATAGACAAAACAAAAACCATCAATTCTTAACTTTTCTTCTATAAAAATTATAATCCTATTAATGATAAGTTTTTGGTTATTTGGGTTTCAGAAACGATAACCCTTCACACCATCAATTTATCCCAAGAAGATATATTTTTTGGAAATTTGATCCAATTTTGATGTCTTTTGGTCATTAATCCAAACATAAACTAGTCATATAACTATATATAATTGAGAATAGTCAGCGGTATTACCTTTATACATATTCATTTGTGTATTTGGATCAGTCACCATTAAATAAGATCGAATAATCACTTAATATGTGGGATTCATTACTTTTTCCAACAATTCCTTGGATACACAGGTGGTCTTCAACATCACCCATGTTTTGTATAAAAAAATTTCATTCATATTATTTTCTACTCCATTATAATAAGGATTTTATGACACCCTAAATTCCCAATTGATACCTTATTTTTGGTAGAAATGTTAATAGTAATAACAAGTATATTCCCCACCTTTGTTGGTCCTCAAACACATTATATTCATATCGTATTAATGTTCCTTTTTATCATTGACTATTTTGGAGAATTTGAAAACATATTCAATACGCCTGATTGGGTATACCGAATATCTTTTAGAATATTACTCAATGAATGTAACAAATTATTGTACTCGTCCAATACATATAACAAGATATTTCTAAAAAATTTAATTGATCAAGTCTATGATATCTTATTCCTTATCCTTGACGTTCTAAAATTAATCCAATTTTTCATTATCAAAACACAATTTATAAAATTTTACTGATATCATTATAAGTATATACAAAAAATTCATAACAATAAAAATATTCAATCTGAATTTGGACATGTGGATAAGATTTTGATTCCATAATTTCAATAATAGGTCAATTAATGTAACCAATGAAATAACTATCCCCACTCCTTTTACATTTCACTTTGAAACATCAAAAATATTATTTATAACTTTAGGTCCATAATAATAATAAGAACAACGATTATATTCTTTATTATACCAGTCATGGTGTGATATTTTCACCTAATGGAAACAAATTACCCCAAAGATAATATATTATTCTAATTAGATTCACTAATTTTAATCCTAAACATTTAGGATCAACACATACTCCCTTTATGTTTTACATTATTAAACTATATATTAATAGGATGAGTAAAACATGAAATAATATATATCATATTCAACTCTATATAGATTCTAATTTGGGACGAAATTTTCACCCAAAAAATCCTCTATTAAAACAATATATCATACATCTGATATCCCCCTTCAATGATTATACACCTAATTGAAATATCATTCACCACATTTCAATCACCAAGGAATGAAACATGTCCACTATGGTTAAAAATAATTTCAACAAAGTACATGAAGTATAGATCTACATGCTCCTACCAATCAAATTTTTTCTTTTCAAGGTCAACCATAGGGTATATCATCAACATTACACATTGGATAAACCATTGATCTAATACCTTTAATCTGATTTATTTCTTCAATTTTTGACCTTCCATTCCCTTTAAAAAATCCAATTTGTAGTTCTATACTAAAACTTATTAGTTCTATTTGGATTGGAACATCAAAGATCATATGTTTGAGATAATGAATTCCAATATTTATGTGGTATGTAAGTCCCTTGTCTATATGGGTTGGTAAAATTTTGAAGTTATTTTCATATTGGTTCGAGAGAGTGAAATTTTTAAGAATTTGAATTTTAAGAAAGAATATGAGTGTATTAACGTATTTAGAAGATATTTTTGGATGTGGCTAATGTCCTTGGTGGTGCCACAAGTTCGGTAATAAATATTGGATCAGGTTTTTTGTAATAACCAATGTATGTGAGAATAGTGTTAAGGGTTATACCATAATTCAACAATGTGTTATTGGAAATGGTAAAGTTCTTAGGGTGTCAAAAATGTTTTGTAAATAAATATAAAGGGTTAACCTAGCCTATAAGCAATATTTCTATATTGAGATATAATTTAAGGCATGAATCTTATATTAATAGGAATTTTGAAGTGTTTCTAGATGGTTGGAAATATTTATGAACGGTTTTATAATTTTTATAATTTTTATGTTTTAAGTTATATATATTCCAAATATGGTGAAGTATTGTAAATATACATGTTATAGGCTATACGTATATATATCATATTTTTTTCTAGCTATGGTAAACACCATACATAGAGAATGAATATATTATATAGGGAAAAAATATATTATGTATGGAATTTCATTAATGTAATATATCTTATGAGTGAATATATATAAATATATATAATGTTTATGTGATAGATATTTACATGGATCAAATAATTCCCTACATGTTCGAATACCCCCATATACAATATATATATATAGTATTCGGGTGATCATAATTGTAAAGAAATTAAAATCCACCTCTAATGAGTAAGATATTATAGAGTGGGTGGATATCGTATATATTGGATTTCATAAAGGAAAATATATTAAGTATGGGATAAATCATCATTAATATGTGTATAATATATTATGTAAAATTATATTATCTTATGTTTTAAATTAACATATTATGTATGAAATTTATATAGTATGTATGGATTTTCTTAAGTGAAATGTCTTAGTTAATGAATATATATCATATGTATTGATTATACAGCCTAAGTATGGAGACTATGTCTTATATATGGAATACATGTTATGTGTATAATTGATATGTAATAAATGTTTTAGTGGGCTTCAAACAGTGTTAATTTTCAAAAAGTAATTAATTTTCTAAAAAATATAAAAAAAATTAATAAAATGATGAAAACATGTTTATAAATTGAAATGGGGTATTATTTATTCCCTACACACAATGAAATAAAACTAATGGTATCTCATTTTTCTCTTCACCATAGCGTAAAATATCCACTGATTCTTAATGGGTTCAAATTTTAGTAGATCTAGAGGTTGGATTCATGTAAATCTATCACTATTCATTGATTCATTCTCAGTTTCATCCCCTTATTCATTATTGTTGATATGTTTTTTCATCAGTTGGGTCTGCAGGTGATGATTACACTATAGTATTGTGTAATTTTCATGGTATGATATGTATTTTTTTATATTTTGGATAATGTTGATCCTGTAAGTACTTTCTCAATATTATTTTAATCGATTCAAACAGGTATGTCACTGCCTTAAATTTTATAGTGATTTTAAGAACCTCATGTAAAAATTGATAAGGAGATGGTATGATATTACAGAAACCCCACCCATATAGACTTGATCTGAAGGTTACTTTATTACATTAGAACTAGATATAAGAAATCAAATCCCAATTGATAAAATAGTTGAGTATTCTTGGTATGATAGATACATTATTGAATCACAAATTACATTTGAAAAGATATAATAAAATAATATATTTTTTTGAAAATTATTTTTACCTATAAAATATCCTGTTATATCAACCATAGGATGCTTCATAGCATTCTAGGTGAAGGAATACAAAAAATGATTGAGCTCATGATCTCGGTAAGTGAATGCATACCATGGGAGTTATCAAAGAATATATAAGTCCTAAATAATAATTCATCAATAAATGATTATGAAAACATTCAATATAAATAATCTCTTGATCTTGAAACATATCCATGGAAAATATACCTATTTAGATAATCACACTAAAATATATAACTAATTCAAAAAAAGGGTTAATGAATAATTTCAAATATCTTAAACATACCATCAAGGCCCCATGCCATGATATCATACATAAATTGGTAAGGCATATGTAAAATACCAAACATATTGTCTCTTGATACCAACAAATTCATTAAGGGGATATATAATTATGGGCCCCATTAGTTACATTAAATGTCTAATGCATTCCCCATATAAATAAATTAAATTAAATTTTCCGCATCACTTAATAATAAATATTTATCCATATTGAAAGAACTCTCATGTAAAATTTCAATAATTTCCCAAGTCAAATGATCATGAGCTATGTAACGAAAGATATCAGATGGAATTATTATATTATATCCTCATTAAATCGTAATATTCATCATTGTATGTTTATATAGATGAAAATACATTTAAAAGAACACTGGGAAATTCCATGGGGAAAATACACTTTTAATTTTGAAATTACTTATTTAAAATATAAAAATTTAAAGAAATTTAGGAAAATTTTTTATTTTAAAATATTCATTAAAACCTATAAAATAGGATTAATAAAAGTGTAGACATGATAGTAGGGAAATTCATTTTCATGGTTTGCATCAAAACCAATATATTTTTTACACATTAAATAAAATGTTCCAAGTTTAAACAAATAACAAGAATATTCATTACAATGTTTTTTTTATTGAAATTCAAAAATGGTTAAAAATGAGTTTAATATATAATTGTAGAATATTAATACCATTTTTTAAAATATTTGAAATAAAATATGAACATTGAAAAAAATATTCCCAACCGAATTGAAATTGTTTTTGTTTCCCATGAAAACATTCATTCAGAATTTTGAGCACATATAGAGAAGAAAATGAAAGGAGATATTATAATTACCATATAAAAAAAGAGTATAAAAAAATATATGGTGATTAATATAGAAATATAATATAATTCCCCCAATGAAAACATAAATAAAAGCAATCTCGAATAATGATGGGATTGTGAAATAAAGCCTTACATTAAGTCTGAATTTCTTTTTAAGTGATTTTAACATACTATATAATAAGGTTAAATTTATTAATATTGTGTACTATAACCAAAATAATATCATATATGTTATAATTATTCCACTTAAACACTCATTAATTAAATGTTGTTTTCTAAAATTGTCATTTCCAAGTGTTAACTATTGTTTTCCTCATGTATGTTTGGGATTAGTAGTTCTAGTCCTTGCATCTTTATCATGGTCCCATTTCTTCCTGGAGGGTTTCAAACACAAGTACACACAATAAATATTTTCATTTTTATAAAATATTTTTAGGGTAAAATGTGAAATAATATCTTATATTTAATAAATCTTAATTATTTCTAAATATAAAATGTATTTAGTTGATCCATCTTCATAACCATCTAAGTTGGTGTGGATGAAAAATAATCACACTATTATATAGAGATGGAAACTCATACGTACGCTCGAGCGATGTTTTAATTATACATAGGATATAATGTTGATGAATATGGGTTTTTACATAATAATAAAAGAATTTTATTACATGTTAGGTAAATATTTTATTACACTATCATGGTTTTATAATATTTTAATTAGGTAGTAGAGTAAATAAAATGAAAACATATGGTTATGATTTACATCACTTCTTCATAAAACAACCATTGGATTACCCCTTAGTTTTTATAGGATGGTCATTTTATGAGACCAGAGATTATAGTTGATTTTTAGAATATTAGGATAGGTATTTGGATATGTATTGTTCAAGATAATTAGCTCAATAGGTTTCAAGAAGATATTAGAATCGGTGCCCTTTTATAAGGGAGGTAAAGGTCATGATTGGAATTAAATGAAATATTTTATTAATATGTATTATTTTTCTTGTACAAGTGGTCCAACATTTACATAAATTATAATTGGTTATGGGTAATGTATAAAATAAACGATCATATTATTTTTAATAAAAATATTTGTTTTATGTCAATGATTTACCCATTTATTTTTAACCATTTTAATCTATTTTACCTTTAACCTATGTGATAAACATTTAACATGTATAAAAAACAATATGAAAAAAAATTAGTTAATATTAATAACTAATATTAATTATTCTATATCAGAAATGGAACCCATTTCACATGATTTAACTAGTAAATTTGGCACAAATAACTTTTAATAAATGTTAACAAAAATAAATAAAACATGTTTTAGAGAAAAAAGCAGTTTAATCATGAAAATGAATTTATAGTAAAATAAAGTATAATTTTGATCCAAATACAATTAATTATATTATGATGAATTAATAGAGACATATTTTCATTTAAAACATATCAAAATATTAAGGGGAAAAATAAATATTTTATTAGGATAATAGAGAAAAATTGTTTTTATTTTAAGAGAAACAATATTTATATTTCCAATACATAGAGAATTTATTACTACGTTAAAAATCATATATATATATATATATATTAATTTTAAATCATATTATATTTGTTTTATTTATAGTAAAACTTTTTCATGATCAATAAATTTATTATAATATAATTATAATTTAATTAAAGTGATAGTTTTTTTAATGTCCTAATTTTTCAATATTCATGAAAAAATCAATTATATCAATAAAATCCCAAAAATCCGCCATAAATATTTTTCACATTATGTGTCATGACCTGTCCTGGGGGACCATGCCATGAATACCCCATGCACGCCTTCCATAGGCCAGGGGCTGGCGACTAGCACTAAAGGCGTACGTCTCTATCTTGGGAAGGCATTACCTTTATAAAAGTAAACAAGCACAACAGAGCACACAATAGGAAGTAAACACTACGTAAAACTGAATACAAAAGAGTGTGTTGGGAATTAAGTGTCCCAGTATAAAAACCCAAATGAACAATAAGTACAAGTAAATAGGGAAAAATAGCTGAAACTAAAGAGCAGCTCCTGGATCGTCCTCCGTGGATTCGTGCCTGAAGGGTAGGCACAGATGGACACCTTAGATCTCACGTCCATCAGTCTCCTCCATGTGCCGACTCATCGTAATGTCCACCTCCAGGTATTTTCCACTCGTGGTGCTCTCGGCCTCCGTCAGCGCTGTCTGCCGTCTGCATCCAACACAACAAGTTGTGGGCATAACCTGTGTAAGGGTGAGTATAAAAATACTCAGTAGGGACCCTGAGACCCGCAAGGTCTCTCAATATCCACAAAGGATAAACAAAAGATGAAATATACAATCACGAAGTATCAAACAACCTTACATAGGTATATGCCCATACATATACCTATGTTACCAATCTCAGTTCGGGTCTAACTCTCTAGCCCAAGCACAATCCAATTCCACAAAGAAGTAAATTCATTC
The DNA here is from genome assembly GCA_963277665.1 of Viscum album. Classification (NCBI taxonomy): domain Eukaryota; kingdom Viridiplantae; phylum Streptophyta; class Magnoliopsida; order Santalales; family Viscaceae; genus Viscum; species Viscum album. The sequence goes on from OY728158.1 coordinate 1,624,579,539, forward strand.
ACCACGATGATAATGGTTGAAACACATGAATCAATTCATACAGGTATGCCACAATAGTAGAGAGATATATATGATTAGATGTAGCCACTGGATCATCTAAGTTGTCAGACCCACACAGGATACAGGACCAGCTAAGCTGTCGGACCCACACAGGATACAAGCCATCTATCTCATTTAAGTTATCGGACCCACACAGGATACAAGCCAGCTATCTCATCTATGATGTCAGACCCACACAGGATACATGCCAGCTATCTCATCTAAGATGTAGGAACCACAAAGGATGCATTCCAACTATTCTAAAGTAATATAGAGGATCAGTTGTAGTTATAGATTCATCTATGCTGTCGGACCCACACATGATATAGGACCGGCTACTCTTTCAGAACAATCGAACACACACAGGATTCCGGTACAGTTGTTATCTTCATCGAACCCACGAAGGATTACATTAATATATTCTTCGCTGTCAAATCCATGTAGTATTCTGGTACAAAATTCTTCGCTCTCGAAACCACGAAGGATTCCGGTTTAGTAGTTGTCGAAGTAGCAGTAATCTCCAGGGTTCCCGCACACAGAATTATCGATTCTCGGAGGGTCCACTCCATGATCCAAGGGGTTTATATACATATACTATCTCTGTTTCTTGATATTATGTATCCCAAAGTTCTGTCTCATCAATAGATACACAACGCGACAGACGGCGCGTCAATCAGACACCTGGTCTGAGAGTTATTGATTTTTCCGTTCCAGGGGCCCGGTTGGATTTGTGAAAGATCCAAACCCGTCCATTTTCCAAAGTTGACAAAATATCACTTATATTGTCGCCAAAGGACTGCCTAATCTCAAGGGTCCCAGTGCCGTAGACGGTGCGTCGATCGGACGCGTGGTCTAGAAGTTATTCACGTTTAAGCGAAACGGGCCCGGGCCGACAAGCCCAGTGGGCGGGCGTGTCGGCCCGAACTGGTTCGGTGGGTATGACCCAGCTGGGGGTTGGCCTCGACTGGTTTGGCAGGTCTGACCTAGTTGGTGGTCAGCCAGGCCCTGTGGGGCGCGGCCCACCTGTGGACCCGGCACGGCGAGTCCGACCCGGTTAGGGGGTCGGCCCGGCTCAGTCTGGCACGACCCACCCATGGACCTAGCCTGGGTTGCGGGCCGATTTGGCACGCCTGGGAATGTCGAGCGGCACCGTTCCTCCTTTCTGCCCACCTGGCCGATGTCAGCTGGTTTTCTCCGGCGTGAGCGGCCCGTGGTTGGGGGGCGCGGTTCCTCCCCACGCGGCACCAAACAGCGTCGTGGTTTCCTCATCCCAGCTGGTAGGCGGCGTGCTGGTTCGCCTACCAAGCGGCCCACGTTATGGGTCATGGTCTTCTCCGCAGCGCGGCACCATGTGGTGTTGCGGTCCTCCATCCCGGCCGGCTATGGCCTGCCGGTTTGGTTCTTTCGAGCGGCCCACAGATGCGGGCCGTGATTTCCTCCACGCGGTCGGTGCGACGGTGCCGGTCCTCCACCACTACGGCCTAGCCTAGTTGTGGCCTTTGGTCTCTGTTGCCTGAAGTAACCGCCGACTTCGAACGCCACCATCTCTTCCATCCGTCGCGGCCTACATGGTCGTGGCCTCCTTCCTCCGGTACGGTGCGGCGTCACCGAGCCCTTCCAACTCCGGATCCTTCGCCAATAAACCCAATAAGTATGGGGGGAGGTTCGGGCTATGTTCTTATTGCCGGAACGTTCCTCATTATGACGTTAACAGTTGTCAAATTACATTCCACAATTAGAACGATGACGTGTGGAAATATAAACAACTCAAAACAAACCCCTACCTTGTAAACGGTGCTCGCTCGGTGAAGTCGCGGAAAAGAGGGATGACGTCAATTTCATTAACATTGGAAAACGTACGAGGATGAAGTGTCGTTGACATTCCATGCGGGCAACATCTACTCCTTTAACGTGGAAGGAGTTCGAGGAAGGAAGAATATGCATCGTCGTCCTTCGGTGGAAATGACGTTCTTTTTCGAGAGGACGTCATTCCACGTTGGAGATGTTCTTTGTGTTCTTTGTGGGAAGAACGGTTTCCTTATTCTCCAAGGCTCCCCAAAACAATATGTGCCAACCCAAAATAATAGATTGTCTATTATTTTATCCTTCACATAAATTTCAAAATACATCAAAATTTAGAGGTGCCACTTAATTAATTGTTCATTAATTGAGAGCATGTTGGAATCTTTATGAGGGAGGGTGGAATGTGGAGAGATTAAATTTAAAGATAAGAGGTGGACGATTTAGGAGTTAAATGGGTTTTCAAGGGGAGTTGAAGAGTTTAAATTCTTGTGGGCCCCACCCCTAGTTTTATCTATCTATGGGTGGCTAGGGTGTGATGGGCCCCACACCTAACCGTTACCTAGAGACTTTAACCACCTTCCAAATAATTTTTTTTTTGCACACACATTTGTATTTACTTTTTAATTTTAAAAAAAAGTATCCCCAATTTATAACTTCCATCGTGTATAAAATGAATGTATGGTAATGTTCCCCTTAAGCGAATACCGGCACTGCAAGTTCATTGGTTTCATCAGATTTCAATTCCGAGCACCGGTTTAAAGATAGAAAAACCTGCACGTACGTTTACTGAACGTACCCAAACAAAACATCAAAAATTGATTCCGGACACACTGGTCCTCGGAATCAGGCGCCGTCAGAAACTGTAGAATCGTACAATTACAAATAATGTAGGAAAAAATAATATAAAATTTTGGGTCATTAAATTACCCCCACCTCAGGTAATTACATCCCCATAGAGCTACAACACACACTAGAGAAACAAATGGGGGTACGGAGCATGCATCTGAGCCTCCAACTTCCATGTGCTCTCCTGGAGGATTCGGGGCTGCCAGCGAATACGCACCAGAGGAATCGACCATCCACGCAGGACCCGCTCCAGTCAATCCTCAATATCCACTGTAACATCTATGAAAGTCTCATTGTCATCGATGTCCAGCTCCCCCATGGTCGATGATGTGGGACAGTTATTGCACGTATCTCCTCATCTGAGATTTGTGGAAGACTTCATGTACCGGGTGCAAATGAAGTGGAAGGTACATGCAGTAAGCCACCTCGCCTACCCTGATGAGGACCTGAAAAGGTATGAAGATTCGTGGAGATAACTTTCCACCTCATCCAAATCTCCATAGACCTCGTTGAGGTGATACACATAGAAAGACGTGGTCTCCATCCTCGAACTCTAGAGGTCTCTGTCTCCTTGATGTACCACTAAAAGAGATGTGTGGAAATCTCTCAACACTTCCTTTTAAAGTGAAATCAGTACTATAATACCTCCTCTGAAGAGGATGACATGTTCGCTACCTTTAGAAAATCCATCAGGTGGATGTCCTGTGGATATCTGAGCACGTCGTGTCTCACAGTCAACGTTCCCATGATGTGCCTCCCTAACCTGCTGAATAAGTGGGGGATGGACTGTAAGATATTGGAGAAAGGTTGCTCCATCTCTATCCACAAATGATATTCTGATTATGGCCAGCTAATCTATCGCCTCTCTTAGCTGCTGAATACCTGATCTTCTACTGAGAGGATATGCTACAATTTTCCCCTTCCCAGGAGTATAGACTATCTCAAATTCATAGTACTGGAAGAACTCAAGCAAATGCCACTGTCTCAGGTTCAAGTCCTTCTGCGAGAAGATATACCTGAGACTCTTGTGGTCAGAGTAGACTGTAAAACATTCTCCCATAAGATACTGTTTCTACATCATCAAGGAGAAGACCACTACTACTAACTCTAGTTCATGGGTAGCGTAGTTCTTCTCGTCCAGTCTCAACTGCAGAGAACCATATGCAATCACTGTTCTCTGCTACATCAGGACACACCCGAGTCCAGTCCCTAAGGTTTTGCAGTAAACTACTTACCCAACGCTCTTCTCTGGTAGCCTCAAGATAGGCGCACTAGTCAACCTCTCCCTCAGCTTTTGAAAGCTATGCTGGCATCTCTTGAACTATACGAAGAGTTACCCCTTCTTCATCAAAGCTAATAGAGGTGCTGCAAATATGGAGATGTCTGGTGAAAAGGTAAGTCTGCACGACTCCTGATTGATCAACTTCACCCTCTTATGCATGATTCCATTCAATGCTGTATGGGTTTTCCATTTCACCAACCATGGAAAACCTCATCCCAATGTTGTAGATAAACCACAACCTTTTTCTTCATATAGTCAATCTATGTATGAACTGTGGTTGGCCAGTCCATACCCAAACTAACGTCGTAAGGCACCACACTGCCACGAAGAGGTTCCAACCAAAAATCTCATCTCAAGGGTCATATCACACCGTCAGTGTATGTGTGATTATCAAGTCTCCTCGCAGAGGTATCTCTAGACGTGACGTTCATGTCAATGGTTTAGCCAGAAACTCTAGGTCTAGGAAAATATTCGTGGAAGTAAGGAATGATTGGTACCTATTTCTATTGATATGGAACCTAGTAGTAGACACTGACCGTTCCTCAAATAATTCTTAGAGCCCTTGGGTCACACTCCTTGACTGCTAGTAGATACTCTCTTCCCATTCCCTCCACCTCTATATGTCCTTAACACTTTCTCTTCCTGAAACATCTCAGACACCCAAGTCAATGAGACTGACTCTAGTTTCATTATTTCAAACTATTAACATTCACTGTTTGTAACCGCTCATCCAATGAACAATAAACCAGAAAGGTTCCCTCTAGCACCCTAACATAAGTAGGAATGCATAGAGGAAAAATTGATGGCTCAAATATCCTTAAACACACCTTGCTCATATGTCTAGGATCTAAAGCACTAATCTTATCATATTAATTGAGTACCAGGAAATATCGGTATGCCTCGATGAATACTCATCTACTGACATGTCATCTTGTTGAAGCTGTATAAGCTCTAGTAAACTCTCATCCACTTCTTGAAGCCAGTCCTCAATCGCCTATTGTTCGGGCTCACCTCAGAACCTGATGGGTATCTAGTGCTAAAACACATGTATGGGACTAAGCCTACGAGTGTCCTCTACCGGTACCGTCGGTATTGTCTGCTGACCAACGGGTAGTGATACAGTTGGTACACAGCCCGAAGGTACCATCTCGGAAAACTATCTAACTACCAAAACATCATCATTTTGAAGACCATCTTCATGATCACTCACAAAAAAAAATAAGTAGGTAAGATCAACTCCTGCTCTACTATTGTCTCAACTAGGAAGAAACTCCAGTAATCGCCTCCATCTCGTCCTCTACTGCCTGGGAATCTATATCACCTCAAAACCTTTGAGGCCCTTACCACTGGAACTCATGCAACGCGCTCAGTCAGCGTGCACCGTCCACTAGTGTGGCTGCAAGTAACTTATTCCCTATGGGTGGTGGTGCTTCTGGTACAGCACCCGATGGTGCCAACATAGAAAGAGGGCCCTAAATTGGAGCCCCGTCGCTCGGTGGCCGTCATCGTGTACTCACTCAGAAACCATAGTTGGCTGTCTACGCAGCATCATCCTGATAAGGAACAGGTGTTCCACAGTCAATAAGATATATCTAGTGAGCTGACTCAATGAGTTTAGAAATAAGACTATTGAAAACACACATGAAATCAGTGTTTTCATGCACTGAGTCGGAAATCAGAAGTCAGGGTCCTGGTGTATGGATACGCCGTCCTCCGCACCACCACTAGACTCCATGGACTGAAAAACAAACTCAATACTCTTAACACTGTTGCTTCATAGTAATACATATCTGAGTCCTATGTTCTATGGTAGAACTGACTCCTCTGATACTAATTTTTCACGACCCGTCCTCAGGGCCCGTGCTGTGACTACCCCAAGCCCACCTTACATAGGCCAGGGGCTAGCAACTAGCACCAAAGGCGTAAATCCCTATATTGGGAAGACATTTCCTTTATATATTTAAACATACACAATAGAATAAGAAAAAAAAATAAACACTAAGTAAAATTTAATACAAAATAGTGTGATGGAATGTAAATGGATCAGTATAGAAACCCAACTAAACAACAAGTACAAGTTAAAAAGGAGAAACAACTGAATGTAAAGAGAAACTCATGGATCATCCTCCGAGGATTCATACCTGAAGGGTATGTAAAAATGTCCACCTCAACAGTCATGTCCGTTAGTCTCCTTCAGATATCGACTCGTCGCAAGTTCCACCTCTGGGTACCGTCTAGTCATGGCGCTCTTGGCCTCTGTCAATGTTGTATGTCGTCTGCATCCAACACAACGAGGTGCGGGCATAGCCCGTGTAGGGGTGAGTATAACGATACTCCATAGGGACCCTGAGACCCGAAAGGTATCACAATATCCACTATGGATAAACAAAATATTAAAGATACAATCATGAAGTGTCAACCATCCCTACTTAGGTATATTCCCATACATATACCTAAGTTACCAATCTCAGTCCGGCTCCAACTCTCGAGCCCATGCACAAACCACTTCTACAAAGAAGTAAAGTCATTAACTACGATGATAATGGTTGAAAGACATGACTCATCTTACACTGGAATGCCACAATAGTAGAGAGAGATATAGATGATTTGATGTAGCCACTGGATCATCTATGTTGTTGGACCCAGACAAGATACATGACCGGCTAAGCTGTCAGACACACATAGGATACAGGCAAGCTATCTCATCTAAGCTGTCAGACCCACACATGATATAGGCCATCTATCTCCTCTAAGATGTCGGACCCACACAGGATATAGGCCAGCTATTCTAGAGTAATAGAGATGATCAGTTGTAGTTACTGATTCTTCTATGCTTTTGGACCCACACAAGATATAGGACCAGCTACTCTGTTAGAACAATCGAACCCACATAGGATTTCGGTACAGTTGATGTCTTCATCGAACCCATGGAGGATTCCAGTATGGTAGTCATCGTTGTCGAACCCACGTAGGATTCTAGTAACAAATTCGTCACTGTCTACCCCATGGAGGATTCCGGTTCAGTAGTTGTCACAGTAGTAGCCAGCTCTAGGGTTCCCGCACAAAGCATGCTCGATTCTAGGAGGGTCTGCTCCATGAGCCAAGGGGGTTCGATACATCAACTATCATGAATTCCAGATTTGATGTATCCCAAAGTTCCATCTCATCAAAAAATCCAACGCGATAGACGGTAAGTCAACCAGACGACCGGTCTGAGAGTTATTGCCTTTGCCGTTCTAGGGGCCCAGTTGGATTTACGCTCGATCCAAACCTATACATTTTACAAAGTCATCCAAAATTCATTTAGAGTATTGAAAAAGGACTACCTCATCGCAAGGGTACCATTTCTGCAGACGGCGCGTCGATCAGATGCGCGGTCTAGAAGTTATTCACGTTTAAGCAAAATGGGTCTGGCCCGACAAGCCCTGTGGGCCGGCGGGTCAGCCTGACCCGATTCGGCGGGTCCGACCTGGCTGGGGATCAGCCCGACCCGGTTTTCCAGGACCAACCCAGCTAGGGTTTGGCCCATCCAGGTTTGGCACGACCCACCCGCGGACCCGACTCGACAGGTCCAACCCGGTTGGGGGGTCGGCCCGGCTCGGTGGGGCGCGACCCACTCATGGACCCAGCCCGGGCTGCTGGCTAGTTCAGCTCACCCAGCGGTGCCGAGTGGCGCCACCCCTCTGTGCTTCCCTACCGGCCAAAGTCAGCCAGTTTTGTCTGGTGCAAGCGGGCCGCGGTTGCGGGCCGTGGTTCCTCCGCACGCAGTGCCAAGCGGCACCGCAGTTTACTTATCCCGGCAAGCTTGCGGCCTACCTTTTCACTCGCCAAGCATCCCGCGTTCTGGGTCGTGGTCTTCTCCATTGCAGAGCACCATGTGGCGCTGTGTTCCTCCATCCCAGCCGGGAATGGCCGGCCTGTTCTGTTCTTCCGAGCGGCCTGCAGATGCAGGCCGTGGTTTCCTCCACGCGGCCGATGCGACGGCGCCGGTCCTCCATCGCCGCAGCCCGGGCTAGCCACAACCTTCGGTTGTCGCCGCCTTCGGTCACATCCACCTTCAAACGTCATTGTCTCTTCCGTCCGTCGCTGCCTACATGGTCGTGGCCTCCTTCTTCTGGCGCGGTGCGACGACACCGTGCCCTTCCGACTCCGCCTCCATCGCCAATGAAAAAAAAAGTATCTGGAAGGTTCAGGCTGACTTCATGCGGACCGAGCCCTCCTTGTTACGATGGTCACTGTTCGAAAATTACATTCCTCAATTAGAACGACAAAGTTCATAAATATAAACAACTCAAAACAAACCCATACCTTGTAAATGGTGCTCACTCGGTGAAGTCACAGAAAAGATAGCGGACGTTGATTTCATTGACATCGAAAAATGTTCGAGGATGGAGTGTTGTCGACATTTCTTACCGGGGATGTCTACTAATTTAATGTGGAAGGTGGTCGAGGAAGGAAGAAGATGTGTCATCTTCCTTCGGTGGAAATGGTGTTCTTCTTCAAGAGGACGTCGTTCCATGTTGGAGATGTTCTTCGTGTTCTTCGTGGGAAGAACATTTTCCCTATTATCCAAGGCTCCCCAAAACAATATGTGCCAACCCAAAATAATAGTATGGCTATTATTTTATCATTGACATAAATTTCAAAATAAATTAAAATTTAGAGGTTCCAATTAATTAATTGTTCATTAATTGAGAGAGTGTTGGCATCTTTCTGAGGGAGGGTGGAATGTGGAGAGTTTAAATTTAGAGATGAGAGGTGAAGAGTTTATGAGTTAAAGGGGGTTTCAAGGGGAGTTGAAGAGTATAAAATCATGTGGGCCCCACCACTAGTTTTTTCCTCCCAAGAGAGGTTAGGGTGTGGTTGGCCCCACCCCTAACATCCACCTAGAGACTTTAACCACCTTTCAAATAAAAAATGTGTTGCACACACATTTTTATTTACTTTTTAATTTTAAAAAAAGTAATCCCAATTTATAATGTCCATCATGTATAAAACACAACTATGATAAAGTTCCCCTTTAAGGAATATCGGCACTGCGAGTTCATCGGTGTCTCGGATTACAATTCCGACCACCGGTTCAAAAGATAGGAAAATCCGCACGTATACATACTGAACATAGCCGAACAAAATTTAAAAAATTTCTTCCGGACAAACTAGGCATTAGAAACAGGTACCCTCAGAAACTACAAACTCATAAAATTACAAATAATTTAAGAAACAAATTCCTTGAAATTTTTGGGTCTTTAAATTATTAATTAAAATTTTCAATTAATTTCATAAAATTCAATTCATAAAACGTGGGAATTTATTTATTAATGTCATTCTTTAATAAAACAATGTTTATTGACTTATTTTTTTATAATGAAAATATTACTATAACTAAAGATCGGGTATTAGATTATAATATCCTTCAATCTATCCTAAAAATTTTCATAATGTATCCTTATAAATATATTTTGGAATCTATTCATCATAATTTCTTCAGGTTTCCATGTCACCTATTTTATATTTTGATTTCCCTAAAGTTTTCTTTCCAAATGAGTCATGTGATACCTCACCACTTATTTACTAGTGTCCAGAATCTGGATTGGAACTTCATATTAAGTGAATTCATGTTCTATGAATATTTCCTAATAGGTGATCACATGAATTGTTTTTTCAATGTACTTACCTAATATATATATATATATATATAAAATCATGACCATTAGATGGACTAGGTGGAATTTTCAAATGGTAATCCATGGTCTATATTCATTCCATCATTTCGAAAGGATATATGTACCTAGGGCTTAATTTCCATTTATTATTGATTTCAATAACACCATTTCATAAAGATAACTTAGATGGAACATGATATTCTACTTGAAATATAAAATTCATCCTTAGGTTATCAGTATTAAATTTAATTCAACTTTAAGCTCCCTTAAAATGAATATGAATATCCTTCACATTCACTGTTTTCTCCTCAACAAAATCTATTCCATCGTGATCTATTTCACAAAATTCATTGCCATAATATTGTATTATAGCATCACTTTATATATATTACTTCGTATGGTTTCATTTGAATTATTTAATGGAATCAATTGTTATATATAAATTCTATAAAAGGTAAATATTGATCAAATATACCTTAACTGTTAATAGAGCATGGCCAAAAAAAAATTTAATGTTAGAATAATCCATCCAGACATCTCAACGTTTTAAGGATGATATGTGGAACTGAAAAGTTAATTAGTATAAATATCCTTTTAAAGATACTTCTATAGTTTTTGGTAAACCACATATCATAATCAGGAAGAATTGAAATATGCATAAAATGATGTCTTACAACTTCATTAAGGATATCAACAATGACCCATAAGGAATAATTATTTCTAACAGCCCTTTGGTGATCTAGTGACAATATATATAATAATATTATCCCATTCCCAAACATGATTTGTTAGAGGTCTGGTGGATTTTTAATTTCTTAGTTTTATGGGAAATAAATTTACCATTCTATATAAGAAAATATCCACGTACTTTCAATGATGTGTCACTATATATCACAAATCCATCCCCACCCAATAAATATTTCAATATCACTACATTGATCAAACTCAAATTTAATTATTCAAAACATTATTTTCATTCCGCTAACAATAATAAAATAACCCCTTTACATATAAAGTTTGTCAATGGGTTACCTAATTAGGGAAAAATTTAAACAAATCACAGATATTAACATACTAATCAAAGGAAACAAAGAACCTTTGTTATGTTTGTCAGTGTAAGAATATTTTTATCTTCCAATTTCATTAAATTATGAAATATTATTCCATAAATGGAGACAATATGTCCATTAAAAATAACTACTTAAATCTAGATTACACACTTGGTAAATTTCATATATTACTTTTTTATGTATGTTTCTAAAGAATGATTCATAAAAATCACTTATTATCATTATAGATTTTTGACTATACTAAGATATCATGAAAAAAATAAACAATTAAATTATCAAGATATTTAATGAACACTATGTTCATAAAATCCATAAAAATGTAGTGTGCCTTTGTTAATCTAAAGTTAATTACCAAAAACTCTTAAATTACATACCTAGTATGATATATTTTCATTTAAATACCTTTTTTCATTGATCACAATTACTGATACCCATAATGATGATTTATATTTGAAAAATATTAAGAAATTTTATGTTAATTAAACAAAACATCAATAGAAGGTAGATGGTACTTGTTATTTATAGTAATGGCATTGATTGCTTTATAATCAACAAACAGACTCATTATCTCATCCTTATTTTTCACAAACATTATTGTAGATCCCCAAGGTAAAAAACATGTTTATCAATATATCATCACAAAACACATGTGGTTCTTTAATTAACTCTACTAGCTCTAATATGGTCATTTTAGGGAATTTTAGAGATATGTTTTGAGTCAGCTATGAGTTCAATTGATTTCTCAACATCATGCTCTGGTGTATGTATGGGTAGTTCCTTAGGAAACTTGAAAATTTATTCTTTCCTAATAAGAACATAATTTATCCTAGGGTTACACATTCCATTCATAGGTTGCTTATCCTCTTCTTATCCTAGGCCTTAAAAGGGATATATTCTTGAGGTTGATCCATAAATGGTTTAGATGTTGAATTGTCTTCTCTAAATACATGGAATTCTGTTTCATCATCACAAATTGTGAAAAAAAAATTATAAGAATTTTTTTTCATTATACATTGAAATTCAAAAAATATTAACTATTATATCAATGTCTAAAATATGTATAATAATCCAAACTGAAAATAGGGTACATTCAGAAATCAGAATTGGTATTTTATGACATATCTTTATTAGAAAAAAATATTACGTCTAGGTGCATTAATTTATAACTCCATTAATAGTGTGTTATAATGATATTTAATATTCTTAAAAAAATGAAAGATATAAAATTGTTTAAGGATATAGAATCACATAATTCATTATAAATCTTTTAAATTAGAATCAATGTACATTCTAATACATCTCCATAAACATAAATTTTAGCTTTAGTAATTATATAAGAATACATTCCTTGACTTTGACTCTTTTATCTTAATTTCCCTTGATGATTTGGGAATTGGTTAGCATAGTTACTCATATAATTAAATTTAATGCACTGTAATTTGATGGATTATCTCTTAATCCTGCATTCTTGAGAAGGATGGACATTCTCTCCACACTTTAATCAATCCCATGATACCTAAAATCATGTATCATCGCTTTTACTTCCAAAATTATCACATATTGGAAATCCCACCTACCCTCTTTACCTTATCCATTTATTTCTTCATGAGGATCCCAATCAACCTCTTTTTCTATTTAATTTTTTAGATGACATAAGACATGGATAATTATTTCTATATCTTGTTAATACATGATTTTATATCTTCTTATGATTAAAATATTTAGTATGGTAGTTTAATTTAATGGATTGGATTTATCCCATATGAGAAATAGCCAATCTCACTTTTTGGATCATATACATAGTCTGAAATGAGAATTTATAACCATGTAAAGTTGTATTCATACATAGTAACATTATCCTAATCCTTTTTGTCTTGTAAATCAGAATTTTAGATTTTTATTCCCTCATTGATAATGTGGAAAAAAATTTCTAAGAAATGTACCTTTAAATAATTCATATCTATGTTGTTATTTCCACCACATCCTTACCATTTTATATTGATGACAACCATTGATCTGTAACCCACATGAGATGATAAACATACATCACAACATTCTCTATTTAATTATATCCCAAGTTGATAAATATATTTTTGTGTATCTTATCCATTACTTAGATACTAATGGATTTTGGGTTCCCTTGAATATTGGAGTTTTTTCTCACATGAAACATTCTAACATTATTAAACTGTTCTGATGATTAGTATGATAAACTATAATGGAAATGTTATTGGTCATAACATGATTTATTAACCCAAATTTATTTATAATTTATTCAGATTTAGATATACATTAATTTTCAAACCAATGTGGGTAATCCCAACGTAGATTACATGCATTGATACAGTTTTCATTCCATCTTTAAGGAACCATTTCTATATAATGTCACTCAATATTTTAGATCATAACAATATGAATCATAATATATAATTCAAAAATATGTGAAACCCATAATATAAATTGAAAATATATGCATTGCTAATCTCAGAATTATAATCATAGTATCATTACAAATATATTCAAATCATAAAAATCATTTCAAATATTTAATAATGGATTGTAAACAACATGTGATTCAACTAAATAATATCCCTTTAGAGTGTCTATAAAGGTTTTCATTATTAAACCCACTAATCGTGAACTGGTGATGATCATGTAAATTCCAAATACACCTTTTTTAGAGTTATTACACCTAGGTCCATATGTGCCACAGTAATATCCACAGGTCAGTATCTAGATAGGGTTATATCTTCTTGGAAACAAAACATTCTCTACCATACCAATACTTCATGATATTTTTATAACCTTAGAATTGTTACAAGAGTCTATAATAAGATTATGTTATCTTATATATTTTTTTTTCAAAATCTAGTTCCCAAGGTATATAATCTAATTCCAACTGTAAAATCCTAAACACATGGGCCCATGTCGAGTGGTTATATTATAAAATTGGCACTATATACAAGCGATTCCATCATGAGGGATCAAATATTTTTCTAGTCCCGGAAAACTATATACATGTTTGAATGAAAAATTACATTTTAAAACATAAAATAAAATATAGAATTTACATTATGAAACCCTTTATTACATCTAAAATATACTTGAATTTCAATCAATGTACACGTCCTACAATCCAATGGAATATACACAAAATAAAAGAGTAATACCAAATGACCAGTAAGGGAATCAGTCTAAAGGAAGTTATCAAAGAATAAATATGAAATAAATAATATATATGAATAAATGAGGATCAAAAAATTCGATATATTTAGTCACATGACCTTGAAACCTATCCATAGATAATATAATAGTTCAAATAATCACATGGACATCAATAACTGATTTTATAAATATGGAATACATGATGTCGAATATCATAAACATACCTCTATGGTCACATTCCAAGACATTATATATAAATTGGTTATATATATACCAAATAACCAACCTATGATGCCTCAGACTACCTCAATATACATCATAGGGTTATATAATTTCTGGCCCCACCCATCACATAATAAGTCCAATGCATTCATTATATGAATAAGCAATGAAAATAAATCAAAAACTCATTAATAATCAACAAAAACCTTTCTTTGAAGAACTAGTATGATAAATTTCACTACATTACCGAATAAAAATGTGATTCATGATGATTTGTCAGATATCTTCATTCAATAATTTAGTTACCCAATAATCCACTATAGTGCACACCTAGGGTCAGTCTCAAAGGATATATAACACAAAACACTGATTTTATTTTTTCACGATTTATATTATTACTAATATAAGACTAAATAATATAGAAATTGGGGTTTGAAATATGAATTTAATATATATATATATATATATATATGAAATGCAGACCGAATAAATGTAGACTGAATGATGTTATATAGCTTGGAGAACCTCTAAGGTGAACACCTATAGTGAACCATTTTCCTCTCATTATTAGATTTAATTTTTCCAAATGAAAAACTCCATCGTATGTTTGAACATACACTTTCACCAATGTAGTAATTATATTTTTCACTTAATGATAATCTAGAGAGCACACATCCACCTCCATTATCAAGGGAGAATATTACAAAAGATAAATTTAAACTTGTGTAGAAAGTGGATAAAAAAGGTCCCTTACACACTATGATCCACCAAATTCTAACAATAATAAAATAAGAAACAATATGAATGAATGTTAAATTACATTGTTTAAACACTATAGTTATCCAAATGGAAATTCCTAGGGTTAGTTACTCATGATTGTGTGTATTATAGATCATAATTGAGAAAGACGTGATGGAAACACAAAAGATAAAAATATTAGAATGAGAGGAAAAATAGATCTAATATATAATAAATTGATTAATTATATTAAAAAATAAAAAGCCTAAAAATCTAGTGTAAATTTCGAACTAGATTTCCCGACCTTTTGGAAAGGAGATGGGATACATTTTTAAAAGAAAAATAGAGGAATCCTTCCACTCTTAGCCTATCCTCCGAATGTTTTTACATTCAATACCTAATTAAATGACTAATTTTGTAATGTGGTGTTGAGAAACATTTTTCCCATAAATATTTATCATGCTCAAACAAAATTTTAGCTTAATTATCTATGTCTATAGATAGTCATAGTCAATGTACACCTGAAAAATAATTCTTCCTTGATGGCTCTTCATATTGCACATATCTGGTTTACTATGAATTTATGGCCCTGATATCAATAGAATAAAGTGGGTACATAGTTGTTAATGTTGATCTTCCAGATTAATCTTTATCCATATTGAATTTAATACATATTGTGAATATACATTGTGATATATTGGACAATCTTAAAAAATATCATAACCTAGGTATAAATTGAAAGGCCAGAATTTTGAAATTATTTTGGGCATCCAAATGTTGTATTATTTTATTGATGAAATTGTATAAAATGTAATACTAAGATTATAGATTCATAAAAAACAATTACATTATTTAATTTATTGAAGCAAAAATTATGTTTGAAATAAATAATAACAATTTAACAGATAAATACAAAAATTATACCATTTTTTCAATCAATCTCAAAATGTTCCCAAAACTATAAAATATAACAATTAATATTAAAATAACAATTTTTTGGGATAAAAACATTGGAATTAAAATTAAAATAACTGATAATATTTTACTTTTCAATTCACCGTCTCTTAAACATTGTACTACTGGTAAATCATCTATTGTGAATAACATCACAAGCTTCCCAAAGCACAAATGACAACACAGATCAGTTATCATATCAAGGAAATATTATTACTCCTACATTGATAAAAATTCAAAAATCCACAAAAATATAAAAAATACATTTAATATCATGTTAATACTCATGTTATTGTCATAGCGGCCTCCTTTGAAAAATATTTCTCTCTTCACATGATGATTTTTATGGATTTTTTCTCATTTTCAATAACATGTGGGATATCAATAGGCTTGTTATAGTCATTATTATCAAAATTAATAAGTCCAAAAATGTGTTAACAATGAATTCCATTTCATGGGTTCTTATCAGGATAAGGGTTGGTTGGTTTTAAATGCAAAAAAATATGAGGCATAATGAGGAGGGTTAAGCTCTATAGTGATGTAAACACATGAAAATAATTTTTCTCTAGAATGGTGTTATCCTAAATAATATAGAAAATTAGACATATAAAAACACCTCTTGATATAATTATGAAGTTAAAAATTTTAAATTATTTTGTAATTAATTTCATTCTTCTTTTTCCCCATTTTTATCATTGTTTCAGCATGAATTTATATCAATATTTCTTTTCAAAATCATGTTTTTGAGGAAATGAGAGTCGTATATAGATCTTCAAATATTGGTGAGAAATCGGCCCATATTTGTTATTTTAAATTGGTCCACCCATCCATATTTAAATCATGAAATTTCATCCAACAAGGTATAAACATATATGGAAGATTTTTTTTTCATTTCAACTCAAACAATTTGGTTAGGAAAGTAAAAAACCGTTCATTCCCCACCTTCTGCACACTTGAGTTCAACAATAGTCAGGAAGGTAACTTCTAGATAAGGCAATAAATGAATAAATGGATTGTAATTTTACTACCAAAAAATGTATTTAATGAAAAATAGGGGATTAATAAAGATCAAATGAAAAGTTAGGATACAATTTGAGGTCAATGTACAAAAGCATTTAAACGTTGTTTTTATACATATTTGATATATTCCATGAACTCTAACAACATAAAAAGAAGCTAAAAAAATTCATAAATAAAAAACATGTCTTGAAATTCTAAATAAATATATAAAAGTAATAAATAAGTCAAAAAAAATAAAAATCAATCAGGTTGGTAAATAATTTCAATTTATATAGCACTAGTACACATGAGTTCCACAATCAATCAAACATCATCAAATTAAACTATTGGAAATCAAGAATCAATTGTTCATATATAATTGAAACATTTTAAAATTAAAATAAGCAATGTTCATAAAAAAAGATGGATTTAATTTTCTACAGTATTTTATATTGCTCAAGAATATTAAAAACACAATAAATTAAAAAATAAAAACATGAAACAATCATAATGAGAAAAACATAAAAAATGATACACATAAAAAATTAATAAAAATAGATTGACATCCCCCACACTAATTTTATTTATGACTCATTATTAGCTAAAATAATATCAATAAATATTTTTATATATAATTTTAATTATGCAACAAATAAAATAAAAAAATTGGAACACGTATAGTGATTTGTTTCAGTGGAATCATTGAATTAATTTACTAACTACAAACACATTAGAAACATAAGAAAGAAAGAAAGAAAACATATTAACATTAAATAAATTGAAATATCAACATTAATTAATATGGATATTTTTGGTTTAGATCTCACATGTCGGGGCTAATGTATTTATTCCCCTAGCCAGGTAGTTATAGTGGATTGTCCTTAATCAGAATGTGGAGGTGGGTTGATTGAGATAATACACCACATGGGACTTTTCCTATTGCCCATGATTAGACATGAATAATGGTGAACCCCAATGAATATAATAAGATTCATATCACTCATGAATAAAGAAAGATAGAAATTTAGGTCCATAGTTAGAGGAAACATAAGATATGGGTACATTTTGTTGACATCACTGATGTCCTAGTCCATATGGCATACAAGTTCATGTAGAGTAGTTAGTCTCACTGCCACATGATTCTCTATATATTCTTCTATAGTCATTACTTTTGTGGTATATTCCATAATATATATTAATTTTTTTTTGTAACATAAATCGCATAAAATGAGACGTTGAAAAACAATTCAACTTGAAAATACTAAAACATGATGAATCAATGAATAAATCTTCCCTTTCAAGTATGTCCTCCTGAAAAATTATCTCCTCTTACATTAACATTATAAACTATATATAAATAGTTACATCCTCATTGTCGTATTTTAAATAAATATAAATATATAAAGGTGATGATTTATTATTATCAAGGATGGGAAGATCAAGTTTAACGTTATTTTCAACCAATCTGTTCAAGGATTTATCCAAAAAAATGAAATCCAATTAGTGAAACAGCATGTATGTGTTATTTTGAGACATGCTCAAGAAATGGTTGAGTTTGGGATAATTTTAAAAACACATTTACTATCTCCTTCTCAACTACCTTATGTTCATTAACATAAAACATGGTTGGTGAAATCTATTCAACCACTTATTCAGGTTTTTGTTTTGGATAGAGCTGTTGTGGAAATGATACAGATACATATTCATATACCTATTCTATTTGTCTCTCTATGTTTTTAATTATGTAACTAGTCCCTTAAAATAGGTATTCAAGATCCTTATATTTTTCTCCATTCACATGAGAGTTCTCATTCAATGCATATTAATCCCAAAATTAATATATCATTGATAAATACTTTTTTTAGTTATTGATATTTATAATTTTATTGATTTTTCTATGAAAAACAACGTGTCAAAGAGTTGCACCACATGTAAATAGATCCAAATTGTATTTCGGGTAATTTTCTAAGATCCCTAGTAAATATTTTATTTATCTAAGCAAGCAATATAGTGCACACCAGGGTCAGTCACTAGGAGGTTGGTCACATAACACTGAATTTATATTATCACTATTTTTATTCTAAAAAATAATATAAAGTGATGGGTATAAATGATTCATGTATTATATATACATAATACAATTATATAGAATTCAGAAAAAAAAATGATGTTAGAAATAAAGGACATCCACTTAAAATCACACCCAGATCGAACCTTTATCATCTAATTATTAGATTCAAATTTACTAAATGAACACACTCTATGGAATATGTGAACATGTTATTCTACCCATATTTTAAATATAAATTGAAAAAAACAATTTTCAATAGACATCACAACCACCTCCTCAATTGAGAGAGAATATTGACTAAGGAAAGATATGTTTTGGTTCGAAAGAGGAGACACAAAGTTGTTTTACCCACGAAGATCCCCCTCATCGTAACTCTAAGAAAATAAGAAAAAATGAAGATGAATGATAAATGAATATTTTCCAACATTTTATTTCTCCCTCGGGATCATCATCAGGTTAGTTACTCTTTCTCGTGATTATTATAGATCACATTAGAGTAGAAAGAGTTGGAAACATAAAATATAAAAATATGATAATGAGAGGAAGAAGAATACTAGTATATATTGAAAATAAAATAATTCAATTAAAAAAAGCCAAAAAATACTGAATATGTATAATTGGAGTTTCCAAGCCTCTCAAAAAGGAACGGTATACATTTTTTATGCAAAATATATGAAATTGAATCTACAAATATATACTCTGAAAGTTTAAACATGTTATACACAATTAATGGAATAATTTTTTAAAGTTTCCTTATATAAGGGTTTCCCATATGTATTGAGAAGATCATAACCAAAATATACCATATCTCTTCACATGTAGATACATTTATATAAAATTTAAATCGAAAACATAATCCAGCATGTATGGCCCTTTTTATTCCACATATCTTGTTTCCCAAGAATTTATGTTCCTGATATCATCAAAATCAAGTGTTGAAATGGTTTTGAAAGTTTTTTCATTGTATTACGTCATTATCAATGTTTATTGTATCTCTACTGTGCCTTTACTTTGTGAGATAATTCCCCTCATAAAACAATCGCATGATATGAGCATAGATTTAGACGGTTGAATTGTGAGCTTATTTTGGGCCTCTAAATTTTAGATGGAGATATTGGTCCAATGTTATTAAATGTAGTAAAATGAGCATAAAATACTAATACTAAAAATTATTCAATTTAATTTAGTGTATACAAAAATTATTTTTTAAATATATAATAATTAATAAATAATAAAAATCCAAATTTTTTATTTTTCCAATTATGCTCAAAATTATAATGAAAGGATAAAGCATTAAAATTTACATTGAATCACATTGGTGGGATAAAAACATTAAATTCAAAATTAAAATAACTGAAAATATTTTGTCATTAAAAATGATTATATGACTTCTAGAGAAATATGGTAGATGGTATCATTATATTATGTACTCATTAAAGAATAAGTTTCATTAAAGGATTTTGAAATAGTTATAAAAAATTTTAAATGATCACTGAGAAATTTATTATAGAAAATTTCTTTTCATTTTTATGTTAATTAAATGAAATATAATAACATTCACAAAATTATGAAAATAATTTTTTTTTGGAAATGACCATGTAATCTTTAAAGGGATGATTCAATGTAGTGAATTATTCCTAACATCAAGAAAATATGTTAGTGCAGTGTAAGTTAAATCAACGATTTGGTTCACACAATCGGTAAAAAATATCTCGTTTGGGAAATGACTAGAAAAATCCTTTCAAATAAATATATATTAAAACATGGTTAAAAATGACATTAATAAATCACTATATAATATTAAAAACAATCTTGAATACATTTTAAATAAAATATGGTCACTGAAGAAAATGATTCCTAATCAAATTGGAAAACAAAATCCATTTTTAATAAAGATATTATTTTAGAGCATTTGAGTACCTAGAGA
The DNA here is from genome assembly GCA_963277665.1 of Viscum album. Classification (NCBI taxonomy): domain Eukaryota; kingdom Viridiplantae; phylum Streptophyta; class Magnoliopsida; order Santalales; family Viscaceae; genus Viscum; species Viscum album. Next base: position 1,624,600,318 of record OY728158.1, read on the forward strand.
GAGTAAAATAAAAAGAAAACTTATAATTATAATAAATAATGAAATCTGAATAAAATATATTTTTAAAAACATATAAATATCATACAATTCATTCAATGGAAACTTAAACATAGACATTACCAAATAATGATGAGATTTGGAGATAAACCCTTTCCTTAGGTCCCACTTTCTTTGTAAGTGATTTTATCTTCATTTATAATAAATTTAAATTTACTATAATTATATATAAGAACTATATATATTCATATCATATCATATATGGTTCACTTAAAACATTTCTAGAACGTTTTATTGATAATAGGTTTTATTAACATTAGTGTTTCTATGTTTCAATTATTTCATTTTTCATATATGTTTCAGTTCAGTAGTTTCAATCCTTAAATATTGATCATAGTTCATTAATCTCTATAATTTTAAACATATATATATTTATTTATTTTATATTTATTTTTTATCATCCTTGAATGGACGATATGAAAATTGTATTACATCTCTTCATAGAGGTCATAGTCCACACATATGATCGAGTGGCATTATGATTTATTTTAACAAGTTGAAGTTTAATAAGGTAAATGATATATTATATTTACAAGATATTATTTTGTCATGTATAGAATATATATTCATTATTTCAATATTTATAACCATCCAATTAAAGTGGTGATGAAAAAAAAATTCAATCTTATATAAAGATAATAAGATAAATGTATGTGTGAGCAATTATTTCATATTACATAGGATTGAAAGGAGATGAATATGGGATATGAAACTATAATAAAGAAATTTTACTATATTTTAGATATGTTTTCATTATATGATCATGTTTTTAGTATATGTTAAGGAGGTATAAGCGGAAATAAAATGAAAACTATCAGGTAATAATTATACCTATTCTTCAGGAATCTAACTTTGGCACCCAAATTAAGAATTCTAGGTGGGTCCTTTGAAGGTAAAATATAATATGAATAATGGGTATTGATTTTTAGAAGTTATTTGGTAATTTAATGTTCAATATAAGTGGCTAATAATTTTTTAAGAAGAGATTAGAAGTGGTTTTATATTATAATTGAGGAAAAGGACACACATGGAATTATCTTCAATATTTTAATAATATAATGCCTTTTACAATAAAATTGTCTCCAAATATCCATAAATTAGAATATGATGTGTTTAATTTTTATATCCAACAAACAGGTGTGTTTTCAAAATGTTTTTCTTCATTGCATTTAATATTTATCCCTTTATTTTATATGATTTAATCCCATTTGATCCTTAATTGGGGTGATAAGTATTTATTATGGTTACAATTCAATATTTTCTAAAATTATGATAACCTTATTACCTAATATTAATTTGGATGTCTCCAAATATGGAATAAATTTCAATGATTCTAAAATATGATTTGATACAAAGTAATTTTAATATAAGTTCAAAAAATGCGACAAAAACCTTTTTTATAAAACTATTTATTTTCATTTTAAAAATTATTTAACCAAATAAAATAAAGTATAAATTTCATCCCAATGTAATTAATGATATCGATTTAAATAAAAAGTAACTTTTTTTCATTTTATATATAGTAAAAAATTAAAATGAACCATGTCAATAATTGATTAGGAGAAAATAATGTAATATGGTTTTTATTTGGACAAAAGAATTACTTAAATATCAATGATGTTAAAAATATATTTCTTAGTTAGACATTATATTATTATATTAATTATATTAATTTTTAAATACATATTAATTATATATATGATGTTTCTATGATCATTTAAATTATTATTATATCAATATAATGTCATAAAATTGAGAGTTATTTGTAAAATCAATATTTTTCACTATTCACAAAAAATAAACTATTTTAGAAAAATATAAAAAACACCCTATGGTAGTTTTGAAGTGATGATTGAAAAAATTAAATTAATTTCAATTAATTAAATTTAAGAAATTTTACAAATTTAGGTTTCATTAATATTCTTGAATAATGGTACGTGTATTATGATATTGTTTCTTTAGAAAGAAAATTTTACTATAATTGAACCTCAAATGTAACATATATTATAATAATTTTATATTTAGTAGATTAATGATGTAATAAGGTAATGAGTTAATATATTTTCTTACTATTTCATTAAATTTATTCCAAGGATTGAATTTATGTAGGGTTTTCCTTTAATTTTGGTGAAACTACGGGATTATTTGAAATAAATAATTGGGTATTTTTGTGGGATAAAGGTTCAAGTGGATACTTAGTTTGTTTCACCTTCATTTTATTGAGGATTTTTCCATACAAGATCTCCAACTGAGTGATCTTAGATCTTGAATATAGAAATAATTATGAAAATAATTTTTTTATTGTGTTTAAATTATTTATAATTGTTTATCAGTTATTTTAGATGGCCTGATGGGGTATGGGATTCCTTTTGATGAGTGTTGTCGACATGGGAATGGAAAATATCTAATAATGCTGGACGATACTTACATATAAAGAAAATGAATTTGTATGTCTGGTCGGTTACTATTGAACATCGCCCTAAATTTTAGGATTTATTTTATGTGCATGTGATATGCAGATTCTCTGTATATATGTGATAGAACATAAATTAAAATTAATTCACCCCTTTAAAGAAAATAATCCATAGAATGGATATTCCATGAGCCCTAATAGACTGTTGGACACTAGTTTGATACCGAATTAATTAAGGAATGGGGGTTAAACTATAAATACATTAAATGATATATATATATATATATATAAACCCTAGATGAGTATAAATACGAATATGGAAATATAAAAGACTCTATGATAAGTGCCTTTCCTTCTAAAATTATCACATATTGGAAATCCCACTTACCTTATTTACCTTATCCATTTATTTATTCATGAGGTTCCCAATCATCCTCCTTTTCTATTTCATTTTTTTGATGTCATAAGACATGGATGCTTATTTCTCTATCGTGTTATTACATGAAATTATATCTTCATATGATTAGAATATTTAGTATGGCAGTTTTATTTATTGGATTGGATTTATCCCATATGAGAAATAGCCAATCTCACTTTTTGGATCATATACATAGTCAAAAAATGAGATTTTATAACCATGTAAAGTTATATTCATACATAGTAACATTTTCCTCATCCTTTTTGTCTTGGAAATCAGAATTTTAGATTTTTATTCCCTCATTGATAGTGTGGAAAAAAAATTCTACGAAATGTACCTTAAAATACTTCCAATATATGTTGTTATTTCCACCACATCCTTTCCATTTTATATTGATGACAACCATTGATATGTATCCCACATGAGATGATAAACATACATCATAACATTATCTATTTCATTATATCCCAAGTTGATAAATATATTTTTGTGTATCTTATCCATTACATAGCTACTAATGGATTTTGGGTTCCCTTGAATATTGGAGTTTTTTCTCACATGAAACATTCTAACATTTTTAAACTGAATTGATGATTAGTATGATACACTATAAGGGAAATGTTATTGGTCATAAAATGATTTATTAACCCAAATGTATTTATAATTTATTCAGATTTAGATCTACATTAATTTTCCAACCAATGTGGGTAATCCCAATGCAGATTACATGAATTGATACAGTTTTCATTCCATCTTTAAAGAACCATTTCTATATAATGTCACTCAATATTTTAGATCATAAAATTACGAATCATAATGTATAATTCAAAAATATGTGAAACCCTTAATATAAATTGAAAATATATGTATTTCTAATCTTATAATTATAATCATAGTATCATTACGAATATATTCAAACCATAAAAATCGTTTCAAATATTTAATAATGGATTGTAAACAACATGTGATTCAACCAAATAATATCCATTGGGAGTGTCTATAAAGGTTTTCATTATTAAACCCACTCATCGTGCACTGGTGATGATCATGTAAATACCAAATACACCTTTTTAGAGTTATTACACCTAGGTCTATATGTGCTACAGTAATATCCACTTGTTAGTATCTAGATAGGGATCTATCTTCTTGGGAACCAAACATTCTCTACCATAGCAATACTTCATGATATTTTTATAACCTTATAATTGTTAAAAGATTCTATAATAGGAATATGTTATCTTATATATATTTTTTTCAAAATCTAGTTCCAAAGGTATATAATCTAATTCCAACGGTAAAAACCCCAACCCAGTGGCCCCTATCGAGTGGTTATATTATAAAATTGGCACTATATACAAGCGATCACATTGAGAGGGATCAAATAGTTTATTAGTCATGGAAAACTATATACATGTTTGAATGAAAAATTACATTTTAAAACATAAAATAAAATATGGAATTTACATTATGAAACCCTTTATTACCTCTAAAATATACTTGAATTTCAATCAAAGTACACATCCTACAATAATATGGAATATAAAAAAAATAAAAGAGTAATACCAAATGATCAGTAAGGTAATGTGTATAAAGTAAGTTATCATAGAATAAATAATAAATAAATAATATATAGGAATAAATGAGGATAAAAAAATTCCATATATTTAGTCACATGACCTTGAAACTTATCCATAGATAACATAATAGTTCAAATAATGACATGGACATCAATAACTGATTTTATAAATATGGAATACATGATGTCGAATATCATAAACATACCTCTATGGTCACATTCCAAGACATTATATATAAATTGGTTATATATATACCAAATAACCAACATATGTTGCCTCAGACTACCTAAATATATATCATAGGGTTATATAATTTCCGGCCCCACCCATCACATAATAAGTCTAATGCATTCATTATATGAATAAGTAATGAAAATAAATCAAAAACTCATTATTAATCAACAACAATATTTATTTGAAGAACTTAAATGAAAAATGCCACTACATTACCAAATAAAAATGTGATTCATGAAGATTTGTCACATATCTTCCTTCAATAATTTAGTTACCTAAGAATCCATTATAGTGCACACCAAGGGTCAGTCTCAAAGGAGATATAACACAAAACACTTATTTTATTTTTTCACTATTTATATTATTACTAATATAAGACTAAATAATATAGATATTGGGGTTTGACATATGAATTTAATATTAATATATATATATGTATATATATATATGAAATGCAGACCGAATAAATGTAGACTGAATGATGTTATATATCTTGGAGAACCTCTAAGGAGAACACCTATAGTGAACCATTATCCTCTAATTATTAGAATAAATTTTCCCAAATGAAAAACTCCATTGTATGTGTGAACATCCTCTTTCACCAATGTAGTAATTATATAGTTCACTCAATGATAATATAGACAACACACATCCAACTCTTTGATCAAGGGGGGATATTACAAAAGATAAAGTTTACCCTTGGGTAGAAAGTGGATAAAAAAATGTCCCTTACACACTATGATCCACCACATCCTAACAATTATAAAATAAGAAACAATACGAATGAATGTTAAATTACTTTGGTTAAACACTATATTTCTACCAACAGAAATTCCTAGGGTTAGTCACTCGTGATTGTGTGTATTATAGATCATAATTGAGAAAAACATGATGGAAACACAAAAGATAAAAATATGAGAATGACAAGAATAATAGAACTACTATATATTAAAATGATTAATGATATTAAAAAATAAAAAACCTAAAAATCTATTGTAAATTTCGAAATAGATTTCCCGACCTTTTGGAAAGGAGATGGGATACATTTTTACAAGAAAAATAGAGGAATCTTTCCAGTCATAGTCTATCCTCCGAATGTTTTTACATTCAATACCTAATTAACTGATTAATTTTTTAATGTGGTCTTCAGAAAATGTTTTCCCATAAATATTTATCATTCTCAAAAAAGAATTTATCTTCATTATCTGTGTCTATAGATTGTCATAGTCAATGTACTCCTGAAAAATAATTCTTCCTTGATGGCTCTTCATATTGCACATATCTGTTTTACTATGAATTTATGCCCATAATATCAATAGAATAAAGTGGGTACATAGTTATTAATGATGATCCTTTAGATTAATCATTATCCATATTGTATTTAATACTTATTGGGAATATACATTCTGATATATTGGATAATGTTAAAAAATATCAGAACCTAGGTATTAATTGAAAGGCCAGAATTGTGAGATTATTTTGGGTATCCAAATGTTGTATTATTTTATTGATAAAATTGTATAAAATGTAATACAAAGATTATAGATTCATAAAAAACAATTACATTATTTAATTTAGTGAAACAAAAATTATTTTTGAAATAAATAATAACAATTTAACAGATAAATACAAAAATCATACCATTTTTTCAATCAATCTCAAAATGTACCCAAAACTATAAAATATAACAATTAATATGAAAATAACAATTTTTTTGGATAAAAACATTGGAATTAAAAATAAAATAACTGATAATATTTTACTTTTCAATTCATTGTCTCTTAAACATTGCACTACTAGGAAATCATCTAATGTGAATAACATAACAAGCTTCCCAAAGCACAAATAAAAACCCAGATCAATTATAATATCAAGGAAATATTATTACTCCTACATTGATAAAAATTCCAAAATCCACAAAAATATATAAAATACATTTAATATCATGTTAATACTCATGTTATTGTCATAGCGGCCTCCTTTGAAAAATATTTCTCTATTCACATGATGATTTTTTGGGGATTTTTTCTCATTTTCAATAACATGTGGGATATAAATTAGGATTTCTATAGTCATTATTATCAACATTAAAAAGTCAAAAATGTGTTAATAATGAATTCCATTTCTTGTGTTGTTATGAGGATAAGGGTTGGTTGGTTTTAAATGAAAAAAATATGAGGCATAATGAAGAGGGTTAAGCTCTATAGTGATGTCAACACATGAAAATCGTTTTTCTCTAGAATGATGTTCTCCTAAATAATATAGATAATTAGACATATAAAAACACCTCTTGATATAATTACGATGTTAAAAATATTAAATTATTTCATAATTAATTTCATTATTCTTTTTCCACATTTTTATCTTTGTTTCGGCTTGAATTTATATCAATATTTTTTTTTCAGAATCATGTTTTTGAGAAAATGAGAGTCATATATAAATCATAAAATATTGTTGAGAACACGGACCATATATGTTATTTTAAATTGGTCCACCCATCCATATTTAAATAATGAAATTTCATCCAACAAGGTATAAACAAATATGGATGTACTTTTTTCATTTCAACTCAAACTATTTGGTTAGGAAAGTAAAAAACAGTTCATTTTCCACCTTCTGCACACTTGAGTTCAATAATAGTCAGGCAGGTAACTTCTAGATAAGGCTATAAATGAATAAATGGATTGTAATTTTACTTCCTAAAAATGTATTTAATGAAAAATATGGGATTAGTAAAGATCAAATGAAAAGTTAGGATACAAATTTAGTTCAATGTACAAAAGGATTTAAACGTTGTTTTTTATAAATATTTGATATATTACATGAACTCTAACAACATAAAAATAAGATAAAACAAAAATTCATAAATAAAAAACATGTCTTGAAATTCTAAATAAATATATAAAAGTAATGAATATGTCAAAAAAAAATCTCTCAGGTTGGTAAATAATTTCAATTTATATAGCACTAGTACACATGAGTTCCACAATCAATCAAACCTCTTAAAATGAAACTATTGGAAATCAAGAAACAATTGTTCATATATAATTAAAACATTTTAAAAATAAAATAAGCAATGTTAATAAAAGAACAAGATGGTTTTAATTTTCTACAGTATTTTATGTTGCTCAAGAATATTAAAAACACAAAAAATAAAAAACTAAAAACATGAAAAAATCGTAATGAGAAAAACATAAAAAATGATAAACTTAAATAATTAATAAAAATAGATTGAAATCCCCCACACTTATTTTATTTAAGATGCACTTTTAGCTAAAATAATATCAATAAATATTCATATATAAAATTTTAATTAGGCAATAAATAAAATCAATAAATTGGAAGACATATCGTGATTTGTTTCAGTGGAATCCTTGAATTAATCTACTAACTACAAACACATTAGAAACATAAGAAAGAAAGAAAGAAAACATATTAACATTAAATAAATTGAAATATAAACATTAATTAATATGGATATTTTTGGTTTAGATCTCACATGTCGGGGCTAGAGTTTTAATTCCCCTAGCCAGGTAGTTATAGTGGATTATCCTCAATCAGAATGTGGAGGTGGGTTGATTGAGATAATACACCACATGTGACTTTTCCTATTGCCCATGATTAGACATTAATAATGGTGAACCCCAATGAATATAATAAGATTCTTATCCATCATGAATAAAAAATAATAGAAATTGAGGTCCATAGTGAGATGAAACATAAAATATGGGTACATTCTGTTGACATCAATGATGTCCTACTCCATATGGAATACAAGTTCATGTAGAGTTAGTAGTCGCACTACAACATGATTCTCCATATATTCTTCTATAGTCATTACTTTTGTGGTATATTCTATAATATATATTAATTTTTTATTTTTTCTGTATCATAAATCGCATAAAATGAGAAGTTGAAAAATAATTCAACTTGAAAATACTAAAACATGATGAATCAATAAATACATCTTCCCTTTCAAGTATGTCCTCATGAAAATTTATCTACTCTTACATTAACATTATAAACTATATATAAATAGTTACATCCTCAATGTCATCTTTTAAATAAATATAAAGGAATAAAGGTGATGATTTTTTATTATCAAGGATGGGAAGATCAAGTTTAATGTTATTTTCAACCAATCCGTTCAATGATTTATACATAAAATATTGATATCCAATAAGTGAAACAACATGTATGTGTTATTTCGGGACATCCTCAAGAAATGGTTGAGTTTGGGATAATTTTAAAAACACATTTAGTATCTCCTTCTCAACTACCTTATGTTATTTAACATAAAACATGGTTGGTGAAATCTTTTCAACCACTTATTCAGGTTTTGGTTTTGGATAGAGCTGTTGTTTAAAAGATACAGATATATATTTATATAACTATTCTATTTGTCTCTCCATTTTTTTAATTGTGTCACTAGTCCCTTAAAATAGGTATTTAAGATCCTTATATTTTTTTTCCATTCACCAGAGAGTTCTGATTCAATGCATATAAATCCCCAAATTAATATATCATTGATAAATACTTTTTTTAGTTATTTATATTTATAATTTTATTGATTTTTCTATGAAAAAAAATGTGTCAAAGAGTTGCACCTCATGTAAATAGATCCAAATTGTAGTTCGGGTAATTTTCTAAGATCCCTAGTAAATATTTTATTTATCTATGCAAGCAATATAGTGCACACATGGGTCAGTCACTAGGAGGTTGGTGACACAACACCGAATTTCTATTATCACTATTTTTATTCTAAAAAAAATATAAAGTGCTGGGTATAAATGATTCATGTATTATATATATATATATATAATACAAATATATAGATTTAATACAAAATGATGTTAGAAATAAAGGACATCCTCTTAAGAGCTCACCTAGAGTGAACCTTCGTCATCTAATTTTAGATTCAAATTTACTAAATGAACACACTCTATAGTATATGTGAACATGTTATTCTACCCATATTTTAAATATAAACTGAAAAAAACAATTTTCAATAGACTTCACAACCACCTCCTCAATCGAGAGAGAATATTGACTAATGAAAGATAAGTTTTTGTTGGAAAGGGGAGACACAAATTAGTTTTACCCATGAAGATCCCCCTCATCGTTACTCTAATAAAATAATAAAAAATGAAGATGAATGATAAATGAATATTTTCCAACATTTTATTTCTCCCTCGGGATCATCATCAGGTTAGTTACTATTGCTCGTGATTATTATAGATCACATTGGATTAGAACGAGTTGGAAACATAAAAGATAAAAATATGATAATGAGAGGAAAAAGAATACTACTATATATTGAAAATAAAACAAATCAATTAAAAAAAGCCAAAAAAAATATTAAATATGGATAACTGGAGTTTCCATGCCTCTCAAAAAGGAAAGGTATACAATTTTTAAGCAAAATATATTAAATTGAATCTCCAAATATATCCTCTGAAAGTTTTAGCATGTTATACACAATTAATGGAACAATTTTTGAAAGTTTCCTTATATAAGGTTTTCCAATATGTGTTGAGAGGATCACAACCAAAATATACCATATCTCTTCACATGTAGATACATTTATAAAACTTTTAAATCGAACACATAATCCAGCATGTATGGCCCTTTTTATTCCACATATCTTGTTTCCCATGATTTTATGGTCCTGACATCATCAAAATCAAGTGTTGAAATGGTTTTTAATGTTTTTTCGTTGTATTACCTCATTATCAATGTTTATTGTATCTCTACTAGGCCTTTACTTTGTGAGATAATTCCCCCCATAAAACAATCGCATGATATAATAATAGATTTAGAGGGTTAAATTGTGAGCTTATTTTTGGCCTCTAAATTTTAGATTGAGATATTGGTCCAATGTTATTAAATGTAGTAAAATGATCATAAAATAATAATACTAAAAAAAATTCAATTTAATTTAGTGTATAAAAAATTATTTCTGAAATATATAATAATAAAAAATAATAAAAATCCAAATTTTTTATTTTTCCAATTATGCTCAAAATTATAATGAAAGGATAAAGCATGAAAATTTACATTGAATCACATTGGTGGGATAAAAACATTAAAATTAAAATTAAAATATTTGAAAATATTTTCTCATTCAAAATGATTATATGACTTCTAGAGAAATATGGTAGATGGTATCATTATGTTTTGTACTCATTAAAGAATAAGTTTCATTAAATTATTATTAAATAGTTATAAAAAAATTTAAATGATCACTGAGAAATTTATTAATGAAAATGTCTTTTTCATTTTTATGTTAATTATATGAAATATAAAAAATTTCACAAAATTATGAAAATAATTTTATTTGGAAATGACCATGTAATCTTTAAATGGATGATTCAATGTAATAAATTTTTCATAATATCAAGAAAATATTTTAGTGCAGTTTAAGTTAAAAAACGATTTGGTTCACACAATCGGTAAAAAATATCTTGTTTGGAAAATGACTAGAAAAATCCTTTTTTAAAAAAATATAAAAATTAAAACATGGGTAAAAATTACTTTAATAAATCACTATATAATATTAAAAACAATCTTGAAAACATTTTAAATAAAATATGGTCACTGAAGAAAATGATTTCCTAATCAAATTGGAAAACAAAATCCATTTTTAATAAATATATTATTTCAGAACATTTGAGTACCTAAAGAGAGTAAAATAAAAAGAAAGCTTTTAATTATAATAAATTATGAAATTTTAATAAAATATATTTTTTAAAACATATTAATATCATAAAATTCCTTCAATGGAGACTTAAACATAGACATTACCGAATAATGATGAGATTTGGATATAAACCCTTTCATTAGGTCCCACTTTCTTTGTAATTTATTTAAACCTCATTTATAATAAATTTAAATTTACTATAATTATATATAAGAACTATATATATTCATCTAATATCATATATGGTTCACTTAAAACATTTCCACACCTTTTTATTGATAATTTGTTTTATTAACATTAGTGTTTCTATGTTTCAACTATTTCATTTTTCATATATGTTTCAGTTCAGTAGTTTCAATCCTTAGATATTGATCATAGTTCCTTAATGTCTATAATTTTAATAATATATTTATTTATTTATTTTATATGTATTTTTTATCATCCTTGAATGGCAGATATGAAAATTGTATTACACCTCTTCATAGAGGTCGTAGTCCACACATATGATCGAGTGGCATTATGATTTATTTTAACAAGTTGATGTTTAATTAGGTAAATGATATATTATAATTACAAGATATTATTTTGTCATATATATAATATATATTCATTATTTCAATATTTATAACCATCCAATTAATGTGGTGATGAAAAACAAATTACATTGTTATATAGAGACAATAATATAAATGTATGTGTGAGCAATTATTTGATATTACATAGGATTTAAAGGAGATGAATATGGGATATGAAACTATAATAATTTTTTTTTACTATATTTAATATATGTTTTCATTATATGATCATGTTTATAGTATATGTTAAGGAGGTATAATCGGAAATAAAATGGAAACTATCAGGTAATAGTTATACATATTCTTCCAGAATCTAACTTTGGAAGCCATATTAAGAATTCTAGGTTGGTTCTTTGAAGGTAAAAGAGAATATGAATAATGGGTATTGATTTTTAGAAGTTATTTGGTAATTTACGGTTCAATATAAGTGGCTAATAATTTGTTAAGAAGAGATTAGAAGTGGTTTTATATTATAAGTGAGGAAAAAGACACACATGTAATAATCTTCAATTTTTTAATAATATAATTTCTTTTACTGTGAATGTGTCTCCAAATATCCATAATTTAGAATAAAATGTGTTTAATTTTTAAATCCAACAAACTAGTGTGTTTTTAGAATGTTTTTTTCATTGCATTTAATATTTATCCCTTTATTTTATATTATTTAATCCCATTTGATCCTTAATTGGGGTGATTAGTATTTATTATGGTTACAATTCAATATTGTCTACAATTATGATAACCTTATTAACTAATATTAATTTTGATGACTCCAAATATGGAATCAATTTCTCTGATTCTAAACTATGATTTGGTACAATGTAATTTTAATATAAGTAGAACAAATTGCGACAAAAAACTTTTTTATGAAACTATTTATTTTAATATTAACAATTATTTAACCAAAAAAATAAAGTAAAAAATTGTTCCCAATGAAATTAATGATATCTATTTAAATAAAAAGTAACTTGTTTTCATTTTACAGATAATAAAAAATTAAAATTAACCATGTCAATAAATGATTAGGAGAAAATAATGTAAAATGGTTTTTATTTGGACAAAATCATTACTTAAATATCAAAGATATTAAGAATATATTTCATAGTTAGACATTATATTATTATATTAATTATATTTATTTTTAAATACATATTAATTATATATATGATGTTTCTATGATCATTTAAATTAAAATTATATCAATATGATGTCAAAAACTTGAGAGTTATTTGTAAAATCAATATTTTCACTATTCAAAAAAATAAACTATTTTAGAAAAATATAAAAAACACCCTATGATGGTTTTGAAGTGATGATTTAAAAAATAAAATTAATTTCAAAAAATTAAATTTAAGATATTTTTTTATTTTAGGTTTCATTAATTTTCTTTAATAAAGGTACGTGTATTTTGATATTGTTTCTTTAGAAAGAAAATTTTACTATAATTGAACCTCAAATGTTACATATATTATAATAATTTTATATATAGTAGATGAATGATTTACTAAGGTAATGAGTTAATATATTTTCTTACTATTTCATTAAATTTATTCCATGGATTGAATTTATATATGGTTTTCCTTTACTTTTGGTGAAACTACAGGATTATTTGAAATAAATAATTGGGTATTTTTGTGGGATAAAGGTTCAAGTGGATACATTGGGGGGTGAACCTTCATTTTATTGAGGATTTTTCCATATAAGATCTCAAACTGAGTGATCTTGGGTCTTTACTATAGAAAAAATTATGAAAATAATTTTTTTATTGTGTTTAAATTAATTATAATTGTTTATCAGTTATTTTAGATGGCCTGATGGGGTATGGGATTCCGGTTGATGAGTGTTGTCGACATGGGAATGGACAATATCTAATAATGGTGGATGATACTTACATATAATGAGAATTACTTAGTATGTGAGGTCGGTGACTATTGAACATCGCCCTAAATTTTAGGCTTTATTTTATGTGAATGTGATATGGGGATTCTCTGTATATATGTGATAGAACATAAATGAAAATTAATTCATCCCTTTAAAGAAAATAATCCCTAGAATGGATATTCCATGAGACCTAATAGACAGTTGGACACTAGTTTGATACCGAATTCATTAAGGAATGGGGGTTAAACTATAAATACATGAAATTATATATATATATATAAACCCTAGATGAGTATAAATAAGAATATGGAAATATAAAAGACTCTATGATAAGTACCTTTATTCAACTTTATGTGGGTGATGTTATATTAGGTTGGTTGGCATAGGGTTATGAGACATTGGGTCATGAGACATCGTATAGTCATAGGGTTGGTTATGCAGAGAGTGAGGAGAGTGTTCCTCCCCCAGTGGTAAATGAGTAACCAAATCAGTATTCCTTGGGTAGGATTATTTAAAGGTTATGTGTGAGATAACTAACCTAAATACACCTAGTAAGTGAGATGGGATTTATTCCATCTCTTAAGTGTGAACTAATATTCTAATTATTATAAGAAAATTAATACCATAGTGTAATCATAGATATTTTGGGGTACTCTATGCTCTTTGAGTGATGGGTTTGACCTGAGAGATGGTAACATGAGAGAGGATCCCATGTAGGGTTCCTAGACTATGATGTTATCTAGGGATCCATAGTGGGTTCCGAGTCTTGTATTTACCCTAGAGAGTGTTAGTATAGGAATACAGTATGATTATATCCAAGTATGGATGTAGTGACAGGTATAGATTGTGTTCGTGAGTGGACAACCAAGGAAATTTATGTGGGGTTCGAAAGAGTATCCAACCCTTTTAATTTTGATAAATTTTATATGCGGTTCTAATGTGGCATTTGACCCCTTAAGTGAATGATTTTTTGTTGCTGACATTGGGAGGGAATGTGATCCCCTAGGTAATGATGATCGTAAAACTATTATAGGTTGAAATTATTCCCCCTCAGTGTGATTGATATGTGATTATAAATGTTAGGTTGGGATTTCACTATGCAAAAGTCACTATTTATAAATAGTTCAAACCACCTCTAAATAATTTCAGGACAGTTTACCAAAACTGTCAAAAAATGTGTGTCAAAAATCATTTTAGGATGGTTATAAAAAAATATTACGATATATTTAGTGATGTTTTTTTAATAAAACTAGAGGAATCAGTTAGAGGAGGTTTAAACCACCACTAAACCATTTCACATTGATTTTCAATTTTGTTTAAAAAATATTATTTATTATATACTGAAAGTTTATTTATTATTTATCCACTTATTATTTTTTATCTACATCCTATTGAAATTTAGCATATATATGTGTGGGTTGTGATTTAGACCACTTACCAACTAGTTATTCTAATAAGACTTTACCACTCCTACAAACACTTAATGTGGTATGTAAATATAATTTAATAATCTTATAGATATATATATATATATATATATATAAATATATTTAAATACATATGAATATATATGTATATCTTTTATTTATAAATAATAAATATTAAATATTAAATATTAAATAATAAATAGTATATAAATGTTAAATAAATAATTAATAAGTAATAATTAATAATAAAAAAATAAAGAATAAAGAATAATAAAAAATAAAAAATAATCATTTATTCAAAAAAAAATAGATAATTTATTATAAATAAATAAATATTAATTGAATGATAATAATAATAAAAAATAACAAACAAATATTTAATAAAAAAATAATACATAACATAAAATATATGGCATACAATATATAATATATAAACAACAAATAAATAATAAGTATATAATATATAATAAAAACGTAATAATAAAGAGTAAATAAATTTTAAATTTTAAATTTTAAATATTAAATACTATATAGATAATAAATACATAGTAAATAAATTAATAATAATATATAATAAATAAATAAAATAATAGTACATAATAATTAAAGGACAAATGTCAAAGATAATAATAATAATTAATAATAATTAATAAATAACTAGTAATTATTAATAATTAATAATAATTAATAAATAACTAGTAATTATTAATAATTAATAAAATATTAATAAATAATAATTTAAAAAGTAATAAATAATGAATAATGAATAATAATAAAAAAATACTTAATATTTAGAAAATAATGAATAATTAAAAATTTAAAATTTAAAATTTAAAATTTAAATAAATAAATGATTGATTAATAAGTAATATATAAACACTCAACAAAGGCATAGGAGTGGACCAAAAAGCCTATACCATTTTTTAAAAAGAAAAAAAGTGTGACAAAAGGAATATTGGGGTGAGAAAAAGTAGGGACTTCCCTCATTATAAAAATCATAAAAAATCATAAACAACAACTACTACAAATTCAAAATTCTCCCTCCATTACCACGATAATGGCCTCTTACATGCTAACATCTATCAGGCCTATATGTCTTTTCCCTCTTCCATGGATTTTTCTCCCCATTATAGGATTATGTAGATTATCCACAACTATAATTTTTACTCATAATCCATGGTCTAATTTTCTAAGGGACATACCAAACATCCAACTCGAGCTCAGTTCAAATAATAAATAGTAAATAAATAATAAATTAAAAATATATATATATATACATACCTATAAATATTTATAATTATATATAAATCTAGTAAATATACATAAATATATATAAAAATATATACATTGCAAATATTTATAAGTTAATATTGATAAATATATATAAATTATAAAAAATATAAACAAATATAGAAATACATATTGGTCAGAGTAGATGGAATAAATTTCATTTTAAATATTTAAATCAAATATAAAAGGTAAATTAAATATTAAAATGATTTCCAAATGACAAAGCTATAACATGATAAAATCTATGATGATCTAAATAGTAAAATCAATATGTATTGACAAAGCAATTAATCAGAGTAGAAATTATCATATCAAGTTTATGAAATTATGTGCATCATGATAAAATGATTAAATGTGTAAATTAAAAGAGAAGGCACATATAATTCTAAAAGGATTTTGGAAATAGGTTAGTGTGCGCACTTATGTCTCCACCACTCAATTGAGTAGTTCAATTTTATTAATCCCTTGATCATGGTGGTGATCGTGAAGTCCAACTGTTAAAATTGTGGTTTTTGTGCACTCTCTTGAGCTTTAATGTTATATATGTAAATCATCCCTCACTTTTTCCAAGTGAGATCCTATTGAACAGGTGAAGATAAGAATAAAATCTTCTAGGTGATAACCTATTTCAATGCCTCTACCTAGTCTCTTGATAAGTTTTTTACAATTTAGGATAAGAGAATGAGAGAAATGGTTATAGCCTTTTAAAGATAGAGAAATGGAATTTGCATATTTGAGAGGATTTTTAATGTTCTAAAATTCAACATTGATTCGATTAGAGAGAATTAATAATAACCAGTATCAAAAACCAAGAAGATCAACAATTCCTTTTGTTGGTTCAATAAGGTTTGCGAAGCATCTAGAATTCCTCAGGGGCATTCAAGATGAATAAAACTATAATTATATATTGTCTGAAATTTTTTAAATCTATCTTAGATAAGTAGTACCAACACCACCAGATACTCATTAGCCTCCACCGTGTAATCGGTGCACTTCATGGAGGTATCATATCCAAGAAATCCCATGACAACCCACTGGTGGACTTTTATATATTCTTCTTGTAACTTTATTCACCACAGGTTGGATAGTATGACTCCACCAGCTAGCCAGTGGTTTTTTTATCACAAGTGGATCTTTATAGGCGGCATCAGCTTGTTGGTTCACTTTACCGATGAGATGGTGTAGCCTACATTGGCCCATATTAAAAAGGAACCTCATACATGTCCTCTATAAGTCATATAAATATTTTCTAAAATGATTCCTTAATCTTAAGAGATGATAAATTTAAGATCAAATCATTTATAAAAATAAAATGAACTTTAAGTGGTCATTGATTTTCATCACTTGTTATTAAAAATAAACACTAAAACTCACATTAATGAAACAATTATAAAAATAGATGAGTGTTTTTATTCATTAATGAAATAAGATAAATATATATTTATATATAAAATTATATCCCCCTTTTTTTGATCAAAAACACTTTATATAAAAAGATAAATTTAGTGAAAATCAAGAGTGAAAAAGGAAGAAAAAAGTTTATGTTCTTTATAATATATTCAATGATCTGATGTTGTAAATACATCAACCATATAATTAACATGAAATATATATTTGACACGTATTCCAATAACACCCCATTGGTAAAACAAACATTAGGCACACACACAAATAATGGAAAATTCAAATCATTTCCCCTAAATCAAATTTTTCATAAAAATCTCCCCCTATGGGATGAAAATACTAATCCCAAGAACATCTCCCACTTTTTTATTATCAATAATAATGATAAAGGTAGTATATAGATATTTAAGAATATGATTTTTATGAAATGACTATAGGTAGGCTTTGAACAAAATAAAGAATTGAAAGTAAATTTCATGATATGTAAATATTTTTAAAAGAATAACATAAATGATATTTTCAAAACACATCATAATATTATGTACCCTTTTACGATAATTTTTTTGATATGGGAGATTAAATTAATGATAAAATGAACTATATATTTATAAATTAAGAAAAAGATAGAATTTTAAAAATTAAAAATAAGAATTGGCACATAACATTTCCAAAGTATTACTGTCTTCAAGGAAATGTTTTACCTCCATTGACTGATTTATTCTACTGAAAAAGTTATTTTAGGTAATACATAAAAATG
This sequence comes from Viscum album, assembly GCA_963277665.1. NCBI lineage: Eukaryota > Viridiplantae > Streptophyta > Magnoliopsida > Santalales > Viscaceae > Viscum > Viscum album. The sequence continues at coordinate 1,624,619,051 of OY728158.1, forward strand.
AAGTTTCCTATGATTCTTATTTTGTCAAAGGATACTCATGAATATGGTTAAAGACACAATATATATCTAAAATATTTTTACTCATCAATAATCTTCCATTATGGGAGATAAAAACAACCAAATTTTTTTAAAATTATATATATAATACTATTACAATATTAAAAAAATTAAGTTTAATATTTTAAATAAATACTTATTTTATAAAATATTTGTCAATAACATTAAAACTAAGTTAAACAATTTAAAAAAAATTTAAAATGAAATATATATATTTAGGATAATTTAAAAACTAACATATATATGTGTCCTCCTAAAATGAAATCATAAGGTAGATAAAGGTATCATAGCTAATAAAATTAAATAAAATCATGATTTTAAAAAATCATGCAAGATCAAAAAATTTAAACAATTTAAACAATATATAAATTAGCATATCTATATATCAAATGGAATGTTCCACAGGAAAACCATTCTTAATTTACCTTTACTTAAATATAATTGATCAAGGGTTAATGGTTTAGGGAAAATATTTGCGAGAAAATATTCCAACCTAAAAAATTCAAATAAGATATCACCCTAATGGAAATATTCTCTGAATAAATGTTGTATAAGTTCAATGTGTTTTTTGTGATTGTTGTAGATAGTATTTTTTGGAAATATTAATGGTGATTGAGTAATATAATTTACAGGGATGTGGTCAAATGTAATCCTAAGGTTTAAGAGAGTGTGTTTCATTAATATTATTTTCATGCAACAACTCATAGTGGGTATTTTTTCAACATAGGTTGTAGACAGATCAATAGGGTTATTCTTCATACTATTCCATGTGATGAGATATTTGCAATGTAGGTGGAATATCTGATTTATAAATTTCATATCTAGTTTCAATCCTCTAAAACTTACAATAAAAAACAAGTTAAATCAAAATAACTTCTTTTGGATACAAAACCACTATTTTTTTCTTTTAAAATAAAAAAAAATCTTTTTAACTGATTTGAGATGTGATTCTTTTTGATTTTATAAAAAAATGATAAAAAAAAACAAACATCTAACAAGATATGAGTTCACTTAATAGTAAGGTAAAATAGATAATGAACCATACTTCTATAAAGCTTTTGTCAAATTTTCTATCGATTTCATCCAATATATGAATACAATTTTCCCACACGGGATAACTAATTTCATTAGAATGTCCCATGAAAAATCATTTTAATATTATATTTGTATATATTCCATGGAATAGAAAAATCCATCATTGTTTTGGGAAATTTTAAAACAAGCAATTATTTTTTGTTCTACTATAATGTTCATTAAAATACCATTTTCATTACATAAAAAACTCAAAATTAATAGATTCATTGGTATATTCTAAAATCACACCGTTAATACAAATTCTAATGAGTAATAATTATATTTATGTCTATTTTAAAATAATATTTGAATTATATTTTCCCTTTTTAACATCATTTGATAAATTAAAATATATAAATGTTCATACCATGTTTGGGGTCTTTTTTAAACCATAAAGAGATTCAGTTTATTTATACGAATAACTTGAAAAAATTAGATTTTCAAACCCAGAGGGTTAAACTAAAAAATAATTAATAAAAACAATTTTTATTTCAATTTGAAGGAGTTTGAAATTAACATGGGAGGTGAATTCCAACATGATTAAAATAGATTATTACCATGTATAAGGTGAATGGGTTCCACCATATTCAATTAATTATTATTGGTTATAACATTTAAAAACTATACAATCATTATATATAGTGATATTACCAAGGTAATATATCTAATTCCTAAATATCATTTAGATCATATGATGGAATTATCATAAGCTATTTATATAAGGGCACATGCATCAATTTACGATATTGTTTTTCCACATCGTCTACTTTTGTTTAAACATTTTCATTTAAAATATCATTTTCAAAAAAAGTTTTGAGATATATATTTTGGAAACTTTTCATAAAAAAACAATGGTTGATTCTTCTGATATTTTAGTATTTTTTTAAGGACTTGGAATTGTCGGATTGATTTGGTGTACCCAATAAATATATCTTCATATGATTTTGAATCATTTTCCAATATTTAATATCATGCATTAAATCATCAATTCTCATCCAAAAACATTAGAGATTTTGAATTTTTGTTGTAAATTTTTTCAAATTTCATAGGGGTATTTTTGAGAAACAAAATTTAAGGGGAACATGATTAATGTGAAAGCATGAACTTTTCATATCCTTCTCTGAAAAATATTGAGGTAAATTAAAATCATTTAAAAAAATTATATATTTGTTGTGTTTTTTTATTTATCCAAATTAATACATTGTTCTGTTAAAGACTCCTAGTTGTAGAAAATAATATTATAGCCTTCTAAATAACCCAAATCACCAAATTTCTTATGCACAATTCTATACTATGATCACACTAAATTGAAATAATTTATAAATATTTTCATTTTCAATTTTTTGAAAAACATGTTGAATTTTTTGAAAGATTCAATTTTATTATTTAATAAATAAGAGAAGTTGAATATTTCAATGTAATTATAAATAATACAATTTAGTATTTTCCTCCTATAATTTCAAATTTAGAAGGTATGAATAAAAAATAAAAAATTAATGTATGAAATTTTGTTGAGTAAATTTATCTTTTAGTTTTAAAAGATCATTTTTATTGTGTGCCATGTTAAAATGATTCCAAAAACATTCCATCATTGAAATATAGTTTGGGAACATCTCATTCTAGTTGATAATGTTTTATTTTGACAAGTTATTATGTGGTATAGTGACTCAAAAGTATATCGTAAATCCAAGAATCACGAACATTTGGACTCAATAATTTCATGCTATAGATAGAAATTTATTTAAAATCAATTTTATAAACAATTATGAACTAGTAATAAGTAAATAAACGTTTTTCCTTTCATTCAAAAACATTGAAAAGTTTATTTTCCAAGGAAAGTTTAAAAACTCTATCATATAATAAATTAATTCATAAAAACCTTAATTCAATACTTCAAAAAATAAAACATATTTAGTAATAGTTTCATTGAAGTTACTAAAGTAACATCATTGATTATGTTGATCCTATAGTTATCATTAAAGGTGACATGACTTCCTTCTATTTTATCAATTTGATTGAATTCAAATATTTCACCACACATGCTAATTTAGAAAACACTATTTAGTTACCATTGTTGTTATTGTTATTTTCTCCTAACTCACTTCCACAGAACAACTATTATAAGTTTTTGTACCCAAATTAACTAGGTCTAATTTATGTTGGATAGTAAGGATATAAGTATACATATTTGTCTAAAAATATGTTTTCATATATAAAAATTAGATAAATTATTGATTGATTTCGGTATCCCATGTGATGAATTTTTACCGTCAAAATAATAAATTAAATTTACTCTTCATTTAAATGAATTGAAAAAACTTATCTTGTGAGTATTCATTAATAAAAGAAGTATTTTGTGTATTTATTTCTATTTATTTATGATTTTAGAAACTCATACCAACCCATTTTTTTCAATGACATTGAGAGCCCAGAATATTATTTATATTATTTTCACCTTGACTGAATTTATAAAGTGAACTTTTAATATCTTTAATGATATATATGAGTATATATACTTCCAAATTATTCTAAATTTTCATATATAATTCTTCTTTTTTCTTTGAGATAATATACTTATCTATTTGAAGTTTTACTTTTTCTCAAAGAACATTCTTGTATTTATTATCATTTGAATTATATAATGGGTAATATTGATGAAAAAATTTTAAATTGATTAGAAGAATATTTTAGGTCTTCATATTTTTTCCAACTTGAGGATAAAGTATACAAACAATAATAAATGTAATATTTATGAGAAGAAGAGTACTTATAAATAACAGGGGTTTTGAACATGATTCAATTTTCAACATGTTCCATAAGTCACTTGGGACTTGATTTACTTAACTATGACGAGGAATATGAATTCATAGTGTCTTCTCCATCATTCCATGTTATCTATTTAGAAGAATTATTGGATTATTTATTTCCTCTAACCATGTTTTTATATAAATGGAATCCCAAATTAATGTGACCTTTTTTATACATTCACAGCATGTCACTTATAGTTCCATTATTTGATGTAACTTCATTAATTGGTTGGAAATTTTATCCTTCATGAATAAAATTTTCATATTCCTAGAGATCTAATAAAAGTATTAGACATCACCTCTTTTAGAATAATCATTGGAAACAATTAAGGTAATTTTTTTCTTTATATATTCATATTTATTGGACTCTTTCCCATCTGGTCTTTTGATTTTAATTTCAAACATCATTTAGTATTTAATGAGTTGTTTAACCACATCTTCCTTCGCATCCTTCACTTCTTATATAGCTATGAATTTAGGTTACCAGTTTCATAATAGTACTCATGGTATATTTTTTACTAGAGATTCTATAGATAAATAATTATCACTATACTTTCTACCACTATGACTATAATTAAAGTGTGTAAAAATTATCGTAATAGATTTATTAGGATGCATAGAGAATTATTCAAAACCATAATGATAAATATTTAATATAGTGTATTTAATATTATTCATGGCATCATCTATGATATCTATTAATTTCAATATTTTATTGGTGGTCATATAGATAGATGTCTGATTAAATTCATTTTTTCAATCCCATAACGGGGAATGTTAATGGATTTTACACTATGTTCTATAAAAGAAATATCTTGGTGAGTCCATATATCACCTAGTTATTTAGTATTAATATGTTAATGTATAAATAAATTATAGTGATTTTATGAAATTATACATATAATGGTTGAAATAAATTTTATTCCAATCAGAGTAATTAGTGTCATCGATGAAAATAGAAAAAAAATAAGAGGCCGATTCAATAATAAATATTACGTTCAAATTGATTAATATATGAAAAAATTAAAATTAAATAAAATATTAAAAATAGGTAAATTATTTATAACAACAAAATGAACAATCTAATACCAACTGTTGGTAGGAATATATGGAAATTGTGGGAATAATTTCATTTAAATATTTAATATAAACAAAAATGGTAAATTCAAAATTAAAATTATTTATGAAATGATAATGCAATAACATGTTAAACTCAAGGATGAGATAATTTATAAAATTGATTAATATTAATAATTTATGTAATAAAATTAAAAACTATTTTTGACACTGCAAGATTCATTTCGTGCTCTTTTCCAAAGAATTCATGATGTGAAACTAAAATAGAAAACAAATGTAATGTTTGATAATAAATTTCTATTCATTATAGAACAATATCCATGCTTCATTTCCATGTGCCACAATACTACTTTGAAATGAGGGATAAGAGGAAATTTACCCCTCATGGAGTAGGATGTGGATTTCCAATATTGATGATAAAAATGTAATAATGAATAAAATGAAATTTTCTAGTTTCTTATGAGAATATATGGTGTACTCCACTTATCAAGAATCATAGATCTCTTCGAGAGATTCGATTTTACTAGACATGGATCCAAAATGGACTTATAGTTCAAAATTTCTTGCCCTCGGAATATGAAATTATTTTATACTAGAATTTATGTCAACACACAGCCCATCAACACAGGGTATCTATGCAGGACCATATTCACAGGCCATCCGTGCATGTCCATCAATGCATTCTGATTCATGTAGGCCCATCCATTCATGCCCATCTGTGTCAACCCATCCATGAGGGACCATCCATGATGAACCATCCATACAAGACCATCAATCTAATCCCATCCATGCAAGCTCATCCATTCAAGACCATCTGTGAAGGTCCACTAGTGGGTCTATAATTAGACCCATCCGCCTCAAATTTCTAGAGAATTCTAGAAATTCTGGACATTGAACCAATAGAAGGGATCTTGTCACAAAGATTCTTCCCCCAATTAGTCCAGATATAATTTTCAAATTGGACATTACCAACCCTCGATAAGGCGTTTCCCCTACTCTAGAACCCAACAAACCCATTTGCATTCCACACCTATGCGTATCACCTATGTGTACCCTGAAAATGAAGCGTCAGAGCATGAACACTTTAAGCTAGGTTGGGGAAATTTTAGGTTTCACCTTATACGACTTTAATGCCCACCCTATGAATACCATGATTTGTTATACTCTTCACACACCCTGAAATTCCTTGAGTCGAAACACTCCTCTTATTCCTTTTACTGTGTTTTGAGTTGATATTTTCCTCTTGATTTCCTTAAGTAAAATGAGTCAACAAACTCTTCAGGAAACTCTTAAAACATCATCTCCTTATTCCTCTTCATGTTGAACAAGATAGGTAATACAAAATATAAATAAGTCCCAAATGGTATATGGGAATCTTCTTTAAGAGTAAGCCCCAACAAATCCTCAAATGGGTATCCACCTTAGGAGTAAGCCCCAATCAATCCTCAAATGGGAATCCACCTTAGGAGTAATCCCCCAACCAATCCTCAAATGTGCATCCTATTAAGGATTACGCCGCCAAAATCGTCAAAGGGCATACTTCATACATGTAATCCCCAACCAATAATAATATGGGTATCCTCCTTAGGACTAGGCACCAACCAAACCTCAAATGGTAATCCTCATTAGGATTATGCTCCATCCAATCCTCAAATTGGTATCCACCTTAGCTGGAAGCCCCACACTATCCATAAATGGGAATCCTTCTTAAGATTAAGCCCCCAACCAAACATCAAATGGTCATCCTCCATAAGAGTAATCCCAAAACAATCCTCTAATTGGTATCTACCTTAGGAGTAATCCATAACCAAACCTCAAATTGGTATCCTACTTAGGAGTAATCTCCAACCCATCTTAAAATGGGTATCCTATTTTTGATTAAGTCTCACCAAATCCTGAAATGGGAATCCTCATTAGATGTAAGCCCCATAAAGTCCTCAAATGGACATCTTCCTTAAGAGTAATCCCCAACCCATCCACCAATGGGAATCCTCCTTAGGATTAAGCCCCAAAAAACCTCAAATGGGAATTATCCATTGGAGTATGTCCCAATACATCCTCAAATATAAATCATATTTAGGAGTAATCCCCATACAATCCTAAAATGGGAATCCTCCTTAGGAGTAAGCCCCAAAAATTCCTCACATGGGAATCCTCCATAGGTTTAATCCCCAACCAGACCACAAATGGTCATCCGTTTTAAGATTAATCCCTAACCCGTGCAAGGGAATCCTCCATAGGATTAATCCTGTGGAATTTACATCACTCTTCTATCAGGGAAAAAGAGATTGTGTGATTTTTCTAGTCTTATGCTTCATTTTATTTCTCACAATGAGCATGAATCACATAGGATTAGGGGTTAATGGAGATCATGAAACTTGTATGATCCATGAGACAAAATAAAATTTGGGAACTCTAATTCCTACAAACCAGGGTATGTATGAAGTCGAGCTAAAGCCACGACTTAATGGGAATTATCCTTATGAATAATCCCCAATCATAATTCCATTAATCACAGAATCCTCCAAAGATATATGCCTTATGTTAATCCCCAAAACCACCGTGAGTTATGAAATTACACATGGTCGACATTATAAGGGCATCCTCTCTAAGAGTAAGACATAACATAATCCACTCAATGGGCCACACTCCCCTTTCAGACATACTTTTGAGGACCACTACAGGTGTGGGTCCTCACAATCGAACTACAAAATCATTGATTCCTATCTGGATAGGATATGTAGAAAGACTCTATATAGTTCAAACACATAAATCTTATCAACCCTATTTTATTTGGATTACATTCCCAGAAGGGTCAAATTCAACTTGTAAATTTATATCCCTTCTAGGTTTCATAGGCAACATAAAAATTTGTCCCACACAAACCCATGACTAGGCACATTCCACCCATATTTACATGAAAAATAACATTAAATTTATTGTTTAGGTCCTTATCACATGACTGTAAAAAATATGATGTGACCTATTAAGTGGAATTGAACAATTTCAGTTCTGATTCCTTTCACAAGTATGCATAAAAAGACCAATGTATTGTGTCTCTCCCAACATAAAAACAACCCCTGTATCTTTAGATGACTCCAGTCTCCAATGTAACCTCAGTATCGTAAGATGATAATAATCACCAGAGTTCCCTACTGTGTGTCTATAAAACCTCAATAATTATAATAATGCACAAAGAATCACTAATCTAATATAAGAGGATACTATTTATGGAGAAACATGGACACATACAAATGTTTTCATTGATTATGAACCTTGGATTTATACAGATGATTCAATATTCCATAACTGATAATAATTGATTGTTAATTCAAGGGTAACCCACATAATACTTGGTATTCACTAACGGATTTGTGAGAATATCTTATATCTATAAGAGAGTCCTAGAGTATGCAACAATTATCCTAAAAAGGGGTGAGGATCCCAACCTACCATCCTGTCAATCAATCCGACTTCTTAATCATCATTAGAAAAACCTATTAGTGAGAAAATACCATTAGATAGAATGTCACCATGGATATAGAACTATTTGTTATTTTTTGTTACACAAACAAAACTGTTGGATATTATTCTGAAATAGTTTTTGATAACCTAAAAACTATCATATTAATTTATGCAATTATTCAAATCTACATAATAGAATTCATTATGTAAAAATAAAGATAGCTTTAATTCTATTTGATAAGTAATTTATTAATAGGTCAGTGTGAAACCCTATTATCACATCCATTTATTTGAGTGATCAATGTTATTAATCCCCAAATCATAGAAGTGATAATAAAACTCATCCCTCACATTTTTTGTTTGTGAGAACCTTTTGATATTCACTGGTAGCTAAGGAAACCATCCCTCACTTATTATTAGTGAGAAAACATTTAAAATATTGATGAAAATAATAATGTTTCATTGTTATAAACCACTTATAATTTATCTCTCTAATCTCATAAGAGGATTTTCCAAATTTGGGATGATACATTGTTGAAAATGGTGATTGACTTTTACATATTAGGAAATACAATTTCACCCTTTGATTGCATTTTGATTATTCATGAAATTCAGTGATGATGCGATCAAATAATATTGATGGTATCCAATATCATACTCTAAGATACCAAGGACCACATTTTATAGTCTATAAGTGGTGAAAACATATTCTAGAATTCATAAGTAGTATTAAAACTAAATAATACATTAATTATTGAATGTATTAAAATAATAAAATACATTTACTATTAGTAGTCCTGGTGCCATAGGATTCCATGTAGCCTCTACAGGGTATTTAATAGACTTCATGGAGAAATATTCTATTGAAACCCACCACCAATTAGTTTCTTTACTTCCATAGGCTTTATGGTAGACGTTTAGAGATTTCTTTACTATTGTATTCACCCATGAATGGCTTGTGGGAGTCCACTGGCTATATCATGGGTCTTTTACTCTCTTTGGAATTCTTTAATGTGTCCACAGATTGCTGGTGTACTGCATTGTCTAGCTGGTCAAGCATATTGTGACCCTTATTCAGAAGGACCCTCCTCTACTACCTTCAGTGGGGTTCTAAAAATCTTATAATATGATTCCATGATTGAAATAGATTAAATTGATAGATCCAATCCATAAAACATTAAAATATATTTATTATTTCATTGACTTCCAACCCTTAATATTCAAAATATACATTGAAACTCACTTAAATAAAAATTTTAGAAGGATGGATGAGTGTTTATTATTTTTATAACACTAGGAGAGAGGGTGAGGGAAATAGAGGTGATATAATAAAAACCTTCACAAATATTTAAAATATAGAATAAATCCAAAATCATGGGATACCCACTAAAATTGAAACACCATCATAATGATAGGAATGTAAAACCTTGTAATATAATCATAGAAAATCAATAAAAAAGGATTACACTCTTAAATTAAGCTGAAATTAACTAAAATTTTAAAAAATTAGATTATCTCAAAGAAAAACTATATTTTAGAGACCATTGGTCATTTTATGACTAAGAAAAAACAATTATTGTGTTATCTCGGTCTTCATGGAATAGATCTCTTCATGGTATTATATTTGACATCTCATGGGGTCTAAAGAGACACCAAAATCAAAATCATTTGTAAGATGATGATTGATTTTAAACAACACTTATAATAATAAAGAATTTTATATATTTAATTATTATAAAATAAATTTTTAATTTCATTTATGTTCATTTAATGTGATTTGATTTTAAAAGTCATGGAGCATAAAGAGACACCTATATCAAAAACAAGAGTCATTTGATGAGGAAGCCTAAATTTCAACATATTTAAGAAAATTAAATAAGAAGTTTCTTCTAGGATATATATAAGTGTGTGTCTGTATGTGTTTGGGTGTGTGTGTGTAATAGTTATGAATTTTTAATTAATAATAATATACAATTATTTAATAAAAAATATTAATTATCAATTATAAATAATTTTTATTAATTTTCATTAATTTATAAAACATATATATATATATATTATTTAGATTTTTAAAAAATTTCTAAAATATTTATTATTGGTTTCTTAAAAATTCACTAATAAAATTAAATTAAAATATTAAAAAAATTGTTGGCTTTAGAGGCGGTTCTTATTAAAAAATCACCACTAAAATTTCGTAAAAAAATAAAATTTATTATTTATTGGTAGGTTAAATCGGTGGTAAATGATGAATGATTTTATAAAAAAGTCTCACCGATTAGAAATATTTTTGATAACCCACCACAAATAAATTAATATAATCATTTAATATTGGTTTTGAGACCGACTATTAATGGTCAATTTTTTTATTATGTGTGATCACTCTGGAAATGATGGAATTGTAATTTTTCTAAAATGGGATGTGATCTCCCCCCCACCCTCAGGTGCATGTTATATAATTTTTCAATGTAAGATATGGTCTAATTTGGTGTATTATATGTAATGGTTTAATGGAGAAACAATGACCCGAGGTATATTCTATAAGGGTTTCAAGGGTAGGAGATGGTCCCCCTTGATGTATATTATGTTATAGTCATTTTAATGTCTTATTCACATGGATATAATTCTATATGAGGTTATGGGTGGGATGTAGTCCACATGGATGATATTCTACATAGGTTCGAAGGAAAGACATGGTTTTCCCAATTTTTTCTATGGATGGTTCTAAGGTAAGATGTGGTTCCCCATGGGTGGATGAATTTTTCTGAAATACACTATGGAATTGGTTGAAGAAATTTTGGTAGATCTAGGATTTCACCTTAAAACCCAATGATTGAAAATTTTTGTTTTTCAATGATTTCAAATTTTATTTATAATTCTATGAATATCACAACATACCTGCACTATTTATTTTGGGGATTGACATCATTATTCTTGACTGAACTAGTTTTACTCACACCCTACATAGTTTTCCAATGAATATTGGTACCGAATCATGACCCATGATCACTGGTACTTGTAGAAAAGATGCCTTGTATTGAATGGTTCATCTGGAGAGCTAGGATGGAGTTATGTAATGGGATTGGATTGGGAATTTGGACCTTGTTAGGGTATCTGTTTCATTAATTTTATTTTCAGTTTCATATTATTAGCCCAAGTGGGGTCTTGTTGTTGTATCATAGCTCATTTTCCATCATAGATAGCACCTTTTGTTATAACATGGATTTATTATTTATTCATGGTATCTAGGCAATTGTTTATTTAATTTTATATTTTTTATGAATAGTTTAATGTTATTTATATTGTTTTTTATTACTCTATATAATATTATCCTCATGGTAAAATTTTATACCCTTTTTTCTAGTTGGTATGCTATAACGTACAGGGAGCCATGCCTGATTTCATGTAAAAACTCAAGTCAGTTTATATAGGGTGAGTCAGGTTGAAGATATTAAAGTTGGATTGAATTTTCGTGTAACAAAAGAGATCGCCGAAATAGATCAACCCTTTAGAGGCACTATAATTCAAATTCATCCACACTAAAATATATTTTATTTTAGTAAGGACTCGTAAATGTCTGTTTCTTATTCAATTAATAATCTATCCTTGCTAAAGGACCAATATATTAACACTAAAAATCACTAATAATGGGGTATCTTATCATTAATTTTTCTAGCACTGATAAATCTAGAAAAATAATTTTTCGGATAATTTGATGAAAGTCACTCCCACCCCATTTTTCAGAGCTTTTTGTGCCTCCACAGCCTCTCTATTAGTTTTTTTATTCCCTATTCCCCTACAACCACATTTATGAATTATTTTTGTAGCCCCATCCCCTCTATCATCATTTTTCTTTTCTTGTTAATTGATACTCATCCTTGGATATTAACCACAAACCTCTTCCTTTAAAATTGAACATCATTGTCATTCCACCACCTGAATTTCTTCAATGTTTTATGAATTATATATATATGAATATATATATATATATTTATTTATTTTTTATATATTTATACATATAATTATTTATATTTATATAATTATTTTTAAATAAATTTATAAAATATGTTTTTATATTTACATATATAAGTATATATATATTCATATAATTATATATTTACATTTTAATTTTTTATAATTTATTTATAAAATGAAATATTTATTGTAAATATGATTATATACTATATTTATATAGTATCATTAAACACAATTATTTTAATTATGTTAACATACATTTATAAGGATTTATATTATATATTTAATTATATATTTATATAAATACATTTATTTGTTGTACACACAAAATATTGACACATGAAAATGCACACATGCACACATATACTTTCAGACTCATGTATATATGTGCATGTATTTATATCACACACACACAGAGACCCATATTTCAAAATATACAATTAGATTCATATTAATTATTATACATATATTTATATTTATATTAATTATAATATATTTTTATATTTATATTTATATTTAGAACACCGAAAGACATGTATATATTCATATTTATATACATATATACACTATAGACACATATAATTATATATTTATATACACTATTCATATCACAATATTTTATAATATAGATGTAACTATAATTATATAAATATATATACATATATATATTAAATAGGATGGTGTATAGGCCTTTTTTAAGTAATGAAACCTTTTTTATAATGGGTTGAGAGGGAGCCCATTACAATGAACATAGTCCCATATGTATAATTGTCTAAGCGATGCATGGACCAATGGATTATACATGTTCCAAAGGATCCATGGCCTATAGTCCCAGTAAGGGGAAAAAATGCCCTAGTTCATGAAGACAAGAATAAATTAAAGCCCCATTGACTAACATCGCTGCACTCATCCCACCATGCTTACGCCCGTCCTGAATAAGCATGCACTTAGGCAGACCTTTCCCATGCGCATCCTTCTTTCAAAAGTCTCATCCCACCTTTCCTTGCACTACATATGCTTGCGTCTCTATCACCTCACACCGATCAACCGCTATCCCTTACATTGTTTTCTCGATAACATATACCCTATTAAGTCAGAGAAAATGAGATATGGACTGGATTCTAAAAAATAATATCAATATTAGTTTCATAACTATAAATAAATGTAGTTTACCTTGAAAAAAGATGAGGATACCCTCTTTAATGAAGCTGAAATATCATTTTATATTGAAAAAAATTATTCTAACTATAATTTATTCTTTATAGGACTTCTAGGAATGTTTTTCCGCATCATCATAGTGGATATCCCCCCAATACATACAATATAGATATCTTCACATTGTTCAATTTGATTTATCTTGGAGCCTAAACGGACACTCAAATCAAATGTTGTAGACCATGGAAGATAAAATATTGTTTTCACCTTATCTTAATCTATTAATTATTTTTTATAATTACCCTATCCCCAAATTATTTATATATATATATATATACATATCACTACTAGTTATAAAATTAATAATTACTAGTAATTATTAATTATTTTTAAACCATTTTTTTCACTCGATATATTATATATTATCAATAAATCAATACTTATTATTATAAAATTAAATTTATGAAAATATTAAATATATATATATCAATATATATATTAAAATATTATTTTTAACATATATTTTTTGAAGACCCCCATTAATTAGTTCTAAAACAATCATTTGAGCATAAATAATTGGAAAATATTTCTAATCACTAAAAATATCAATGATAATGTTCATCTTTGAACAATGACTTTTTATCACTAGTAATGTTCCCATTTATTAAATATTTCTGATAACACTAATAACATAACCCCCTTTATAATTTCTTTCAGTTTTAATAATATCTAGCGTTGAATATGTGTGATTCTATAGTGGTGAATGAAAATTGGGTTACACACTCTACAATTCATTCCTCTCCTAGATTTTGAGATTTTCTTTGACATGGTTTCACTAGTAGAAAAAAATTATTCAAAACCAAAAAAAAATACCAAATAGGTTCAGATGACCACTTTTGGTGGTTTTGTTTGAGTGGGTTGAAACATGTCTTCCATGACATCTTAAATTTTTTGACTCGTACTTTTACATTTAAAAATCAATATACTTGTTGAAAATATGGTGATTGGGAGAAAAAACTGTAAGCATGATGTTGATGGGGAGAACACTTCATCGAAGGAGATAATTAATGGTGGCCACATGGGATGATTGAAATGGAAATGACATAATTATAGTGACTGATGCAACCATAATTTGTAAACATTTTCATAGGTACTCCATGGTGAAGTCACGCAACACCAGTTATGTGGAAGCAATGGAAATGGATGATTTGATATTAACAATATCTAGGATATGTGGTACTAAACTATAACATCTACGTACATGCACTCCCAAATCTGGTGCTTAAAACATAATAATTATATTTATGGCCTTGATACTAATAATTATTACCCGATTTCAACCATCCAAAACTTATAAAATCAAAAGAGAATTTTGATCACTTATATACCTAAGGACCAATTAGGTTTAGAGTTTTATTGAATTAGGATAAACTCTCACATAAAAATTACGATATCATTATGTTTGTATTTTATCAATTTAAAGAATATTTTTTTATTACACATTATGTCCTCGACATATCCCATAAAACTATTCACACATGAATCCTTTCTGGAAAAAATTATATTGACATCAATCTTCATAACCTATGGAAATGGAAGACATATGAATGGTGATATCAATTACTCAATATGTGTAAATTGAATCATTAATAATGGAATTTCATCGATGAAAATAATATTAGAATAATGGTGTGAAAAAATAATAAAATTTCATGAACTTAACATAATACAATTTATACATATAAAAATCTGGATTAAAAATTTTACACATGGTATAAAGAATAATCATAAGTCAAGAGTTATAAAAGACAAAAATCATGGGAAATGTGAAAACAATCCTTGACCAAAGGATACATTATAAACCTATGAAATCGTAAATAAAACATATTAGTAACTTACAATATCATTTCCATATAACCCATAAAATCACTCTTACTAATGGAATATTATACCTATTAAATTCCAATAATCTCATTGGTGAAACAAAAAACTTTTTAACTATGTCCCATTACCCAATTCATTTGATAGATATATCAGGCGCACCTGTAATCATAAAATATGAAAATATCGTGAGTCATCATGATCTATATCATGCCCTATTTTCATCAAAAAATAATTTCCATGTAGCATATCGTGAATAAAGCCTTTATAATTTTTAACTTTTCAAAATGACACCCATGAAAACAAAAATCAATCCCTTGTAGCTTGGTTAACTCATGCAAAAGAAACACGTTACATGAAAATTTAATTTAAAAATATATAATCTATATAGATAAATAATAAGGATAGTATCATCGCATTATATCTATAACAAATAATTATTAACATAAAGGGATGATGTTGTTTATGAATAAAAATACAATTAAAAAATCATTAAAAACAACTTAACAAAATAACCTTTAAATAATGAAAACAAATTTTAGAAAATAAAATTTTAAAAAACATTAGGAAAATAATTTTATTTGAAGATAGCAATGGAAAAAATTAAATTAATATTTCAAACATTAATCATTCTTGATGGTGGGATATTTCATTCGTGAAATAATAATTAAAATAAATATTTTGTTCAGACCTTCTATAAAAAGAACCTTATTGCAGAAAAGACCAAAAGATTATTTTTAATATTTTCATAATTAAAAAAATATTATTTAAAATTAACATAAGAATCATTGATGAATTGTGAAAAAAAATCTATGGATTTTTTTTCAGAAAAAAAGGATATAGAAGAAAAATATTTTTTGTCCCAATGTGGAGAAATAAGGTCATACATTCATAAAAACATTTTTTGAACCATTTTGAGTACCAAAGAGAGAAAAGTTATTCTTAAAAAATCCCAAATTTATCTATAGGTGAAGAAAAATTAAATGGGTTATTTAAATGAGGATCATATAATTTCTTTAATGTAAATTCAATATAAATAATTGCATTCAAATTGGTGATAAAAAATAAACCCCTTACCACTTTGGTATATTTTTAATTGTAAGTGCCAACAATGAATAAGTTTCAACGAAACATTAAATTTAATAAACATAAGGGGTTTTATGAAATAAATTTTCAATATATAATTATTTACATCTCATAAAATAAGATACATCTAAAACATAAAAAATTCTCAAAGAAGTAAAATATGAGATGAATAAACCTTACAAAGATCATATAATTGAATATAAAATTAATAAATGGATAAATTTGGTTTTAAAAAATTAAATCCAGAAAGACAAGTGGAAATAAAAAATAACAAATTTATAGGACATTTCACACATAACATTGTCCTAACATAGATAATGAAGAGGTCATATAACCGAATGAAAATAAATTGAGTTATGGAATCCCTCACTTCATTAGTAAATTTATAGTCAAAACCCCTTTGATTAATTAATATGAAATGTAAATAACAATAAATTTTATTATGAATAATTCCTGATATAACATATAAAATTGTATTATATACAACATATAAAGAAATTACTTTTATAACATTAAACCAAGCCTCAATAAAACAAAATTGAGTTGAAATCCCTAACCTCATGTCCAAATTTGTTTAATATATACATTAACATATATATATAAAAATAATGTAAATTATTTTATTAGTTGATAACATTTTATTTTGTTAATAATTTATCATTAAAACATTTGTGACACATTTAATTACTTAATCAGTTAAGTCTATGTTGGCCTTTTTTAGGATATTTGGTTTTTAACATCCAAATAACATTGATAATTTTAAAATGGTTAATTGGATATTTTTACTTCATATCTAAAATAATAATCATGAAATAATTATTCATTTTTATATTAATTGTAAATTTTACCCAAACCTAAAATTATGGTTATGAAAATTATTTACATTGCAATCATAAAGATGGAAGGTTGTACATACGCATGAGTAACATTTCCATTTTTTAATAATCATGAGTGAAAGAAGGAAAGTATTATTTTATCATTCATTAAATATTATTATATCATAAATATTATATTTTAAATAAAAATAAACTTATATATAATTCATCCATATTATTTGTTGATGAAAAATGAATCACTTCACCTTTTTGTGTTGATAATTCACACAGACGCATAAAAGGCTTTTTAATTTTTCAGTGGATGGTAAGGTAATGAAATCTTTTACATATTATCTTCAAAGAATTATAATTATTTAATAAATATCATATATATATACATTAAATAAATCATTATAAATACACATGAGCAGTGGTGATGGAAAATTAATTATATTTGGTCACAAGGTTGTATTCCTCCATACACACAAAGGATGGTTTAATTTTTCATTTTTGGAAGGGGATATGAATAGAAGTTATTATATTAACATAATAACATATTAGTTTAAATAATATATTTATTTTATTATTTTATAAAGGTATAATAAGATTTTAAGGATGTGGAAGAAAAAATAAAACTTTTACATTCACTTAAAAACAATTCATCTTTTTCAAGAAACCTCAATCTCTTTACAATATAGTCCCTGTATGTTTTCTATTATACTAAAAATAATACCTCAATGAAATGATTATATATTTTAGGAATTTATCTTTATATTTAATTGATTATATATAGTTCTCAAATGTTTTAGGAATAAAGATGAAGGTGTTCCCTTTTATAAGTGAGGGGAGGGGCGCTTTATAATTACTTAATGTATTAAATTAAGAAAAATTAATTTCCAAAGAAAAATTGAACCAAATTGATATATATTATAATATAATATTAGTGTGAGTCTATATACTTTCAGATAATAAATATTTTATAATTTTAGTTTATTTTTTCACACTTATCTCTTTATTTTAGACCCTTGTTAACCCATATGACTATTACTATGATATCAATTATTTTTACCCTTTAAAGGAAAATAAAGTTACTATAAATTTAAAAGTGACCCATAAATGGACCATGATTTATATTTTAAACAATATATTATTCAATTTTTTAATTATATTAATTTAGTGAGTTTTAAATCATTTCAAAAAAATATTTTCCACTATAAAATATCAATAATGTCATTTTTATATCTATTCATTTAATTAGAGTTTAAACTAATCAATATAATACTGAATTTATAATATAAAACATTCCCACATCACCAATATGTTATATTTATCAATAAAAGTAATGGGACACTATTAATTACCCAAGACTATTACTTTTATAGTATTTAAAAAAGTATATATTATTATTCTATAACATACACAAGTAGTCAGTCGGCGTTGCGTAATAATTTAAGGTAATAATTTAAAAATAAAAAATAAAAAATAAAAATACCATTATAAAAAATAATTCAACAATAAAATAAACATTTATAAAAAAAATATATCTTATTTTATACCTATCAAAAATAATTATAGATATTAAAAAAGAGGGTGACATTTTGTTTTTATAATTTATTCAAAATATTATTAATGTAAATACCAAATAAAAGTGGAAATAAATAATAAATTCTGTGAAGATGTTTTGGAAACTTTTTAATAAATCTTATACAATAAAATTAATACTAGATTTTAGTGATTTTGCGGGCCTTTTCTATTGCTTTAACCCTGTTTTTTCTATTTTACTCTTACCATGGTGAAAAAAATTTACTGTAGTTACTATTCACAAGGACAAAAAATAGAAGGGAAATATTAAAATACAATTAACATCATGATTAAAATAGAAAATACATTTTCCAATATTTAACTTTTATAATTGGAATAAATCAATTTTAATATAAATATATAAAACCCAACGAAAACAGTTTTTTGATAAATGTGTTTTAAGCCAAAAAATGAACTTATATAAAAATAAAGTGTAAATATGATTCATATGTAATTATTTAGAGTCTTATTAACTAAATTATTATTATTATAATTTAGTATCAAATTAAAAACATAATGGTGATTTTCCTTTTAAATAAAATAAAATTTTATACATATCGGTATTTTTTAATATTCACTAAAAGATCATATTTTCTATAAAATTAAAAAAATTGACCCCAATATAATGTTGATGTAAAAACTTAAAAAACTATATCCTTTTTATAAAATTAATTTCTATAAGCGAAGTAATATATTATTAATATTCTCTAAATAACATTTTAAAAAACACATTTTTTGAATAAAATAACTGAACTAAAAATTGAGTGAATATATCCATAGCACTAATCAATAAATTTACAATAACTGGTAACCTTATATATATATATATATAAATCATAATTAGTCTACTAATATTTATATCAACTAGTTAAGTGGATAAGTATTCTTGATCATATTTAAATAATAATATTTCATGATTTGTTAATGATTTGTGTTGTGTGTTGTTTACTCTATCAAATATAAGGTTCTATTAAAATCATAGTATGTTACATTATCTTCAAATTTAATAATTTTATTTCTATTAATTAAAAATTAAGAACAATAATTATGTTTTTGACTTATGAAAACACCTTTTATTGAATCCCATATCATAATAAAGGTTAATAAAATTTCCTCTTAAAAATTGGGAAGGGGAAATATTAAGGACATCAAGAATAACATATATATAGGTTTCCAAATAAAATAAATTTAATGGGAAGTGAAAATTGTTGAGAATGTGTTGTTTTCAACAATAATCTATTTTATTTTTATTAAAGGGAGATTGTTGAGAACAACACTATATTTTTATGATGATTTTGATGCTTAAAAATACATTTATTTGTTATTATAATGATTTTACCGTGAGTATATTTCCGAAAATTAATATTTCATTATATTATTATTTTTTGGTAATATTAAAGAATTTAAACCACATGGTATATTTTACAATGTATTCAAAAATCATTTGGGTGTGTTCTAGAAACACTATTCATACCCTACGTTGAAGAGTGTAAGTGTAAGGACAGAATCCATCATTTACATTATGGGAGTTCAAAAAGTATGGTGAGGAAGCCATACATTATCATAAATGTATAGAAGATGATCTTTACATTTCAAAGAAAAATTATTTTTGTAATGTCAAAAAATTATAGAAGAAGAACCCTACGTAAGTGTGTAACATTATGTTTGTTTCTGAAAAGTATGGTTCATCAAACATACTTTTATAATGGACCTTATGTTCTATAAAAAAGTATGGATCATATATATTACAAATTTATTAAGAGGAATGTATGGATAATATACCATATGTTTGAAAGTTTAATATAAAAGTATGGATGATCAACCATACGTTTGATATCATCCATATGTTTTCTACCTTATCTTTGTGATCAACCTTATGTTCTGATGAAATAATGTTATGTAGTTAAACCCTACATTTGGCATCAATAATTTTAATTTCTAATTTATCGAGTAACGGTCTTAATGTGGAATATCATGTTGATTTCAAGAAAAATTCAAAGATCCATATTAAATCATGTATTTGAATAATTCAAAGTCATTTAATTATGATTCAAAGGATTGATTTAAGAGGATGATTTCATGCCGATTATTAAGGTATGTTACGAATTCTCTGTCATTCGAACATTTGAATATCATGATTCTTAAGGTGACTTTTGTGAATATTAATTTGAATGTAAAATGATCTTATTTATTATTTATATATGTGTGTTATTTTCAATTACAATACGATTTATATAGATCATAGATAAAAAGATTAGAAGAACAAGATCTCACGTTTCTAAACATCAGTTTTTACATAAATATTCAAGATATAAAGATCTGATGTTTCAATGTATGACAAAACTCTATTTTATAAATAAGAAGAAAAACATTAAATATTCATCTTTTCTACATCGATGATCTATCATGAATCCATTTTCTTTTGTGTTGATGAATTTATTTGTATATATATTGTAACCGGATGGGCTAAAGACCACTGTAACCTGAAAAACATATTTTTTGAATATGACGATTAATCTACTGCCAGTTTTGAACTACTACAACTATGAAGAACATCCAGAAAGATTTTTTTTAAAAATACAGTTTTCATTTGTAGTAACAGGTTTCTCATACTAAGTTGTGTATTAGGTTTTCTGTATGAACTATAATGCGCTATTTTATCCTGAACTTGTAAAGGTGTCAATTATATGCACTCAGTTGTGGATTCTCTATTGATAAGAGGACCATATTATGAAAATCACAAAGCTTGTGGAGTAGAGATTTGCTGGAGTGGACTAGGGGCCTTTTGTTCCCTGAACCACTATAAATCATTAAGTTTTGATAACTCTTTTTTATGATGCATAAGCATTCCGATAAAGGTAAAGGACGGATTTGGAAATCATCACGATTCTCTTTGAAATTCGTAGCCTGGTTCCGCACCTGCCTTGCTAAAGGTGCAATTCACCCCCCCCCCCTCTTATGCGTATCTGGTAAAACCCGATTCAATAATTGGTATCAATGTTTAGAACTATTTTCAGAGCTATAACTTGATGAATGTTTAATAGGATTATACATAAAGATATCAATGGCGGATACAAGAGATGGAATGTCAACGGTTCGGGCTCCATACTTCAATGGTGAAAACTATGGATGTTAGAAATCAAGAATGATCATCTATCTGAAAAATCATGGATACAGATTCTACTAAACAATTATTACTCCTTGTGAAATTCTTGAGAAACTTGAAACATGTAATGCAGCTACTGAAGTAGAGTACGAAAAAAATTCAAATGATATGAATGTTATCATATGTGGTCTAGGACCAGATTAATTAAACAGAGTATCTCAGTGCCCGGATGCTTATTAAATGTGGAAGACAATTGATTTTTCGTTTGAAAGAACTAAAAATGTCAGAAAAATGAGATATTCCATAGCTAAATAGATATTCGACACATCCAGTATGTTTTAAGGTTTAATTATCATACAGATGAATGGAATATTTTGAGATATTGTTAATAATATTATTTCCTTGGGTGAGCCTATCTAACAAGTAGATCAAACCCTAAAAGAACTGAGAGTACTTCAAACCCAATGGAATGTGATATCAGCGAACATTAGGAAATCATCAACAGTCAAAGATCCAACTATGATATAATTAATTAGAACCCTAATTATGTATGAAGCTGAGATGAAAGATTAATCCAATGAGCATAAAGTCTTTATCAAACGGGAAATTATAGCTTTGAAAGTAACATCCCAAAATAAAGGCATAAAGATGAAGAATGAAATCAATGTGAAATGAGAGAGTTCCGATTCATCCAATTTAGATGTGGAACTAGCTCAGCTATCCAGAATGATTAGAAATTTATACTCAAAGATGAAGGGATTCAAAAAATTATTCAAGAAAGATGAAAAATAACAAAAGGCAGTCAGATGCTATGAATTCAAAAATATGGGTCACATAAGACCTAAATGTACTCAATTAAAGTAAGAAAATAGAAATAATTTTTCCAAATAAAATGATTATGAGAAGAAAGACAAAAAATGAAATGAATGCTACTTGAAGTGTTTCTGAAGACTCTAGCAGTACATAAAAATCTGACTCAGAAAAGGAAGAATCGAATCTAAAAGGAAATATGTGATTTATGGAGGAAACTGATAAGGAAGAAGCTAAAATATGCCTAACTAAAATATGGTATAAAGAGAGCGGTTATTATAGGAATATGAGTGGAAACTCATCAAACCTTAGAACACTAACTCAAAAGGATGGTGTATTAGTCAAATTTGGTGATATTAATAATAGAAAAAATATTTGCATTGGAACTGTTAGAGATCCAAAAGGTATCTCAATCAATAAAGTACTATGTGTTCATGGATTGAAACTCAACATGATAAGTATCTATCAACTCTATTATGATTGTTATTTTTTTGAATTTTCTAACAACTGTTGTTCTATTTTTAATGATAAATTTCTTAAATTTATAGCACCTAGAACTGAAAATGTTTCTACCTTGGACCTAAATTCCTTATGTAAATATTTTAAATTGTTTAACTTCTAAGATAAATGAATCTTGGATCTTTCATAGGATACATGGACATTGCAATATATTTTCTTTATATGATATATCTATGAAGAAACAAGTTTATGATTTTCCTCATTTAAAATATGAAAGTGATACATTTTATGATACATGTCAACTTGGCAAGCAGCACAAATAATCCATCAAATCTGTTAACAAAATTGTTACATATAAACCTCTATAACATGTCCATATAAATTTGTTTGGACCTTCAGGAATAGAAAGTTTAAATGGTAAATTATATGTATATGTTTAAGTTGATGACTATTAAAAATTTACTGGGATTTTCCTTCAAAATTATTAAAATGATTCTTTTACAATATTTGAATGTTTTTACAAAGCTATTACTAATGAAAAAGGATTTAAAATAATTTCATTAGGAAGTGGTCATGGAGGAGAATTTACGAATCTGTAATTTAATTCTTTTTTCTCAAATATATGTATTAGACACACATTCTCCACACCAAGAACACCCCCAACAAAATGGAATTGTTTAAAGATGAGATAGAACTATTTAGGAAATGGCTTGGACTATTCTAAATGAATATAGTCTTCCTACTAATTTCTGGGTAGAATATATAAGCAAAGCATGTTATATAATGGATAGATTTATAATTATACCTATTTTAAAAAAGACACCCTATAAACTCTAGAGTAACAAAAAACTGAAAGTAAAGTACTTTAAAAAAATTATGCATGGTTTATATCTTGAAAACCAAAGAAAAAACTTGGAAAATTCGATCGAAAATATGATGAATGAATTTTCATAAGATATTTGAAAACTTCCAAAGATAATAGAATTTTTTATAAAGGGTCAAGGATTTTTTTAAGAAACAGTTCATGTGAAATTTGATGAATCTGATCCCTTTGAGAAAAAGAAAGACCAAATTGATGAATTTGACTCAAATGATAACATGAGACTTGAAAACATGAAATATGATTTTAAAAAAGATATAAATAAAATTCAGTCTAGTACAGAAGAACATGACACTAATTAATCTAATAATGTTTTTCCTAGACATTATAAAACCCTAAGTAATCATCCTTTAGAAACTACAATAGGATACCTAGAAACGGGAATAAAAACTAGAAGGGGAATATGAAATCATATTGAGTTTTTTGCCTTTATATCCCTATTATAACCTAAGTCAATATAATAATTCTTAGTTGATAAATGTTTTATGACAACTATGAAAGAAGAACTAAACATGTTCATGAGAAATGAAGTTTGGAGTTTTGTTGAAAGACCATAGAACTATTCATTTATATGAACTGAGTGGGTCTCTAGAAATAAACAATATGATCAAGGAATAATAACTATAATAAAGAATGACTAGTAGATAAAGGATATAATCAGGATGAAGGTGTAGAATTTGATTAGACCTTTTCACCAGTAGCTAGATTAGAAGCCATTCGGATCCTTTTAGCCTATGCCTCTCAATTGAACATTAAATTATTTCTGATGGAAGTTAAGTATGTTGTTTTTAATGGTTATTTAATGGTGAATATTTATGTCCATGAACCTCTGGGTTTTGAACATTATAAAAAACAAGACTTTATTTTTAAACATACTAATGATCTTTATGGCATTAAACACGTACCTAGATCTTGGTATGAATAATTAAGTTCATTTCTTTTGAAAAATGATTTTACTATTGGAATGGTAGATCCAACAATGAATAAGAAAAATGTAAAATCTAATATTTTATCGTTTCAATTTTATGTTGATTATGTATTTTTTGGATCAAAAAACAAAAAACATTGTCTTGAGTTTTCAAATTTAATGAAAAACGAATTTGAAATTAGTATGATGGGAGAATTAAATTTCTTTCTTAGGCATCAAATTTATCAAAAATATTTTCAATGTTTTTGGAATCAAATAGAATACATTACTAATTTACTAAAAAAATTGACTTGAAAAAAGTAAGACATATATAAATATGATTTTTACTAATATAAACTTCAATTTTGATGAAATTGGAAAATTAGTTGACAAAAAGTTATATAGAGGCATTATTAGATGTTTATTATATATTACTGCTTCATGCCAGGTATAGTTTATTCAATATGTATTTGTCCTAGATTTTAATAAAATCCCACAAAATATCATCTAAGTGTTATTAAAATAAATTTTCTACATTTAAAAGGAATTTTTTTAATCTATTATATATCCAAAAACATATGATTTTAATTTAATTTCATATTCAGATGCTGAATTTTGAAGAAGTAGATTAGATAGAAAAATAACCTAAAGAACCTTTATCTTTTAAAGAAAATATTTAGTTTAATTGTCCAGTAATAATGAACACTCATTTGCTTTGTCATCAGCTGAGGAAGAATATATCTATATAGGCTGTTGTTGTGCACAAGTGTTGTGGATGAAAACACTATTATGGATTATGGACTAAATTTTATTACTACACCTTTTTTTTATAATTCAAGCACTATAAATATTTTAAAAAATCCTATTCATCATTCTAGGACTAAGAATCTTGATATCATACATCACTTTCTAAGAGATCATGTTCTTAAAAAGGATATATTATTCAAATTCTAAGTACTGAAATTCAATTATCATATATTTTTACTAAACCAATTCCCATTGAATGTTTTTATTTTATTAAGGGGGGATAATGTTTATTTAATTTTATAAGATTTTTTTCGTTATTATATTAATTCTTATTTTATTTTAATCATCACTATTTTAAATAATTTATGTATTTTTTTTAGAATAATTTAAAATGTTCATCATTACTGCTTTAAATTATTTTTTCCACATACATTTTATTTTATTTAATATAATTTAATGATTATTATGTATGTAAATGATACAGGAATCAAGGCTCTGAGAGCCGTTTCAAATTCTAAACCTATTCATTTCTCTCAAAACCCATCGAAACCAAAAACTCCATACAACTCTTGTCTAACCAAACCTAATCCTTCAAAACCATATCTCTTCAAACCTTCAGAAATCTGTGACATAGATGTCTACGATAAAGAGAATCGTGTAAGTAGAATCTATTAAATCCATGCTTCAACACTCAGCATTAATGAAAATCATAAAAGTAATCGTAATTGATTTGTAATGGGTGTACTAGACCAATATAAAGCTGAAGCAAGATTTGGATTTTCAGAATCTAGAGAAAAATTTCAGGGATAAAACACAAAATTTTTGTACGAGGAATATTTGTGAAATATCATTAAATCTATTCAGTTCTGTCTTTGAGATACATAGGACAACATTTTTGAAAATATTGAAAATCGGGAATTTTCTATTTCATCTTTGGAAATAGCTAGAATCTTAAACTACCCTCATGAGGGAGTTTATCACATTGATTTGAAATCCATTGGAGAAAATGTACATAAGTCATAGGATATTATATCATTTTTAATTTTTTTATACAAATATCAAAATGATGATAGTCAAGTATCTGGATCCTGATCAGAAAATTCCTGAAAATAATTTCAAACAGGGATTTCCCAAAAGATGTTTGAAATGGAGAAGATTTTATATCCTGATGTGTATTTGATGTTTCGATTTCTGAGTGACATCAAGATGAATTTTCCGTGTCACATGATAAGTTATTTGAACTTCTATTGTCAACTAGTGGTAAGAATGAACTTATATCTCACTGGAAGGTTCATTTCATGATTTTTTTTAAGTCTGATATGATCATATTTGTGGATGAAAGAATAAGATTCCACCACAATAATGATTTCGATGTTGGAACTCTAAGGACGATTGAATTCTTCTAGATTATTGTGGTAGGAAATATTATTCTTGTTGTAGCTAAGGAAGACTAGGAATCAGCTCAAGGGGAGTAACCTATAACGTTTAAAGAAGGTATTGTTGAATCAAGAGTAAGTGATGTTTCATAAACATCAAGAAGACTGAGATTCGAAATAGTTTTTGTACCTGTTGATGAAGTATGTAAAGAGGGACTTCATAGTAAAAGACATATAGTGTCTAAAGATAGTGACGAGCATGTTCGAACAAATATTGTTCCAAATGAATCTTATTTAAGCGATATATTTATAAGAGAATCTATTTCTCAGATTGAGGTGGTACCTCAACTTGAAGAGGGAGTTGTACCTTCGAAAGAGGTAGATCCTGAAGATATTGAAGAGGCTCCAACTGAATCATTTCAAGAACAACTTGCAAAACAAACTAAAGTTATTCTAGAAGAAACATTTCAAGAAAAACCTATTTTAGAGGAAATAATTTAGGATTCTCTTGAGGAGAAACAACCCGATGAAAACAAGAACTGATGAGTAAGTCCATATAAAATAAATATTGATGTTTTAAATGAAACTTTTCTATAGATGAGTAAGTTAATGACCCTAATAAACAATCATTTAAGAAACTAGAGAAAGAAACTACAGATCAAGGAGTATATGCATAATCACTTTCTTTAGTTCTGATAAATCAAGTTGTATCTTAGAGAAAAAATGAAGCATAATGTTCCTCTAATAATGATAATAATTATGTAGAGGATTTAATCATAAAATTTAATAGAGTTCAGGTTAAAAATGATTCTTTGCGATGAGAATTAGAAAAGAAGACATAATTTTAAGAACATGAAAGAAAGTTCTGTTTCAAAAAGATATTTTGAAGAGTTTAAGAAGGATTTGTTAGCTAAAGTAGGGAAATTAAAATGTAAAATTGTACTGAAATCTGATTTGGAGACTTTAAAATTTTCATGGAGCAAAAATTTTCAACTATTTGGAGAAATCATGAAAGTACATCAGGTGCTTCGCCTGATCTGATAAATAGATTTCTGGCCATGACAACTATAATGAGAAATATGAATGACAGATTATAGGATCTTTAATGTAAATGTGATCCATTATATGTCTTGTTAGTCAATAAAAATCATGTTATTGACCAGCTTACATCAGGTTAACTATGAGTATGATAGTTAATAAATTGGATCCCGGAAAATCCGAATCAGTTTATAGAGAATGAATAAATATTACATGATTTTTTCATAGTCAATTTTATTGAAGATATCCATCTGACTCAAGAAGGAATGGATCTCATAGTCCATTTAGGAGACAGACTGATGAAATGATTGAGTCTATAGATGATAGAGCTCAAGAATGTTATTCAGAGCCATTGTAACATGTTTCACAAACCATTTTTTTCAAACAGGATTCTTGTTTTTGATTCTTTACTTATATATATATTCTCAATAAAAAATATTTTTTTCTCATTTTCATATATTTTGATTTGATTACCATATTTTCACTATTCAAAATTTAGTAATCCAGATTGAACTATTGTTAAACAGTTTATCATAACATTTACTTAAGATCAGTACTACATCAAAATGTGTTATATTCCTTATTCTATCATTCTATTTTATATCACAAAAATGTAGAGAAATATGGATAAACACAACATTTTCTTTTATGTTTTTTTGTTACTCAATGGGAGAAAAGAATTTTTCTTAAAAGGTAGAAATACAAATAAACACCAATGGGATAAATTTTAAAATTTGAATGTTTATTTTAATATGAATAAAAAAATATTTTATTTCTTGATGAAATAATTATTTTAATATTAAATATTATTTCTATCATTTCAAAATTCTAAATTATATGAAATTAATTTTGATGGCTAATTTCATGGGTTTTGTGATCATCAAAAAGGGGGATATTTTTTAGCAACTGTTGAATTCAACAATAATCTATTTTATTATTAATAGGGGAGATTTTTGAGAATAATAACCTATATTTTTATGATGATATTTATACTCATTGATACCCTTGTTTGTTATTCTAATGAATTTACCTTGATTATATTTCAGGAAATTAATATTTCTTTATATTATTATTTTTGAGAAATATTAAATCATTTAAACCACATTGAGTATTTGAAAAAGTATTCAAAAATAATTTGAAAGTTTTCTGGAAAAACTTCTCATACCCTTCGTTGAAGAGCGTATGAGTAAGGACAGAATTCTTCATTTACTTTACAAGAGTTAAAAAATGTATAGTTTATAAATCATACATTATCGGAAAAGTATAAAAGAGAAACCTTATATTTGGAAGGAACCTTAATTTTTTAATATTAGAAACGTATGGAAAAAGAACCCTATGTAAGTATGGAATGTTACATTTGTTAATAAAAAGTGAGGTTTATCAACCATACTTTTATAATGAACCTTATGTTCTATAAAAAAAGTCTGGATAATATAACATAAATTTTTCTTAAGAGGAAAGTATGGATAATATACCATACTTTTGAAAGATGATGTGAAAAGTATTGATGATCAACCTTATGCTTAAACTCATCCTTACATTTTCAACGTTACTTCTGAGATCAACCTTACATTCTGAAAAATTTATGTTATATAGTTCAACCCTACATTTGGCGTCAGGAATTTAAATTACAACTTTATCGAGTGACGGTCTTTATTCAGATTTTCAAAATAATTTCAAGATAGATTCAAACACTGATATTAAAGCACATAAATGACTGATTCAATGTCATTTATTTATGATTCAATTGACCAATTTAGGAGGAGTATTTCATACCAATTATTTAGGGAACTTATGACATCTCTATTATTTGAACATTTGAATATCGAGATTCTTTAGGCGACTTTTGTTGATCTTAATTTGAAAGGAAAACAATCGTATTTATTCTTTATATATATTTATTATTTTTAATTATAATAAGTTTCATATAGATTTTTTTGAAAAAGATTATAAGAACAAGATCTCATGTTTTTCAACTTTAGTTTTTACAAAGGTATTCGAGATATATAGATCTGCTGTTTAAAAGTACAATAAAACTATGTTTTCTAAAGAAGAATAATCATGTAGAAGATTCACTAATTCTACATCGAAGATATAGTGTGAATCCATTGTTTATGGAGTTAATAAATTTAATTCTCTATCTATTGCAGCCAGATAAGATCAAAAAAAATCTTACCTGAAGAACATATTTTCTGAAGATGATGATTCGTCTAAAGTTTATTGAGTAATACTACAACTGTGAAAAACATATGGAATGTATTTTTAAACAACTATTATTTTAATTTTGAGTAACCAGATTCCCATAAAATGTTGTGTATATGGTTCTATGTATGAACTAGAATGATCTATTTTAGCCATAACTTGTAAAGGTGTCAACTATCTACTCTCAGTTGTGGACAGTCTGTTGATAAGAGGACCATATTGTGAAACCCACCAAACTCATGGAGTAGTGTGTTGGTGGAGTGGACAAAGGGACTTCTGTTCCCCAAACCACTATAAATATTTTCATTCCGATAACTATTTATTTATGTAGCATAAACATTATGATAATTTTAATGTAATGATTTGGAAATCATCAAGATTATAGAATAAATTGTGAAAGGAACAATTCACCCGCCTCTTGTGTGTATTTGGTATAACACGATTCTACAAAAATATGGACATAAATGAACATTTAATATATAAATATTTTGGATAATGATATAATAAATTGATCACATTAAATTGAATGATCATGATAAATCTAGTGACCACAAAATCCAAAATCAATGAGGTCAAAATAAATCATCGATTCATCAGAAATGAAGGTATTGAGATATATTTTTTTCAAGATCCTTTTTCCTAGAGTTGAGGAATTTATTTACCAGAATGACTAAGAGCATCAAGAAATATACTTACTTGACAAATTTAATTTCATCCTTTAATCAATTTCCACTAAAATCTCATTTTTTCTCCAAATGATGAGTAATAAGGTTGATGTTTTTTATGTCTAAAAACTAAAATAAACTTTTAATGGATCAAATAATTCAAAAAAGGATAATAATCTATTTATATTTTCATTAGATATTAAAAATACTAAAATATATTTAATAACGTATGTTAATTCCAAAAATGTTTAAACCATCAAAGAAATAATTAATATATTTAATTCCAAAATTCAACAATAACACCCAATGTTCAAATTACTCCATTCCACAAATAATTAACCATATATCATAATTAGACTAAAAACATCAACCATAATGAAGGTTTTAACATTAAAAATTTCTTATACCATTAAGTATAAATCCCTAAAATTATAACAACATTCTTCCAAAATAATCATTCATGTTATACATAAGGTTTACATATACCTCGACACAATAAAACAACTACCAAAATATCATTATCCACCTTAAAAACATATCACATAAAACCATAAATGGGAAATATGTTCCTTTGTAATTATGATCTGCCATAAATTATGAATGACTGATTTTATCTGTAACACTTAAAATAACATCACATGAAAACATCCTAATCACTAAATTCAACCCTTCTCTGATACTAATAATAATAGCCTTATTCCCCCACTCTCATATATGTTTATTAAAAAATAATATTTACATTTATGGATTTGATTATAATAAATGTGACCAAATTTCAAGCATTTACAACTTATAAAATCAAAAGGAAATATTTTTTCACTTATATTCCCAATGGAATTTTAGGTTTAGAGTTTTATAAAATTAATAAAAACACGTATAAAATAATGTTTGTGTATTTATGTGAGAATTATTTCTAGTATAACCATATTTTATTATTCCAAATGATGTCTTATATATCCCCCATAAAAATATTCACAATTTAATCATTTCCTAAAACAGATCATTTCATATCAATCTTAATCACGTGAGGAAATGTAAAACAAAAAAAAATAGTAAGATCAAATGCTCAGTAGGGGTAAACATAAGAATTAACAATTTAATGACATCAGTGATCATATTATTAGTATAAGAATATGATGAAATAATAAAATTTCATGATAATAACATAAGATAAGACATACCCATAAAAACCTAGATCCTAAAACATGATACATGGAATAAATCTTTAACACTTAAAAAGAGTCATATAATTCATAAATCATGATCCATGTTTAAAAAAATCATTGACCAAAGGATACGTTATAACTTGATGTCAGAATAACAAAAAAATATTGGAAACTTAAAACATAATTTTTATATAATTATTAAAATAAATTTAACAAATGAAATAATATACCCATTAAATTCCAAAAATCATTTAAGAGAATCTTATAACATGTTAACTCTTCCCATTTACATGTTTCATTTGAGGGGTATGTCAAGAACAATCATTATCATGATCTTTATCAGGCTCACACATCATCATGAGCTATATCAGGATCGCATGTCATCATCAAAAATACCCAAGTATTTTATCATGAATAAAAAATTTAGAATCATTCCCTTATAAACATAACACCATTTAAAAAACCATCATTCCTTTATACATTATTTAACCCATGTAAAAGAAATAGGTTTCATTACAACATATTTGAAACATTCATAATCTTTCCAGAGAATGAATAAGAATGATATCATTACATCATACCCCAAGTGGATCATAAGTAACATTTATGGTTGATGTTTTTTATAAATATAAATACAATTAAGATTTCATTAACAAAATTCTTGATGAAATTATTATTTCAATATTGAAAATCACTTATAAAAACAAGAAAAAAATCCATCAAATTAGGGATAACATTTTTCTTAAAATATGGAATGTTTTAAATGAATATTAAAATAATTAGTGGCCATGATAGAAAGAAGTTATGTTCATTTCATAATTATTAAAAAATATTCCTTTCAAACCATCAGTATAAATTACCCTGTTTAGAAAATGAGAAGAATTTTCTTTTTAGAAGGATTTTAAAAAACAAAAAAATGGATTAATATGACCATAAAAGTCATTCAATTATAGTTAAAAAATCATTTAATACATATTGTATGACATGGATATGAAATAAAAATGTATATTAGGTTGATAGAGGAGAAATAATGTCAGATTTTCTTAAAAACATTTTGTAAACCATTTATAGCACCAAAAAAATAAAATTGGAACTTAAAAAATCCAAAAATACCCATAGGATAAGAAAAATTAAATGGTCTTATCAAATAAGTGTTATATAATTTACTTAATGTAATTTTAAGTATAAACAATCTCGATTAAAATGGGATTGAAACATAAACCCCTTACCATTATGGTAACTTTTGAATCGTAATCCAAATGAAATAAATTTTTTAAATGAAACAATAAATATCATGAGAATTATAATAATCATTATATAAAATAACAATGGATTTTTAAATACACCTAATAAAGATCATATCTTTGAATTGAGAATTAATAAATGTAAAATTTATGTATAAAAATTTTACATCCACACGTAAAAGTGGAAATAAAAAATAAAATAATCATATTCCACTACACACATAATATTGTCATATCATAGATAATTAATATGTAAAATAACCTAATGAAAAAAATCAGTCATCATATCCCTTACCACATTTGTAACATTAAAATAAATACCCATTGGATAAAGTAACTTGAATTTTATCTTAAACTACCATTAATAATAATGGATTAATTTTATTACATGAAAAAATAGTATTATATACCCCATATAAAATAAATAAGTTGAATATTATTAAAACATTCCTCAATGAAAGGATATTGAGAAAAACTCTCTCACGTCGACTCTATAATTTCTATGAATTTCCATTAACATATGTATAATAGGATTATATAATTTTTATCTTCATTAATACCATTTTCCAGGATTAATCAGTTATCTTTAAACCATTTATGACCTATTTCATTACTTAATCAATTAATTCCATGTCATGTATTTTGAGGATGTTTGGTTCATAACTTCAAAGTGAATTTGGTATATTTACCATAGTCAAAGGTATTTTTTTACATCATAACTTGAATAATAATCATGAAATTATAATAAAATAACTATAATTTTTAAACTAACATGATATATGTTTATAAAAAATTAATTACATTTGAATTAGGGATATGGTAGGTTATACGTACTTATGAGTAACATTTCCATTTTTTAATGAACATGAGGGGAAGACGGTAAGTGTTATTTTAAATTTATAAATATATTATTAAATCATAAAAACCATAATATATATATAAATAAACCTACATAAATATCATCCATGTTATGTGGTGATAAAAAATCAATCACCTCGCTTCATAGAGGTGGTAATCCACAAATACACATGAATGAAATTATCATTTTTTAATGGATGGTAAGGTATGAAAAACGGTATTATGTTATAATTATAGAATTATAATTATGTAATTAATATTATATATATACAACATATCTGTCATTATAACTATCCTTAATTTGTGATTATGAAAAAAATTACATTTATTCATGAGGCGGTAGTCCATCGTATACACGAACAATGGATTTATTTATTATTTTATAGAAGAGGATACATATATAGGTTATTTCATTGACATAATAACAATAAACCATAAAAACATATTTATTTTCCTATTACATCATTGTTGAAGAATATTTTAAGGATGTAGAAGAAGAAATAAAACAAAACTATTCGGTTAAAATCTATACCTCTTCTACAAACATCCTCTAATTCTTTAGACCTTAATCCATCAATCCTTAGTATTATTCCCAAACTAATACATATAAGATTTTGGTAGGGTTTTTATGAAGCTATATGGGTAGGGATTCACTATGATAGAGTATTCAAAAGGTGTGAGGAAGATGGGAGAGACGGTTCCCTTTTGTAAGTGAGGAGAGGGGCACTCTCGAAATTACTTAAGGTATAAAATTAATTAAAATTAAATTTCCTAAAAAATCAAAACATATAAAAATATTTTTAAAATATATATTTCTGAAAAGTATGTATCCTCTCATAAAAAATACAAGTTCATGTGATGTTTTCACCCTTATCTATTTTTCTAATCCCTCATAAGTTCATTTAATATTTACTATGATATAAACATTTTATAGAATTTTATGGTCAAGAAAGTTAATATAAAACGAATATTTTCCCACAAATAGAGAAAGGATTATATATTAAACCATATTTAATTCACTGGGGGTAATATGTGTTTTTTATTAATTCTAAATCATCTAATAAAATATTTTATATTATAAAATTTCAATAACAACAGTTTTTAACTATTCAACTAATTTCTATTTATGGTCATTAATAAAATAATGTAATTACAATATAAAACATTAAAACATACCTAAATTTTATGTGTTTTTATAAACTTCATGGGACACTAAAACTCACCCAAAAACTATTAATTTTATAGTTTAAAAAAAATAAATGATTATTCTACACCTTTCACAAGGACAATGTCATTATTGCATAAGTATTTAATTTAATTAATTAATAATTAAAAATGAAAAATAAATTTACAGGATAAAAAATTATTTATGTTTCATATAACTATTTATCATTTAACCAAACCTCATTTTATCTAAATGAAAATATTTGACAGATATTAAAACAAAGAGAGTGGAATTTTGTTTTTATTATTTATTTAAAATTACATTGAGGCCATTAGAAAACAAAATTGTAAATAAATTACCACATTTTGAAACCCTTGATATTCATGTTAAGAAATAAATTATTCAATTAAATTTATACAAAATTTAGAGATATTTTTAGGCCTTTTCATAGATTATTAATATTGTTTTACATGTTTTACCCTTAAAAAGGTGAAAAAAATTATTACAATTACTATTCATAATGAATAAAACTAAAAGGGGGATATTTAAAAAATGTAACCTCTTAATTATAAATATATAATAAATTTTTCTTGATTCGGGTTTTAATTGTTTCATAAATCAATTTTTTTTAAAAACGTGTAAAATGCAATGAACAAGAATTTTTTGAAAAATTAGTTTTATGCCAAAAAATAAACTTATAAAACATTTAATTATAGAGCTTTTTAATATGAAATTATTTATATAATTTATCAATAAAGGATACTTATCATAATTTAATATCTAAACAAAACCACAATAGACTCTTTAATTTAAATAAAATATTGTCTTTCATAAAACATTATTTTCCTCTATTCAATAAAAAAATAAAACATTTCAAAAAAATACAAAAATTTATCTTTAAGTTAATTTTGAAATGTTGATTTAAAAAATGATATATATTTTTTTCAAATAAAATTTCAGAAATTTCTTGAAATTAATTATAATATTATCCCACAAAAATATATAAGAACATTTTTAATGAAAAAGGATTTTTGTACAATAAAATGACTTCACTAAAAAAAGTGTCCTTATTTTCTAAGACTTTTTTAGTAAATATTAATTGATAAGGGTCCATACATGTGATTTTTATAATATATTTACTCATGTTAATATCTTCCAAATTAACAACTTGGTTATATAGGTAATATTTAAATAATACTATTTCATGGTTTGTTTAGGCACAGTGTTGTGTGTTATATATGCTATCGAACATTATGTATTTTTGAAATATTTGGATGTTACACAATCTTAAATTATATAAGGTTTTTGGGGATATTATTTTATGTTTTTTCCTAAAAGTATCCATGGATCGAATGATTCATAATTATTGGATAGTTTGGAATAGATTAATTATAATGATTAGAAAAAAATAATTATCAGAAAATTGAAGATCTCTCTTATATATTACAAGAAAGAAACATTAAATGGAGAAAAAAGTAATGAACACTAATATGTGACATTATTTGAATCATGATGATCATCTATGAATAGTAATAACACCACCTCAAGGTTATATTTTATTACAATGGAAAAATAGAGAAGAAATCACAAAGTGGAATATAAAGATGGTAAAACCATAGAAATTGTATATGGAGTCCAATGTGTTAAACCATATGGTTGTGGTTAAACCCATCATGTAGAGTCAACATTATCTACTTCTATATGGACTCATTCATACACTAAAAAATTATATAGATTCAATCATGAAAAAATAGGGAAAATACTATGCTTACAGAACTATGTTGTATAAGTGAAACATTATTATGATGAATGGGGTAGATGATTGAAGTCCCCTATGTGGTGTTTATTCATCCTAATACAAATTTTTAGTCATATAAACTTAATCTCCATTAAAATGATGTTATGTTTGTATGGAATTAAAAAAATTAATGATAAAGGGGGGTACAGGTGGTTGGGAAACCTAAATTTCCTCCTCCTACGATTTCATTCCCAGAAGACAAAAGAACATCCTCTCAGAATCTTATTGAAAAATAGATTAGAAAACCATTAAATGAGTTCTAAATACAATATGAGATATTAATAACTAGTTAATTCATAATGACTTATCATGATCGATTTATGAAGCGTCGATGAAGAAGAAGGATACAAACTGCATGGATGGTTGAGATAAGAGAAGAGGTTTGAGTAAACTTATGATGTATTGTTCGGTGACACACAAGGTGGAATCCAATTTTCTATGAGGTTCATGATTGAAATTAATCCAAATATTTGAGGTAATGAAACACATTGAAAACCCACAATGGTGTAATATTTGGGTCATTGGACTAGCATGTTCAACAGTATAGATAAATCAAGTTTGATTACTAATAATAAGTAAACCAAAATTACATAGATCATAAAAATTAAAATCCATTTTAAATTAATCCATATATAATCATTATTCATGCATGAAGCATCCATGGATTATGAATAATGTGGGATAAATACAATAAAAACCAAAAAATCATGGATATAAATGAAATGGATTTATATAAATTTAATTTAATTGCATCAAACATTATGGCATGGAATAACATAGGGATGTGAAATATTGGTATTCGGGGAGACCTAATAGTAATGATAAAAGGGGATTTGTGGTATGGATTGAATTTCAGTATTATAGGGTGGTTAAGTGGCAGTGATACTGGATGGGTGAGGAAGACAATGCATGAAATGATGAATATGAGTAGTGACATCAATGGAAAAGAAAAAAAGGTTTGAGTAGGTAGAAAATAAAAATATATGAATCAGTGAATTCATTGGAGGAATTATATGGATTTTTACATTTCTTCCCTCTCAAAAATCGTTATTCTACTTGTGTTTAGTTCCTTGTTCAATAACTCAATTTATTCTTGATTTTTTAATTTAATCATTATTCTCTTCAGTTCAAAATAATTACATAAATGGTATTTCATTTGAAATAGAAATACATGAACATATTTTTTGAAAAGATATTTCATAACCCATTATCATACAAAATATTTTATATTTATTTATAAACCAAATTTAAGTCAGTCCATACCTTGTGGGTTTTCCCATGTACCCCCGATTGGGATCACTGAGGGTTTGTGGTCTCAATACATTGTCCCAATCATTTTTCTTCTTTCATTGAACCCTTATTATTTCAATAATTTTTTTATATATTTTCACACATTGACCATTTCATTCCATATTTTTAGCGACATCGATTTTCATTCCAAATCCCTTTTTGAATTTCATTGTTTGAAGTCTCCTTGAAAATTACTATTTTGCACCGTGATTTTTCCCTATAATCTAGTGTTTTGGGTTGTATCATGATGTCTTATGGAAAATTTGAATTAATATTATGTATAAGCAGTGTACCGTGGTGTTCATCACTATAGCATAGAGATTTTATCAATCTTTCAAGTTAATATAATGATGTAAGAATTATGGTGTTACACAACTTTTCACAACAAAATGGGGGTTGATCCATATGGAGGTATGAATGATTACCGATTTTTTGAGTGAGTTAATGAGGTCTTTATTTATGTTATGGTTTTTATGTCTCAGATTGACTAAGGACCTTTATAGTGTGGGGTTAATTTCATAAGAGATTATATTTTCTCTATTTATTGGGGCATTGTAGGTTTTAATATGAAGATACTATGATAGATTTAAATTTATTAAGTGCCCACCTTTAACTATGATAAAATTAAATCACTGATAAAGGGGAAAATTTTATCATCACTACCTAAAACCACCAAAAAAGGTGACCTTTAATAGTTATAAAAATCATTAATAAATGGTACCGTGATTAAATAAATTTATATATACATATTTATATATTTTTAAATATTATTTATATAACAATATGTATATATATATTCTATAGAAATATGATTTATATAATAATATTATTATAATAAAATTATCAATATTATTTTTAGATAAGACAGAAGGATAAGGTAATGATCCCTATCAAAGGTAAAACTATGAATGATTCCCCATCTACCCATCTGGAATTAGAGGTCCCTTGTATTATAGATGATTATTTAATGGAATGGACTTAAAATTCAGTCATTAGAGATGATTATGAAATTTCAAGTCCCCATCCATGGTCTATGGGATAAGTAATCCCCTATCACTACCCCCAATGTCATGATACCCATGAATAGTGGGATAAAAACATCATGCACCCTTACGACCCTACCCATCAAGTCGGACAAGTGTGGGATGCCTCTAAATGAAAGAATGCATAACAAAATGGGATATATAGTGGTGTGTCTCTCTCTGTATTTGTGCATGTCTATAGGATGGGTGGAGTATTTTTCATTTCTCCCTCAGAAGGGAGTCCCAAGAAAGGAGGATACATACCATTTGTATCCTGAAAGAGGGCTTAAGTGAGGCTTCTACGAGGGAGATCTAAATGAAGGTTTCTCAAAAATGGTAAGGCATGTGTGGATAATAAGTTAATTTCATAGGTCAAGTCCTACGTGAGCTACTGGTGACTCATGAATAATGGAAAACATGGTCAAAAAAACAAGGGAGAGTCCCTGATTTAGGCTCTAATGGATTCCTTTGGTGTCCCTAGAGGTATCTTATGCAAGTCCCAGGATTAGAAGGTGACATTTAGGCTTGTTCGTGCTTTTTTTTGGGGTGACTAGTTTCTCACACAGGAATTTTATGCTTCAAAAAATTAGGAATATTTCATCCGACTATCCCCCTTAATTTCCTTTTGTCTCATGTTTAAGAGATCTACTTGGGTGGTTTTGAGAGTCTGATCAAAGGACTTGGTGAGTAGAGATTCGAGAAATCATAGGGATTTTGTCATCCAAATTAGGGTCCCCAAGGTCCTATTTATAGTAAAATATGGTATCCTAATCAAAGGTTCTATCTCACACATTTTTGGCACATAGACGAGTCACACAGGTTTTTCACTAGGGGATGTTGGGTGTGCTTGCCTGGGCCTTCAAAACATGTCTTTCCATGCAAGAAGGAAATGTGAAATGATTCTATTTTGGGCACTGGTGTGAGTTGTATTACAACAATATTGTGATCCATAATGTCATTTGATTATTTTCTTCCTGTTATATTACTTTCACATCATTTCATCCACATTAGAAAATCAAGTGTCTACAAAAGCCCAACCTCAGGATTGGATCTAATCAGAAGAAGAGGTTCTGATCCAGAGATAATGGGATAAAACATTCTTGAGGGACATATATATCATCCACCCATGTCGTCCACTCTGCTTACCGTGCATGAAAATTACACATATGGTATCTCATATCAAAGATTAAATGTTACAATTGTCTTTCATTATTCCAAATCATACCAACCAAGGGATGGAGGGAAGACTAGGACCCCCACTCGGGAATATGAGTCAGACCTATGTGGATATGGGTGTATTGGTTGTTCTAGAACTGTGTCTCTTTTTTAACCGAGCTAAAGGTGGATGAAATTTATGAGTTATTCTGGGTGTCCCATACATATGTATAAAATAATACAAATTTCATTCCAGAGATACTATACTAATGGGGAAAATAGAGAATAATCCTTTTACATGATGTATAGAGATATCAGAATTAGAAAATGGGATATATAAAATCTCTCTGGGGATCTCATACTTATAGAAATGTATGATGAAATCATCTCATAGAAATCCACCAGGAATGTGCAGAATGGAAATGTATTCTTTCTCATTATCTGTTGAAGATATATCAATAAATCAAAAGAAATACCCTCCCCTAAGTGGGAATATTCATTTAGAAGCATGTATAAGTGTCTTTTTGGAGACAAAGTGGGATTTTCCCATATGAAAATGTCCCATGGGATGTCTATCGGTAATGAAGTGGAGAATTCCTAATAAATTTGTGCTCGAATTGGATCAGGGAGAGTATAACAGGTTGGGATATACTACCATGACCAATGTACCTACCAAGATGCATCCTGAAGTTTTCTATAAATGTGGTTATGTATCTACCTATTTCCAGTTCATGACTTAAATAGTGGTGTGATACTGTGGACATTTTTTGTGTGTCTAATCTAGCATATGAAATGCGCATATTATTGCTAGCCCCTATCTGGGTGAAGATCCACTGGTGTCTTCTATAATTGTAGATAAAGTAGACCCTTTCAAAATTTCAAGGAAATTCTAGGTACTATGGGGATGGGTTACTACACACTATTCCTCCTATTCTATATCGAGTAGAATCAATGTTCATGGGGTCCAGTTATGACCATTTTAGGTTGTTTCTAGAATTCATCCACTTTCCTAAAACCCTAGTGAATCCCTAATAATAATGAATTAGTTTAGGGAGTTTAATTTCTTCTTATATGGGGATACTCCCACTATGAATTTCACTATATATGGAATGTTTTGTGGTGAACTGTGGTTATACATGATTTCTTTTAGATATGGTGTTCAAGAAACCAAAATCGATGGTGAGGTTATTCGTTAGGAATATTCTCTATATAGATTTTCACTCAAATTATGTTTTCAACAAGAAATAATTGAATATCCTCATGTAAAAATCTAATCAAAGTGGAACCCAATAGTGGCTAGACAACATTGGATGGTCACATTTTTGGAGATAACTCAAGCAGTAATCAATCTACCTCCAGCAAGTGCATGCACTGGGTTGACCTCCAGGTATGTCAAGGCCTGGATTTCATTATATCCCAAAGGGTTTTTAATAGTATGCATCTCCTAACTCGTGGATTTAATGAAATAAGTATGAGGAATGTGTAGTATAAAGGATACAACTATCTCAAATATTGATAGTGGGGAAGCTCTGAGCTTTCTCAAATGACCTCATACATTTTTCACCCCATTAGATAGGGTCAAAAGGGATACACCATTTAAGATTGATCCAGGATTGTCTAATATCCATTTCCAATAATAAAGTTGGGATCCATTTTTCTAGCCTTTTAGTATTAGAGAGTGAGATGAAAATCCCATTAAATCAAAGAGTAAGAAATCTTCAATACAGTAGGATGGAACATCCTCTGATTTTTTGTGGCCAGAAGTGGTTTAAAATTGAAAATCAGGCCCTCTGGTTCCAATAACTTCTAAATACATCTCTATGCCAGGTTACAGATTAAACAGATTAGATATTATCAAGCCCCTCCTAACCTCTAATTTCAT
Source organism: Viscum album (assembly GCA_963277665.1). Classification (NCBI taxonomy): domain Eukaryota; kingdom Viridiplantae; phylum Streptophyta; class Magnoliopsida; order Santalales; family Viscaceae; genus Viscum; species Viscum album. Next base: position 1,624,661,791 of record OY728158.1, read on the forward strand.
GTTGACCAAATTGATATGGAAATAAATATCTGGGAGATGTAGATGATCATTTATAACATTAATGGTCATATTCTAGATACAAAGTGGGTAACTGGCATAATGGAATGGGGGCTGCTGAAGGGTTATATGATCCATTTTCTAATGAATTGGATGAATTATTCGATCCTTAGTGTAAAAGATTTACTTATCTCTTTCATTCATCATTCCTACTGTTTTTCCTTATTTTTGAAAAAAAAGATCACTGCTAATGAAATGCTGAACATGATTTTCAGCAGGTAGAGGAGGAACTTGTAGGGATGTCTTTAATATAATGTAGCTCAATAGGCTCCCATTTGGGGGACATGGAAGTAATATCCTTATTTGTGGGTTCTACACTTTGTAAAGAGGATAATGGCGGAGAAAATAGAGTAATATTATTTGTGTCTACCACCAATAATACCTATAATTTTTTTTCAAAGTGCATGCCTTCCTCTAATGAAAGTGAAGTAACAACAAAGAGTAAAGTTATTAAACTAGTGCATCATTAGCCAGGGTAAATTTTACTAACCCTAGTTATTCTTTATTTTTCTATAATAAATGCTTAATCATGCACATGTGTTTCAAGAGCCACTTCTCTCTCCTCTCTCCGGGGCTTAGAGATGACTCCCTGAGAACTGAGGATGATGTTCTGAATGAGGCATGGGTTTCTTCTTGGGAGTATGTTCCCTTGATAGGATATGTATCATTGGTTGAGGTCATGTATTCTAATGTTACATTGGATAGGGAGTATAATCTTGGTAATGTTGAATAGTCATCGTAAACTATCATGTTCCAATTACGGACTTATGTTCCTCTAAATATTTTTGATTCTCCACACATTGGAGGACCCTAAAATCACTATTATCTGTCCTATTAATTCACTATGAGGAGATTTAATGGTTTTTACATCATCCAATGAAGGTTTTGGTGATTAAGTAGTTCTTTTTGGGATTGATAGGGACATTTATGCTGAAATCAAAATGAATTTTTTTGATGGAGAATCCAGTTTGGTTGTTCAACCCAGAATCTTAGACACCCTTACTTTTAAGGACTCTATGAGACATGAAACCATGTATCATGAAATAATGAATACAGATAATCTTGATATTTATATCTCAATCTCCCTTTATGAGTTTGGGGACCTTAATAGGGAATTGGATTGATGTGAGTTTTCTGTTTCTCACATTTTTAATCACAGTAATCCTTCATTAATTTGATATCATACACAAAATCTAAAAAAATAAATTTTTATATTGAAAACATTTTTGTTTCACTTACTACCCAAGGAATCTAATTCCATCTTACTTCCATTACTGAGGGAGTAATATATCATATCCCCAAAGTGGTAGTTACTCAAAGGCCCTCAATCACTATCATTGGGAAAACTCAAGATGATGTTCTTTGTCAAGAGGTATCAATCCAAAATGTTGATACAAAGGATATAATAGAAATATCATTTCCATCTATTAATCCACCATTGGGTGTATGTGATTTACTTATCTTTTCATTTTATTTCACTTTCTATCTTTTATGTTTCTAATGGTAATGGGGGTCCCTCTGTAATTCAGTTCTATTGTATTTAGTATCTATCCTGAGGTGGGGGATTTTGTAAAAAATCAGCATATAGTGGGAGTAGAATCTGAAACCATTTAAGAGGGATCAGAGAAGGGATCCTCCTTGAGTGAAATAATATCAGAATACGTCTCTCCCTATGAAAGTATCTATGAGTCAAAAATGGAGTCATATGATGCTTTTCACCCCTCACGTCACTTCATCTAGAAAGACATATGGATGTTAACTTTTGAGAACCCTCCTAAAGATCTTCCATCATGGATCTACAAAATTTTAAACATGTTTTCCATTTTGGGTTACCTAATGGTTTATTACTGCATGATCAACCATGGCAGTATGTCAATAATCTGACAGTGGTATGAAGAGAATGAACCATAGAAAGATGAGTCATGGCTAGCATGCCTATTTGATGAACATAGGGATACTGTATCCCAAGTGGAGTTGAGTCATACCGACGATGTGGTGGAGCCATTGAACCATCTAGATGATAAATATATCAAAATGGTGTGCCTTTAAAGAAAATAAATTTCATATATGAATAGATTGTCCAAATCCACAATTCCTTAAACAGAGTTTCAAAAAAGGGGAGAATTATGTGGTTATAGAGCAGGGAAAATGGGTTGTACTAAAAAGGTTATCAATATGAAACTATTTGTGTTTAATAAGTATGTGAATAATTTTTGATCCACAGTTTATCATATGAAGGATAATTATAATGAATTCCTATAAAATTTGAAAGATAGAGTCCAACATATGAAAGTTCGTCGATATTTTAAAATGTGAAAAAAGAAGAATATTTATAACTCCTTGAGCATATTTTTCTATTTTTATGTTCTCATCATAATAATAAAATTTAAATAGACACATTTTATTGAACTAAATCGTACCAATGTGTTATAATTAAAAATAAAATGATGACAATGCCCTAATTGTTTTCCAAGCCTTGTTGACCCAGTGATCTTAGTTCGACTATTTCCATTGTCATATGATTGACCCTACAAACATTGTGTACATTGAGTCATCACCTAATTTTTTTCCCTAATTCATCATGTAAACTATTTAACAGGCGAGACTTGTATTTTTCTCAAGCCAAACATTGCAGTTTTTCACCCTAACAAGCTTTGTGCCTTTTTTTTCATTGCTCAGTTTTTTCCAAAATCACATGGACTGCTGCTCTAGTGAGATGAGACACACCTTTTTCGAGGGTTCCCTATTGTGTATATTAAAATATGAAAGTACAATATCTTTTTTTGGAAAACTTATTATTTTTTAATTTGGACTAATGGAATTATGGTTTTTGATTGAACAACATTGACCTTGGGTTATTGAATGATGACACAACTAGGGATTACTAGATGAGAATTTTCCGACATTTTTTTGCTAAACAAAAGGGTAATTTGAGTCAGGATTTTGAAGTTTCTAGATCTAAAACCTAATGTGAAAAAAATATTCATGGAAAGTACATAGACCATATTCAAGAATTAGTTTTCATCACACTGTTGCTTTTGGTGATTGTGGACATATAAGAAGTCTCTCCCAGGGATGAATGTACCTCTGGTTGATAATAAATTTTTTGGGAAACTAATAAATATCCAAACTGGATTGTATTACTATATATTATAACAAAGGAATCATGGTGTGGATGGGACCTTTAGGGTGGTTGACATATAAAAATATAACAAGGTTATGTTATTTCAATGTCAGACAAAGTCATACTCAAGTTTCTGACATTCCTTTCATAATGGTTGGGTGGTTTTTGAATATCTAGATTTCTCAATAACATGAAGGGTTTATTATAATGTCAAGGTCTATAATAATTAATATAGAATATATATTGGAAATTTACATGAATTAGAAACTTCTATTTAATGAATTTGGATTGATTAAAGGAGGGTGCATTATATTAGGTGACCGATGTCATGGGGAGGCCCCTTCTGGAAAAGTGTTGAAGCATTGTGCAGTTTAATTTCATGAATCTAGGTCATGGAAAGTGCAGTTAAAAACCTTAAGAGAATGATGTTGGTTCAATAATTTAAGTTCATTCATCTTTGACTAGAATATTATAGGTTTCCCCTTTCATGGTAATATGCCCAGAATTGGGCCATCATTTTTCGGTATTAAGGGGGGTGGGTTGTAAGCTGTAATCTAGGGGTTATGGATAAAATGAGTGATATGGGAAAAATCATTGGGGGATTATAGAGATATATTATGTATATATTTGGGGAAAATATACCTCTAGTTTACAGGCCCTTTTGGCCAGCGACTTATGAAAATCCAACTAGATAGTATTACTGTATATCTAAACAATGTAATCCACTGGATGATATTCCCTTTTTCATGGGAGACTTATGAAAATCCAACTAGGGTGTGTTACTTCATAGTTACACAAAGGAATCCTCATAAATCTTATATTCGGCGACTGATTTTTTGGGAAATCTTACGGATATTTGGATTTTCCTAGAAACATAGTTTGGTTTATTGGAGGAATGTACCAGAATAATGAAGGATAATTTCTTATCAAGAATATGGAGAAATGAATTCCATATATATTTCAAAATAAAACTCAAAAAAATATGATCTTAATTTTATAATATGTATGGTCCAGGTCATGGGACAAGATATTCATTACATATCTCTTCATAGTTATTATCAACCCATATATAGTTCTAGAAGAACCAAGTAGGTTAAATCCATTTTTTAAGGACGTATAATGTTCCTTTTATGGTCTTGAAACCAGTACTGAAGTAACCTTAATGGGAGATAATATGCCTTGATCATTAATTTTATCCATTAACTAGACTCTTAATTTTATGTGATCTATGCTTGGTGTGATAAACATGGAGTGGAAAAGGTTTATTCCACACCGCAATAGTGATAAAATGCAGGATATGTACTTTTTTTAAATAATTAATAATGGGAAATGGGCATCAATATGTATTCAATTAGAGTTAGAATCAAGTCGTACATAGTTCTTGAGGACTATGCAGTTTATTTCCATGCGATGAGGACATCAGCTATGTAGTTTAATGTATTCTACTAAGCATAATGGTTAATTCATGTCAAAAAGAAAAATTTTGGTAGGACCCAAGACTATAAATCTAGGAATCACTATGTTTATCATCAAATATAAAATCAATACACACATAGTTCTTGAATTTGTATCAACTTTGTAGTTTAACATCAGATGGTGAATAAATATGGTTTCTTGTAGATTTACGACAATTTGAGAGGAACATTTTTCATGGAAATGTGGAGTAATGTAATCCTTATAATGCCAAGGAGGATCCAGATAGCTTTTTACGTGAAATAGGAATTCATAAGACATAATCTTCTTGGTTCTCGAGTCAGGATAAATGGTATGGGACAAATTGCAATGAATGAATGTGGATCAAAATTCGAATATTAGGTTCCTATAATAGATTTTCTGTAGCTTATAGAGATATAAAATTTCTCCCATAGTGAATAATATAACTCTGGATTGTAGGAACTATTGGTTGGAAACTTATAAAAATCCAACTATCTCATATTACTACATAGTAAAATAGGGGCATCAAATAGCTAATAAGACGTTTTTGGAAATATTATCTAAAGAAAACATAGGCATGTTACTGCATCGTTAGACAAAGGCATATTCAAGAATATGACATCCTATCAATGATTTCCAAGGAATGATTATATAGATCTGAAATTTAAAATTTAAATGAGTATGGTGTGTGTAAGTAATACGTATAATCCCAAAGTATTTCAACCGGAATTTCCCATTGAGTGTGATGTTACTTTCATAGATTTTTTTTCATGTGGGAGAAGAACCGTCATATTTTTATGGTGGGAACTTAGATGAGGGAACTGGGGTCTCCTACATAGATATTTGATTTCCAATAGGATAGTGGGTTTCCATTGTGACTAGGCCTAGGACAAAGGTTCTAGGTTTCAATACATATCTCATGAGGATAAGTATAAAGAGACATGAAGTTCTGGTAAGTCTCCATGTACAGGTCTAACCTGTACACATAGTGGGGTCCTTTTTTATTTTTTAGTTAGAGCTGGTATTGGAGATTAAAGAGTCACCATGTATCATATCATGTAAGGAATTATTCCACACATTATTCCTAAAAAAATATATGGTGGAATACTTGCCCCAAATATTATAATCTGGTCAAGAATGTATTGAAATTATAAGAAATTTTACATCATTCAACAAGGATATGAACCATGATGCATTATGTTATGTTGAAATAAAGTCATCTAACATTTTTTCATCTTTGGACTAGGTCATTTGGATTTTTAGTTTAAATTCTTATTTCTCAGGATATAATGTCTTAAATTTTTTATCCATAAGACTAGGACCGTATGAAGCACCTTTTAGATTCTTTAATATAAGACCATGATGTAATATAGTTCAATTTCATTACAAAAGGATGTCAGTGTCATTTAGTTTCCCATCATGCAATCAGGATGACATGTCTTTCTTTTTAAGCTCATGCGAAAAAGAATAACTACACAGTTTAATTCCATACAGAAGAGACGATCTGCACATTTATCAGAAAAAGTATTTATTGAGAAATATTTCTTTGGTTGGGGCCATAATGAGTTCTCCATCTATCGAGATTAAGGAATAATATCTCTTAATGTGGACCTTGTTTATGAAATAAGTTCCCTCCTAATTTTTCTCATGCTTTCGAGGATACTTCCCTAGTATCATCAGTGTCCCAGGGACTAGTACTATTTCTTCTTAGATGAATGAATGAAGGAGTATATTCTTGTAAAAATCATGTTTATTTTGATTTGGATTGACCTCTATGTGATGCAAGTTATGAAATATTTTCTCATCAAGTCTCTCCAATTCATCCAACAATAAATCGGATTTTCCAACGTTGAATATTTGATCACATATGACAACCTAGAGTTAGGGGAATTGAACCTCAATAGAAAAAACTAATTATTTCCATATATGAGTGAATATGGGGTCACTTGTGTGGAGGTACGAGTGTTAGTCTTTTTGGACCACAAGGAATGAATGATCTTATACGTCTAATATTTTTATCCTTATGCACCATATTCTATATTATGTTCAATATTTTCTTTTTAAAGGCATGTATCATTCCATTATTTACTATTTAATTACATGATGAATGGTTATATTTAATATTATTATCCTTATACAGCCTCTCCAAATCAGGAAAAAAGAAATTGGTGATGTTTTCCATCAGTATCATATGATGGAATCCCAACCTAGTAATAATGTTTTCCTTCCCAAAGCTAGCAATGTTGTTGGAACCGAATTTTTTGAGGGGTATTACCACATCCAATTTTTAGAAAAAAATTTGTATTATTAAGGATATATTTAAACTACTTGTTCATATATGGACGTTACGACCCTACAATATCCATTCCCCATACATAAAACAACCAGTCGTATTTTGTAGTATATAGATACTCCAGGGGTTTAAGGATTGAGTTGACATGAACATGATAGGAATGGAACTTACTAGTGAATTTTGTGTAATCCTATGTCATTGAATGCCAAAAATATCAAAGACATAGGATTTTATTTGAAATTCTAAACCCTTTCTATTGGAAACCACATGCTCTAATATGTACTTCTATCATAATGGAAATAGTATATTCTATGTCATCGCATATAGGGATTTCTTTCATAAAAACGTTAGTTATATAGTAATTTTTTAGGATTTGGGTCGTCATAAAGAGTAAAGATCATTTATCCTCATAGGATATGATCTTTTTTTTCTGTATGATGAGTGAATTTCACTTTGAATGTATTCCATAATGGGCATCACCTAACTTGTCATGGGATAATATTGTTTAATGATGGTATTGACTTCATTTATTTCATCCATACTGACATGAACAAATAGTGATACAATTTGGAAATGCATAATTTTTAGGATTGCCTTATCCTGGTCAAGATCTACTAGAGCCATGGATACATATCCCAATGCATCATAATGGAAATTTTGTGAACATGAGATTTGAGTAAATGTTGGATATGAGGGGAATTCACCCATTATTCCTTTTACATAGTCAATAAGGGGGATTATATATTATTTTCTAATATCATAATACCCATTGATATATTTTATTACTAACTATGAATCACCTTTCACCTCTATGTGGTCCACTTGAAATTGAAGATCCGGTTCTTTTTCTACAAAGATCGCATGATATTCTTCCTCATTGTTCGTGTAGCCTTTTGAAAATAAGAATGAGTAAGGCAAGACATATTTTTTCATAGAGATTAACATGGATCCCAAATATACTTTTTTATGCTTTGGGTCTTCCATTCTCATCTCTGTTGGGAATCTAGAAGAACCGTCAAAATACATTTCTCATGTCTGGGGGCCTACTTGAATAGAAAATATACCTTCACATGAAAAATAAATATATAATTTCATTACCTCTATTAATGGGTGTTATACAAGAAAATATTCTAAATCATGGACTTTAATTTCTTTATGAAGCAATAATTTAATGTTAAACTTATGCAAGATAATCGTACACTATGCCAAACTTATAGTTGACATAGAAAAATTGAAGATATATTTGAGCATGTTATTGTGAGAGACCAAATGGTCCTTGTGGTGTTATAGGAAGTGAAATTGTTTTTGAACCCCAAATATTAATGCCAAGAATCTCTTCCCAATACCTAACTAATTAATCACAATTCCAATCATGGTTCGACTAAGGTAATGAAGGTATTTTAATTTCTGGAGTTATTAAATTATGTGAGGAAAGCACCCAGTGATCACTCCAAGGTGGTTATGTAAATAATGAGTGGATTCCCCTCAATAGGTGGAATCAAAAATAGCGTTCTCAAGTGATATTTATTAAGGGTTTCAAATTCTTCGTAATACTCATCAGTCAACCGATTTGTGCCCCCCCACCTCTTCATCAACATTGTAAATAAAAATTGTTTCCTACACGGTTGGCTATCAAGCATTGAATTTAGGAAAGAAGCCCTAGTAAACCCATCAATTATTTGAGATTTCATTGCTGTGATAAAATAAGGATGGTATTTGTCTCCTGAATGTGATATTTTATGACACCATGGAATACCATGATGCCATTAAATTTCCCTAAGGTAACCCCGAAATCACATTTAAAGGGTTTCATCTTTAGGATTTTCTATCATAGTTTTTTTAATAGTTATTCAAGATCATTTAGATGATTTAAATACTTTTAGTACTTAACCATCAACTCATTAATATGTAATTCAACAAAAAAAATTAGAATGGGAATGAAAATTCGATGCATGGATTGTCAGTATGCAGTGTCAACATTCATTAATTAAAATAGAATTACTCGACAGTAAAATACTTCTTGAGGGGCCATGATGTAAGTGCATTATTTATCCTCATGGTACATTAGGATTTTATTATACCATTAATATCCATCAATGATTTAGATTTTTGGAAATTCAGCCATTTCATCAATTAGTATCTCTATGATCAGGACTGGGAAATCAACTTTCATATAGTGCTGATTTAGATCTTTGAAATCGATATAGACCCTGATTTTTGAATTTTTATTCTTTAATAGGGATTTGTTTTCTAGACACATTAGATAATATAATTCCTATACATAAATGTATTTTATGATCATGTCAACTTTAGTCTCAATCATAGTAGTGTGTGTTGGGTGTATCCTTTTTGCTTCCTATTTGTAACCCTAATTGTTATATAACAATCCCAATTGATGAGTGGCCTCCTGATGATTGAGGTCTGAAATTTATGTGTAACAGTAGAGAAACACATCCCAATTTACATTTAGTAAGGATGTACACACCTCTTTTTATTTGTTACATAAGGATTCATTAATTAAATTGGGAAATAGATCTTCTTCTATACATAAATTTATTTCTCAGAGTTCATCAATGGTGGTAGAATCACCTTCCTCAAATATTGGAGGGGAATCATAAGGTCCCCCTCCTCTTCATCTTCCACTTTATCTTCCTATTACACTTTTTACTTACATTGAGGGGATTTAGGTGATGAATGAATCACTCCATTTTTCAGAGGTGATTCAACATTTTGACCTCTAGAAAATGAAGTGACTCCCTCTGACCCTTCTCTTGATATGAGATCTTTTTAATGATCTGAAAGGGATACAGTGAGTGATATATAAAGAGTATATATATTATCTACTAGATTAGATAATTAGTTAAGGATATTTTGGGGATTTATTGATGGGATGAGGAAAATTTCATCCAAGATTCTACACTTTCTAGAGAGTCAGTGACCACTTCATCACTGTTGAACACGGGTTTTAGGACTGATATCATATAATTTTGTTGAATATACACGTGAATTTTGTCTCATTTCTTCAATATGATTGATATATAACACATATTATTCACTGGTCTACTTTAAGGGATTTTATGGGGTTATTTCTAGACCATTTGAGGTCATGAACTGGGAAATATTGTCAATTTTAGGTTATTTTCCTTCCCTTTTGTATAATACTTCTTTAATAAACTAGGTTTTTCAAGATTTTAAAGGGGATTTATCACCATACAGTTTCCCAATATGAACATTATTTTAGTATTTGAGGAATTTGTGGAATGATGAGAGGATTTGTTTTACGATGCATCCAAGGCCTCCTAAAAAATTTCAAATTCATATTACTTTGAACAACAAAAAATTCTTAGTTGGATACAAGGTCCCCAACAAGGACTTGAGCTAGATTCCCAAAAGAATATTTTACTCTCTCTTTTAAAAGAACTATTGCATCAAATATGAAGGTAACAAGTGGGAATAAATCTAACTCTATAAATGATGTTTTCGAACTGGAATGACATTTACTATTGAGCCATTGTTAATGAAATACTATTGGATGTCAACATAATTGACCCTTCCAAAAACATACTAAGGTCTGATGTAACCTTTTATGATTTAATTTATGTCATACTCTGTGAAATATAATATCTTGGGAAATTATACTGGATTTACCTCTCCTTTATTTAAGGTAATGCTTTGGTCAAAGACACCTCTCCTTGATAAACTTTAGAATCATCAAATTCTACATCATATTATTGAGAATTCAGTAAGAAAATTATGAGTGCTTCCCAAAGGACATTTTATAGACTCAAAGCATCCAAGATTGATAACTTATCTGGATCCAGTAATAATTGATTCAAAAATTCATACATCTAGGATAATTTTAGGTGATTACTAGTGGTAGGATTATCTTTTCTGGAAACATTAGTGATTAAATTACTCAATGTGGGATTTCAACCTTTAGAATAGGGGTTGAACACACTCTTTCCCTTGGTGGCATGGGTCAGCTAGGTCTGTCTATGCACCAAGGATAAATTTTTTATGGTATACCTTATAGTAAATATTCCATGATGATATGTTCTATGTAAACAATTTAATGTGTTGGGTAACATTCTTTCTCTTTCAATGCTTTTTGGATTGATCTCCCATGTGTTTTGGTCATGTAGACGATCGAGGCTGGGATGTGGCCAGAGTATTGATTTTTTCTATAATCGTATCTTTCCTTATATAATTGACCCCTTTAGACTCCCCCCCCCATATTTCTTAATTGGATGAAAAGAACTCAACTAAATATACACACTCATAATTTGAGAAGAAATATAATAATTAAATAACATTAACATAACCAAATATCATATCCTCTTTTAAAGAGGACTCGGTCTTGTGAGATGACTATTATTGTACCATTTCATGTGGTGGTTCCCATGCGGCTAAGACTAAAGGAATGAAGTAAATTTGAGTCGATACCAACTTTGGAATTGGTATAGGTTCATCTTCCAGTTTTTCCTTCCTATTCCATTAATGATGTAATTTTTTTTGAAGACTTTATTTTGATGAATTGTGGAATTGATGGAGTTTGCATCATCGTAGCATATGTGGTAGGGGAGATAATTGGTTTTTACTAAAATTAATTGAGGATATAATGATTCTTGTTGATTATATTTTTGACCATCTAATCACTAAAATTCATCATATCTTTTTTAGTAACCTCCTTACATTAATCCTATTACTATGTATTGATATTAGAACCACATGAGACATGTGATAGTGAATTTACCAACCTTATCTGTCTAGAGTACATATTTTTTTATAGTATTTATTTAAAAATAAATCATTCTTGAAAGGAATTAACTAATGTTCAGTGGAAGGGGAAAAAGTTTAGGAGCTCTTTGAGACTGAACTAATCATGACTCTTCGTCTTTGGAAACTTGGGAATGTTTTTTAAAGTCGCGATGAAGTAGAAAGGGTCATGTTCATCTCATAACGAATAAACAATGTTCTTTGTCTCCTGAAACTGGTTTCACATCTGATCATTTTTATTATCCTAAATATGAGGGAATTTTTATTTATTCTCAAGTGGAGGAACTTTATGGTATGAAGTCAGATTTGGAGATAGAGCGGGACTAGGGATAGCTTACACATAAAATTTGTATTCTCTTTTATCCTTGTTCTCTTCCCTTAAGCTGCTCAAATTACATAGGACTTTTAATTAATAACAATATAGAATGTTACATTTTTATGCCTCTTAGAATATATTCTAAAACCCTTCTATGTATTTTACATGGAAGGGTGGTGTACACAACTCATCACGGAGGATATCAATACAGATAGAGAACAAATATTCCTAGGGAAGTTGTAGGTTAATTGAGAAGGACATCCAATTCCATAGAGAAATGAAATATAAGAACATGTCATGATCCCATTGTTTGATGCTTGAGATATTAAGGACTATTTTCTTTTGTACCATTGAAGTTAATTGAAGGTGAAACTGTTGATGGTGACCATCCCATCCTATGACTGACCGAGAAGGAAATTTTGTGTACCATACGAATGCAGACCCTTGTAGTGTTTGTATGATTCATATTAGTTTCACAACATCTATATATGTAAGGTTACCCATCATAGTATAATACCTGGAAATTAAATCTATAAAATTCTTCTTTATATCGATCAATCTATTACAAATAGAAAATGTGGGGTTCCCAAAATTTGGTGGGGGAGTGGTCATATCCACCCATTCATGGAAAGGACACCTTTCTAGCTACACTGGAACATGCAATTATTCTAATTATTCTAATATATCTATTAACAACTCAGTAGTATTTAGAAGAAAATAATGGATGTTTGTAAAAATAGAATCTTGATCCGGGGAAGAAACAGGTAAATCCATATGAGGTGGATCTACTTGTCCCCATGGTAGGTAACATGGATGAGCTATTTCATGCGAATGTTTTTCCCAAACCTAGTTCTCTTCCCAGGATAGGGAATGCCTGATATCATTCTATCATGGTGTCTATATATTTTAGTCATCTTCCCCTCATGTTTAGTGTATGTTCTATCTCTATTTATGTTGTAGGGGTGAACCCACTTTATTATGGTACACTTGTTGGGAGTGCGAGTTGAGGGAATACTTTCAAAACATATCGTGTTGTAATGTTTCCTTGGAGTATTTATATTTCCATTCATCTCATCACTTTCATCTCTTCCCCTTCCAGATCAAATATTTTATTGATTTTTAGGGGTTCAACCTCTATGGATGGTGGGTTAGGTGAAACCTTACCTTAATAATTTTCATTCGTAGATTCCCTTAGAGGAGGTAATAATAGAGTGGTTGGGGGAATTTCCAAATTTAGAGCAAGCATTTAGTTCACGGTATGACCACATCAATCAGTAATTTTAGTGTGGATAGTATTATGAATATTTGTTTCCTCATCCTCCTCCCCTATATTGGAATCTTGTTCTGTAGGGTGTATAAGGGTGTTAAAAATCATTTTCAGCAATGTGTAATGAATTTTAGGACTTTAATTATTCTCATAGCGAGACTTAAATTGTTTCCACCCTATAAGAGGCATCATCATCTCCACCACTAGTCATTTTGGAAATTTTAGTAGATGATAATACAAAGAGAGTCATCATATAATATTTGTTTTCATCTTCCCAGTGATGATACTGAATCACAAGAAGTAATTAACCAACATGATTAATTTTACAGTGTTACCCCTAGTTAGGAGAACACCAAATTCCATTAAAGATGAGGTTGTTGAGGTAAAAATTTACATATCCTTGTGGGTCAGGGAAATTCCCACTCCGTTTACACAACCATTCAAGCCCAATGTTTTACCTTGATGGTTGTCTTTAAAAGAAACTAGCCTTATATGCTTGGGTTGCTCCATGATTTCCATATATGGTACTTCCAGGGCTACTATCATGATTTTATGGAGTTGTGTCCAATCATTTTAGGGGTTCATTATATGGTCTTCATTTAAGATACCTAATTTCAAAGACAATTGTGTCATTTAAAAAATTCAGGCTATTTAATAATTCAATTACATTAAGTGGGGTGTATGTTCGATATTTTTAGATGCCTGATGTAAAAGTCTTTTGATGGATTTCTCTCTTCTATTATGACATTTGTGTGAGTTGGCCATGTACTTTATTTGTTGAGTGTACCCACTATCATGAACATAGTTCATTTTTTAAATTTGACATATAGTTATGACATTTCAAGATGTCACCTTTTGTGATATTGGATAATTAGGGATCACGGTGAAATGATATTCCCCATGTTCACCCCATACCTATATATGAACTCTAGATGAGGAATATGTGATCATATGACATAGTTCTTTTAAATAATTAAGACTTTCACACTGAAGGTATCCTTATTATATTCCCAATTATTGATTTCATGTGGCAAGAAGATCCTCCAAGTCAATTTGGTGGTGCGTCCCCACCTATTAAATTAATGTGGATTAGGAATTAATTGAAAGGTAATACATTTTCTCATATGTTATGAAGATTGTTACATATTTTAAGGGGGGTGTCTCACACATAATCATTCAAAAACAACTTTGAAATTAAGTATTGGGGATAATATGAAGGCCAAAACATACTGTTATGTCATCTTTATCCAATTATCTCCTCATTTTCAACAGGTTTTCTTTATCATTTACCAGAGGCTTCTCAACCTGCTCAAACTAAAGTGGATTCCTTCCTACAACATTATTTTCTCATCATGATAGGAAGGGACTTCGTCATTCATATTGGATGGTAGGGGATTCAAGGATTGTTTGGAGAATGACCTTTTCCTAGCGATATATTCTGATTAATAAATTATTGTACTTGTCAATGACATGGTATAAGACATAACTGGACTCATTTTCTTAAGTACCTCATGGTTGTCATATATAGGAATACCATCATATCATTATTTCCTATTGAAAGGTGAGTTCATGTAGTATATACCCTTGAGAGGACCTTCTTAGTGGAAATTATAAAATGGAGGAACTTCTTTTTTTTTTGATCTTCTAGCCACATGAATCTTAATCATGGCTCTCATTAAGAGATGGGATCTGAAGAACAATCAGATTTTGGACATGAATAAATCATTCATGGTGAGGTATCTAGATAAGACCTCTAGAATGTCTACTAATATTACTATAATTTTGAAATAAAATTGTATAATCTTGAGCAACCATGGATATGTGCCTATGTCCTTCAATAACACCAGCATTAATCAATGTTGGATCGAATATTGGATCTTCATTTTTTGGCCATCTCTGGTGAGGTTTCTTTTTGGATACCATATTATGATTGATTATGGTGGATTGTAGGGGAATGATTTTTGCATATACAAAAGCTTTTTTAGTTAGCTCCTATGTTGCCAGGAAAACAATTTGGCAGGTTTCAGAAATTTTTGTAGGGGTATGTGCATGCCTTAGAGTGGACATGGGAATAGTCTGATTACCTCTAGTTGGAATGAGGGTATGGACCCGATCTGGGGTTCTATATATAATGTAGGAATTTGTCCATGATCCTTTGAAATGGAAGTAGAGATTTGTGTCTCCTCTAAAGTGACATGTTGATGAGTCACTCCACTTTTTGAGATGGATTTGTGTGCCCACCCCAGATTTATAGGTTGATGCTCCACCCCAAATGTTGATATAGAATTTTATTATCACGACCCAACCATGGGGCCCGTGCCATGACTACCCCAAGCCCGCCTTCCATAGGCCAGGGGCTGGCGACTAGCACCAAAGGTGTAAATCCTAAAATAAGGGAAGTCATTGACTTTATGAAGTAACATACACAACAGAGTACGCAAGAGAAGTAAACACTAAGTAAAACTGAGTACAAGGTATGTGATGAAAAAGTAAATGGTCCATTATACAAACCCAACTAAAAGTACAGTAAAAATATAAGGAATGTACAACAGTAGTCAATAAAACAACAACACCATGTTATCCTCCGGAAATCCCACCTGAAGGGTGGGTACAGATAGTCTCCTCACCTCCTCGGGTCCAACCGTCTTCTCCGTGTACATCCCTACAAGTGGTCCACCTCTGGGTACCGTCCATCTCCAAAAGCATCCACCTCTATCAGTGTTGTCCATCTTCTGCATCCAACACAACGTAGTGAGGGCATAGCCCGTACAGGGGCGAGTATATGATACTAAGTAGGGACCCCGAGACCCCCGAAGGTCTCACAGAATCCACGAAGGATAAACCACAAAGGAAAGACATAACCATGAACTATCAACAACAATACATACGTATATGCCCATACATATAACTAAGTCATCAGTTAAAGTTCGGCTCCAGCTCCCGAGCCCAAGCACAGCCCATTCCACATAGGAAAGCACAACCCAATCAACACAGGAAAGAATGTCAACCACAAAAATGATAATTATTGAGAATCAAGACTCATCTAAAAAATTTATAGACATCTTAATAGGATAGAGATGATCATAAGTATCCACTGATTCATCTATGCTGTCAGACCCACGTAGGATACAAGACCAGCTAAGTTGTCGGACCCACACAGGATACAAGACCAGCTACTCGGGCAGATCCACACAGGATACAAGTACAGAGTCCAATACTGCCGGACCCACATAGGATACAAGAATAGTAGTCATCGCCGTCGAACCCACGGAGAATTCTAGTATGGTAGTCGTCGCTGTCGAACACATGGACGTTTCCAGTATAGCAGTCGATGCAGTCGCAACCAGCTCTAGGGTTCCCGCACACAGCATGCTCGATTCGAGGAGGGTCCTCTCCTTGAGAAAAGGAGAGATGATACGTCAACTTTCACGAAGTCCAGAGTTGATGTATCCCAATGTTCGGTCTCATCAAAAGAACCCCAACTCGACAGACGGTGCGTCAATCGGATGCCCGGTCTGAGAGTTATTGGATTTTCCTTTCCAGGGGCACGGTTGGTTTTTAAGGTAAAACCGAACTGACCATACTCTAGCTACATCCAAACCTCATGAAATGTAATCCAAAAGGACATTCTCAAAAAAAATGATCCCAACTTAATTGACGACACATCAATCGGATGTCTGGTCCTTGAGATATAAGTGTTTCCGCTCGAAGGGCCTTGTTGGTTTTGAGTTCGAACCAACCTAGCCATACCCTAACGTTTCCGAAACCACAATGGTAATATACCAAAATGACCATCTCAATACAAATATTCATATGAAACTGATGGTGCGTCGATTGGAGGTTTGTAGAACAAGTAATGGGGAAAAGACCGAAAGCGGTTCGAAGTGGGGGGGTCTGGGCCCGACCCGACCCGGCCCAACCCCCCTGGGTCGGCCCAAACCGGGACTAGCCCGGTAGGGTGAGGCCCGACCCGGGTGGGTGCGGCCCAGCCCGGTCTGCGCGACTCGCCCCGGCCCGACCTGGGGGGCACTGGCTCAGCCAGCGGGCCGAGCAGGGGGGACGCGGTCCCACCTTTGTTCTACTGACGCAGCACCTGGGGCCACGTCTCCCCTGGATCCCATGCGGTCGCGGGATCCAGCCCCTTACCGCTGCGGCTTCAGCCGCGGCGGGCCCCGACCAGCGGCAAGTCGGGGCACCACAGGAGACCCACGCCGTCGGTGATTTCCGCAGGCCACCAGAGTCATTCCGGTGGTCCGTTTTCGCTCCCGTCTACGCCTGCGGTCTTCTCGGGACCCGTACATTACTGCGATGACCTTCAATCGCCAAAACGGTCTCGTTTCATCGTCTCCAAGGATTATGCGCATCATGAACAAAATAGCAGTGGGTTCGGACTTGTTCATTAGTCTGCACCCACCGCGTTAGTGGATTTAAAAAAAATCACCATCAATAGAGCACGCCATGCCGAGGGTAAAAAAAAAATCACATGAAGAAATTTATACCAAAAACCTTTACCTCAACTAGGAAGATGATCATCGATGTCGCAGTATAGGGTGACACGGAGAAGAGGTTAACACCCCAAGCTTCTACGATACTCTTCTCTTTGAATAATGCAATAGCATGTGTTGTATGCCAAATCGAGTTCTAACACACCCCACAACTGATCAAACTAGCCGTTATGAATTGTTAGGACCAATATGGGCCTATATACCCTGATATGGGGAGGGAATCAGGGTATGGATATTCTTTTCAATGTTCTTCCTGCCCCGCTGGATCTTGACCTCTTTGTTACAAGGGTCACTTTGTTTGCACTTGTCTGTATGTTATGATCACTTACTTTATCCTTTATCTGATGATGATGCTTTAAATTCAATGCCGGAAAATAAACAGGCAGACACAGAGATTTTTACATGGTTCACCGCAAAGGGCTACGTCCAAGGAGCATACACCGACAAGTTGTCGGTCGCACCAAATTCCACTAGACTTCAGTAGCTGTGGATTACAATGTTCAGGCTAGATAACTTCTATGCCCAGGCTCACTGCCTTTACAAAGTTTAGGGTCAGCTCACTGCTTTCCAAAGGGTCACTCCCTGTTTCTCTCCCTCTGGATCATTGCCGGTGGAGAGGATCACCTTTTTCCTCTTCCTAAGCTCACTGCTCTTGGAAGGGATTCACTCACAGTTTATAGACATGTAGGTCTCTTCATTTCCATTAAGAAGTGCATATTTCTCTGTATGTAGATGCTTTTTTGAAGTTCAACATTCATCCGTAGATGAATACCTCTTTTCCTCTGAACACTGGGCAAACTACCTTTGTAAAGGCCTCCTCAAATCACTTAACTTCGCTATGCTCCCAATTTCGTGAAGCTCAACAAGCTTTTGCGAAGCTCCTGCCTTTTCGCGAAGCTCTCTCGCGAAGCTCTCTCGCGAATCTCTTTTGCGAAGAACTCCCACGAACCTCAACTCGTTGAAAATAAACTTCTCTCGTGAAGCTCACTGAGCCAACGCGGAGAACACAACTTTCGACGAGTTACAATAGTCGCCGCGAGGCTCCTTTTTCGCGAAGCACACTGGCTCCGTGAACCACCTTCGAAAATCGAGAGCGAATGATCTTCTATGAAAATTCTCTCTACTTCGCTCGAAGGGGTCGGCCTCTATTTATAGGCGATTCCACCGACCCTCGTCCATTCCACGCGAAATCAACACCACGTCATCTGAAATCGCGAAGCTCCAAAGATTCCACTGGAATTCTGTCCAAATCGTGAAGCACCACGGCACGTTTTCGTTCGCGAAGCTTTACGTAGTCACGAAGAATCACCATCAACATACCTTCGTGACTTCACCACGAAGATCCCTCGCGATGCCCAACATTCCTCCGTGTCTTCGCCGCGAAGCTCCCTCGCAAATCCCTTCTCCGCCGCGATGCACTTCCGCCTCTGACGTTCGCGAAACTTGACGTAATCACGAAGCATCACCTCCTCCATTCTTCTGGCCTTCGCGAAATCCAATCCATGAATCCTATCTTTGCGAAATTCATGCCTTTTCCATATGAAATTATGCTCTTCATGGAAATCCACTTTTTGCGATTCTCACCAAACTCCAAATCGTCCTTTCCTTTTTCATCGTTCTTTGTCAACATGAAATGTCAATAACTTCTCAAGAACTCGACAATTATCCATGGAAACCTGCTTTGTCAACAAACACAACCAACCCAAAAATACTTCAATGTAACCTTGGGGGATTTTTTTCCCAACATGAATAGTAATACATACTTTTTTAAATTTTAGAGATTTTATCTCTACAAAATGGACTTCATTTTTGGATTCAAAGTATCTAATTTTTCCTAAGGTGAAATTTTGGTACTTTTTGGATAACGTTAATATTTTGATGAATAGTGAAAATTACAAAATTTTAATTAAAAACAACTTTTTTAATCAAAGTAATTAACGATGATAAATTATGAATTTGAGTGGTTTTAAATTATATTTAGAATATATTTTTACCATTTAATACAGTTTTGGTAATTGGATATAATTTCACAATTAAACCGAACATAAACAAGTATCAATCTTTTGATAGTTATTATATCTTAAAAACTCGTTTTTTGTTTTGTCAGTGGGAATTAATTTTAAATTATTTTCTGCCACTTATGTGTTTTAAATTTTGAAAAATGGATTCCATATTTGGAATCAGGATGTTCAAATTGTGTAAATAGGTAACTTTTATTTTTAAACATTTTGAATAATTACTTCGGTAAATATTTTATTTACCATGGTTAAAGGGTAAATCTGGTAAATAAGGGGTAAAAAATAATATTATTATAATAATAAATTACCCTAAAACGTGTCATAACCTTATTGGTTGATACATGGCCGACCATGGGCATCTTTGGGTCGATTTCGGGACCCCATGGTGCGACTTGTAAGTGATATGGACACTTTATTTTAATTAAGTTAAAATGGATACAAAAATGACACAATCATATATCTTTTAGAAAAACAATTTTTACATAGGGTTATATATGTTTGAATTTCGACTATAAATATTCATTATAAAGATAAAACGATTTCATACATAATAGTAGTTTATTTATAATTTTTATACAATAAATAATTTATTTTATTTTATGACACAATGGTGATGCAGTAATTACCATAATAGTGAACAATTAAAATGATTAATATTGTAGATACCCAAATAAATATAATTTGAGACTTTTAATGAAATAAACAAATTTTATAGGTTAATACGACATGTTTTTAATGATTTAATTAACTTATCTCGAAGTAATCATTCTGTTATGAGTTTTAAAAAAATAAATTATTCAATAGTGTCAAAATTGACAAAAAAGAGTTTTTAAAACAAATATTATATTATTAATTGATATTAAATTCATAAAAATCGAAGGTTCAGCCAAGAGACATATATCATGATAGGTGAATCATTAATGGACCACATGGGGGTCTCTTGGATGTATATAGTATGTTTATTAACCATATAATATAAAAATACAAAGAGACATTGTAAAAGGGAAACTAATTATCTAAGAGTTAATACTTAATGATAAGGTTAATATATTAACCCAAACCTGTCTAAATTCTATTGGATGTGTGGTTTTCGACCCATACCCACATTAACCTTTAAATTATCCACTTTGGAGCCATTGGAAATCGAATATTAATTTATTATAAAATAATATTTCTAGCTTTTCCAAAGGTGCCCCTCACCCCTCTTATAAAATGGACCTCCACCTTCTCATTATTTCACACGTTCAAAGTCTTTTGGCTCAGAAAAAATCTGACCAAATACTCCCTCAACATCCCTAAATTCATCTTATAGGACTTACTGTAGTCAGAAAGCCAGCCTATGATCCATTTTGATCAAATCAAAAGGAAGAACCCGAAGAAGAGGTAATGATTTCACCACCCTTTTCCAAGATCCTTTCTTCTTCCCCTTATTCTTTATTTTTTATTACCATTCTAAAGTAATAACTCCAGTATATTATATATACATTGATGTTATTATAAAAATGGTACAACAATATTCAGTATTCTATCCATCCTTTGAATAACATGTCACCATACGTGCGTACGTACGACTTACCGTCTACACGTCGTGGTGTAAATGTAATTCAATAAATTATTATTTGGATGGGTATAATAATGATGTGTAACTCATGTAAATAATAAATATAACATGATAATGAATCTGTATATATGATATACCATCCAATTATATATTATTTTAATATCAAAAGAATGATATTGTCGCTCGTGCATACGTACGGACTACCGTCTACACGAACGCGATAAGATTCATTCACCATCATATCCATTCAAGTATTATTCTCATTTGATGATTAATAATAGTATCTAAGTACTTGATATCATTCTAAATATGATTAGGATACAACCTATCCATGACAAACACAGCTTATGTAACAAAACATATAAAAGAAAACGAGTAAGTTTACACCCGAAACAACGATAATACTAAGATATTATTAACAAATCAATGTTAAAAGATCATATATGATATCATATTAATGTGTATGATTCTTGTATAATTTAATAACAATTATTTCACCATTATACAGGTGTTTAACCTACCCCCAACCAAGGAAAAGTACATGGTAAGGGTTTATTTCGCAATCTCTTCATTATCCGAGTTTGTTTATACATAATAATCTACTGGGATATCTTTATCAGCCACATTCATCTTTCTCAAAAATGTATTTCAAATTTTTTTTACTATTTACAAGAATACGGGTTAAACTCATTTCTACCCTTGTTTTAATTTTTATAAGAGTTTTATAAAGGAATCTTTCCGTCGTTTTCCAAACAAGGTGCTTTTTAACCTTTTCGACAGAATTATGGTAAGAATGTTTTTTTAACTTATACGGAGGGTGCGGCTATTTTCCGCCGTTATAAAATCGTCGAAGCTTCCCTTACAAGAATACAAGAATATTTTCAAAGAAAATTTTTTGTTTTATAAATATATGACTCTTAAATGATTTCAAAATAGAAATAGATATTTCTCTAAAAAGAGTTTTGATTTCATCTATGTCAACATCCTTTGATGGATTTTATGCTTATATGAAGTTGATTTATTGTGATACAAAACTTCTGTATTGTATTGAATGTTTTTTGATATGTTTGACTGTGGATGTGTTATTTTTATACCATTCATAGTTTATGGATGATGTATTTACATTTAGTATGCTAGTTTTAATATGAATGTTTATGTTATGTTTAAACCTTTTCATATGGGAATGCATTGGACTTAATATGTGATGGGTGCAACCTGCTATAGCTCTTCGATGCATCAGTAGGTCTCATTAGACAAACTAGTGTCTTGGCACAAGGCCTTGGAAAAATCTTATGTGCAGTCTTGGCGTGAGGCATTGGCTATGTGGTTATGATAGAATGGAATTATGCATTTCATCATTATGAAAGTGGTTATTAATATTGCATGTGATTATTCGATTAGTAGAATATCCATGTGAATAAGTAAATGGCATTATTTCATTTTATTTTTCCATACTATGTTGAAGTTCATGTTTAAAAAGCTTTTGTTTTAGTTATAGATTTCCTTAAATTTTTAGGATTATTTATGAAAGTTTCTGCTATATTGTTATCCTTACTGAGCATCTGAGCTCACCCCTTTCAATGTATTATTTTTTCGAGGATGTGAAAAAGTAATTTATGAATGACCTGCAGGGATAGTATGTGGGATAAGAGTGTGGACTATGAAGAAAAGTTGTTGTTGTAGTTTTCATTTTTATTATGTAATGTAAGACTAATTAATATATCCAGTGTTTCCAAGTCTACTAAACCAATCGGCCTTTAGATATTTGATCATTCTTGTGATCATGCCAATGTTATGTAATAATGCACCAAATATGGGTAATTTGGGTCGGGTCGTTACAGTTTGTATCAGAGGAAGTTTAGTACAAACCTTGGAAGCTAGATTTAGATAAACTTTGATTATATCACATATACCTAAGATAAACATTGAGGATTAGTATAGGAGAACTTACTAGAATTTTGGTATTGTAGAGATTTTGTGAGTTTTCTTAGTAATACATCCTTGTCTGGATACGAGAAGGTAGAGGTGGATCTGGCACAGACGTACCTAGGGTTAAAACCCTAAAACACTGATTTGAGCTAGACTCGAATGGGAACTGGTGCATGACAACTGGCCTTGCTGCACTATTGGTTACGACACTCCCGGTGGATATGCTTAGGATAACTCTCATTTTCATTACAAATCATTATGAAGGGTTTATGATTATATAATCCCTCAAATAAAACATTTTTATGATTATGGATTATATCCATAAATAGTTCAATTTATGTTAAGTGTTTTATATGTATGGAATTATGTATTTTGATTCATAAACTGATCTAGTTTATGCCATTGTTTTGAAATGGAGCCTAGTGGAAGAAATGGAAACCGTAAAAATGCATGCACTTAATGTAGGGATTTCCCTCCTGCTGAAGATAATTATAGTGGAGCTTGTGTCGATCATCTAATCACCATACTAGGACAACTCACTTAGGTTATGAATAATAACCTTACCCGTATGGAGCACCCTGATCCGCAGCGTGGAGGATCAATGTTAGATCAATTCATGAGGCAACAACCACCAATGTTCAATGGGAGTAAAAATCCCTTAGTATCTGAGCAATGGATAAATTCCCTAGAGAAAATATTTTAGGCTTTGGGGAGTAGTGAAAGGGAAAAAGTTATCATGGTAGTTTACCGCCTCACTGGAGATGCTGATCAATGGTGTTCATTGATTAAAAACATGAAGTAAGATGATGAAGTATAAAATATGGAATGGAAGGAGTTCAAAGATCTGTTTTTAGAAAAATAATTACCTCGTGACCATCGAGCAGATATGGAAAGGTAATTTCTGAGTCTGAGACAAAAGGAGGATGAAATGTCGCAAAGTATGAGGCTAACATTACAAGGTTAGCAAGGTATGATGGAGATTATATATGTAACCCATGATGTATGATTGATCGTTTCTTTCATGGGTTAGAGCCATTTCTTTGTCAAGCATTAGTCACACAATCCTTCTCGTCGTACGAAGTCATTGTCTCATGTGCTATCAAGACAGAAAAGGAATTCTCTAAGTCTTATGACTTTAAAGAAAAGAAAGAGAAGAAGAGATCTGCAGATCAATCTGGGAATGGAAATAAGGTGAAGAAGGGAAAGGTTGAATATCCATCCTGTGGGAAATGGGTGAAGAAACACCCTGGTACTTGCTTGAAGGGAATGGGTGTCTGTTACAAGTGTGGTGAAAAAGGACACCAAGCTCGTGATTGCAAAGGGAAGAAGGAAGCTACCAATGTTCAGTGATACAATTTAAGGGATATGGGACATTCTGAAAATGAATGTCCTAATCGTCAGGGGAACATACCTCAGAAAAGGCCAAGGGATCAGGGCCATGCTTTTGCTATCGCTACTGCTGAGGTAGAAGCTCCAAAAGATGTGGTGGCGGGTAATTTAATGGTTTCCTCAAGTTTAGAAAATTCATTATTTGATTCTGGATCATCGAATTGTTTCATATCTTCCCAGTTTGCTAAGAAAATTAGATATTTCCAATTTGATTTAACAAGGGATTTGTCAGTTAAAACTCCTAAGGGAAGTATCAATGTAATAAATTTTTGTGAATCAGTCCCCATTAGAGAACATAAATGTTCTTTATCTGCTGTTATCATCGTCATACCTATGATTGAGTTTGATATAATACTTGGTATGGATTGGATTTCGGACTATGATGCGATGATTTTTTGTAATAAGAAGGAGGTTAAAATTTTTTATGATGAGGATAAGGAACATCTTATCTTTAGAGAAGAATCCTCACCACCTAATTCTTATCTAGATCCACCCCTAGTAGCTCAACTAAATTCAATTACTGGGGAGGAAGAGAATGAAATGACTATGGGTGAGGAAATTAATTTTCAAATAGAGGATGTACCTGTTGTGAAAGAATATGTAGATGTATTTCCAGAAGATTTACGATGACATCCTCCAGAATGAGAAGTGGAGTTTTCTATTGATTTAATTCCTGGATCAAGGCCAATATCGAAGACCCCTTATAGAATGGACACTGTAGAATTAGTCGAACTAAAGAAACAACTAGAATAATTGAGTAATAAAGGATTTATTCTCCCTAGTGTTTCTCCATGCGGAGCCCCTTTTCTTTTTGTTAAAAACAAAGATGGATCTATGAGGTTATGTATCGACTACAGGGAGATCAATGCTACAATAATAAAGAACAAGCATCCCCTACCTCACATTGATGATTTATTTGACCAACTGCATGGAGCTCAATACTTTTCAATGATTGACCTTCGATCTAGATACCATCATTTGTGTGTGAAGAAGGAAGACATTCCAAAGACAGCATTTCAAACCAGGTACGGGAATTACGAGTTTACAGTAATTCCTTTTGGATTGACTAATGCACCCTCTGTATTCATGGATCTGATGAATAGAGTTTTCAAGGAGTATCTTGATGAATTTGTTGTGGTATTTATTGATGATATCTTGGTATAATCCAAAAGATACGAAGATCATGAAAATCACTTGCGCGTTATCCTAAAGACTCTGAGAACAGATGAATTATATGGGAAGTTTAGCAAGTGTGAATTCTGGCTTCAGGATATTTCTTTTCTTGGAGATTTTGTCTCTAAAGATGGAATCTTTGTTGATCATTATAAGAACAAGGAAATCTAAGAATGAACATCACCTACGAGTATAACTGAGGTACGTAGTTTTATTGGTTTAGCAGGTTATTATCGATGTTTCGTCCATAATTTTTCCCGATTGGCTAACCCATTAACGAAGCTCACACTTAAAGGGGTTAAATTTTTTCGGACAAAAGAGTGTGAAGAATGTTTCTAAGAACTGAAGAGAAGATTAGTCAATGCTCCTATATTGACTCTACCATCAGGGAATGATGGGTTCGTTATTTATAGTGATGTATCAAAGAATGGACTTGGTTGTGTCCTTATGTAGAATGATAGGGTTATTGCCTATGCATTACAATAGTTGAAAATTCATGAGAAAAACTATCCTAAACATGATCTCTAGTTAGCAGCTGTGATCTTTGCTTTGAAGATATGGAGGCACTACCTCTATGGTGAAAAATGTGATATTTATACTGATCACAAGAGTTTAAAGTATATTTTCTCACAAAAAGAACTCAACACAAGGAAAAGGAGATGGCTTGAATTACTCAAGGATTATGATTGCACGATACACTACCACTTGGGGAAGGAAAAAAAGGTGGAATATGCTTTGATCAGAAAAGATCATGGATTTTTGAATAATATGAGAATTGAAAGGGATCCAATTTTCATGGATCTGGTGAAGATGGACATGGGAATAACCATGGAAGGTGAAACATCAATGCTTTTTCAAATGGTTTGCAAACCATCTTTACTAAAAAGGATTAAACGTTCTCAGACCGATGATGAAGAATTTCAAAAGAAGATTAAAGCTATGAATGATGGGAGATTGAGAGATTTTATGTATGAAGATGGAATTTTGAAATACGGGAAGAGACTTTGGGTTCCCGATATACCTGACCTAAAAAGGGAATTACTGGATGATGCTCATAGTTCCAATTTCTCTATACACTCTGGGAGGACCAAAATGTATAAATATTTGAAGGAACATTTTTGGTGGGACAACATGAAGAGGGAGATTGCTGATTTTGTCTCAAGATGTATGGTTTGTGAACAACTGAAAGCTAGAAGGCAACAGCCTGGAGGATTCATGCATCCTCTTCCAATACCAGAGTGGAAATGGGACAATATTACGATGGACTTTGTCATGGGGCTACCAATGAATCCTAGAAGGAACGATGCAATATGGATCATTGTTGATCATCTTACCAAGTCAGCGCATTTTCATGATATAAGAGAAGATCTACCACTTGAACTTCTAGAAATACTATATATTGATGAAGTTGTGAGACTTCATGGAGTACCCCTATCGATTTTTTCTGATTGTGATCCCCGTTTTACTTCAAGATTCAGGAAAAGTATTTAGAATGCCTTGGATATTGAACTTCATTTGAGCACTACCTACCACCCTCAGACAGAAGAACAATCAAAATGGACTATTAAAACCTTAGAAAACATGTTGAGATCCTGCTCACTTGACTTTCAGGGTATGTGGGATCAATATTTACCTCTGGAAGAATTTTCCTATAACAATAGCTTTCATTCGTGTATTCAGATGGCACCATATGAAGCGTCATGTGAAAAGAGATGTCGCACACCAACCTGTTGGGATGTCATTGGTGAAAGAAAACTTGTAGGCCTATAACTGGTGGAGGAAACATTGGAAAAGATGAAGGTAATCCAAAATCACATCAAAGCAGCTCAAAGTAGGCAGAAGAGCTATGCTGATAATCGAAGGAAGGATTTGGGATTTCAAGTCGGTGATCATGATTTCCTAAAGGTATCTCCATGGAAAGGAGTCATACGTTTTGGTAAGAAAGGTAAATTGAGTCCCAGGTACAATGGACCTTTCGAAATTCTAGAACGAATTTGGGCTGCAGCTTAACGATTGGCAATGCCGCCAAGTCTCTCCAAAGTTCATGATGTGTTCCACGTATCTCTATTAAGGAAATACATGCCTGACCCAACACATGTACTCAACTATTAGAAATTGGAACTGGAACCCGATCTGTCTTATTGTGAAGAGACCGTCAAGATCCTTGTTACGGGAGAACAAGTACTATGAAACCGGACGACTCATCTGGTAAACGTTTTGTGGAGAAACCATAATATGGAAGAGGCAACGTGGGAACACGAGGAACTTGTGATGAAGAACCACCCGAGTCTTTTCATGCGGTAGTATTCTAGAAATTTAAAGGACGAAATTATTTGAAGGATAGGATAATGTAACACCCCTAGCTTCTACGGTACGATTCTCTTTGAATAATGCAATAGCGTGTGTTGTACGCAACATCGAGTTCTAACACACCACAACCGATCAAACTAGCCGTTATGAATAGTAATATCTAATTTTTAAGATTTTAGAGATTTTATCTCCCAAAATGGAAATCATTTTTGGATTTGGAGAATCGAATTTAACCTAAGGTGAAATTTTGGTACTTTTCGGATAACTTTAATATTTTAATGAATAGTGAAATTTACTAAATTTTAATAAAAAACAACTTTTTTAATCAAAATAATTAATAGTGATAAATTATGAATTTGAGTGGTTTTAAAGTATATTTAGAATATAGTTTTACCATTTAATACAATGTTGTTCATTGGACATAATTTCACAATTAAACCGAACATATACAAGTATCAATCTTTTGATAGTTATTATATCATAAAAACACACTTTTTGTTTTGTCAGTGGGAATTAATTTTAAATTAATTTCTGCCACATCTGTGTTTTGAATTTGGAAAAATGGATTCCATATTTGGAATTAGGATGTTCAAATTTTGTAAATTGGTAACTTTTATTTTTAGACATTTTGAATAATTACTTTGGTAAATATTTTATTTACCATGGTTAAAGGGTAAGTCCGGTAAATAAGGGTTAAAAAAGAATATTATAATAATAAAAAATTACCCTAAACGAGTCCGAAACTTATTGGTTGATAATGTACGACCATGGGAATCTTTGGGTCGATTTTGGGACCCCATGGTGCCACTTTTAAGTGATAGGGAAACTTTATTTTAATTATGTTAAAATGAATACAAAAATGACACAAGCATATATCTTTTAGAAAAATAATTTTTACACAGGGTTATATATGTTGGATTTTCAACTATAAATATTCCTTAGAACAAAAAAAAGTTTTCCTACATAATGGTAGTTTATTTATAATTTTTATACATTAAATAATTTAATTTATTTATGACACAATGGTGATGCAGTAATTACCATAATAGTGAAAAATTAAAATGATTAATATTGTAGATACCCAAATAAATATAATTTGAGAATTTTTATGAAATAAACTAATTTTCTAGGTTAATATGACATGTTATAAATGATTTAATTAACATTTTTCGATGTAAGCATTCTGTTATGATTTTTAAAAAATTCAATTATTGAATAGTGTCAAAATTGACATAAAATAGTTTTTAAAACAAATATTATATTATTAATTAATATTAAATTACTAAAAAACTATGGTTCTGCCAAGAGACTTATATAATGATAGGTGTATCATTAATGGAGCACTTGGGGGTCGGATGGATGTATATATTAAGTTTATTAACCATATAATATAAAAATGCAAAGAGACATTGCAAAAGTGAAACTAATTAACTAAGAGTTAATACTTAATGATAAGGTTAATATAGTAACTCAAACCTGTCTAAATTCAATTGGTTGAGTTTTTATTGACCCATACCCACCTTAACCTTTAAATAATCCACTTTGGAGCCATTAAAAACAGAATATGAATTTATTATAAAATAATATTTCTAGCTTTTCCAAAGGTGCGCCTCACCTCTCTTATAAAAGGGAACTCCCCCTTCTTATTAATTCACACATTAAAAGCCTATTGGATCGGCCTAAATATTCCCAAATACTCTCTCAACTTCCCTCTATTTATCTTAGAGTACATCCTTTAGTCAGAAAGCCAACATAAGATCCCTTTTTATCAAATCAAAAGGAAGAACCCACAAAAGAGGTAATGATTTCACCACCCTTTTCCAAGATCCTTTCTTCTTCCACTTCGTCCTTATTTGTTATTACCATTCTAAAATAATAACTCCAGTATCTTATATATACTGTGATGTTATTATAAATATGGTATAACCACATTCATTATTCTATCCATCCTTTGAATAACATGTCACCATACGTGCATACGTACGGCTTATTGTCTCCACGTCGTGGTGTAATTATTATTCAATAAATTATTATATGGATGGGTATAATAATGATGTGTAACTCATGTAAATAATAACTATAACATGATAATGATTCTTTATATATGATATACCATCCCATTATATATTATTTTAATATCAAAAGAATGATATTGTCGCCCGTACGTACATACGGACTACCGTCTCCACGAACGCGATAAAATTCATTCCCCATCGTATCCATCCAAGTATAATTATCATTTGATGATTAATAATAGTATATAAGGACTTGATATCATTCTGGATGTGATTAAGATTCAACCTATCCATGACAAACACAGCTTATGGAACAAAATATATTAAAGAAAATGAGTAAGTTAACACCCGAAACAACGATAATACTAATATATTATTAACAAATCAATGTTAAAAGATCATATATGATATCATATTAATGTATATGATTCTTGAATAATTTATTAACAATTATTTCATCATTATATAGGAGGTTAACCAACCCCCAACCAAGGAAACGTACAAGGTAAGGGTTTATTTCTCAATCTCTTCATTATCCGAGTTTGTTTATACGTAATAATCTACTAGGATATCGTTATCATCCACATTCATGTTTCTCAAAAATGTATTTCAAAACATTTTTACTCTTTACAATAATATGGGTTAATGTCATTTATACCCTTTTTTGACTTTTTAGACGATTTTTATAAATGAATCTTTCCATCGTTTTCCAAACAAGGTGCTTTTTAACCTTTTCGACAGAATTAAGGTAATAATGTTTTTTAACTTATACGGTGGGTGCGGATATTTTTTGCCATTATAAAATCGTCGAAGCTTTCCTTACAATCTTACAAGAATATTTTCAAAGAAAATGTTTTATTTTATAAATATATGAGTCTTAAATGATCTCAAAATAGAAAGAGATATTTCTCTAAAAAGAGTTTTGATTTAATCTATGTCAACATCCATTAATGGATTTTACTCTTATTTGAAGTTGATTTATTATGATACAAAACATCTGTACTGTATTGAAGGTTTTTTCATGTGTTTTACTGTTGATGTGTTATTTTTATACCATTCAATGTTTATGGATGATGTATTTACATTTTTTATGCTAGTTTTAATACGAATGTTTATGTTATGTTTAAACATTTTCATATGGGAATGCATTGGACTTAATATGTGATGAGTGGAGCCCGCTATAGCTCCTCGATGCATCGGCAGGTCTAATGAGACAAACTAGTGTCTTGGCACAAGGCCTTGGAAAAATCTTATTTGTAGTCTTGGCACGAGGCCTTGGCTATGTGGTTATGATAGTCTGGCATTATGCATTCCATCATTATGAAAGTGGTTATTAATATTGCATGTGATTATTCGATTAGTAGAATATCCATGTGAATAAGTCAATGGAATTATTTCATTTTATTTTTCCATACTATGTTGATGTTCATGTTTAAAAGGCTTTTTTTAGATATACATTTCCTTAAATTTTTATGCTTATTTATGAAAGTTTCCTCTATATTGTTATCATTACTGAGCATCTGTGCTCACCCCTTTCAATGTTTTATTTTTCCCAGGATGTGAAGAAGTAATTTATGAATGACCTACAGGGATCGTATGTGGGATAAGTGTGTGTACTATGAAGAAAATACATTGTTGTAGTTCTCATTTTTATGATGCAATGTAAGACTAATGAATATATCTAGTGTTTCCAAGGTTACTAAACCAATCAGTCTTTCGATATTTGATCATTCGTGTGATCATGAAAATGTTATGTAATAATGTACCAACTCTGGGTAACCGGGGTCAGGGCATTACAAAGAGGATCGTAGGCATCGTCGGGGCGCGCCGAGGAGGAAGTGGCGTCTCCTCTCTGGTTGCGGGGAAGAGGATTGATGGTGCATCATCGATCTCTGAGGAACCGTCGTTCTTCGTTGGAGGCCGGTGCTCTTCGTCATTTTCCATTGGTGGCTGGCATTCTTCCTCGCACAACAAAGCTCTCCCCTTGATAAAATAATAGTTTCCTCCAATTATTTTATTATACACAAATAAACTCTCTAATAATTAATTCACCACACTAATTAAAATGTGTTGATTTTTAATTAAAGAAGGGAGAGAGAAGGTACCCCATAATTAAACACATTGGCAGTTTAAATTAAAACGTGGTGATGGAAGGTTCCTCATTAAATTATGGGTTGGCATAATTTAATGGATTGAGGTAACATTTAATGGAGATTTGTCAAATTAATGGGGTTTCTTAAGGAGATTTAGAGGGAATTAAATGGTGGGGCTCGTGTGGGCCCCCAAATCTCTAACATACCCACTTGGTTAGTTAAGTGGTTGTGGGCCCCACTCATAACTACCCATGGGAGGGAAAAACCACGTTAAGAAAATAGAAATTTTTCTGAAAATTTTTATTTATTTCTTAAACAAACCCCCAAATATTATCTTCTCCTATTTTGTGAACGCAACCACGGTAAGTGTCCCCTTAATCAATTATCAGCGCTGTGATTTCATCGGTGCCCTCAGATTTTAATTCCGAGCATCAATTCAAAAGTTAGAAAACCCCACTCATTCATTCACTGAACGTACCTGAGCTAAACTTCTGAAATTGATTCCGAGCACACCGGGCCTCGGAATCAAGCGCCATAAAAAGCCACAAACTCGAAAAATTTCAAAGTATTTATAAAATTAGTTGAAATTTCCAGGTCTTTACATTACTCCCCCTCAGGGCTTTACGTCCCCGAAAAGATACAACACAAACTAGGGAAACAAATGAGGGTACTGAGCATGCATCTGAGCCTCCCACTCCCATGTTCTATCCTGGATGTTTCTATGTTTCCAAAGAATTCACACTAGAGTTACCGACCGTCCACATAGGGCCCTCTACTTTTGATCCTTGATCTCCACCAGGACCTCCGAAAAGTCTCCCCGTCATCGATGTCCAACATCCCGTGGTCGATGATGTGTGTCGGGTCGTGCATGTACCTCTTCAGCTGAGATACGTGTAAGACATCATGCACCCGGTGCAACTGAGGTGTATAGGCCAGGCGGTAAGCCCACTCACCTACCTTACAGAGGACCTGAAAAGGCCCGATGAAGCGCAGAGATAACTTTCCTCCCTAGAAAAATCTCCGCAACCCACGTCGAGGTGAGACCCATAGGAAAACGTGGACTCTATCCTCGAACTCTAGTGGCCTCCACCTCCTATCAGCATAGGAATTATGTCTGCTCTGTGCAGTCCTCATATACTCCTAGATGACCTGAACCTTCTCCGTCATAGCCTGAACCATCTCTAGTCCTACGAGTGGTGACTCCTCTAGGTCATTCCAGCACATATGTGTTCTGCAAGGTCCGCCATACAATGTCTCGTAAGGTTTCATCCCGATGGTAGAGTGGTAGCTGTTGTGGTACACAAACTCCACCAAGGGTAGGTGATCCTCCGAGTTTTGACCAAAGTCACAGACACATGCACAGAGAATGTCCTCAAGTGTCTAAATTTTCCTCTCCGTCTGGCCATCCGTATGAGGGTGAAAAGCCGTGCTCAGTCATAGCTGCATACCAAAAGGATCATACAACCCCTTCCAATGCCAGGAAGTAAAGAGAGCATCTCGATCGGAGATGATAGACGATGGCACATCATGAAGTCATATGATATCCTAAAAGTATAGGAATCCCAAGCTCTCTAGTGAGCCCCGGTCTCGGATCGGTAGGAAGTGGGCCTACATGGTGAGTCGGTCTACGATCACCCAGATGGTGTCGTGTCCTCTGGAAGTACGTGGAATCCCCATCACTAAATCCAAGGATATCTCGTCCCACTTCCACTCCGGGACCTCAAAGGGTTGTACCAAGCCTACAGGTACCTGGAGCTCCACCTTCACTTGCTGGCATGTGAGGCATCAAGAAACAAACTATGCCACAAACTTCTTCATACCCGGCAACCAGTATTGTTGTCTGAGGTCAGGATACATCTTCGCTACTCCAGGATGTACCGCTAGAGGGGAAGTGTGGAAATCCCTCAGCACCTCCTCCTGTAGTGTAAATGGTACCATGGTATGTCCCTAGAAGAGGATGATGTGCTCACCACCTTCAGCAAATCCATTGGGTGCTATCCCTGAGGATATCTGAGCACGTCGCACCTCACAGTCAACGTCTCCACATTGTGCCTCTCTGACCCACTAATGAAGTGGAGGAGTGACTGTGAGGGACTGTAGATGGGCATCCCCATCACTATCCATGAAGGATATCTGCAAAGCAGCTAACTTCTCTATCGCCTCTCCATGTAGCTGAATGCCCGATCTCCTGCTGAGAGAATCATCCACAACGTTCCCCTTCCCAGGATTATAGACAATCTGAAAGTCATAATGCTAGAAGAAATCGAACCATTGCCATTGTCTCAGGTTCTAGTCCTTCTATGAGAAAATATACTTGAGACTCTGGTGGTCAGAGTAGACTGTAAAGCGCTCTATCATCAGATAGTGTCGCCACATCTTCAGGGCGAAGACCACTGTTTCTAACTCCAGGTCATGGGTGGCGTAGTTTTTCTCGTACTACCTCCACTTCCATTAGCCGTAAGCGATCATTTCTAGCTCCTTCATTAGGACACACACGAGTCTGGTCCCTGATGCATCGCAGTATACTATGTACCCTACACCCTCCTCTGGAAGCCTCAAGATGGGCACACTGGTAAATCTCCACCTCAGCTCCAGGAAGCTCTGTTGACATCTATCTGACCACATAATGGGTTTCCCCTTCTTCATCAGAGCTGTAAGCTGTTCTGAAACTCAGTAGACGTATGGAAAAAATCTCCGATAGTACCCAGCCAGTCCTAGGAAACTCCGCACCTCTGTCACACACCTGGGTGGATCCCAAGCAAGTACCACCTCTACCTTCGTAGGATCCACTGCAACTCCCGCCCCTGAGATGACGTGTCTCAAGAAGTGAACCTCCCGAAGCCAGAACTGGAACATCAAGAGCTTACCATAAATCTGGTGCTCTTGGAGTGTATCTAGTACAATCTGTAGGTTGTATGCGTGCTCATCCTCAGTCATCGAGTAAATAATTATGTCGTCAATGAAGACTACGAAAAAAATATTGAGGTAGGGCTGGAAGATCCTATTCATGACCCTCATGAACACTATAGGAGCATTGGTCAAACCGAAGGGAATGAACAAGAACTCATAGTGGTCGTACCAACACATGAAGGTTGTAATGGCTCGGACCTCCCTGGTCCATTACTTTGTGAAAATGTGGTGTTGGAGGTGTTCCAGGAGGACAAGGTGACTTATCCCCTAGCTGCTGCTTACCGGTAGCTCGGTCTACCGGTAGCTGCTGATTACCGGTAGCTCGTTCTACCGGTAGCTGCTGATTATCGGTAGCTCGGTCTACCGGTAGCTGCTGCCTTCTGGTAGCTCGGTCTACCGGTAGCTGCTGATTACCGGTAGCTCGGTCTACCGGTAGCTGCTGATTACCGGTAGCTCGGTGTACCGGTAGCTGCTGCCTACCGGTAGCTCGGTCTACCGGTAGCTGCTGATTACCGGTAGCTCGGTCTACCCGTAGCCGCATCCTACCGGTAGCTGGGTTTACCGGTAGCCACGGCATACTGATAGCTCGGTATACTTGTAGCCGTAGTCCAGCAGTATCTCGGCTAATACTTTGCCAATTTTCACGAATGAACAGTGTTTCCAGACTTCATAAGAGCTACCGATTCCATACATTGCCAATTTTCACGAATGAACAGTGTTTCCAGACTTCATAAGAGCTACCGATTCCATAAATTGCCAATTTTCACGAATGAACAGTGTTTCCAGACTTCATAAGAGCTACCGATTCCATACTTTCCCAATTTTCACGAATGAACAGTGTTTCCAGACTTCATAAGAGCTACTGATTCCATACATTGCCAATTTTCACGAATGAACAGTGTTTCCAGACTTCATAAGAGCTACCCATTCCATACTTTGCCAATTTTCACGAATGAACAGTGTTTCCAGACTCCATAAGACCTACCGATTCCATACTTTGCCAAATTTTGAGTATGTGAACAGTATTCCCAGCTTCGCAAATTTGACGTTTTCTTTGACGTAAAATACTTTTAAAACCTTATTTTAAGGACTTTAAGGCAGATTCAAAGGTCATAAATCCTATATTAATTATTCCTAAGGCCGGGATGTTTTTACTTGGTCAAACCGCGTGGGTTAATGCAATCCGTTTTTAATGGAGAATAAACCGGATCTTAAACTGTCGCCTCTCTAATTTTTTTTAAAAGGAACAAGATATCATTCTTCGTTGTTCCTCCTCCTGGTTCTCATCTACGAGACGCTAGAACCTTGCAATCATTCTCATAGGAGTTTCACAATCAAACGTTACTCAGATCAGCTCCGCTCTGTTGATGCAACCAAGTTGTGTCTATCGTTCTTCGATATAAGGTATGTTTTATCATCGTTCCTTCGGGGATCACCTTCTCTTGTTCTTCCTTCCATATTAGCATGTAATCTCCATGGTTCTAATGGGTTTTATTGGGGTTGGTTGGTACTGTCGTACCGTGGCATCCTCCGGTGGATGCAGCTGTCGTGAGGATAAGAGGACTGTGACCCGTTGTGTGGATAAAGGACGTCAAGAACTCTTCGAGGTAGGGGATTCATGGCTTCTCTAATTGTATATGTGCAATTGTAGAATTAGAATGATTTATCTCTTTGGATCAAAATAAAATTGACCTAATTAAATACTTGAACTGGATTAAAAGACTTGGTTGATCGTATGTTGTTACTTTGTACCGTGATAACGGTTTGCCTCATATTTTTCCTAGATAGAGTGATATCTATGATTTTCTTTAATTTATTGCTCGTTCATGATGTAAATTGATAAAGAATGTAAAGCCAGAATTATTTGTTAAATAATTGGCTAAAGATAAAGAGTCATTTTAATGAATCTGTTAATTCAATATGGATTAGAGAACAGATTATGTGGGAATTTCTAAAAGGGTTCTGAGTTACCCTCTTGTTTGTTAAAGGGCCGAGAGCCCACTTTGTGATGTTTGTTTTCCTGCTGCTTGTGATGTGATGTGAGCCTGGATGGCTGTTGTGATATGTGGAGGCATGGAGACTTGTGGTTGTGGCAGCGGATGACTCCTAGTGTGGCGAGATGCATCGGTTTATGCATATGGGTGTCGGGGAGGACACCAAGGGTGATGTTATGAGATGAATGTGATGGTTTGATGTTGGTGGTTTGGTTTGGTTGCTTATCTACTTTACTTTTCCCCACTGCTCAAGGAAGCTGGTCTTGCTTACCCTCTTTCCGAAGGAGGCGAAGACACGCGGGGTATGCCACGTGCTTTCCGTGTTTAGCCTCTCGATGGAGGATGGGTCTATGCTCTTTCTATAGGTGGAAAAGACTCGACGGGTAGTATATCTACTCACCGTGTTGAGCCTCCTTTGTGTTTAGAAGCATAGGATGTTTTTCTAGAATGCCTGGGAATGTGGAAAAGTAATTCTGTAATGAATGTTTGATTAGAAGGTGAAAATCCACGGGGATGGAGATGCTGGAATTTAAAGGTGATGTGAATCGTAAAAAGGAGCAGTTGTTTATGAAAGTGATTCCATTTCAGTTTAATGTGGAATTCTTCATTCTTAATTAATGTTTAAAGAATTAATTAATGTACAGTGGAACTGATAAATGAGAATGGAGTAATCTAATAAAGCTCTTCATTGTTTGTGTGCTTATAGGATACCTAGTCTTAGAAGTAGCAGCCTGTAGTCTGAGAGACG
Source organism: Viscum album (assembly GCA_963277665.1). Taxonomy (NCBI): domain Eukaryota; kingdom Viridiplantae; phylum Streptophyta; class Magnoliopsida; order Santalales; family Viscaceae; genus Viscum; species Viscum album. Next base: position 1,624,699,703 of record OY728158.1, read on the forward strand.
TTAGCTGCAGTTGTATCTAAGACTATGTAATTCCCATAGTGTGGATGTGAATTACTTATATATTCTGTACTTTTTGTGTTTCTATACGCTACTCCACCCTGTCTGTAAGGGCAACTGACACCCCGGGGATTCTGAGCCCTGGGGGGGGGTGTTTTCCCCAACATTCTGATTGGAGGTTGAATGGCTGACTACCCACTTTGGCCCCGCTCTCTTCTCTTGGTAGATCCTTGTGCTGGTAGGCACAGTGGTTAGGTTTACCCATATATGTGTGTAGAGGGCTGTAATGGCTTGTGGTTATTTCACACACATATACTCGGGATATAGTATCCTATGGAATACTATAGGTGTAACGTGTATAGGCTGTGATGGCTTGAGGATCCTTACTCGGCGTATGGGCTGTGATGGCGTGAGGAATAATACTCGACGTATGATACACGTTATACGAGCTATGGTGGCTCCCGGAAACTACCTGGTTACTTTGGTTGTGAGGACGATGTGGTGGTTCGCCCAGGTGTCTGCGGGCAATACTTTGTGGTGCACGAGGTGCAAATTGTGGAGCTTAGCCCAGGTGTCTGCGGGCAAGCCTTTGGAGAGAGATGCACAGGACGTATGTCGTTGGGGCAAAGCGGCAAACCAGTGGGGAAGTAGTAGCGGAGTACCCTTGATATTATTTACTATATGCTATATTCTTGTATGCGTTACATGGTGAGAGTAGCCATGGTGAGGTTGGGAACATAGTATACCTGTTTTGATAACGTGTTAGTTTCACTTGTTGTTCACTGGGCTTTAGCATGCTTTCTTTACTTTTGCACGAGAGTCTTGGGGAGGATCCTACTGAGTATACTGTTATACTCACCCTATGTACATATAAACTGTTTTTCATGTCACTTGGAGCAGGTTGGAGATCAAGCTAGTTACTACTAGCTTGCGGTTGGAGGAGGAGCTGTTCGGGCTTGTGGTCGCTGCCGTTTTTCTTTATTTTTTGTACTTTTAGTTTTCCCTTTCAGTTGTAGTACTTTTGCATGACATTTCATATATGTACTTGGGTTTCTTTTATATTTTCAGTTATGAGTTGGAGTTGGTTGGAGTCTATTCTATCTCTCTCTTTTGCATGTTTTCTCTTAGAGGGTAATGCCTCCCATTAGTGTGTGTATTATACCCTCGGTGCTAGTCGCCAACCCGGGGCCTACTAGAGGCGGGACTCGGGGGGTCATTATCTCCCTTCTCACATTGTCGGCCCTGGAGGGGTACACTTTGTGGGGAGGGGGTCGTGACAGAGTGGTATCAGAGGTCTGGTTGAGGGATAGGATGGAGTTTGGAGTTAGGCACAGGTGAGGATGCATGGGATGGTAGGGCAACCGTGTCATTCATATTTAGCAAGTTGGGTAAACAATGGAGACCAGCATAGACATAGGCGTTCAGGGCCCCCTATGATTTGTTGCACGGACCTTTATGTTTATGATGTCTACTAAACAAAGTGATACTGGTTGCAGGGTAGAGACCTAGGAAAGGATCATGCATCATTATTCTTTGCGCCTGTGTTTGAATGGGTAAACCTTGGGATAGGTAACCTAATATTAATAAAACAAAATAATTAATTAATTAATGTTGAGTCTTCCATATTCCAGGCTTAGGAGCTCTAACAGATGTTATTTTACAAGTATGGCACCAGGTCGACGTCCTCGTCAGGTTTGCGCAGAAGGTGCCCAGCAGGCTGTTCCAGCAGATCGCCACCGGGTAGAGGTTGACGACGATGACACTTGGAGGAAGACACTCCGAGTGTTTCAGCGCCAGAGTCTATAGAAGTACGAGGGCTACGTTTCAGATGCAGTCACAGAAGACTGGTTGGAGGAGGTCGAGATAGGCTTCATTTCGATTCGTGCTCGGAAGGAACACTGGGTGTCCTTGGTTGTGACGATGTTGCGTGGAGCAGCGAGACAATGGTGGTTCTTGTTCCTCGGGGATCGTGAGGAGTCAGCGATGTCATGGGAGGAGTTTCGAGACAGGTTTAGAGTCGAGTTTCTTTCATCGACTGTGAAGGCGTCCAGTCGCCAGGAGCTTCTTACCCTTCGACAGGGGAGCTCCAGTGTTCGAGAGTTTGGAATCCGTTTCAGGAACCTTCTACGATATGCTTCAGACCTGTTACCAGATGAGGAGGCCAGGGCGAGGCATTTCGAGGAGGCTTTGCATCCAGAGATCCAGCGCCACGTCACCCCATTTATGCTAAAGACATATCTTGAGGTGTTGGCGAGGGAAGAGGTTGTTGAGAGGACTTTGACCAGGACCGGATCGTCACGAGAGGGGAATCGTCATGATTCCTCACGAAGCAGAGCTGTGGTCCGGGGTTCCCGGTTTTCAGGGCAGAAGAGTTTCCGTTCACCTGGGGGTAGGTCCCAGCCCTTCCCATCTCGTTTCTCCGGAGGCAGCAACTCTCAGGCCTATGCTAAGGGGTCAGGCGCTTGTTTTTCTTGTGGTGGTTGTGGTCATCAGCAGTGGGAGTGCCCAACTTTTTAGAGCAGTCATCGTGCACCAGGCGCTCCACTCCAGGTTCCTCCGTTGAGGCAGTTCCAGCCGAGGCAGCAGCAGCAGGTTGCACCAGCTTTAGATCCCCAGAGGGTAGATGGAGCAGGCAGAGGACAGCCCCATGATGCTCCCCGTCCTCAGAGAGAAGAGCGCGGCCGTGGTGGTGGTCGTCATCAGGGTCAGAGAGGCCGTGGAGGTGGTCGTGGTCAGCTTCATGCTCTAGCGTTGCCAGCTCCAGGCGAGCCAGATGTCGTCCGAGGTACCCTTTGCTTGTTTTCTACCTTGGTGTATGCCTTGTTTGATTCAGGAGCGACACACTCCTTTATATCCCCTACCCTTGTCCACGCTTTGGGGCTTGAGGTAGAGAGGCTTCTAGTGCCCTTGGCGTTGACTACGCCAGTTGGAGGTCGAGCTAGCTTGTTTGAAGTATGTAGAGACTGTAAGCTAGTGTTGGGGCAGCACCGCTCTTGGGGAGATTTCCTATGTTTACGAATACAACCATATGATTTCATCCTCGGCATGGATTGGTTGTATTCGGTGCAGGCTATTGTGGATTGCTACAGGAAGAAGGTCGTTTTCTTTGATGAAGACGGAGAGGAAGTAGTGTTTGTTGGTGAGAGAGATCCTCGGATGAGTCATAGACGAGTTTCATCCTTATCATCCATGATGGCTGGGATGATGCTGAGTTCTTCAAAGGTTCAACAGTTGGCGTTTCCTAGGGTCGTAGAGGAGTACCCTGATGTCTTTCCAGAAGAGGTTGTATCCTTACCCACGCGACGAGAGATCGAGTTTGGGATTGAGCTACAGCCAGGAGCGTCTCCTATCTCTATGTCTCCGTACAGGATGGCCCCTTCTGAGTTACGAGAGCTACGTATTCAGCTCGATGATCTGTTGCAGTGTGGTTTTGTTCGGCCATGTGTGTCACCGTGGGGTGCACCAGTTTTGTTTGTGAAAAAGGCTGATGGCAGTTTGCGGTTGTGCGTCGATTATCGTCGCTTAAACAAAGTGAAAATAAATAACCGCTATCCTCTCCCGCGGATTGATGACCTATTCGATCATCTGAAGGGTGCAAGTTGGTTTTCAAAGATCGACTTGTGGTCAGGATATCATCAGATGCGTGTAAAGGATGAGGATATCCCGAAGACTGCTTTCCGCTGTCGTCATGGGCATTATGAGTTTTTTGTAATGCCATTCGGCGTGACAAATGCTCCAGCTGTTTTCATGGGGTTGATGAATTCTGTGTTCCGTGAATTCCTGGACAAGTTTGTTGTGGTTTTCATCGATGACATCCTTGTGTACTCCACATCTGAAGAGGAGCATGTAGAGCATCTACGAGCCGTTTTAGGAGTTCTTCGCCAACGTCGGTTGTTTGGGAAGTTGTCCAAGTGTGAGTTATGGGCTCAAGAAGTTCGTTTCTTGGGACATGTTGTGTCCCAACAGGGAGTAGCTGTGGATCCTTCGAAGATAGAAGCAGTGGTGTCTTGGCCAGCCCCCAAGACCGTGTCAGAGGTGTGAAGTTTCCTTGGTCTCGCAGGCTATTAAAGGATGTTTGTGGCTAATTTCTCCCGAGTTGCGACTCCTCTGAAAGCTTTGACTAGGAAGGATCAAGCGTTCATATGGACTGATCAGTGTCAGATAGCTTTCGAGTATCTAAAGGAGAAGTTGGTAAGTGCTCCAGTCCTTTGTCTTCCAGCGGAGGGAGTCCAGTTTGATGTTTTCTGTGATGCTTCACATCTGGTGCTAGGCTGTGTTCTCATGCAGCAGAGGTTCGTTGTTTCTTATGGGTCTCGGCAGTTGCGTCCCCATGAACGCAACAATGCCACCCATGATCTTGAGTTGGCAGCCGTGGTGTATGCTCTAATGTTGTGGAGACATTACCTCATTGGCGAGCGCTTTGTGGTTTTCACCGATCATAAGAGTTTGAGGTATGTTTTCTCTCAGCGGGACTTGAACTTGAGGCAGCGTCGGTGGATGGAGTTCTTGTAGTAATACGACTTCGAAATATCGTATACACCTGGGAAGGGAAATGTTGTTGCTGATGCACTGAGCCAAAAGTCACGTAGTGATGTTGTGCGTGAATCTGTTGATTCTTGGAGAGTGATGGAAGAGCTATCATCTTTACATCTTGATATAGGAGAAGTTGGGGGAAGAGTTTGTCTTTTCCAGATGACGGTGCAGTCATCCCTGATGCAGAAGGTGGAAGAGTCTCAGTTGGGTGATCTAGAGGTGGAAGTTTGGAGAGACAGAGTTGTATGTGGTGAGGCCCCTGATGGTTGGTCGGAGGATGAACAACACCGAGTGTTGTATCATGGCAGGCTTTTTGTTCCCTTGGCGATGCGCGAGACGGTTCTCCGAGAGTTCCATAGTTCACCCTTGGCAGTACATCCTGGTGTGACGAAGATGTACCGATCCTTAAGGAGTCAGTTCTGGTGGCCTGGGCTGAAACGTATGGTTGCAGAGTGTGTGTCTCGATGTTTAGTCTGCCAGAAGGTGAAGGCCGAACACCGTGTTCCTGGTGGTCTTCTCCAACACATAGAGATTCCTCAGTGGAAGTGGGAGGACATCTCAATGGACTTTGTTACAGGTTTACCTCGAGCTCCAGGAGGACATGATGCTATATGGGTGGTAGTGGATCGTTTAACTAAATCGGCCCACTTCATAGCAATCAAGGAGTCGAGCTCAGTGGAGGTTTTGTCGAGGCAGTATCTGGAGGAGGTGGTGAGGCTTCACGGAGTACCTAGGACGATCATTTCTGATAGAGATCCTCGTTTTACCTCTAGGGTGTGGAGAGCTCTCCAACATGCTTTTGGATCTCAACTATGCCTTAGCACTGCTTTTCATCCTCAAACGGATGGTCAGACAGAGCAAACCATCCAGACTCTTAAAGACATGTTGCGCTCTTGTGTTCTTGATTTTGGGGGTTCATGGGTGAAGCACTTACCCTTGGTATAATTCGCTTACAATAATAGTTTTCACTCTACCATCGGTATGGCGCCGTTTGAAGCCTTGCATGGCCGGCCATGACGTTCTCCGTTGTGCTGGACTGGGGTCGGAGAGTCAGCAATCCTTGGACCAGAACTAGTGCAGAATACAACAGAGATGGTTCAGGTGATTCGTGAGAGGATGAAGACAGCACAGGATCGTCAGAAATCATATGCTGATCAAAGAAGGAGACCGTTAGAGTTTAATGTTGGGGATCATGTGTTTCTAAAGGTGACTCCCCGTCGTGGGCAGCGAAGGTTTGGTCGTGGAAGTAAGCTTTCTCCCCGGTTTGTTGGGCCTTTCGAGGTGTTAGCTCTTGTTGGATCTGTGGCGTATCGAGTAGCACTTCCCCCTCAGATGAGTCGGATACATGATTTTTTCCATGTATCACAGCTTCATCGTTATCTTCATGATGAATCTCATGTTATCGATTGGGGAGAGATCGATATTGACGATGATGCAACCTTCGAGGAGCGACCTGTGGAGATCCAAGACCACAAGGAGAAGGTGTTCCGTGGGCGTTCTATCCCCTTAGTTCGTGTCATGTGGCGACACGGTGGCATGGAGGAGAGTACCTGGGAGCGTGAGTCACAGATACGTGCTCAGTACCCAGAGTTGTTTAATGTTTAACTCTTTCCATGTAATGATGTTTCATATCTGGTTAGACCTTTCATGTTTTATTTTTGATGTGATGTTGTGAATGAATTGGTTGGGTATGGATTGTTTGTTCCCGGATGTCAGAGTTTTCTTCCATCTTTCGAACAACTCATGGTGGTTATCCCCTGAGAGGTATCTTATGGGGTGGTTGTTCGGACCCCTCTTTTCTTCTGGGTTGGTTTTTAATATTCGAGGACGAGAATGTTTTGAGAGGTATCTAATGTAATGGCCTGGACCTCCCTGGTCCATTACTTTGTGAAAATGTGGTGTTGGAGGTGTTCCGGGAGGACAAGGTGACTTATCCCCTAACTGCTGCTTACTGGTAGCTCGGTCTACCGGTAGCTGCTGATTACTGGTAGCTCGGTCTACCGGTAGCTGCTGATTACCGGTAGCTCGGTCTATCGGTAGTTGCTGCCTACTGGTAGCTCAGTCTACCGGTAGCTGCTGATTACCGGTAGCTCGGTCTACCGGTAGATGCTGATTACCGGTAGCTCGGTCTACCGGTAGCTGCTGCCTACCGGTAGCTCGGTCTACCGGTAGCTGCTGATTACCGGTAGCTCGGTCTACCGGTAGCTTCTGATTACCGGTAGCTCGGTGTACCGGTATTTGTATCCTACCGGTAGCTGGGTTTACCGGTAGCCACGGCATACTGATAGCTCGGTATACTTGTAGCCGCAGTTAAGCAGTAGCTCGGCTAATACTTTGCCAATTTTCACGAATGAACAGTGTTTCCAGACTTCATAAGAGCTACCGATTCCATACATTGCCAATTTTCACGAATGAACAGTGTTTCCAGACTTCATAAGAGCTACGGATTCCATACTTTGCCAATTTTCATGAATGAACACTGTTTCCAGACTTCATAAGAGCTACCGATTCCATACATTGCCAATTTTCACGAATGAACAGTGTTTCCAGACTTCATAAGAGCTACCGATTCCATACTTTGCCAATTTTCATGAATGAACAGTGTTTTCAGACTCCATAAGAGCTACTGATTCCATACTTTGCCAAATTTTGAGTATGTGAATAGTGTTTCCATCTTCGCAAAGTTGACTTTTTCTTTGACGTAAAATACTTTTAAAACCTTATTTTAAGGAATTTAAGGCCGATTCAAAGGCCATAAATCCTATATTAATTATTCCTAAGGCCGGGATGTTTTTACTTGGTCAAACCGCATGGGTTAATGCGATCCGTTTTTAATGGAGAATAAACCGGATCTTAAACTGTCGCCTCTCTAATTTTATTTTAAAAGGAACAAGATATCATTCTTCGTTGTTCTTCCTCCTGGTTCTCATCTACGAGACGCTAGAACCTTGCAATCATTCTCGTAGGAGTTTCAAAATCAAACATTACTCTGATCAGTTCCGCTCTGTTGATGCAACCAAGTTGTGTCGATCGTTCTTCGATATAAGGTATGTTTTATCATCATTCCTTCGGGGATCACCTTCTCTTGTTCTTCCTTCCATATTAGCATGTAATCTCCATGGTTCTAATGGGTTTTCTTGGGGTTGGTTGGTACTGTCGTATCGTGGCATCCTCCGGTGGATGCAGCTATCGTGAGGAGAAGAGGACTGTGACCCGTTGTGTGGATAAAGGACGTCAAGAACTCTTTGTGGTAGGGGATTCATGGCTTCTCTAATTGTATATGTTCAATCGTAGAATTAGCATGATTTATCTCTTTGGATCACAATGAAATTGACCTAATTAAATACTTGAACCGGATTAAAAGACTTGGTTGATCGTATGTTGTTACTTTGTACCGTGATAACGGTTTGCCTCATATTTTTCCTAGATAGAGTGATATCTATGATTTTCTTTAATTTGTTGCTCGTTCATGATGGAAATTGATAAAGAATGTAAAGCCGGAATTATTTGTTAAATAATTGGCTAAAGATAAAGAGGCATGTTAATGAATCTGTTAATTCAATATTGATTAGAGATCAGATTATGTGGGAATTTCTAAAAGGGTTTTGAGTTTCCCTCTTGTTTGTTAAAGGGCTGAGAGCCCACTTTGTGATGTTTGTTTTCCTGCTGCTTGTGCTGTGATGTGAGCCTGGATGGTTGTTGTGATATGTGGAGGCAAGGAGACTTGTGGCTGTGGCAGCGGATGACGCCTAGTGTGGCGAGATGCATCGGTTTATGCATATGGGTGTCGGGGAGGACACCAAGGGTGATGGTATGAGATGAATGTGATGGTTTGATGTTGGTGGTTTGGTTTGGTTGCTTATCTGCTTTACTTTTCCCCACTGCTCAAGGCAGCTGGTCTTGCTTACCCTCTTTCCGAAGGAGGCGAAGACACGCGGGGTATGCCACGTGCTTTCCGTGTTTAGCCTCTCGATGGATGATGGGTCTATGCTCTTTCTATAGGCGGCAAAGACTCGACGGGTAGTATATCTACTCACCGTGTTGATCCTCCTTTGTGTTTAGAAGCATAGGATGTTTTTCTAGAATGCCTGGGAATGTGGAAAAGTAATTCTGTAATGAATGTTTGATTAAATGGTGAAAATCCACGGGGATGGAGATGCTGGAATTTAAAGGTGATGTGAATCATAAAAAGGAGCAGTTGTTTTTGAAAGGGATGCCATTTTAGTTTAATGTGGAATTCTTCTTTATTAATTAATGTTTAAAGAATTAATTAATGTACAGTGGAACTGATAAATGAGAATGGAGTAATCTAATAAAGCTCTTCATTGTTTGTGTGCTTATAGGATACCTAGTCTTAGAAGTAGCAGCCTGGAGTCTGAGAGACATTAGCTGCAGTTGTATCTAAGACTAGGTAATTCCCATAGTGTGGATGTGAGTTACTTATATATTCTGTACTTTTTGTGTTTCTATACGCTACTCCACCCTGTCGGTAAGTGCAACTGACACCCCAGGAGGGCTGTAATGGCTTGTGGTTATTTCACACACATATACTCTGGATATAGTATCCTATGGAATACTATAGGTGTAACGTGTATAGGCTGTGATGGCTTGAGGATCCTTACTCGGCGTATGGGCTGTGATTGCTTGAGGAATAATACTCGACGTATGATACACATTATACGAGCTATGGTGGCTCCCGGAAACTACCTGGATACTTTGGTTGTGAGGAAGGTGTGGTGCTTCGCCCAGGTGTCTGCGGGAAATCCTTTGTGGTTCACGAGGTGCAGATTGTGGAGCTTAGCCCAGGTGTCTGCGGGCAAGCCTTTGGAGAGAGATGCACAGGACGTATGTCGTTGGGGCAAAGCGGCAAACCAGTGGGGAAGTAGTAGTGGGGTACCCTTGATATTATTTACTATATTCTATATTATTTTATGCGTTACTTGGTGAGAGTATCCATGGTGAGGTTGGGAACATAGTATACCTGTTTAGATAACGAGTTAGTTTCACTTGTTGTTCACTGGGCTTTAGCATTCTTTCTTTACATTTGCACGAGAGTCTTGGGGAGGATCCTACTGAGTATATTGTTATACTCACCCTATGTACATATAAACTATTTTTCAGGTCACTTGGAGTAGGTTGGAGATCATGTTGGTTACTACTATCTTGCGGTTGGAGGAGGAGCTGTTCGGGCTTGGGGTCGCTGCCATTTTTCTTTCTTTTGGGTACTTTTAGTTTTCCCTTTCAGTTGTAGTACTTTTTCATGACATTTCATATATGTACTTGGGTTTCTTTTATATTTTCAGTTATGAGTTGGAGTTGGTTGGAGTCTATTCTATCTCTCTCTTTTGCATGTGTTCTCTTAGAGGGTAATGCCTCCCATTAGTGTGTGTATTATACCCTCGGTGCTAGTCGCCAACCCGGGGCCTACTGGAGGCGGGACTCGGGGGTCATTATCTCCCTTCTCACATTGTCGGCCCTGGAGGGGTACACATTGTGGGGAGGGGGTCGTGACAAAGGTCGTATTCTGCACATCCTCATCCAGAACTCGAAGCTGATGATAGCCTGACCTGAGGTCTATCTTCGATAACCAATGTACCCCCTTGAGCTGATCAAAGAGGTCATCAATCCTCGGAAGCGAATACTTCTTCCTCATGGTCACCTGGTTCAGGAAATGGTAATCGACACAATTTCACAAGCCCCCATCTTCCTTCTTGGCGAATAGGACCGGAGAAGCTGAGGGTGAAACACTGGGTCGGATGAAACCATTCCCCTGTAAGTCCTCCAGCTGTACTCGCAGCTCACGAAGCTCGGCAGGAGCCATCCAGTATGCTGGAGTGGATATCGGTGATGTCCCGGGGTATATGTCTATATAGAAATATACCTCCCTACGAGGAGGTGGTCCTATAACATCATAAGGAAAAACGTCTACATACAGATCCTCCACTACAAGAAAACTTGGACTCTGCACGTCAACTGCTCTGAGTATGTGACTAGCCAACTGATGTGTGATCAGCTGCACTCTCCTCTATGTGAGTCTATCATGTGCTGCGAAGGTTCCTTACTAACTGGTGACAGTGAAACTGGTCCCATCCGTGTGGACACACCACACCTTGCACCTAATACAGTCGATATGATCATGGACTGTAGATAACCAGTCCATAACCAAGATGATGACGTAAGGACTCGACGCTGCTACAAAAAGATCCCAGCCGAAGCTATCACCTCCTAGAGTAATCTCACACTACTGGCAGTATTTCATAATCGTCGAGTATTCTCCCATAGGAGTCTCTAGCCGTAAGGATCGAGCCAATGGCTCTGTCAGAATCTCCGATCTCTGAACAAAGGCAGTGGAAATAAAAGAATTACCCTCACATGTGTCTATAAGAACTGCAACAATGGTGGAGAAGACATAGATAGTACCTCGAATCATCTCGGGTATGCCGTGGTCGTAATCCACTATTGGCTGGAGCTGAGCCTGCCTCTTCCCACCAGCTCTCTGTGGTCTGGCTGGACCTCCTGGGGGTGGTGGTGGTAGAGCCTCGAAGCGTCGTCCATCCCCCGTTACTCGGCCAGCTCCTCTCCCTCGTCTGCCTGCTCCTTGCGGACCTCCATGGTCGAACTTTTGCATCTGTCTGTGATGTCCCCCCATTATCTGATGCTCGTCTACATGGCGGGTCGGGCAGTCACAAGCCATGTGGTCGTGCCCGCCGCAAGCATAACATTGTCTTCTCCTCGGAAGGCTGGCTATGCGTTGTGTTCCCCGCACAACCGAACCTGTGTCCTGAGGATTCTCACCAGACGGCCTGGTCCACTTGGACCCCAGCATCATCTGTCAACTGCCAGCTATAGAAGACTCCACTCCATGCCTTCCTACGGTGGGTCTCACTGCTGATGGCTGCTCGGCGAGAAATCTCTCTACTAGCAGGGATCGCTCCAACACCACCGCCTAGGTCGGGAAGCTGAGTGGAATCATCGAAGATCTGATCTCATGCCTCAGCCCCTGCTCAAAGTTCTAGGCCTGGATGAATGGGTCACGTACCAAGTCTGTGGAGTAGTGCGAGAGGTTGATAAATCTCTCCGAGTACAGGGCTACTGATATGCTGCCCTACAACAGCTGTAGAAACTCCTGGATGCGCACCTCACGGAGGGTGGCTGGAACAAACTCCGAGCGGAAGAGGCTCTTGAAGTCCGTCAAAGTAGAGATGCATCATCGTGAAACTGGAGCATCAGGCTCCACCATCTACCTACTGCTGCATGCAGGAGACTCGCGACAAGGATCACCATGAGGTCTGCTAGTGTCCCTACAAATCTGAAGATTCTTAGGAAAAACTCCACCAAATCATCAGCTACCTGAGGAACTGTCTTTCCGCGAAACCTGAGTGGCCTCTATCTCTAAAACTCATGCAACGTGCTCAGGAGGCGTTCACTCTCCGTCGATGGGGCTGGTAGCATCGGTGGCTCGGTGGGTAAAGGTATCACCAGTGCCTCCGCTGTAATGGGGCCCTGCACCGAGGCTTCGTCGCTCGGTGGGCTTTCGTCTCGCACAATTCTTGGAACCCCAGATGGATATCGTCATGGGGCCATCTTGAAATGAAACAGGTGCTCCACGGTTGATACAGTATACCTGGGGATCTGACACAAAGTAATCACAAGGAAATCTTTTTAAGCACCCATGAAATCAATGTTTCCGTGCACTGATATGGAAAACATAATTCACGGTCCTCGTGTATGGATACGTTGGCCACCACACCAACACTGTACTCCCTGGACTGATACCAACACTCATTAAACTAAACATTATTGCTTCATAGAGAAGAAATTATCATAGGCCTGAGATCTATGGTAGAACTGACTTCTCTGATAGCAATTTGTCACGTCCCGTCCTCTGGGCCCGAGTCGTGACTACCCCATGCCCGCCTTCCATAGGCCATGGGCTGGAGACTAGAAGCAAAGGTGTAAATCCCAAAAGAAGGGAAGGTATTTCTTTTATGAATTCACATACACAATAGAGTACGAAAGTGAAGTAAAATCTAAGTAAAATTTAGTACAAGGTAAGTGCTGAAATAGTAAATGTGCCAGTATACAAACCCAGCTAAAAGTATAGTACAACTGAAAGGAAAGTACAATAGTAGTAAGTAAAATAGCAACACCAATTCATCCTCCTGAAATCCCACCTGAAGGGTGGGTAAAGTTATTCTCCTCAACTCCTCAGGTCCGACCGTCCGCTCCATGTACGTCCTGCCAAGTTGTACACCTCCGGGTACCATCCAGCTCCACAAGCCTCCACCTCGATCCGTGTTGTCCGTCATCTACATCCAACACAATGTTGTGCGGGCATAGCCCATGCAGGGGTGAGTATACGATACTTAGTAGGGACCCCGAGACCCCCGAAGGTCTCTTATAATCCTCAAACGATAAACCACAAAGGAAAGATACAATCACGATGTATCAATGACACTACATTGGTATATTCCCATACATATACCTAAGTCATCAGTTACAGTTCGGCTCCAGATCCCGACCCCAAGAAAAACCCAGTCCACACTAGAAATCACAACTCAGTCCACATATGAAAGCAAGTCAACCACATCAATGATAATGATTGATAATCAGGACTCATATCACACAATTATAAACTTCGTAAGGGGATTGAGATGATCAGATGTAGCCACTGATTCATCTAAGTTGTCGGACCCACATAGGATACAAGACCAGTTAAGCTGTCGGACCCACACAGGTTACAAGACCAGCTACTCTGCCGGACCCACACGGGATATAAGTACAGAGTCCAATACTTCCAGACCCGCATAAGATACAAGAACAGTAGTCATTTCCGTGAATCCCACAGAGGATTCAAGTACGGTAGTCTTCACTATCGAACCCACGAAGGATTCCAGTATAGAAGTCGATGCAGTCGCAGCCAGCTCTAGGGTTCCCACAGATATCATGCTCGATTCCGAGAGGGTCTGGTCCTCGAGAAAAGGAGAGCCGATACATCAACTATCACGAAGTACATAGTTGATGTATCCCAAAGTTCTGTCTCGTCAAAATAAATCAAACGTGTCAGACGGTGCATTAATTGGACGCCCGGTCTGAGAGTTATTGGCTTTTCCGTTTCAGGGGCCTGGTTGGTTTTTAATGTAAAACCTACCTGACCATACTCCAGCTTCATCCAAACCTCGAGCGGAGTAAGCCAAAAGGACCATCTCAACAAAATTATCCCAATGCAATTGGCGACACATCAATCGGATGTCTGGTCCTTGAAATATAAGCGTTTCCGCATGAAGGGCCCGGTTGGTTTCAAGTTGGAACCAACACGGCCATACCCAAACATTTGTGAAAACTCAAGTGTAATATACTGAAATGACCGTCTAGATCCAAGGATTCATACTAAACAAATGGTGCATCGATCATATCTGTGTAGCACAAGTTATGGAAAAAATACCAAAATTAGTCTGATGTGGGGGGTCTGGGCCCGCCCCGACGCAGCCCAACCCCCCTAGGTCGGCCGAAACCTGGTCGACCTGATGCCGGTTCCGCGTCCGGCCCAGTGGGGCGCGGTCCGGCCCGATCTGCGTGACCCGCCCCCGCCCAAACGGGGGGTGCGCTGGCCTAGCCAGCGGTCCGAGCAGGGGGGACGCGCTCCCCCCTTTGTTCCGCGGACGCGGCCCCTGTCACCGAATCTCCCCCGGATCTCGTTCAGTCGTGGCATCCGGCCCCTCGCCAATGCGGCTTCAACCTCAGCGGGCTCCTGCCGGCGGCGCACCGGGGTGCCGCCACCTCCAGCCTTCGGTGCCGCCGATGATTTCTGAGGGGCACCGGAGTCGTTCTGGTGGTTCGTTCTTGCTCCCGTCTGTGACTGCGGTCGTCTCGGGAGTCGTACATTGCTGAGATGACCTTCAATTGCCAAAACGGTCCCGTTTCATTGTCGTTATGGATTCTGCACATCAGGAACAAAACAACGGTGGGTTCGGACTTGTTCGTTAGTCCGCACCCACCGCATTAGTGGTTTTAAAAAAATCACTATCAATAAAGCACTCCATGTCATGGGTATAAAAAATCACATGATGAAATTTATACCAAAAACCCCAACCTCATCCAGGAAGACGATCGTCGGTGTCTAGGTACACGACGTCATAGAGAAGAGGAACGTAGGCAAAGTCGGGGCGCGCCGAGGAGGAAGCGGCATCTCCTCTCTGGCCGCAGGGACGAGGATTGGTGGCACATCATAGATCTGTGAGGAACCAGAATTCTTCGCCAGTCTTCATCGGAGGCCGGCGTTCTTCGTCGTTCTTCGTTGGAGGCTAGTGTTCTTCCTCCCACAACGAATCACTCCCCATGATAAAATAATAGTTTCCCCTATTATTTTATTATACGAAAAGAAACTCTCCCATAATTAATTCACCGCACTAATTAAAATGTGTTGACCTTTAATTAAAGAAGGGAGAGGGAAAGATCCCCATAATTAAAAGCATTTGCAGTTTAAATTAAAACGGGAAAAGGGAAGGTTCCTCATTAAATTATGGGTTGACATTATTTAATGGATTGAGGAGACATTTAATGGAGGGTTTTTAAATTAATGGGGTTTCTTAAGGAGATTTAGAGGGAATTAAATGGTGGGGATCATGTGGGCCCCCACCTCCCTAACATCCCCACTTGGGTAGTTAAGTGGTTTTGGGCCCCACTCTTAACAACCCATGGGAGGGAAAAACCACCTTAAGAAAATAGAAATTGTTCCAACAATTTTTATTTATTTCTTAAACAAACCCCCAAATATTATATTCTCCAATTGTGTGAACGCAACTGTGGTAAGTGTCCCCTTAAGAAATTATCGACACTACGAGTTCATTGGTGCTCTCACATTTTAATTCTGATCATCGGTTCAAATGTTAAAAAACCATCTCTTTCGTTCACTGAACGTACCCGAGCTAAACTTCAAAAATTGATTCCGGGCACACCGGGCTCAGAATCAAGTGTCGTCGGAAGCCACAGACTCGAAAAATTCCAAATCATTTAAAAAATATTCCATTAAATTTCCGGGTCTTTACATTTATTTCTTCCCCTAAGACAATACCACCGCTATTATTATGTCCCAAAAGGTTTGAAAAATATGGGAATAAATTCTTATCTACCCTTTAACCATTTTAAAAATGTTCTTGGTATCTTCAGTGGGTGGAATTGGGATTGGTTCCCATTTTTTTGCTATATCATGGGTGTGTACATACTTCTATATTCCATTTCCTTTCGGTGGATACTGATAGAACTCAAGTATAGGACTAGAGGTATGGTTCTTGCACCCCATTGTTTTGAATAATTATAGATTATTTTTCTATATTTTTCTAGATGAGGATATTGGAAGGATTGGTTGATGTTTTCAGGTGTATGTGTCTTCTCGATGAATGCCATTGAATCTAACTGGAGGTATTTCAGTGTTTGGGTAGGTGTTTTTTTCGAACACATAGCTTGCTACCATATTGGTTGGTAGGATTATTTGGATCTTATTAGAAGAGAGTATTGGTAGGATTGGTTGGTGTGCATATGTTTATATTCATACTCACACTTTTCTTCTGATTTGGACTAGGAGGCTTGGTTGAGGTACTATACTATTTTTCCCTACTCATGACTTTACTCTAAATATTACTAGTGGAATTATTTTGATTGAATAGAGGTGTGTCTTTTCTCTCTATTGTATGATTTCTAATGTTAGTGGTTTTTAATGTGTACCTATAATTGAGTGACCTATGATGAACTCCTGAGGAAAACACCCCCACCATGTTTAGGGTTGGTCATCATGTTTGGTTGGTGGTGGTACCTGATTGAAGAATCCCATTTGAGTGTCCCCTATTTTCCCTTGGGGAGGCATAATTGGCCTCTTGATATGCCTCTAAACGATAAGTAAGGATTTCATTACTTCATTTTAGAGATAGAATCCCAAATTTTTTTGAAACAACCACTGTTTTTGTCTACTTTTGTCTTGCCAACCATCGTTGATTAGAATGGGAGTGGGTCTTCACAAGATGGATGGCATGTCGGGATACTTCTAGGTTGGGAGGATATTATTTTTTTGGGTACTCCCAAACAAATGAATTAGAAAACCATAATTGAAGACACTGGTTGGACGATGGTGTCCTCTATTTGGTTGAGGACACATCTTTCATAGTGGATAATGCATACCTTTATGAGAATAGGTATGAGACAATTTGGAATAAATGAATTTCTTGTTGAATTTTCTTGAAATATAGGTGAATACACAAATAAAAAACCACCCATAATGTTATAATCTCAATAAAAAAACCCATATATATTTGGTTTCCTTGTCTAGACCACCTTCATTTTTTGAGATAAAGGGTCCTGAGAGGTGGGAGAACTATCACCTATATTAATGTTTCTTGTTGGGTTTTCTATTTTTGATTCCAAAGAATCTTTATTAGGTGTTTTTTTAAGGTATGATTTTTTGGTTTTAAATGATAGTCAAATAATTCATGTTGGGTACACCATTTTCTGAACGGCATCTAATAGGATTCATTCATTGAGGAGGAAGCATCCCACAACCCCCTTATTCAACATGTTTTATGAACCATCTTTCAAAATTTATGAAGCTATTAAAAAATTTTCCAACAATACATAGGGATTCATATAGGTCATATTGATGGGATTTCTTCCTCATTACACCATTTTTTTGGAATTGTTTCATTCTATGGGTCTCTCTTAATGATTTAATACATACTCACAAATCTTTCATTAATTCCCAAAAATAACACAAGTTAACCTAAATATAATAATCAATTATTATAATGCATAGAATTTTGAATCATACATATGTACCAAGGATTCTCATAGATGGATATATTTGTATTTATCTGAGGTTCTCCATCAATGATACCCTTTAATGAAGGTATTAGAGATTCTTTTGTCTTTTATTATTACAGTTTCCCCTTTATCCATGTGATGGGGTGATCTATAACTTGATTATTGTATAGGGAGATGGAATTTGTTTTGATGTTTGGTTTCAACCATAAATATATGATTCATACATATCCTTGTGAATGGAAAAAAAATCCATATAGTTTGGTGAAACTAAATAGAACACATCATACCTTTCAAGGTCATGTTTGTATGACCAAACTTTGTAGT
Organism: Viscum album; assembly: GCA_963277665.1. Taxonomy (NCBI): domain Eukaryota; kingdom Viridiplantae; phylum Streptophyta; class Magnoliopsida; order Santalales; family Viscaceae; genus Viscum; species Viscum album. Next base: position 1,624,717,367 of record OY728158.1, read on the forward strand.
CAAATGTTTTTTCGAAAGGAAATCTATGTGAAATATTCCTAGTCAACGTTATTTGTGTGAGTTACGCCAAATCATCCCATAGAACCTTAAATAACTTTGGGATCATATGTGTGATATAACCTGATTGGGAATGTGGACCATAGACAATTGGGGTAATTTTGGGGTGTTCTGTTTGGACCTCACAGAGGCATCCTACGTATTCCATTTCTGTAGGAATGAAATCCAACATTGTTTGGATGGATTTTATGAACCATGGATATAGATTTACTCTAAAGGATTGTCTCATAGTGAATATGGCCCTTTGAGATGATTGAGTAGAAAAATATTCTGAATAGGAGGCCCCTTGACTATAATCCCATGTGAGTTATGATCAAAAAGTGAGAAACAAGAGGAAGTGTAAGATTTGGAAAACCACACAGTCCTCTTCATCAGCTGGAGGATGAGGGAGGGTGATGGGAGATGATGAAATGGAATTGATTATCCAATACACTCTCTAGTTATGGTAACTAAAACAATCACCTTAGATTACCCATATGTATATAGCCCCTAAGAATGGTTGTTGACGCTCCTTTCATCACAGAATCTAAACATCGGAAAAGGGGAATATCTGAGCTCAATGTGATTCAACCATTGGACAAATATCAAAAAATTGACAAAGGAAGGAATAAGAGAAGATTGTCCATAAGTCGCGCAAGTACACTTGCACGATGTATTATGGTCGTGGAAGTGACTTGTGCGACCTAAGTGATAACTGTCTGTGGTCTTCTCTGTAACATACCCAAATGATAAAGGGTTAAATGACTAAATGATACGACTCAGGTCAACAAGGTGCACCATCCTTTTCGGGAGCCTACCTGATTAGAACTCCACATTTAAGCGTGCTTGGCTTGGAATAGTGATCAGGATGGGTGACCTCCTGGGAAGTTTCTCAGGATATGTGTGAGTGAGGACAATGCACACTGGAAAGTACAAGTGTTGGCCTGTGGAGACAATCATTAGTTAGATGTCCCGTTCAGGCATGTGGGTGGACCCTGGGGTGGGCCCCACGTGTCTGCGGGGCAACTAGTGGTTCCTTGTGGGCCAGGACCTGACGGCCATGTTAAGGCGGGGTGGTTGTGCTGTCACTGGGACCCGGTTGTCACATTTGGTATTAGAGGAGGAACCCAGCCATAAGTGTGGTGCACTGCCTGGGTTGAGATGTAGGTCCCACAACGAGGTTGTTGTGCTCTAATGGGGGGTGATTTTAACATCCCCAAATGATAAAGGGTTAAATGACTAAATCATACGACTCATGTCAACAAGGTGCACCTTCCTTTTTGGGAGCCTACCTGATTAGAACTCCATAGTTAAGCGTGCTTGACCTGGAGTAGTGATCAGGATGGGTGACCTCTTGGGAAGTTTCTCAGGATGTGTGTGAGTGAGGAAAAAGCACACTGGAAAGGACAAGTGTTGGCCTGTGGGGACAATCATTAGTTAGATGACCCGTTCAGGAATGTGGGTGGAACCAGGGGTGGGCCCCATGTGTCTGCGGGGCAACTAGTGATACCTAGTGGGTCAGGACCGGACGACCATGTCAAGGCGGGGTGGTTGTGGTGTCACTGGGACCCGGTTGTCACATTCTTCTGCATATAAATAGACCCTGTGGGCCCCCCCATTCCAGGAGGATTTTTTCCAGAAACTCAAATTTGAGCTCCCGGCGCCCTAATCTCTTCTCAAAGCTTCCGGAACACTTCTAAGGTAATTTATTACCTAGAACAGAAGATCTAAAGAGGGGGGAGGCCTAAGTGCTAAAACTCAACAACACTTGCGCGCCTGAGTGGCCAACCCTTAAGGGAAAAGGCCACACTTGCGTGCCACCTTACTCCTTCAATAGAACTTACACGCCCCTCTTCTGGAAGAACCTCAAGAGGATTCTAAAAGCTTTAATCAAGAGTCGCTCAAGTATTACCCTGCTGGTTAACCGTCGTGCAAATACACCATGTGTCGCGAAGACATACCTGCACGACCAGGACTTGCACGCCCACGCAATACCTGCACGCCTACCAGGACTTGGGCGCCACTCCCTTTTTGGGTACCATTCTTTCCCATTTCACCCCTATTAATCCATTCCACCTCTCTTATTCATGATTCAATCTTCAAGACACTCTTCAAAGCCATTTATGGAATGATTTCTTGATTTTTTGATTCCTTATCTGAAAGGAACTCTGTAGAATATCTCTCAAAACATAGTGATTTACACATCTTTATGTCACTAATGATTGAGATTTCATTCAGTCTACCTCATCCTTTAAGAATATAGAACTCAATCAACTTGGGACTCTTTTTTAGGAGTAAGTCCCAGTCATAATTCTTAACTTGGGCATCCTCCTTAGGAGTAAGCCCTAATTCTTAAAATTCCCAAATCTGGGCATCCTCTTTAGGAGTAAGACCCAGTCCCCAAATCTGGGAATCCTCCTCAGGAGTAAGCCACAAACATTAATTCCCTTAACCTGGGCCTCCTTTTCTTAAATAAGCCCTAGTCATAATTCTCAAATATGGTCATCCTCATTGGGAGTAAGCCCCAAGTCCTTGTTAACCTTGGCCTCCTTTTTAGGAATAAGCCCCAGTACCCTAATTTGGGCATCCTCTTCAAGAGTAAGCCCCAAATCCCTTAATTTTTCAAGTCTCTTAACCTGGGCCTCCTTTTCAGGAGTATGCCCCAGTCTTAATTCCTCTTAACCAGTCCTAATTTACCTTTGATCTGGGATTCCTTCTCAGGTGTAAAAACCTAATCATAAGTCCTCTCCTAATTTGGGATTCCTTTTTAGAAGTAAGTCCCAAGTTAGAGTATTCAAATCTCCGTGAAGCACATATACCTTTATGGACCCTGTTTCCGGATTTCTTCCCTGAAGTAAATCGAAATCTTCATTTATCTGGGCAGTCATACACACATAATTCCCACATTATTTCTTATGATTGCATCTTTCATGGCACAATTGTCTGATTTTTACCAATACCTCTTGTTTCTCACACCGAGCATGACTCACGTGAGCTTAAAGTGTAAAAGTAATTATGAAATCCTTCTTTGAGACATCAATAATAAACATCATACTCCTTTACTCGAACTATGTGGGTTCTGATTTCTTTTCTAAACAAAGGATATGTAGGTAGCCCATCTACGTTTCGATCCCAACTCTGAAATAATCCATGTCCTTCTGAATGACAATAAACTTCAAGTGCCCCACTATGTGGCTTTAAAACTAGCATGGTCATAATAATGACCAAGAGACTTCTATATAAATGTGTCGAAGGGTACCATTGACCAAGAATCTCTAATAAATACAGATGATTCTCTATCGATGAAGAACCTCGAGTACATATAAAAGATTCTCTAAATTTCCTACATATCAATCATTGATTGTCAAATCTGAAGGAAATCACATTTTATACGTTGTAATGTAATAAGGATTCACGAACATAACTTAAATCTATAAAGAGATTCCCAGAGTAGACAATAATTCCCCTCAAAATGGTGTGATGAGTCCGAACTCCCATCCTCTCGACCAATGAAAATTCCTATGCCTCATCAGTCCACAATCTAATGAGCACCTACCTTTGGAATGTATGTTTGAATGAATGTGGAATCATTGGATGTTTCCGGTTCTATGAACAAACCCATTAGAAATCGATCGGAATGTTTGAACCTACCATCAAAGGAGGTCATCCCTGGAATCCGAGGGAAACAAAAATGGTGAACCCAACGTGAATCCTTAACCATGTCAATATGATGTTTTACCTATTTTGATAGGCCCCTATTTAAAACTCAATGAGAGGGCCAACAAAAACAATCATTGATATAGGTGCTCATCCAAAAGATGTAGTGGATGAATTTATCTTGATTACATCTGTTATATCAAACAAGCACTATTTTCCAAGATTTTATGCATTTCTAGAATGGCTTCTCTCATGTTCACATATGTGAATACTGCTGTTGCAAATGCCACTGTTGATACTCTTGTTGGATCATCGTCCTCTCTAAGGACGATATCACCTACTCAGCGTCTTCAACGATGGGTATCAAACACACTGGTTAAGGAGTACTGTCAACATGGTACCATCCAAACTTTGGTGGCTTCCCGACATGCCCTCCAAGTAAATAACTCACATCGGTCGTCCAGACATTGACGACCAGTGATCAAGAAGCAGGTGGTGCTGACTAACGTCTCCAACCGTTTCAGGTCGTTATCCCCGGAACAAAATCACCATTCGCTCCCTTATTCTGGGGAGGGGAATGAGCAGGTCCCTCAAGACCTTAATTCAAACAAACGGGAGTCTTTACTAAGGGATCCCACCAATAATAGCCATCATACTCATGCGGCAGTGCGCGCTCAACATGATGAGGGTACCGACTCCAAGCGTTCGGCTCAGGTTCCTTGAACCTCAGCAAGAAAGATGAACAACCAGAGGTAGAATTCGGTCAATAGTGAGCAGGTTATCATCTATTCCATCTCCAGAGAAGTCCACCAACCTAACTTGGTGCAAGCAAAGATCGGGCACATATACCTGCCTGTTTTAATTCCGCTGTCCAGTAGACTCGTCTGGCAGCATCGCGCCAATCCCACCAAGAAATTACAGCGGAGTTTTATAGGCATGGACATAAACCTGTTTATACATCATCAACTAGTCAGCAGGCTCGTCTGAATACATATGATGGATCTTTTCAACCACGTTTGGTGAAGTGCAATCAGCAGGCACATACACCTGCTGGTATTAATAAATCCTACCAACAGTCTCACTTGGTAGCATTCGGAGAAGTTAGTCGGAAAGCCCCAACAACAAATAGGAGGTAGACTCAACTCTCTGCCCCCAGACTTGAGTACTGTCAGGATTCACTGACAGGGAAAGGAGGACAGGACTAGGCACATACACCTGCTCCAGGCCCGGAATGGACGTATATTCCCGTTCCAGGAGCTGAAGTCAACAAGCATATTCTATCAATGGTGAAAGAGCAGAAGCAAATCCCTGCTCATATTTTGGAGGCCTGCCAGGATATTATAACAACTTCAGAGGCATCTCAAGGAAAGACACATAAATATATCCCTACCAATAGAGTGACACATCAACAATTCACTCCGGAACAGACACACACATACGTTCCAGTCAAAGAGGGTTGTGGAGAATACTCCACCATATCATACGGACAACCAAGGCAAGCACGTACACCTGATTTGAGTAGAGATCGTCAGCCTAACCTGGCCATCTTTCCTGATCAGGCATATACACCTACTCAGAGCAACCACTTTAGTCAAAAAGTGGTTTCCAAGACGAGTAAGAATGCGTCTAAGAAAAAGACCCGCCCAGCATAGTCAGGAGATCAAGAGCCAATCTGTAACAAGGCCTTGCTCAATGTTGGAGTTCTTGAAGCCCTCACACAATTATCTATTGAAATTCAAGATTCCACTCCCTCATTTCCCAATAGTGGGAACATTAATTCTGATGGTCTTCAACAGAAACTTCCTCATGAAGGATTTCTTCATGATAATTCTATCGATCTCGAAGTTTCATCTTCAGATGAGTTCCACAGGAACCCTCTATGTGGTTAGAAGACCAAGGAGCAAGAGATCTCAACTTTTGTGGTATCCCATTATGGTGGTCCTCCCAATGATGATGAATTTCTCTGTGAAAGTCCTCTCCGCAGTAGTGATGCGCATTGCCCGAAAAATGCTATATTGGACAATGTAGTGCTGAGAAATCCCTCTTATCTTGATGCACTTGAATGTGTGAAACAATTCATGTCTAAAGTTTCATCACTAGCAGGTAAAATACTTTCTCAATTAGAATATAGCCCAGGGTGTAGGTCATTCTCTGAACCACCCCTAAGTCATGCATCTTCTAGTTCGATCAATGATTTCTCTACCAATCCTTTTGAATCTAATGAAGCAACAAGGAAACACCAACTCTGGTCAAATCAGGTAGAAGAACCTCTATAAAAAGACAAAGAGGAAATGTTGAACATGAGAAAACAACTGGCGAAAGGTTAAGTACCACTCTTGTTTTGGCCTTTGGATGACTCTCAGTATAATATTCTATAAACACTGACGAAAGATGAAATTCATGACATTAGTCTCAACATATGGAAAACTCTTTGTCAGTTAAAAACGAAAGTATTATCTTATGATGAATATGAAAATCATCTTATGATAATATAAGGGTTACAACGTCAGATTGATTTGGCGTCTCTATCACTCTCTCGATATCTGAAGGCTGAAAAGCAGCAGAAATCTATTCAACGTTCATGTCTTGGCACACTAAGAAGATTTCATCATTTAATTTCCAATGCCCCATCTGGTATTCATGTCAGAGGATGGGGTGTTCATGGAGCACTGCATTTCATAGTGCTCTCCAGTCAGCAAAGCCCGCCGAAAATGGTCTCACGCAATGTTATTGCCCATGGCCGGCCATAGTCAATGGGCTTTGGTTGTAATGAAAATCATGCCCAAGAACATGCTTCAACTAGTTCCTCTCAAAATCAAGAATATGGAGAACAAGTTGTTGAATTACTCTTGCATCAATCAAACGAGAATATTAAACAAGCGTCTCATTTGGAGAAAGCACGTCATCAAGTGACAGAAGTTTCATAAATCATCCAATGGTCTTTTGAACCGGGTGATAAAAGCGGATACAGGTTAATGCATCCAGATAATTTTCAGACTAAGGTTCACAAGATCAGGAGGACTTTAAAGAAATTCTCAGACATAGCATGTCATGAACTACCCCAGCTCTCCAGACTGGGGAATCTTTTAAACCAACCCTCGGAATCAACAAATAGGATTCGAGGAGTTGAGAGAGAACAGCAGGAATAGACCCAGTCCACTGGACTGGGGACTTTTTCAAATTAGAAAACCCCTCCTCATATAAAGTCGGTCTTTTGTCGATTGGGTAAGAAACCTCAAGAGGAATGAAGAGACAAATTATCAGGATATTCCCTGCAAATTACGGTTCATCAAGAAATTCCTGAGGGATCGAATCAACAAAAGGTGGTGTCTCATAAAAGACATGTAAGAAGAAAATATCACAAAAATGCTGATAGAAGGGATTTGATGAGTTATGCATCAATCAATGTCATCAATTCCATTGTTGTTGATCCACCAGATGAGGCTCACTTAGGGGATTCAGATGAAGAGGTTCCTGCTCAATAAGATGTATGCACCGACACAAATGAAGAAGGTGTGCGTACACGAAGTCAAAGGATTACTCAAAACCTAGGTAATCCTTCGAGTAACCCACATCCCCCTCTCCGAAAATGATCCAACAAAGGGAAGGGAAAGAACCAGGTAACATATCCTTCCTCTGGAGAAGGTCAATAGCTCTCAATAGATCAAAGGTTTGCACAACAGGTAGAAGAAATGAAATAATTAAGAAGGTTGAATACTGAACTACTTCAGAGTATTCTTCTCCTTAAGCATGATGGAGTCAGTCATCCAAAGGAATTTGTTGCAGCTACTGAGATGGATCAAGAATATTCTCTTCTATCAGTACACCCTCACAGGTATAATCTTACGGGTCAAGTGCAACAACAGTTGGCAGTGCTAGCATTAGTTGCAGCACCAATTACCACATCTTTCCAAGCTCTAGTCATTGCACCTAACCAAGTCCATGTTCAACCGGATGTTTCTCAAAAGTTAATAACTACTATTGAGTCATTAATAGCTCAGTTAGAAACTATGGAAGGGAAACCTGCGCATGTTCAACCAGAAATGAATGTTTACCCTGAATGGGTAGATTCAATTTCTCCTCCATCTAGTTTTGGGAACCCTGTATTCCCTATTTTCAATGGATCAGGCAATCCTGAGCAGCATTTGAAGCATTACGTGTCTTGTTGCGATCCTATGATTGGAAATTCAGAGCAACAAGATGTAGTGAAACTCATATTCTTCATGCGAAACATGCAAGGACCAACTTTTGTTTGGTATATAATCTTTCAATCCTGATCAATTATCAGATGGGAGGATCTTCATCAAAAATTCATCCTTTAGTTCAGCTCAACATTTCCAAAGACAACAGTTTTCAATCTTACAAAACTGTATGCAAAGGGAGAATGAAAGTGTCTCTTATTTCTTTGCTCGATGGAAGGGATTAACATATTCCTTGAGTATAGCACTCCCTCAAGAAGAATTGTTTCCAATATGTGTGGTAAATCTGCGTGACAAATTATGCACGCCATTAATCCCTGTGAAATACAAAGGAGGGTTTCAAGACCTTACTTCAATCACTTAGCAGATTGAAGATTCCCTTGTACAGGCTAAGGCTAAATCTTGTGTAATTCCATCAGATCCAGGAAGGAGAATGGGTAAAGCAGAAACTGCTACAGTTATTCTTAAACAAGCACCTGTACCTGTTTATAACTCAAAACCTTCATCTTATCAAAGGGATCCACCTTCTGAGCTCCAACAACAAAGTCCTTTTCGTCCAGACGATCAAAAAGATCAAAGATGGAAACAATTTGAGGATCTGAAGAGAAAAACATAGTCTTTTGGAAATGAACAAGTTTCTTGTTATTTCATTTCGGCTCTGGAAAAAATTTGGTTCAATTTCCAATACCCAAGAGGACAAACAAGAAAGGAGATGAAGATCGTCCTAGTTATTTCCCTTTTCATCAAATGTTGGGGAATCCCATCCCAGAGTGTTTCGTCTTCAAAGAACTCTTGCAAAAGATGGTCGACTCAGGACAAGTCACATTGAAATGCTCTTTAGCCTAGGTAGCATGTGTCACTGCTACAGTTCCAGAGGAGTAAGGTGAATGGAAAGAAGTAAAAAGAAAAAATGCACAGAAGTATGATGATTGGATGGTCAGAATGTCAATCAATCGAACTCATGCTATTTTGTGAACACAATTAAAAAAACCAATTGTGTCTTCTACCATGAATGTTGCAGCAAAACCCTCTTTATCAGAGGGAAAGTCCTCAAAGAAACGACATGATTCAAAGAAAGAAAAATAATCAGAAGAAGATGAGTATGTGTAAAATCTTACGTTATCTTTGACTTTGGCGGACTTCATGCCATCTACTTCAAATCCACGGGCACCGCTCCACCAAACGGCACAGCCTAAATAGGCTAATCAGGCAGAGTCTTCAGCAGATGAAGAGTTAATATTGGTTCTGTTAATATGATTCAATTAACAGATCCATATGCTAGTCGAAGTTTCGATTTCAATGAGCCTGAATTCCCTGTATCAAATAGAGGAATTAGAGGATGTTCTAGGGGCTCAGGATACAGGGGGAAACGTGGATCATTCAGAAGCCACTATTCCAATTCTACCCCGGCTAGAACTGTCTACGCAGCAGAAACTCGTGGTAGAGCCCTTCAGTGAGCTCAGCAAGAACCAGAAAGTTCTTCTACCAATAGGAAATTCAGTCCTGGCACATTTATTTTGGGAGACCGGTTGATGGTTCCATATTCTTCCTATCAGCAAGTAAATGGATATAATCGGTCTAATCTTCCAACACCAGGAATATTGTCAACTCATATCCCAATAAAAGATGCATCAACTTCCAAATCATTTTCTTCCAAGGTACCTGCTAAACCACATATTCCTATTTGGAAACACAGACCTCTGGATCAAAAGTATGATATATTGAAACACATGGCCTAAGTACCAGCCAAGTTATCAATTCTGGATGCTCTGAATCTATCAAAAGATCTTCGGGAAGCACTTATCGAGGCTTTGTCAAGTCTTCAGGAGTTTGAAACTGAAATTGCTGCAGTTGAAGTCTATCACATAGAGAATAATCCTGCAGAATTCCATTCAATAATATCTTTTACTGATGAAGATGAAGATGATGTTGTGCATGGACATATTAGACAATTGTACTTGTCTGGAAAGGTCAATGGCGTGGATGTTCGGAGAGCTTTCATTGACAATGGTTCAGGAGTCACCCTCATGCCCACTCATACACTTCGTCGATTTGGCCTCACAGAATCTGATTTATCTCCTTCCACCATGATGCTACAGGGATATGATAAAAATGAACAAGAACCACTGGGTGATGTTACACTCAGAACTCAGTTTGGTGATCTTGTATCCAATTCAGATTTCATGGTTGTTGATCAAGACTCAGCCTTCAACATCTTGCTTGGAATACACTGGCTACATCAACATGCGGCTATCCCTTCATCATACCATCAATATCTCAAATATTGTTTCGATGGTCATGTTGGGACATTGTATGGTGATAAGGCCCCATTCAAGACATTTTAGTCTCAATACATTGATGCGAAATTCTATCACAGGAAGCAAAGTGATAAATCCCTAACAAAGGAGATTACCAATGTTAATGCTCCATATGGTTTGGAAAAAATTCCAGTAAATCCATTTACACATGTGACTACAGATTATGTGTTTCATGTCAATCAAATTGACATGATAGAACCAAATCAAAATACTCTTATGGAAAGATCCATAATGTCAATTACGGAAATCGAGCCAGACAACATGGGAGAAATTGGTAATCTACCAAGCAGTGATGAAAGCACAAATGGATACATCTTCATTTCATCTGCTAAAATCCAACAAGTCTATGCTTCTCCCATTAGGCCAGAAGAAGTTATGGAAACATCGGAGGTGAACAATGATGTCGATTATCAATCCATCATCTCCTCTTTATTACCCAAAGAAGACCCTTCATCATCAATCTGGTCAGAAATGGAAGCTTCTTATTCAAGATATGAAAATTTTGACATCTCTTCGGATCATGAGAATTCTACTTTATCATCTACTATTAATGTAGAAAAGGAATAAATTACACATGATGAAGAAGAAGAGGAAGATCTCAGAGATGCTCCTCCAGCATTTGAAGAGGGTATCTCTACCATAGTGGATGAACTCAGAGAAATAAATCTGGGTAAAAAAGGAGATCCACGCCCCACTTTATTCAGTGTGACCATGAGTCTTGAAGAGCAAGAGATATATTTATTTTCTAAAGAAAAATAGAGATATATTTTCCTGAAACTATACAGAAATTCCCGGGCATGATCCTGATGTTGCTACTCATCATCTGGGTTTACCAGAAGAACATCAAGGATTTAAGCAAGACGCGAGAAGAACACACCCAACTTATGCTTCCAAAATTGAAGTTGAAGTGGATAAGCGTATCAAATCTAACCTCGTCAGAGAAGATAAATATCCCAAATGGTTGGCTAATATCATCCCTGTAATGAAAAAGAACAGAAAAATTCGAGTTTGCATCGATTTCAGAGATCTTAATCGACATTGTGTTAAGGATGATTTCCCAGTTCAGATTACAGAACTTCTAATTGATGCAAAAGCTGGCTATGAAGCACTTTCCTTCATGGATGGATATTAAAGTTATAATCAGATCCGAATGGCCCCAAAAGACGAGGAATCTACAGCCTTCAGAGCCACTTAGGGTGTGTTTTGATACCGGGTAATGCCCTTAGACATAAAGAATGCAGGTGCAACTTATCAGCGTGCCATGCATCTTATCTTCAAACCCATCTTATGGATGTTTTTTGAATGCTATGTAGACGATTTTGTAGTTAAATCCAAACAACGTTCTAATCATTTGGTTGATATGGAAGTCATATACTGCAAGATTCGACAACATAATTTGAAGATGAACCCCTTAAAATGTGCTTTTGTGGTAACCTTAGGAATATTTCTCGGCTTTGTTGTATGCCATTGTAGTATTGAAGTCGATCCTGAGAAGAGCAAGTCAATCCTTGGTATGTCACCTCCTCAAAATTTGAATGAATTACGAGGACTTCAAGGACACCTATACTATATTCGGCGTTTCATCTCCAATTTCGCATGAAAAAGTTTACCCTTCACCAAATTGATGAAGAAGGGAGTCACTTACTAGTGGACTGAAGAATGTCAAGAAGAATTCGATATTCTCAAGAAATACCTCTTGAGTCTACCGGTACTCATGCCACCTATTGATGGAAGAACACTTATCCTCTACGTGACAGATCTAGAGTGATCATTGGGTTCCTTTATTTTTCAAAAGAATGATGCTGGGAATGAAAACAATCTCTACTATCTCAGTCGAACCATGCTTGAAGCAGAATCCCGGTATTCAAGTATTGAGAAGTGCTGCCTGGCATTAATCTTTGCAGTTTAGAAGTTGAGACACTACCTGCAACATCATTAGGTCCAATTGGTATCCTGCAATACCCCTCTCAAATTTATCCTTAGTCGTCTAATTCTTACAGGACGTCTGGCAAGGTGGGTACTTATTTTGCAGCAATTCGACATTCAATATGTGTCTCAAAAGGCGATAAAGGGACAAGCTCTGGCTGATTTCCTAGCAGAACACCCTTCAATGGAAGACACATCTTCAGATATTGAACTCCCTGTTGAGGAAGTCTTTTCTATTCAAGAAATTCCTCAGGCATGGGAAATGTATTTTGATGGTGCTTCCAGAAGTCCAACAGGGAGGAAAATGGAAAATCCAAAATTCAACAAAGATGGCTTAGGAATTGTGCTCATTTCTCTAGAAAAGGAAGTTTTACCTTATTCATTCTTATTGTGGGAAGGTGGTACCAATAATGAAGCTGAATACCAATCTCTCATCACAGGCTTGGAATTAGCACTTCAAGCACAAGTGAATCCCTTAAAAGTGAAAGTTGATTAAGAACTGATAATAAAACAACTCAATGGGGATTATTCCATCAGAAAAGAAGAACTAATCCCTTTGTATGATTACGTCAGAGAGTTAATGGCAGAATTTCCTTTGGAACCGACATTTTCTTATATCCCAAGATCACAAAATGCTCAAGCTGATGCATTGGCTAATATAGCCACAGCTCTGGAAGATCCAAATCGGGACGAGACAACAATCAGTATTGCTCACCGTCGTGCAATTTCACCTTTTGTTCGAATTAGAACAGAGGAAATTAATGAAATTTGTCCCATTCCTGAACCGTATGGTCATACTACAGGATGGATGTGACCTATCCGGTAATACCTTCAAAATGGAATGCTTCCACCTGATAGAGCTGAGAATGAACAAATCTGGCGACGTGTGGTTATTTTTACTCTTTATGATAACCCATATCACATAGACAAAAATCTCAAAAAACGTGGTTTTGATGGAGTTCTCTTCAGATACATTGATGGTGAAGAAACAATGGTTGTCATGAAAGAAGTACATGCAGGAGTCTGTGGTGCCCACCAGTCTGGACATAGACTGTCCGATCAGATTCGAAGGCTTGGATACTTTTGGCCTTCAATGATACAAGATTGGGTCGATTTCACAATGAAGTTTCATTCATGCCAAGTACATGCCAACTTCATCATCAACCTCCAGAGTTTCTTCATACATATAAATACTCATGGACATTTTCCACATGGGGAATGGATGTGGTGGGAGCTTACCCTTCGGCTACGGCCAAGCACTTTAAGTACATTATTACTTCTACTTACTTCTTTTCCAAATGGGCAGAGGCAATACCTCTCAAGGAATTCAGTTCTAGATGCATTGTTAGCATCATCATGTCTAACATCATTACCAGATTTGGTGTCCCTCATACCATATTCACGGATAATGGCACTAATTTATGTTCATATGAGGTGAAGAAGTTGTATCATGAATACAACATCAAGTCCAACCATTCATCTCCGTATCATGCAGCATCCAATGGCCAGATAGAATCCTTTAACAAGACTCTTTCATATATACTGCAAAAGATGGTAGATAAAGATAAGAGGTCATGGTCTGATAAACTCTTCCATGGTTTATGGGCTTATCTGACTACCACCCGCATTGCAACTCGGTCAACTCCATATTCATTGGTATATTGAATGGAAGTCATCTTTCCCATTGAAGTTCAACTACCCTCGCTCAGATTTTCCATTTGTGATCAGTCATCTACAGATGAACAATTTTAAAAGAGATTGAATGAATTGGAATGGTTAGATAAGAAAAGATTGTGCACTTTGCACCACTTGGAAGTCTATCAGAATCGAATAGCACGGTCTTTTAACAAAAAATTTCATCTTCGTTCATTTACTCAGGGAGAATTGGTATTAGTTCTCAGAACTCCAATGACACCAGGAAAGAAACCCCCCAATATTGAGCCAAAATGGGAAGGACCTTATTCAATACATATTTTCTATTCCAATGGAGCTTATTCATTAATCTCAACGGATGGAGAACTCATCACTACTCCAACCAATGCCAGATTTTTGAAGAAGTATTTTGTATAAACTACATAGTACCTCCTTCGTAATTTCTATATGATGTTAAACTATACATAAATGGTCCATACATATGAAATTAAACTATTTTTATTAATTTAGTCCCACACGATGTTAAACTATGAAAAAAAATTCCTTAATTTGTCCTAACTGCATGACATTAAACAGAAAAGTCCCTCTTTTGTCCCTGCTATATGACGTTAAACTATACATCAACGGTCCATACATATGACCTTAAACTATTTGTATTAATTTCTTCCCACAAGACGTTGAACTAGGAAAAAAAATTCCCTTATTTTTCCTCACTGCATGACATTAAACTGCAAGGTCCCTATTTCGTCCTTGATATATGAAGTTAAACTATACAGTAATGGTCCATACATATGACCTCAAACTACTTTCACTTTCGTCCCACATGACGTTAAACTATGAAAAAGTTCCTTAAATGGTCAAGTATGACCTTAAACTGCAACTAGGTCATGTATGACCTTAAACTGCATAATCCACTGTCCATGCATATGAACATAAACTATTCGCACTTTCGTCCAACATGACGCTAAACTGTATCATCCCTTTTTCGTCCAACATGATGTTAAACTGTGAAAAAAATCCCCAATGAATCCAATGTGATGTTAAATTGTGTACTCTTTTGTCCTTGCTATATGACGTTAAACTATACCGCAATGGTCTAGTATGACCTTAAACTGCAACTTGGTCCAATATGACCTTAAACTACATCATCAATGGTCCATGCATATGACCATAAAATATTTGCAAGTCTCTTACGTCCAGCAAGACGTTAAACTGTGACGTCCTAACTACATGAAAATAAACTGTATAAAAGTCCCTTATGTCTGGAAAGACGTTAAACTACATAATCATCAAAGGACTTGTATGAACTTAAACTACTAACACTTTCATCCAACATGACGGTAAACTGTGGAAGAAATCCCCAATGCGTCCAACATGATGTTAAAATGGTGTACTCTTTTGTCCTCACTACATGACATTAAACTGCACAGTCCCCCTTTAGTCCAATATGACGTTAAACTCTATTGTCCCCATCGTCCTAACTACTTGAATCTAAACTGTATAGAAAGTCCGTGATACGTCCTACATGACATTACACTGTATTTTTTCCCTACTACATGACACTAAACTGTGCAGCACCAATAGTCCTAACTGCAAGACTCTAAACTGCATAGTCCCTTTATATGTCCTACATGACATTAAACTATGCATCGTTAAGGTTGTTGTTACCTATTGTTTCTCACACCGAGTATGAATCATGTGAGCTTAGAGAAAACATCAACCATAACACTCTCTTTGGGCCGCTAACCATGTGTAAGTCCCAAAAGCATTTTTTAGGACGTTTTCCCCAAGAACAACTTGATCATTAATTAATTATTTAATTGAACTACGCAGACTTTTATCCTTGCCTTCTAGGCTGGGTACGTAGGCAACCTCCCAAGGATCAAGCCCAAAACCAATCTCTTCACATCGGTTCACCTCTATCTCATACGATGTTGATTCGTGAAACCACCCCTAGAATCAGTATCATTACATTGGTTCACATTCGTTCTTGTTATACAACATTAATCTATACAACACTTTTTTCCAGTATGACAATAAACTACAATATTCTTTGATACCCTCACCTGATAGGGAACCATTATTTACATTGATTTTTCTCAATCAAGTTTCATTTCAAAGACTACGTGCATACATGGGAACGCCCAAACCATTTATCTTGGGTTAAACAATCATTGTACTAATGTCCCCTTTCTCCCTTCATATGTACAAACCAAATTTGTACAAATGGTATTCCTAGAACTACGTGGGCTTGATTTCCATCCTTATGGGATACATAGGAACGTTCGAGTGTCCCTCAAATCCAGCCCCAAGTAGTTGGGACTAACCCCAAATTCCACTTTCAGTCCCTTGGCTGAAAAGTCCCCATGGAAACACACACTGTGTATTTCTTACAATGGTCCAAGATCTATGACCGTAAACTAAGATCTCAAATCTTTTTTCCCCACACTACGTTAAACTGTAGTTTAAGAATTACATATGGCTTGATTCTCATCCTTATGGGATACGTAGTGAAGTCCAATATTTCAATTCAGGACCCAGCCAAATACTTGATTATGGTTAGCATTGATCTTTGTATCTCTGTATGCATTGAACAATACCCATATTTATGTTTCATAATCCTAACCTTAAATATTATTAGATCTTCATAACCCTTTTCAAGACTTCTATTCACAAAAATGTCAAACATCTGAGAGTTCTTTTTCCTGACTATGCAGCAGGTTCCCATAGGTGGCCTTGCATAAACAGTCTATATAACATACTTGTTAGCCAAAAGATACTATTATTTGACTATGCAGCCAATTCCCTTAGGTGGCCCTGCATAATTCAACCCCCTAACGGGTTTTTCGGATAGTGGTAACTTCATTCTTGGGAATAATGCCTCTTTAGTCCTTATTTTTCTTAAATGACAGTATGTAGGGATCCGTAAAAATAGACTTCCTTAACATATTTGACCCATATCCTTTTTCATGATCTGAAAGTATTCAAGTCCATGGTTTATATTCTCCTTCCCTACATTTGGGTTAGACCTTCGTAGGAGTGATATTCATCCAGTTCTTCGATAATCTTGTTATGAAATATTATCTCTATATTCAAGTACCTCTTTCCATATAGGAAACTCTATACTTTGGAAGATTTGAATCTCCACAAACTTTCACTGGATTTTAGCACTAAGAATGTAAATTTCTGAGAGTTCTTTTGCCTGACTATGCAGCACGTGCCCATAGGCGGCCTTGCATAAACAGTCTACATAACCGACTTATTAGCCAGAAGATACTATTTTTTTTATCTATGCATCCAATGCCCTTAGGTGGCCCTGCATAATTCAACCCCCTAACGGGTTTGTTAAATAATTGTAACTTTATTCTTGGAAACTACTTTTTCAAATTCTTATTAGTTCTTTTTCATATCATTTCCTGGATTCAAATATTCTTAAGTCATATCATACATATTTTCCCTCATACTTGAGTATGGTAATATGTTTTCAGATGAATTTTCATGGAATTGAGTCAATTCTAATCCATTAAGGTTAAAGCTATTTCGACCTTAAACATTAGCCTTTTTATGTCTGACGTGCATGACTTTAAACTGCCCACAAAAGACAAGGGAACTCTGAATAAAAGTCATGTTCCCATCTCACTAAACATACATTTTTTATGATTTAGGTACCATTGAGCAATTAAATGTTTTGAAGTTTGTAGGGTTATTTACATTAAGCCTAGTAAAAAATAAAACTATGCTTACTAATCCCATTGGCTTAGGAAAAATCTAAAGCATTTAGCAAAAGAGAATGCAGGTACAAATGAGTGGAGGTGAAAGTGTTTTTCATTGATTCACAAGAGTTAGAAGGACATCCATATACTGGAGCCTCTTCACTTTTTCAAGAATTACAAAAGTCGTTCAACATAACTCTTCATTTGATTTACGGAATCCCGAGCTTCATCAGCAACCACATGGAATTCATTCATTCAACCGGATACAATAAGAGATGCAGTTATACTAGATCTTCTTCGAATAATTGTAAAAGGATGTTCTTGAGTGCGATTTGAGAAAATTTTCTGCTGATCAAACAGTGACTCTGTTTCTGTCCAAGAGACTTGGAAGATGGATACATGGATTTTATAATGGAGCATTGTAAGTAAAGAGCCATTTGGAGAGTACTCTTTTCAGATATTGCTCTAATTCCATGTTTGTCTTCTCTCCACCAACCGGCAGCCGAAAACATTTTCAGCCTATGGGTTTTCCATTTTCATATCTGCATGAAAATGACATGGAGGAAGAATTTGAAAGTTCACACCATTTTTGTTGCTCTTAATGCACAGCATAACCGAAATATAGGAGTAGCAGTGCAGCTTCATTTCAGGTGTATAGTTCTTTGCATTTGGAACCTTGACTCCTTGCAGATGACTATGACCATACAGGGACAAGTAGATTCTCTGTGGGAAATTAAGATGATATTTTTTCAAGTACTTAGCCAAATCTGGGAGAGTGCTATCACAGATATCATAGTAATCCTGGCCAATAATGTTCATCATGTCATCAATCCGCTTGCTAGCCTGTTCATCAGTCGTTCTGATTCTCTGGGGAGCCATTGGATCTGCACAAAAGTTGAATAAACTAATTCTTAAATGGGTTTATTTTTCATAAACTTTGTGAAAGAATTCAGAAAAACGACAAAGGCATTAAGGCGCGCAAATATAATACATGGCACGCAAGTATGGATGTGTCGCGCAAGTATTTGACCCACAAGTATCACCACGCATTCCCAGATACTTTGACAGCAGCACGCCATCAAGGAATCACCAGAAAACAGAGCAACCTGCGCGGCTAAGGTGACCTGTACGGAGAGAGCTCGAAGGTTTGAAATCTGCAAATCCATATGCTTGTACGGAAGTGAGGCCCTCTATTTTTAGACACGGCTAGGACCCTGTGTGACGTACCCTGCATGATCAAGGGCCGTATCCCTGCGTGTCAGGCCTTGCGCGCCCAAAGCTCATTTTTGCGCCATACCTTGGGCACCCCAATTTCCTTATGATTCTCGATTTCCTCAGAGTCAAATCCTATATTCTCTCCGGATCCAACTCTGAGGGGGGACTTTTGTGGATGCTCCTTTCATCACAGAATCTAAAGATCAGAAAAGGGGAATATCTGAGCTCAATGTGATTTAACCATTGGAAAAATATCAAAAAATTGATAAAGGATGGAATAATAGAAGTTTGCCCATAAGTCGTGCAATTTACCTCATACTCGCGCAAGTCCACTTGCGCGACACATTATGATCGTGCAAGTGACTTGCGCGACCTAAGTGATAACCGCCCGGGGTCTTCTCTTACCTATAAATAGACCCTGTGGGCCCCCCATTCTAGGAGGATTTTTCCAAAAACTCAGATTTGAGCTCCCATCGCACTAGTCTCTTATCAAAGATTCTGAAACACTTCTATGATAATTTCTTACCTAGAATAGAAGATATAAAGTGGGGGAGAAAGGCCTAAGTGCTGAAACTCATCAACACATGTGCGCCTTAGTGGCCATCCCTTAAGGGAAAAGACCACACTTGTGCGCCACCTTACTCCTTCAATAGAACTTGTGCGACCCTCTTCTGGAAGAACCTCAAGTGGATTCTAAAGTCTTTAATCAAGAGCCGCTCAAGTATTACAATACTAGTTAACCATCCCGCAAGTAAAACATGTGTCACATAGACATACCTACGCAACCAAGACATGCATGCCCACGTAGTACCTGCACGCCTGCCAGGACTTGTGCACCTCTGCCTTTTTGGGTTCTCTTCTTTCCCCTTTCACCCCTCTTAAGACATTCCACCTCTCCTATTCAATATTAAATCTTCAAGACACTCTTCAAAGACATTTATGGGATGATTTCTTGATTTTTAATTCCTTATCTAAAAGGAACTCTGGAGAATATATCTCAAAACATAGTGATTTAAACATCTTTATGTCACTAAAGATTGAGATTTCATTCATTCAACCTCATCCTTTAAGACGAGAGAACTCAATCAACCTGGGCCTCTTTTTCAGGTGTATGTCCCAGTAATAATTCTTAACTTGGGAATCCTCCTTAAGAGTAAGCCCCAATTCTTAAAATTCCCAAATCTGGGCATCCAACTTAGGAGTAAGCGTCGGTCCCCAAATCTAGGAATCCTCTTCAGGAGTAAGCCCCAAACCTTAATTCCCTTAACCTGGGCCTCCTTTTCATGAATAATCCCCATTCATAATTCTCAAATATGGGCATCCTCCATAGGAGTAATCCCCAATTACTCATTAACATGGGCCTCCTTTTTAGGAATAAGCCCCAGTACCCTAATTTGGGCATCCTCTTCAGGAGTAAGCCCCAAATCCCTTAATTTTTCAAGTCTCTTAACCTGGGCCTCCTTTTCAGGAGTAATCCTCAGTCTTAATTCCTCTTAACTAGTCCTAATTTACCTTTGATATGGGATTCCTTCTCAGGAGTAAAAACCCAATCATAAGTCATATCCTAATTTGGGCCTCCTTTTCAGAAGTATGTCCCATGTTAGAGTATTCAAATCTCCGTGAAGCACACATACCATTATGGACCCTGTTCCTGGATTTCTTCCCTGAAGTAAATCCAAACCTTCATTTATCTGGGTAGTTATACATACATAAGTCCCACCTTATTTCTAATGATTTCATCTTTCATGGAACAATTGTTTGATTTTTACCAATAACTCTTGTTTCTCACACAGAGCATGAATCATGTGTGCTTAGAGTGTAAAAGTAATTATGACATCGTTCTTTGAGCCATCAATCATAAACATCATACTCCCTTACTCGAACTACGTGGGTTCTAATTCCTTTTCTAAATAAAGGATACATAGGTATCCCATCTGCGGGTTCGATCTGAACTCTGAAATAATCCATGTCCTTTTAAATGTCAATAAACTACAAGTGCCCCACTTAGTGGCTTTCAAACCATCATTGTCATCATAATGACCAAGAGACTTCTATATAAATGTGTCGGAGGGTACCATTGACCAAGAATCTCTAATAAATACAGATGATTCTCCATCGATGAAGAACCTCGAATACATATAAAAGATTCTCTAAATTTCCTATATATCGATCATTTATTCTCAAATATGAAGGAAATCGCATTTTATACTTGGTAATGTAATTGGAATTCATGATCATAACTTAAATCTATAAAGATAGTCCCGGAGTAGAAAATAATTCCCCTTACAAAGGTGTGATGAGTCCGACCTCCCATCCTCTCGACCAATGCAAATCCATAAGCCTCATCAGTCCACAAACTAATGAGAACCTACCTTTGGAATGTAGGTCCGAATGGATGTGGAATCATTGGATGTTTCTAGTTCTACAAACAAACCCGTTAGAAACCGATCAGAATGTTTGAACCTCCCATCAAAGGGGGTCATCCCTGGAATCCGAGGGAAACACTGGTTAGGGGATTACTCTATGAGGGAATATATATATCCTAGTTCCAAATAAGGTAATTGGATAAGTCATTGACTCCCATTAAAGGGGAAATAATGAATGATCTACCTCTCCCCTTATGTAATGGAAAGTCCATAGTCTTAGAGACAAATATTTAAGGACATGTCTTTAACCCTCATACCTAAGAGCTGATGAGGGAAGGAAACAAATTCTTATTTTTTCTCTAGGGTAAGTAAGTCCATAGAACATTCCCACAGGGCCACGGTCCTTGTGACCAATGGTATGCATAACTGCATGCAACATGAGGCCCCTACTCATCCGGTAGGACAAGTATGGGACACCTCTGATCAAGGGAATGTATAACCAAATGGAAGGCATGATGGTGTGTCTTTTTTCGTGGTTTTGGAAGTATGAAGGCTTTAGTGGTGGATTTGGATTAGTCTTCCTCATATGAGATTCCCAATGATGGAGGTTCCCAATAATGTTTTCCTAAAATAGGTATTAAAGGAGGCTTTCACCAGGGGTGATCCAAAAAATGGTGTCTTACATTGGGTAAGTCTTAAAAAAATTAGAATTGATTTGTATGGGGTATGGCATGCATGAGCTGTAGGTGACTTCTAGAAAATGTACAAACTGGTATAAAATACCTGGGTGAGGCCTTGATTTAGTCTCCAAGGGTTTCCTCATGTGTCCCTATAGGAATCTCTCACAAGTTCGAGGTTTATTAGGGGACCTCCATCCTAGTTCATGATTTGTTTGGATGATCGGTTCGATGTGTATGTGTTTTACGTTCCACACAATTGGGGGAATTTAATCCCATTATTAATATTAATTCTATTATCTCCCAGGTTTTATAGATCAACCTGTGTGGTTTTGAGGGATTGAGTGAAGGACTAGAGTGAGAAGATATTTGATACTTATTTGATATCTTTTTCATCATCAAAATAATGATCCCCATGGTCCTATTTATAGAAAAATATGAGACCATGGGTGAAGGGTTTTTCATGCACAGTTGTGGAGTGTATATGGGTGGCACAGGTGTGTCGCTTGGGGTTGTTGGAAACATATTCCTAGGAATGAGTAGTGAGATTGGGCACACAAGCAGGACTTCTGCGCCGATGCTATTTTAGGGGACCATGTGATATGGTTTACAATGAGTGTGTGATACATGATATCTTTCCATTATTTTCTTCTTGGTATATTCCTTTAACATCTTTACTTCCACATGAAAAATTGGAGTCTTTACAAATACTGAGGTATGTGCATATTTGTGTGTATGTATATGTATGTGTATTTGTATGTGTATGTGTATATATGTGTATTGTAACACCCATCCATCCAAGACCACTAAACAGATCCCGGAAAAGTATTTAATACTTCCTTTAGGGAAGCCTCCCCATATGCCAGAGGTTTTCGACTATCTATAGGGGTCTAAGGAAGTATCAATGGGAGACTGTACCCTCTATATCAAAGTGTGAAATTATAATTAAACAACCAAACATAAAATTTAAGTAGAAAAAATCCATCAGAACATAAGGAATCATTTAACTAAAAAAGAATTGTCAATAAATAAATTATTTCAAATCATTCAACAATATAGAAATACTGATCATCCAATATGATTATTGAATATACATATAAATAAAAAACATAATAAAAATACATCAATGATATACTATCACTCAAATACATACCTCATCTTGATCAATCAATCCCATCTGATATTCTCTAGATCAATCATGGAATATTGTTCTTTTTCCCAACCTAATCCTATATTTGTATATATGCTAATGTACCAAAGTGTTTTGGCCTCTAAACCAGAGTTCGAATACAAAACTCAGTATGGAAACAATAGGATATTCCATTACATAATGAAAAATTTATTGATATGGGAATGTGACATGCTCCAATGTAAACCACAAATATATTACTAAACATAAATAAATAAATAAATAATCATCAATAACTGCTTTAATATGCTTTCAGAATGACTCAGAGGATGTCGTGTGGGCAATCCCAACTTGTGTACCATTACATTGTCAATAATTAGGTTAATGACCCCAATTAATCATACCATCGTTGTCTAGTTTATGGGGGTCTCTAACAATGTCATGATGAATTTTCCTATATATAACAAACCAATGTGGGCCAGAACTACATATCAAGTAACATAGACCTCCCCTACATGAGTTTTCTTTGCCCAAGAATTTCCCATATGAGTCAGAAATGTAGGGAATTATCCTAAAAATCTCAATTCTAGTATACCA
Organism: Viscum album; assembly: GCA_963277665.1. Taxonomy (NCBI): domain Eukaryota; kingdom Viridiplantae; phylum Streptophyta; class Magnoliopsida; order Santalales; family Viscaceae; genus Viscum; species Viscum album. Next base: position 1,624,740,853 of record OY728158.1, read on the forward strand.
TATCAACCCTGTCTCAATATCCATTGTATCCCCACTATCAGTATTATAGATCTCCATGGTGGGAGTTTTCTCATCCAGGGGAATAACCCAAGAGTGTTGAAAACCTCCTCTATGGGAGTTTTATACGCAAGATTTCAACATGTAATAAAACACCACCCCTATTGGAATATACAATAAAAAATAAAATCATACCAATAGATTATTCCTTGTACAATCATAAAAAAATAATGAACTGTGGTTAGTCAAATTCCCAACCTGTAGACTCCATCCATACCAATGAAATCCCTCCCACTAGGTTTAATACATCATTGGATCACCCATTCGAGTCCTCTAGGTCACAAAAAACTGGGGGCACCCACCTGGTGTCATCCATCCTAATTTAGAACACCTTATGCTCATTCTTATGGGTAGTACCACACTCGCTAAGTCAAAATCAAGGCATAACCACATAATCTAATCAATTTATACATCAATGTAAACCCACTGTAGGGATGGCATAAATCCGATCTACAAATCTGTGATCTCTCAAGCTTGGTCGCCATCCCAACTGATAGCCATGATATGACCCACTAGGGCATGTTATATTTAACTCAACACTTAAATTACCAAGGAAGGTCTAAGGGACTCACACTACGACCTCATATATACAGGCTAATTCTTCTCTATTTAGTTTCAATCAACTCAAGGGTCTCAATGCTCTAGGATATTCAATAGTAAAGGTCTCAACCATCGATGGTTTAGGCACAAGGATAGTACATATTTCCTAATGTTGAACTGGTACTTTATAACATATAGGGATGATTAATTTTATTAAGAAATCTATGTAAAAATTGACTAATAAAAATCAACAATGAAAACTCCCTTGTTGGAGCATCTATACATCCCATGTGATATAAATAAATTCATAACCATCATAGTTCCATTACAGGGTCCACCTACTATATCAATGATACTTTCCCATTTTTAATTCCAAGACCAATAGGTGTGGCCTCAACCTGCTAAGCCTCATCCAATGTTTTCCAATTATCCTAATCCAATAAATCATGACCAAAATCAATAAATAATTAATTGAAACCAAATATAATTAATTATACCATTTAATCAAAGGTTTCATAATGCTAAAAAACACAAGGCATCCATCAATCATATGTTCTTAGATAAACAGGGTGTTGGCCACCCCCAAACCCAAACTGAACCCAATCCCTCTCTTACACATAAAATTACATCACTAAAAAATTAGTTTTTTAGTAATTAAATTCATAGTGCAGAATACCCTTTATGATTCAATAAATGAACGAATCAATACATTTTTTTGAGGTATCCTCTACATAGGTAGAATGAAAGCATCATATTCGATGTATGATTAAACAATGATTTAGGAGAAAATGAATAAAATAACCTAACCAATGATCTCTAAATTATATATATTAGAAAGAGGAAAGTAGTTATGATCACTTGAGGGAGACTCTTACATTAAATTTCTACAAAAAACCATGAATCTCATCTCAGGTTAAGGGAGAAAGAATAATAGGAGGGGTGGGGAATGAATCATACCCACCAAAATATGTGGAGAGGGTGGGATTCCCCCAATTTAAAATAAAGGTAATGGGCTTTTCATCCACAAAATACCCCCACCAAAAAGAGGGGGATCTTGACAAGCTTGACATGTCTCTAACTATTCCAACTACTTGCAAGTGGTTATAGGAAAAAATCACCATATAGGCCAAATAACATGGGATACCTCTGTTGCTTACCAAACCCTCTAGTATATCTCACAATAACCATTCCACATCCAAAATACCAAATTTGAGGGGTCCTGATCTTTTGAATTTAATCCTAAATCCTTGTATAAATTTGGCCCCTCTACAAATTGAACAACTCAAATTCTTCTTGAAATTAAAGACCATATCATACGTACAAGAATTAAAAATTCCCCACTATAATAATTGTTGTATCTTATATTTCATAGTGTTAATCGATTTACATCTCTTGACCTATTTTAATTTTGAAATTTCTATTAAATGTTCATGTTCCCACTCAAATTTCTAAATTAACTTTTAATGAACAACCTCAAAATTAAGGCACTGAATTGATTAAACCATGATCCAAAAGTCATAACTAGTTCTAAAACACTCAAAATTTTCATACCTTATAATTTTCATATTGAGACACTACCACACCTGTAGAGACCCGAAGCTTCACGTACATGGACATTACATTACTTTTGCAGAATACTTAGTACATAACAAAAACACACACACAAGGATCGTAATAGTTTAGTGTCTTTGGAAACTCGGAACGTAATCTTCTAATCGTGGTGAAAGATCTTCAATATCTCCCATAAAGATCTTCCCCTTTTTTTAACCTAAAACCTTTCTTTATATCCTGGGGAAAAGAAAACATAAAAGGGTGAGCTCAAATGCTCAGTAAGGGTAAACAAAAGAGAAATCAATCACATCATATTCATAAGAACATAACTTTTGGAAATATTAACCTGCAAAAGAGAGCATAATTTCATAACATGGAATAAATCATAGTAGTGAAATGAAATCCCAATAATCATAACTTAAAACATGAAACTTTGTGGCATACACACATAATCATAGAGAATCATTTCTTGTTAGTCAAGACTCATTGCCAAGACTATCTTAGTAGACAAAGTCCCTTTCTGAATTGAGTAACCTTCGTTTCAGTCCTGTTTCACTGAACCGGTATAACCTACCATTTCAGCCATGTCTATCTCATGAGATATAAAATCGTTACCCAATGCATTGGAGGGAGATATAGGTCCCACCCATCTTATAATGAATCCTTTCTTATGTGTACCACATAATCATAAATCATACATCATCACACAACACATTTAACAAAAAATGGGATTCTTGAAACATCATGACATCAGAAATCAATTCATATAAGATAAAAGAATTCATAAAAATAATTCCATCACAACATGATCAAATCAATGTAATAATAGGGATAAAAACAGAACCCTTTATTATCTTAGATGGAAAATAATTTTGATAAAACACTTGAAATGAATTCTTGAGGAAAATATCCTTTCTTCTTCAAAAACGTTTTTTCCTTTCTTATCATGTCATACAACTTTAAACTAAAAGAAGTTGATTAAAAATAAACTTTAAAACTTTTAAAGGAAACATCTTGGAAATAATGTTTTAAAAATCCATTTATGCCGTATAAGTTAAAAAAAACATTCTTCGTACTTTTGTCGGAAAAGTCAAAAAGTACTTCGTACGAAAAAGCGACAAAAGATTCCTTTCCTATTCTTTACTAAAAACTCACCGAAGGGTAAAATTGGATTTAAACTATTGTAAGTGGATGGAAACAATATTACATATTGAGGGAACATGGATGTGGATGATAAAATACACCCCAGTAATTACCAAAGTAAAAACAATCTCGGATAAAAGTGAGATTGTGATATTTCCCTTACCTTAGGTCCGATTTGCTTCGTATGTGTCCGAACCTCCTGTATAATGATTTAAATAATGTCATTGACTTATTACAGAATCATATTCATTGTTATGATATCATATATGGTTCACTTATGACATTATATTACCCGTCCTTTTGTAAATTCCATGTTAAAGAAGCGTTTTGGGTAAAATCGTTTCATTTATCGTAGGTGTTTTGACTTTTTGTTCTTGACATTATTATTACTTATATCATGATTTACTTACATCCAGAATATAAAATATGATTTATATATCATATATATTCAGTATATATATATATATAATAGATAGATAAATGAAATGAAAAACACCGTTCATGGAGACGGTAGTCCGTACGTACGCATGAACGCTGTTTTTCTTTCTTTATTGTCTTGAATGGAAGTAAGTAGACGACATACATATATATATATACATAAATCCAGTATCATTATTATGTCATATATTTCATTAGTACTTATTATATATACTTTATAATCATTCATGAATGGTTAATCATTAAGAATGAATCTCATCGCGTCGTGGAGACGGTATTCCGTACGTACGCACGAGCGATGATATCATTTCCATAATTATTGAATTGAATTGGAGTGGATTATAAAATATATCAGAATAAATATGATGTTGTAATAACTATGTATAGTTATTCTTTACACCATTATACCCAGCCATGTAAGGTGGTGGTGGAAAATAGATTACACCACGGCGTGGAGACGGTATTCCGTACGTACGCACGCGCGGTGATTTCTTTTTCCATAGGATGGATAGATGGTGAAATAGGGTTGTTTCATACTTATAATAACATATCAGTATATGAGTGATACTGATGTTATTACTTCATAATGAAACAACCAAAGAAGAAGAAGTGGAAGAAGAAATAAAGATGAAAGAATTGGTAACGGTAATTACCTCTTCTTTGAAGAGCCTCTTTGAGACCTCCTCTTAGGGCACTAAAATTGGTCTTTGAGGAAGACCAGAACCTCTAGGATGTTTCTAGGGAAGTGGAGAAGAGATTTTGGCAGGGGTTGGCCGAGCTTGAGTGCTCAAATTAGTGTCAGGAGGAGGGGGAGGAGGTGTCCTTTTATAAGGGAGGAGAGGGGCACATTAGGAATATCTCAAAATATTATTTTATATTAAAGTCAAAATCGGTTTATAATGGCTCCAAAGGGTCTTATTTCGAAGATAAGGTGGGGATGGGTCGAAATCCTATCAACCAATAAGATTGAGACAAGTTTAGGGTATTATTTTAACCTTATCAATTATATTTAACTCTAAGTTAAATAATTTAACTTTTACCATGTCTTTTTGTTTTCTTTCACTATATGGTTTATAAAATTACTATAACATGCCAAACGAACCCCAAATTGTTTATTATTAATATATATATCCTTATCTAAGTCATTTGGCCGAACCATAGATTTTTAGGAATAAAATAACAATTAATAATATAATATTTGATTTAAAAACTATTTTGTGTCAATTTTGACACTATTTGATATATGATTTTTGTGAAAGTCATAACAGAATTATATGTTCGAACCAAGTTGATTAAATCAACTTTAATATATCATAGTAACCTATAAAATTAGTGTAATTCATAAAAAGTCTTAAATTACATTTATTTTGGTATTTATATTATCAATTATGTCAATATTTCATTAATAAGATAATTACTGCATCATCTTTGTGTCATAAATAAATTAAATTATTTGATATCTAAAAATTACAAATAAACTACCATCATGTAGAAAATCTTTTTATCTTTCTAATGAATATTTACAATCGAATTTATCTTATGTATAACCCCATATTATAAATGATTTACTTATTAAACTTTGATTTTAACTATTTTAACCCTTCTTTAAATAAATTAATAATAAATGTCTTAATCTAATCCAAGTGGGCCTAAATGGTCATATTTTATTCCTAAGTTTGTTTTTGGTCGAATTACACTTGTCCAATAGAATTAGGACATGTGTTAGGGTAATATTAATATCATATTTACCCTTAGTTACCCTATTTACTATTAACCGCGGTAAAAAAAGTAAAAAGTTACTATTCACCAAAAATTATTTTCATCTCATTGAACCACATTTTAGTCCTTGATATTAACCGTGTCTCTCGGATTTTCGAAATTCCATTCATAGAAGCGGTAAAATTAAGTTTTATGCAAAATTCAGTTTTTAACCTACCACTTAGTGGTTTCACTATTCATCAAAAATTGATGTTTTTCAGAACAATGCCAAAATTTCATCCTAAGCTATATTTTATATTCCGAATTCAAAAATAAAGTCTATTTTACCAAATTCATAACATAGAAGTTTCATTAATTATTTTTATAATTAAATCCCGCTGTTAAAACAAATAGCGTGTTTTTAAGAAACAATATCTATCAAAAGATTGACACTTGATTATGTCTGGTTTAAATGTGAAATTACAACCAATGACCAACATTGTATTAAATTGTAAAAATATATTCTAAATATACTTTAAAACCACTCAAATTAATAATTTATCACTATTAATTATTTCGATTAAAAAAGTTGCTTTTAATTAAAATTTAGTAATTTTCACTATTCATCAGAATATGAAAGTTATCCGAAAAGTACCAAAATTTCACCTTAGGCTAAATTCGATACTCCGAATCTAAAAATGAATTCCATTTTGAAAAATAAAATTTAAAAAATTTCAAAAAGTGGTTATTACTATTTATAACGGCTAGTTTTAATAATATTTTAATAGCATATCGTTGTTTCGTGAAACTCAGTATTGCGTACTACACACGCTATCGAGGAAGGTTGTGATTGCGTGTAATGCAAGGCAAGTCAAGGATGCATATTGTGTAAGCTCCTTTTGGTGTAGCGTACAACACAAGACATTAATAAAATTAAAAAGAATATTTTTCATAAAATCTCGGGTTGTTACATTCTACCCCCCTTAAAATGAATTTCGCCCTCGAAATTCGTCGGGGTTATAAATGGTTTACTATTTGAAAGATTATTTAATAGAAACCGACATCGTAAAAAGGAATATCAAAACCAATCTTTAAAAACAAAATTATGAAACGTAATTTTTATCCAAATAAACTAATCACTGGGTTTCCACATAGGTAAAAATATGGATATGAAAGAGAAATCTAACCATCATGTTCTGATGGAGAGTGGTAGAGAACATGGCTATGGAAAATCCAGTAATCACAAATCCATAAATTTGTAACGATCTAAGGTACCATCTGATTCATCAGGTATAAGATCAATAGGACAACATTTTTGGTTTTCAAGATCATTTCCCTAAAGTTGAAAATTGAATTAGAATAAATACTTTCTTTATTTTGGTACAATCTCACTGTTGTTCATGCCTTGAACAATTTCCACTTCATCTCTTAAATAAATGAAGTTGAATTTCTTATTCGTGAAGTGTTAGCAGATCATGTGATAGAATGACGGGTCATTCCATCTGTCTCAAACAAAAGGTTAGCAAATATTATATACATAAGTCGATCTATAGTGAGATTAATCATATATGGTTTCTAAAATTGACTTATACTTCATATATCACACTGCTTAATATAATAAAACTAGTTTCTACTAAACAGGGACTTCCTGTAGGCCAGTGGTAGGCGATAAAGGCCAGTCGCACTTCGGTTGTGGATTCGATTCCCACAGCCTTGTCCGACGCGATGGGCTGTCGCCCGTCCTGCAGGTTGTCCTTTTTCTAAAACTATATTACTATAACATCCCATCAATAATATCAAGAAAACATCTATCCTTAAACTAACTTGTGTCCAACATAATCCATTCCAATCTTTAGGCTTATCCATAATACTGCAGTCCACTCTCATAACATAGTGAAAGCGATTTCCAGAGATTTAATACCATCGTTGATCCCCATATATCATAAGATATATCTCGTTGGTCACATTCTAATCATTCAAAGGCCTTAATCATGTATTCCCTTGAATACCCATTGAACCTTATTGAAAACATGAATGTAGTTAAACGTTAACACATTCCACATACCAAAATCCTCAAAATTCTATATACTCAAACCATGATATCACTTAGTCCTTATATCAATCATGAGCTCATGAATATAATCAAACACCCCATTATCTTATTATTCCTTCATTGTTTGCATATCATCTAAATTCTAAAAAAAATATCTGAATAACCTTTCATGGATAGTGGTACCATTAATCATACACTTTCATAACTCAAGGAAAGACAACAGTGTAACAATCCTTAGACGTCTCTTTATTCCATAGTACCATGAGATTTCTTATACAACATTACACATGATAAACATGTAATCATTCAACTACTTTCTTAAACCATTGACCGAGCTTCAAAAATTCTTTCATCTCACATATCATTTGTAGTCTCTTCATCATCATCCACATAAATACTACCCATATGACCATACTGATTCTCTTCATGAGTCTTTCCCTTAGTGCATTTGTTTGCATAATGGCCATACATTCCACATTTAAAACACTTAACCATTTTTGATGTCGTAGCAATACCATTATCCTCATCCATGGTGTTAACCGACCCTTTTCCTTTGCACTTACTTGCTTTGTGTCCTTCTTTTCCACACCCAAAGCATCTTCCAGTTCCCTTGAAACATTCTCCTTGATGCCTCTTCCCACATGATTTACATAGGGGAAATTGAACTTTCTTTCCTCTAGGATCATCATGAAACTCCATCTTTCTCTTATTAGCCGAGTCAGGAAACTTACCAAATTTTACTTTATTGATCATATTATGAGATTGCTGATTCAGAATAATGATGATGTTTGGACTTCCAAATCCCATTTCATTTGGTTGCTCATGAAGAATATCATTCCATTGTCCATCATATCCTCCATTATCGTGAATCACCTTGTTTCCAGCCATTTTCTAAAACCCAAAAAGAATAGTGTGAGAGGAAAAAATCATAATAAAGGGGGAGTAACTAAAATATCTAAAATCTTTGGTTTAATCTAGTATCGTTACCATAGTTCTAGGACTATATCCTATACGTATACTTATCCTTAGGGGCATCCCTAGACATACCTTATAAATATCTCTAGGGATCTCACTAAAGTTCTCGCATCCTAGTTTCCAAAGGTTGACTAAACCTCCCTCTGATACCAACTGTAGAGACCCGAAGCTTCACGTACATGGACATTACATTACTTTTGCGGAATACTTAGTACATAACAAAAACACACACACAAGGATCGTAATAGTTTAGTGTCTTTGGAAACTCGGAACGTAATCATCTAATTGTGGTGAAAGATCTTCAATATCTCCCATAAAGATCTTCCCCTTTTTTTAACCTAAAACCATTCTTTATATCCTGGGGAAAAGAAAACATAAAAGGGTGAGCTCAAATGCTCAGTAAGGGTAAACAAAAGAGAAATCAATCACATCATATTCATAAGAACATAACTTTTGGAAATATTAACCTGCAAAAGAGAGCATAATTTCATAACATGGAATAAATCATAGTAGTGAAATGAAATCCCAATAATCATAACATAAAACATGAAACTTTGTGTCATACACACATAATCATAGAGAATCATTTCTTGTTAGACAAGACTCATTGCCAAGACTATCTTAGTGGACAAAGTCCCTTTCTGAATTGAGTAACCCTCGTTTCAGTCCTGTTTCACTGAACCGGTATAACCTACCATTTCATCCATGTCTATCTCATGAGATATAAAATCTTTACCCAATGCATTGGAGGGAGATATAGGTCCCACCCATCTTATAATGAATCCTTTCTTATGTGTGCCACATAATCATAAATCATACATCATCACACAACACATGTAACAAAAAATGGGATTCTTGAAACATCATGACATCAGAAATCAATTCATATAAGATAAAAGAATTCATAAAAATAATTCCATCACAACATGATCAAATAAATGTAATAATAGGGATAAAAACAGAACCCTTTATTATCTTAGATGGAAAATAATTTTGATAAAACACTTGAAATGAATTCTTGAGGAAAATATCCTTTCTTCTTCAAAAACGTTTTTTCCTTTCTTATCATGTCATACAACTTTAAACTAAAAGAAGTTGATTAAAAATAAACTTTAAAACTTTTAAAGGAAACATCTTGGAAATAATGTTTTAAAAATCCATTTATGCCGTATAAGTTAAAAAAAACATTCTTCGTACTTTTGTCGGAAAAGTCAAAAAGTACTTCGTACGAAAAAGAGACAAAAGATTCCTTTCCTATTCATTACTAAAAACTCACCGAAGGGTAAAATTGGATTTAAACTATTGTAAGTGGATGGAAACAATATTACATATTGAGGGAACATGTATGTGGATGATAAAATACACCCCAGTAATTACCAAAGTAAAAACAATATCGGATAAAAGTGAGATTGTGATATTTCCCTTACCTTAGGTCCGATTTGCTTCGTATGTGTCCGAACCTCCTGTATAATGATTTAAATAATGTAATTGACTTATTACAGAATCATATTCATTGTTATTATATCATATATGGTTCACTTATGACATTATATTACCCGTTCTTTTGTAAATTCCATGTTAAAGAAGCGTTTTGGGTAAAATCGTTTCATTTATCGTAGGTGTTTTGACTTTATTTTCTTGACATTATTATTACTTATATCATGATTTACTTACATCCAGAATATAAAATATGATTTATATATCATATATATTCAGTATATATATATATATATAATAGATAGATAAATGAAATGAAAAACACCGTTCATGGAGACGGTAGTCCGTACGTACGCATGAACGCTGTTTTTCTTTCTTTATTGTCTTGAATGGAAGTAAGTAGACGACATACATATATATATAGATAAATCCAGTATCATTATTATGTCATATATTTCATTAGTACTTATTATATATACTTTATAATCATTCATGAATGGTTAATCATTAAGAATGAATCTCATCGCGTCGTGGAGACGGTATTCCGTACGTACGCACGAGCGATGATATCATTTCCATAATTATTGAATTGAATTGGTGTGGATTATACAATATATCAGAATAAATATGATGTTGTAATAACTATGTATAGTTATTCTTTACACCATTATACCCATCCATGTAAGGTGGTGGTGGAAAATAGATTACACCACGGCGTGGAGACGGTATTCCGTACGTACGCACGCGCGGTGATTTCTTTTTCCATAGGATGGATAGATGGTGAAATAGGGTTGTTTCATACTTATAATAACATATCAGTATATGAGTGATACTGATGTTATTACTTCATAATGAAACAACCTAAGAAGAATAAGTGGAAGAAGAAATAAAGATGAAAGAATTGGTAACGGTAATTACCTCTTCTTTGAAGAGCCTCTTTGAGACCTCCTCTTAGGGCACTAAAATTGGTCTTTGAGGAAGACCAGAACCTCTAGGATGTTTCTAGGGAAGTGGAGAAGAGATTTTGGCAGGGGTTGGCCGAGCTTGAGTGCTCAAATTAGTGTGAGGAGGAGGGGGAGGAGGTGTCCTTTTATAAGGGAGGAGAGGGGCACATTAGGAATATCTCAAAATATTATTTTATATTAAAGTCAAAATCGGTTTATAATGGCTCCAAAGGGTCTTATTTCGAAGATAAGGTGGGGATGGGTCGAAATCCTATCAACCAATAAGATTTAGACAAGTTTAGGGTGTTATTTTAACCTTATCAATTAGATTTAACTCTAAGTTAAATAATTTAACTTTTACCATGTCTTTTTGTTTTCTTTCACTATATGGTTTATAAACTTACTATAACATGCCAAACGAACCCCAAATTGTTTATTATTAATATATATATCCTTATCTAAGTCATTTGGCCGATCCTTAGATTTTTAGGAATAAAATAACAATTAATAATATAATATTTGATTTAAAAACTATTTTGTGTCAATTTTGACACTATTTGATATATGATTTTTGTGAAAGTCATAACAGAATTATATGTTCGAAACAAGTTGATTAAATCAACTTTAATATATCATAGTAACCTAGAAAATTAGTGTAATTCATAAAAAGTCTTAAATTACATTTATTTTGGTATTTATATTATCAATTATGTCAATATTTCATTAATAAGATAATTACTGCATCATCTTTGTGTCATAAATAAATTAAATTATTTGATGTCTAAAAATTACAAATAAACTACCATCATGTAGGAAATCTTTTTATATTTCTAATGAATATTTACAATCGAATTTATCTTATGTATAACCCCATATTATAAATGATTTACTTATTAAACTTTGATTTTAACTATTTTAACCCTTCTTTAAATAAATTAATAATAAATGTCCTAATCTAATCCAAGTGGGCCTAAATGGTCATATTTTATTCCTAAGTTTGTTTTTGGTCGAATTACACTTGTCCAATAGAATTAGGACATGTGTTAGGGTAATATTAATATCATATTTACCCTTAGTTATCCTATTTACTATTAACCGCGGTAAAAAAAAGTAAAAAGTTACTATTCACCAAAAATTATTTTCATCTCATTGAACCACATTTTAGTCCTTGATATTAACCGTGTCTCTCGGATTTTTGAAATTCCATTCACAGAAGCGGTAAAATTAAGTTTTATGCAAAATTCAGTTTTTAACCTACCACTTAGTGGTTTCACTATTCATCAAAAATTGATGATTTTCAGAACAATGCCAAAATTTCATCCTAAGCTATATTTTATATTCCGAATTCAAAAATAAAGTCTATTTTACCAAATTCATAACATAGAAGTTTCATTAATTATTTTTATAATTAAATCCCGCTGTTAAAACAAATAGCGTGTTTTTAAGAAACAATATCTATCAAAAGATTGACACTTGATTATGTCTGGTTTAAATGTGAAATTACAACCAATGACCAACATTGTATTAAATTGTAAAAATATATTCTAAATATACTTTAAAACCACTCAAATTAATAATTTATCACTATTAATTATTTCGATTAAAAAAGTTTCTTTTAATTAAAATTTAGTAATTTTCACTATTCATTAGAATATGAAAGTTATCCGAAAAGTACCAAAATTTCACCTTAGGCTAAATTCGATACTCCGAATCTAAAAATGAATTCCATTTTGAAAAATAAAATTTACAAAATTTCAAAAAGTGGTTATTACTATTTATAACGGCTAGTTTTAATAATATTTTAATAGCATATCGTTGTTTCGTGAAACTCAGTATTGCGTACTACACACGCTATCGAGGAAGGTTGTGATTGCGTGTAATGCAAGGCAAGTCAAGGATGCGTATTGTGTAAGCTCCTTTTGGTGTAGCGTACAACACAAGACATTAATAAAATTAAAAAGAATATTTTTCATAAAATCTCGGGTTGTTACATTCTACCCCCCTTAAAATGAATTTCGCCCTCGAAATTCGTCGGGGTTATAAATGGTTTACTATTTGAAAGTTTATTTAATAGAAACCCACATCGTAAAAAGGAATATCAAAACCAATCTTTAAAAACAAAATTATGAAATGTAATGGTTATCCAAATAAACTAATCACTGGGTTTCCACATAGGTAAAAATATGGATATGAAAGAGAAATCTAACCATCATGTTCTGATGGAGAGTGGTAGAGAACATGGCTATGGAAAATCCAGTAATCACAAATCCATAAATTTGTAACGATCTAAGGTACCATCTGATTCATCAGGTATAAGATCACTAGGACAACATTTTTGGTTTTCAAGATCATTTCCCTAAAGTTGAAAATTGAATTAGAATAAATACTTTCTTTATTTTGGTACAATCTCACTGTTGTTCATGCCTTGAACAATTTCCACTTCATCTCTTAAATAAATGAAGTTGAATTTCTTATTCGTGAAGTGTTAGCAGACCATGTGATAGAATGACGGGTCATTCCATCTGTCTCAAACAAAAGGATAGCAAATATTATATACATAAGTCGATCTATAGTGAGATTAATCATATATGGTTTCTAAAATGTACTTATACTTCATATATCATACTGCTTAATATAATAAAAGTAGTTTCTACTAAACAGGGACTTCCTGTAGGCCAGTGGTAGGCGATAAAGGCCAGTCGCACTTCGGTTGTGGATTCGATTCCCACAGCCTTGTCCGACGCGATGGGATGTCGCCCGTCCTGCAGGTTGTCCTTTTTCTAAAACTATATTACTATAACATCCCATCAATAATATCGAGAAAACATCTATCCTTAAACTAACTTGTGTCCAACATAATCCATTCCAATCTTTAGGCTTATCCATAATACTGCAGTCCACTCTCATAACATAGTGAAAACGATTTCCAGAGATTTAATACCATCGTTGATCCCCATATATCATAAGATATATCTCGTTGGTCACATTCTAATCATTCAAAGGCCTTAATCATGTATTCCCTTGAATACCCATTGAACCTTATTGAAAACATGAATGTAGTTAAACGTTAACACTTTCCACATACCAAAATCCTCAAAATTCTATATACTCAAACCATGATATCACTTAGTCCTTATATCAATCATGAGCTCATGAATATAATCAAACACCCCATTATCTTATTATTCCTTCATTGTTTGCATATCATCTAAATTCTAAAAAAAATATCTGAATAACCTTTCATGGATAGTGGTACCATTAATCATACACATTCATAACTCAAGGAAAGACAACAGTGTAACAATCCTTAGACGTCTCTTTATTCCATAGTACCATGAGATTTCTTATACAACATTACACATGATAAACATGTAATCATTCCACTACATTCTTAAACCATTGACCGAGCTTCAAAAATTCTTTCATCTCACATATCATTTGTAGTCTCTTCATCATCATCCACATAAATACTACCCATATGACCATACTGATTCTCTTCATGAGTATTTCCCTTAGGGCATTTGTTTGCATAATGGCCATACATTCCACATTTAAAACACTTAACCATTTTTGATGTCGTAGCAATACCATTATCCTCATCCATGGTGTTAACCGACCCTTTTCCTTTGCACTTACTTGCTTTGTGTCCTTCTTTTCCACACCCAAAGCATCTTCCAGTTCCCTTGAAACATTCTCCTTGATGCCTCTTCCCACATGATTTACATAGGGGAAATTGAACTTTCTTTCCTATAGGATCATCATGAAACTCCATCTTTCTCTTATTAGCCGAGTCAGGAAACTTACCGAATTTTACTTTATTGATCATATTATGAGATTGCTGATTCGGCATATTGATGATGTTTGGACTTCCAAATCCCATTTCATTTGGTTTCACATGAAGAATATCATTCCATTGTCCATCATATCCTCCATTATCGTGAATCACCTTGTTTCCAGCCATTTTCTAAAACCCAAAAAGAATAGTGTGAGAGGCAAAAATCATAATAAAGGGGGAGTAACTAAAATATCTAAAATCTTTGGTTTAATCTAATATCGTTACCATAGTTCTAGGACTATATCCTATACGTATACTTATCCTTAGGGGCATCCCTAGACATACCTTATAAATATCTCTAGGGATCTCACTAAAGTTCTCGCATCCTAGTTTCCAAAGGTTGACTAAACCTCCCTCTGATACCAACTGTAGAGACCCGAAGCTTCACGTACATGGACATTACATTACTTTTGCGGAATACTTAGTACATAACAAAAACACACACACAAGGATCGTAATAGTTTAGTGTCTTTGGAAACTCGGAACGTAATCTTCTAATCGTGGTGAAAGATCTTCAATATCTCCCATAAAGATCTTCCTCTTTTTTTAACCTAAAACCTTTCTTTATATCCTGGGGAAAAGAAAACATAAAAGGGTGAGCTCAAATGCTCAGTAAGGGTAAACAAAAGAGAAATCAATCACATCATATTCATAAGAACATAACTTTTGGAAATATTAACCTGCAAAAGAGAGCATAATTTCATAACATGGAATAAATCATAGTAGTGAAATGAAATCCCAATAATCATAACTTAAAACATGAAACTTTGTGGCATACACACATAATCATAGAGAATCATTTCTTGTTAGTCAATACTCATTGCCAAGACTATCTTAGTGGACAAAGTCCCTTTCTGAATTGAGTAACCCTCGTTTCAGTCCTGTTTCACAGAACCGGTATAACCTACCATTTCAGCCATGTCTATCTCATGAGATATAAAATCTTTACCCAATGCATTGGAGGGAGATATAGGTCCCACCCATCTTATAATGAATCCTTTCTTATGTGTGCCACATAATCATAAATCATACATCATCACACAACACATGTAACAAAAAATGGGATTCTTGAAACATCATGACATCAGAAATCAATTCATATAAGATAAAAGAATTCATAAAAATAATTCCATCACAACATGATCAAATCAATGTAATAATAGGGATAAAAACAGAACCCTTTATTATCTAAGATGGAAAATAATTTTGATAAAACACTTGAAATGAATTCTTGAGGAAAATATCCTTTCTTCTTCAAAAACGTTTTTTCCTTTCTTATCATGTCATACAACTTTAAACTAAAAGAAGTTGATTAAAAATAAACTTTAAAACTTTTAAAGGAAACATCTTGGAAATAATGTTTTAAAAATCCATTTATGCCGTATAAGTTAAAAAAAACATTCTTCGTACTTTTGTCGGAAAAGTCAAAAAGTACTTCGTACGAAAAAGCGACAAAAGATTCCTTTCCTATTCCTTACTAAAAACTCACCGAAGGGTAAAATTGGATTTAAACTATTGTAAGTGGATGGAAACAATATTACATATTGAGGGAACATGGATGTGGATAATAAAATACACCCCAGTAATTACCAAAGTAAAAACAATCTCGGATAAAAGTGAGATTGTGATATTTCCCTTACCTTAGGTCCGATTTGCTTCGTATGTGTCCGAACCTCCTATATAATGATTTAAATAATGTCATTGACTTATTACAGAATCATATTCATTGTTATGATATCATATATGGTTCACTTATGACATTATATTACCCGTTCTTTTGTAAATTCCATGTTAAAGAAGCGTTTTGGGTAAAATCGTTTCATTTATCGTAGGTGTCTTGACTTTTTGTTCTTGACATTATTATTACTTATATCATGATTTACTTACATCCAGAATATAAAATATGATTTATATATCATATATATTCAGTATATATATATATATAATAGATAGATAAATGAAATGAAAAACACCGTTCATGGAGACGGTAGTCCGTACGTACGCATGAACGCTGTTTTTCTTTCTTTATTGTCTTGAATGGAAGTAAGTAGATGACATACATATATATATATACATAAATCCAGTATCGTTATTATGTCATATATTTCATTAGTACTTATTATATATACTTTATAATCATTCATGAATGGTTAATCATTAAGAATGAATCTCATCACGTCGTGGAGACGGTATTCCGTACGTACGCACGAGCGATGATATCATTTCCATAATTATTGAATTGAATTGGAGTGGATTATACAATATATCAGAATCAATATGATGTTTTAATAACTAGGTATAGTTATTCTTTACACCATTATACCCATCCATGTAAGGTGGTGGTGGAAAATAGATTACACCACGGCGTGGAGACGGTATTCCGTACGTACGCACGCGCGGTGATTTCTTTTTCCATAGGATAGATAGATGGTGAAATAGGGTTGTTTCATACTTATAATAACATATCAGTATATGAGTGATACTGATATTATTACTTCATAATGAAACAACCTAAGAAGAAGAAGTGGAAGAATAAATAAAGATGAAAGAATCGGTAACGGTAATTACCTCTTCTTTGAAGCGCCTCTTTGAGACCTCCTCTTAGGGAACTAAAATTGGTCTTTGAGGAAGACCAGAACCTCTAGGATGTTTCTAGGGAAGTGGAGAAGAGATTTTGGAAGGGTTTGGCCGAGCTTGAGTGCTCAAATTAGTGTGAGGAGGAGGGGGAGGAGGTGTCCTTTTATAAGGGAGGAGAGGGGCACATTAGGAATATCTCAAAATATTATTTTATATTAAAGTCAAAATCGGTTTATAATGGCTCCAAAGGGTCTTATTTCGAAGATAAGGTGGGGATGGGTCGAAATCCTATCAACCAATAAGATTTAGAAAAGTTTAGGGTATTATTTTAACCTTATCAATTAGATTTAACTCTAAGTTAAATAATTTAACTTTTACCATGTCTTTTTGTTTTCTTTCACTATATGGTTAATAAACTTACTATAACATGCCAAAAGAACCACAAATTGTTTATTATTAATATATATATCCTTATATAAGTCATTTGGTCGAACCTTAGATTTTTAGGAATAAAATAACAATTAATAATATAATATTTGATTTAAAAACTATTTTGTGTCAATTTTGACACTATTTGATATATGATTTTTGTGAAAGTCATAAAAGAATTATATGTTCGAACCAAGTTGATTAAATCAAATTTAATATATCATAGTAACTTAGAAAAGTAGTGGAATTCATAAGAAGTCTTAAATTACATTTATTTTGGTATTTATATTATCAATTATGTCAATATTTCATTAATAAGATAATTACTGCATCATCTTTGTGTCATAAATAAATTAAATTATATGATGTCTAAAAATTACAAATAAACTACCATCATGTAGGAAATCGTTTTAGCTTTCTAATGAATATTTACAATCGAATTTATCTTATGTATAACCCCATATTATAAATGATTTACTTATTAAACTTTGATTTTAACTATTTTAACCCTTCTTTAAATAAATTAATAATAAATGTCCTAATCTAATCCAAGTGGGCCTAAATGGTCATATTTTATTCCTAAGTTTGTTTTTGGTCGAATTACACTTGTCCAATAGAATTAGGACATGTGTTAGGGTAATATTAATATCATATTTACCCTTAGTTACCCTATTTACTATTAACCGCGGTAAAAAAAAGTAAAGAGTTACTATTCACCAAAAATTATTTTCATCTCATTGAACCACATTTTAGTCCTTGATATTAACCGTGTCTCTCGGATTTTCGAAATTCCATTCACAGAAGCGGTAAAATTATGTTTTATGCAAAATTCAGTTTTTAACCTACCACTTAGTGGTTTCACTATTCATCAAAAATTGATGTTTTTCAGAACAATGCCAAAATTTCATCCTAAGCTATATTTTATATTCCGAATTCAAAAATAAAGTCTATTTTACCAAATTCATAACATAGAAGTTTCATTAATTATTTTTATAATTAAATCCCACTGTTAAAACAAATAGCGTGTTTTTTAGAAACAATATCTATCAAAAGATTGACACTTGATTATGTCTGGTTTAAATGTGAAATTACAACCAATGACCAACATTGTATTAAATTGTAAAAATATATTCTAAATATACTTTAAAACCACTCAAATTAATAATTTATCACTATTAATTATTTCGATTAAAAAAGTTGCTTTTAATTAAAATTTAGTAATTTTCACTATTCATCAGAATATGAAAGTTATCCGAAAAGTACCAAAATTTCACCTTAGGCTAAATTCGATACTCCGAATCTAAAAATGAATTCCATTTTAAAAAATAAAATTTACAAAATTTCAAAAAGTGGTTATTACTATTTATAACGGCTAGTTTTAATAATATTTTAATAGCATATCGTTGTTTCGTGAAACTCAGTATTGCGTACTACACACGCTATCGAGGAAGGTTGTGATTGCGTGTAATGCAAGGGAAGTCAAGGATGCGTATTGTGTAAGCTCCTTTTGGTGTAGCGTACAACAAAAGACATTAATAAAATTAAAAAGAATATTTTTCATAAAATCTCGGGTTGTTACAACACCATCATCCAATTAATCATATATCCAATGGTTCTACCCAAAATAAGCATAAGAATACAACATCTATTTTTGATTCTTTAGCACCTCATACATAGGAATTATCTATTGAAATTCTATACCTGCATTCCAACACCACCTCTAGCATGGTTCCAAACACACAATACCTAAAAACACATGAAAACATTGTTCAAACATCAGTATCCATCCTCATTTCTGAATTCTATATTAGATCAATGGTGTCACCATCACCCATGCACACCATGAGTACATCAAATTTTCATGAAAAATACTGTCCAATTCACAAAACATGCCCATCATGTCCAAAATGACTCACATGATGTGATTTTCGGATCACCACATCCCAAAACCCATAAAACTACCATTCAGACTACCTTTGGTCAACTTTTATAGTAAATTCATGGCTCTAGCCATCGACGCATCACCAATTCTTAGATCGTGATGTCCTCGTACCTAGAGGCATCCTATGATCATCCAAATACACTCACCAAAGTATATACCCAAATACCTTTGAAATAGAATATCTGAAACACTAACCAACCAATATAATTTATCGTTACCTATCATACCATGAGCACTGACGCAACTCTGATCCTAAAAATGTGGATCATCCCAAATCCATCATAATCTCAATTGAAATTCTTAAACTCCACCAAAGATTGTATCCAATCATATATTTTGTATTCTTCATAAGTCCTAATTAACATAGATCTAGTTTTCCCCTAGTTTTCTAGTGCCCAAAACAAAAAATCTAACAACCGGTTTAATTCACCCATGATCCTTCAACACAAGGGTCACATTTCTCATGATTGAACCACAATCCTATCTATAATAGAATCCTTATTCATACAACCCTAGAAAAAAATGATCATCATGTTCTACTTTCTTTACATTACAGAACATCATAGTTGAATATGGACAATTCCATTCATATAATATCATTATCATAATGTATCAACATAATGCCTGTTTTCATCTCGTGGGAACAACTTCCATGAATCCGGAGGAATTTCATCTCATACTAGGGTTCACCATCCTCATTTGGAATGTGGTTCAATCCCCACCACATATCTAAACTTATAACACACCTTGATCTCAATTCTCATTATGCTAGATCATAAAGACCTGGACCTGGTAACCAAGATTCAATGGTTACATTATTTAATTAGAACAAGATACAAGAAATTGAATCCCAAAGGACAAAATAGTTTAGTATTCTTAGAAAACTATATATATCATTTCATAATATATAACATTTGAAAAAAAACACAACATAATATTTCCTTTGTGTACACCATTTTTCCCCTTATCATATCCATGCATATAAATAATAATACAACTCCTCAAATTCTAGTGAAAAATAAACATAAGGAATGTGTGTGCTCTGATGCTCTTTAAGGGTATGTGTTAAATAGAAGATAACATGATTAAATAAGGAATAGATAAATGGGAAGATAAATATCTGAAAACTTATTCCATTTAATCAATAACTTATGCATGAAAAATAATAGGGTTGGAAGAAATATTGATGAAATAATTCCATATAAAAAACCACATGATCTTGAAGCATATCCCTAGATGTCATAAATAATAAAATAAACAATACGCATGAAATAAATAATTTCAAAATGAGAAAATGCATAATGTTGGACATCATAATCATATTTTTGAGACCTCATTCTAAGACATCTTACATAAATGGGTATGGCCTCATCCAATTCCCAAACACGTTTGCATCATTAATCTTACAGATGAATGAAAGGGATATAGAGGATCTCGCTAATCACATACTAAGTCCAATGAATTCCTCCTATGAAATGGATGAAACATAATCAACATAAACATTATTATTTAAACAACTATAGGATATTTTCATAGTTTCTATAATAAATAAACATAATCATAAAAGCATCATAGGTAATATAAAGAATAGTATCAAAATACTACATTGCAAGTCCAAATAAACATCATACTTTTGGAGAAATAATAAAGATAGAAAATTAATTTTTTTTACTATTATATAATAATAGAAAAAGGTTTTTTCATTGATGAATATAAATGAAATAAAAATTTCATTAAAACATTTTTGAGGAGATTAACCTATTCACTTAGAATTTAATAATTTAAAAATTCTCAAATATAAAGAATAAAATATTAATTGAAAATAAACTTGTAAAATTAGATTAAATTAAAATATTATTCATTAAAGATTTAAAATCCATTCATTCTTTATAATTAAAAAAAAACTATTATACTGTTGTAAAAGGGTTTAAAAGTATCTCATTCGGAAAATGATAAAAATATTCCATTCAAACTATTTTTTAAAAAGTAAAACATGGTCAAAAATGTAATTAGTAAATAATTTAATATAAATATAAATATTATTTAAAACATAATATTTAAAATACGAATATGGAATAAAATTATTCTACAAGTTGGGACATAAAGATAAATGTTCCTGAATAATGAAAATATTTTTGAAATAAACTCATACCATTGTAGTAAGTTTTGAAGCTTAACCCTTATGATTGAAATAACATCACATGAAACATTAAATACAATTAATATATAAATATATTCTTTATATAACATATAAAATAGTTAGTATATAAACTACACAAAATAAATTAGTGGTTAATATGGATTATGTCTCACGGAAGTAAAAGTGAGAAGAGAAACCCTTATCTCATGTCGAATTTCATTTTTACTTATTAAAACCTACTATATAAAAATTTCATATTTATAATAAATATACTCAATAACCATAAAAATATTTATCATATAATGTATAACTTACTTATAATATTTTATCACCAGTTTATTAACAATGCTTTGTTAAAAATTACTGTTTTGGGTAATAACTGCTTCTCTTATCATGTATATTTTAGATCGGTGGTTTCTATATATATACATTTATAAAGGTTTCATAATCTACATAATTTTAATAATTATATAATGTAAATTAATTATATTCTTATTTATATTAATTTGAAAAATATGTATAAAATTAATTACCCCATTCATGGAGATGGAAGGCCTTACGTATGTATGAACAATGATTTCAATTTTCGATGGTTGTAAAAAAATTATAATTTACATTTATTTATTTTTTATTATATAAAATATATTATATATATTCATAAAATCCATCCTTGTTACTATCCATGTAAAATATAAATGAAAAACAAATCACATTGCTTCGTGGAGTTGGTAGTGCACACGTATGCAAAAGCGACATTATCATTTCCTAACGGATTGGAAAGTAAGAAGGTTTATATAATATTACCATTAAATAGGTATTATAAGGTCATAGTAATAATATATAAACATTAAAAATGCATTATTACCTATCCATCAAATTTGGTCATGAGAAATAAATTACATCACAATGTGTAGACTATAAGTCGTTCGTGCACATGAATGATATACTCAATTCCCATTAAATGGGAAAATAATATTGGTAATGGTGGATTCATTATAATTATAATATTTATCTATATTTAGGATTACTACGTTATTATTTTATGATAAATTCGAGGGACATATAAAAGTTAAAGATGAAATAAATTAAAAGAGGTCGGGTAAGACAATTACCTTTCCTCGAGAGTCCTTCTTTAGATCCTTTCATGTGGAAATTAACGATTGTATTTTATAGAGATAACCACCTCAAAAACATTTATAAGGATTTTAATACTAGTAATGGATAGGTATTTTAAAATATTGGTTTCTAAATTTGCTGAAAATTAGTAAACTAATGTGTGTCCTTTTATAATTGAGGTGAGGGGAACTTTGGGAATCTTTAAAAATTAAAATATTATAAATTAATTATAAATAAAAATGCATAAAAATGTCTAGTTATTAGAACCTATGATATTATATGGATTATATATCATCAAATAATATAATTTCTATATTTTTTTTGGTTTTATAAACCATATATTGCGGTTCAACCCCATAGTTAACATATTTTAACATTAACTATGGTAACATATTGATCGCTCTTAAAGGGTTATAATAACAAATAAAAGGTAAATATTGACTCATAAATTTATAAGGGGCAAAATTTTAAATCATATATACTAACTTTCTACTCTCAATATTTTTATAATTTTCAGATAATTTAATATAATATTATTTTGATAGATTATAATTTATATCAATTCAGACATGTTTCATTTAATATGAGATTAAATACATTAATTAAAAGGGGGAATTTGAGTATAATATTTTAAAAATTACTTATATTTTAATTAAGATATTTTAAATTCGTGGTACAGATTAATAATTAAAAATTATATTATTTTAAGTATTTTCAAAATCATTTGTGTTATTTATCAATTAATTAAATAAATACTATATTGACATTATACAATAATTTAACATATTTATTTAATAAATAAATTTTATAAATAAATTTCTATAATTAGAAAATGTCTGTTATTCACACAATATCTATTTAGTTTCATTAAATATGTATTTTAACTCAAATATATTTCATGAAAACTTAGTTAATATGTTATTTTTACTTTGCTGACCCTACATAAGCATTGCAAAAGCATTTGGATAATCGAAGTGTTATGTAACTCAAAAATTTGATTTTAATGACAAACATAATCTATAATAACTAATAGTTAATAATACATTATATCAATGACTTATTCGTTCATAGATATTATATTTAGTGTACTTAATTTTATTTTTCCAGTGCAATGCTAACTCTATGTCGGCCATGGATATTGTTATCACATTTATCATCGAATAAATTATTATTTATATTTTTTGGAACTAACTATCTTTTATATTCGAATTATTTTATAATAATTTATTCATTAAATATGTTGAACAATTTTTTATATTATTTTTATGTCTTGGTGTTATCATAAAAGATATAGTATTCCATAAAAATTATATTTTATTACTATTCGGTAAAAATATGATTTAATCATTAAAATGTCCACCAAACCTCCCTTGAAAAATTAAAATTTCAAAACCCAAAAATATATTTCATTTACTAAAATTAATTTCATATAAATTAAAAAAAATAATTTTTCTATAAATTTATAAAATTCAATGAAAATCATATTTTAAAAAATGCTTTTAAAGTATAAAATTTTTTATACTAAATTCACACATAAAATTAATTATAATAAACATTATAAAATTATTAATAATATAATATAACTAATTTTACTTTAAAAAAGTTTTAAAATAAAATTTAACTTCTTAAATTATTGAAACAAAAAAATAGTTTTCAACAAAATGTTTAATTTTTCATTATTCATTGAAAAATCAATCTTTTATAAAAAATACAAATAATTTACCCTATGATGATTTTGATATGATGATTTAAAAATGATATTATTTTTTTAAAATAATATTTATATAATTTATAGAAAATAATTATCATATTTTCTCATATAAATAAATAAAAATAGTTTTTTAATGAAAACATATTTCTATAAAATAAAATAACATTACTAAAAATTAGTTATTTAATTAATAAGAATTAATTAATAAATTTTTATTGAGTATTTACTTTATATATATATCATAAAAAAATTAATATTATCCATACCCTATAATTGAATATCTAGGTTATAATGATCTTATTTAAACAATTACAATTTGTGGTTCGTTTAAGCTCTATGTTGGCTATCGTGTACACTATCGAACTAAAATTTCATATTTCAAAATACAAGATTATTAATTCCCCCAACCGTAGATAAATTACATTCTCACTATTTTTAATTTTTTCTCAATTTTAAATATGATAATTCTTTTGTGGAAAACTCACAGTGTAAAAATGGTTAGTAATGATTTCTCATGAAAAGAGTGAAAGAGAAATATGAAGGTCAACTAAATTAACTCATAAATAGTTTTCCAAATAGGTGAACATATTTGGAAGAAAAATTATGGAGATAGAAGAGAAATATAATTCCTAATAACTACTAAATATTGATAAAGAAAAATTTCATGATAATATTTACAATCACAAGACCTTAAAATAGTGATGGGTTAAAATACCATTGATTTCTTAATATGAAAATAAAATTGATAATATTTAAAGTTTGAGATACATTTTCAAAATTCAATGGATTGTTTTATTATCCAAATAAAGGAGTCAATAAAATATACTTTCTTTATTTCTATCTATTTCATAAGAATAATGTAATCTTTTTTTGTGCTTGGATCAACTTTCAGTTCATCTATTACACAATGAAGTTGATATTCAAGATGAATTTCTCATGTCTAAAGAACTTTTACTTAATTATAAGAACCGTAAATCATTCATTCGGCCTATAGATATTTACCAATACCAAAATGGTTAGCATATATTATCTAATATGGTAAATCATACTTTAACCTAAACAATAATATATGAATTTCAACTTAACCAATTTCATAAGTAGTTAAATTTAAGAATCCTCCAAAATAATACCAACCATATTCGAAACATAAAATTTTTATCAATAATATATTCCTAGACAACATAAAGTAGATAATAAGGACACATTCCAAACATGTGAATACCTTGAACCCTTTTACTAATATCTTTAATCACCACACTATTAATTTTTTTAAATGTCAATATTCTATTTCTCACAACTATACATTTTCTACACAACATTCGTACACATTAAGGGTTATCAGACCATTATTCATGCATTATGAAAAACTAACACCATACCAATAATCTCAATTACATGGTTATTTGTACCATTCAACATATGCTTTGAAATATTTTATGTACAACTATTATAGTACAATAATTATATGTTTCATGATTCTTATAACAATAATATTATTGATAAAATATTTTCAAAAAATATTTATTCAATTCATATACATGAATACATTAATCATTCATATTTTTCTATAGTAATAGTATAATCTTGAACTTTATCCCCTAATATATTCTAAGGTATATTCCCTTGATTCATGGGGAATTATTTTGGGTGGTGCTCCATCTCTTTATAGTTGAATCATTGCACATTTTAGGATTATTTTCTTCCTATGAAATCACAATCTTAATGAAATTTCTCTCTATAAATATGGATACTCCCATTCATTTTAAGAATGTACCAGGGTGTTTCCTTCTATAATTTTCACATGTTGGAAATTTTTTCTTTCTCTTCTTCCCTTAATCCTTTTTTCTATATTATACCTGTCTTTTTATTTTTTTCCTTTGAAGAGATAAAATATGGTTAATTATTTTTCTATCTTTATAGCATATTATACTATATCGGCATATAATGAGAATATTTGGGAGGCATGTACCCTTTAATGTATTGGATTAATCCCATCAAATAAACAGTTTAACATTCTATTTGGTTTGTTTAATTTGTTCGTATAATGCCTTTCTAACCCTGTAATGATAGATTCATACATAGAAAAAATTCCCTCTTCATGTTTCCTCAGACTAAAAAAATTATGTTTTTATATCCCCCAGTTTGTTTTATGGAAAGTACTTCTCTTAGAAAATTTCCTTAAATTTCTTTAATTTCATAATCGTTATTTCTTCATTATCCTTTGTGTTCTAGATCAATAAAAACTTTTAAATTTCATCCCCTAATGGAATATAAATTACCATGAAATCCTTATCCCATTAATTAATTATATTATTATGAAATATCTTGTTTAAGGAAATTATCCATTACATAAATAAAAATGTATTTGTATTCCCATTAAATGATGGAGCTTGCTGACACATGAAATTTTTTGAAATTATTACATGATTTTTTGGATCAGTAGGTTTCTCTATATGAGAATTATTATTTGTCAGAAACCAAGTCAAATACCCAAAATAACTATAATTTGTTCATCTCTAGTTGAAGATTTAGTTCTAGCTTCATTATCTTTCCTAGGATGTAATTCCATATGTGGATTTTTGTAAATTGATATGGTTTCCATTAATTCAACTAGCATCGAATTCTAAATAATTGAATACACTATATTATATTACAACATTAGGAACCATAATTTATAATTTAATAACAAGGAAAACTTTTAATATAAATTGAAAATTATATGAATAACTAATATCATAATATTATGTTTGGATTATTTTGAAATATTCTCAATGTTAATAATAGGTTTATATTCCCTAATCTGTGTTTTATTAAACATTTTTTCTAATGTTTCTTCTAAACTATATTGGATAACAACTATAAATATTGTCACCCTAGTAACCGAGGATCCATGGTTAGTTTATGACATTAGAAATAGATACATGAAACAACATCCCAATGGACCAAATAGTATAGTATACTTAAAAAAATATATAAAATATAAAATGCTGAATTTTATTTGAAAATACAACTTAATATTTTCTTTTAGTGCACCATTATTTTTTAATATATCCCTGCATATAAATCATAATACATATTTTGTCATCCTGTGAAAAAAACATAAGAAAGAGGTGACATATGATACATATAAAGGGTATTTTTAAAGTAAAATATAACATCAACAAATAATTAATGAACAATATATAACAATAAATATATCTAAGAAATTACTTTTAATTAAAAACATAATACTGGATATTATGTTTTGCAATACTAAATTATGGTAAAAAATACCTCATAAATAATCACATGTTAATAGAAATTAACCCTTGATATCCTATGTAATAAAATAATAACATGGGAATAAAATAATTTATCTCATAATTAGGAAATCCATAATTATTGAAATAATATTCATATAGTCAGGAACTCATGCCAAGACATCTTACATAAATGGGTAAGGCCTTAGCAAAGAAATCTTATATAGTTTGGAAAATGGCGAAAATATTCCTTTCAAAATATTTTAAAAAAGTCATACATGTATAAAAATTTAATTAATAAATAATATTATAGTAATATAAATATTATATAAAACATTTTATGAAAAATATGGATATGGAATAAAAATACTATCCTAGTGGTGACTTAAAAAAATCCTGAATAATGATGAGATTGTGAAATAAACCAGTAGTGTGGTGGTAACTTTTAAATCATACCACCATTTAGTTTAATAACATGAAATGAAACTTTAAATAACATAAATATAAATGATTCATTATATAACATTTAAAAGGGTGAGTATATACAGACCACAAAAGAAATAAGTGGGGAATAGAGATTACATCTCATGGAAGTAAAAGTGAGACGAGAAACCCTATGCTTAGGTAAAATTTTCTTTGTTTGTGTTTGAAAATAATTTATTATAAAGATAAATTTCTTATAATCCCATTAAATAATAATAATCATATATATAAAATCACTTATAACTTACATAAAATCTTTTACAACCAATTTATTAAAAAGTATTTGTAGAAAATTATTGCTTTGGGTAATAACTGCTGAATTTCTCATGTATATGTTGGTTTGGTAGTTTTTGTATTTATAATTTTATCTATGTCATTTAATATATATATCTTTAATAATAACATAATACATACTAATTCTATATGTATTTTGAGTATTCCACAAAACACAGAGATAGAATATAAATTGCACTATTGTTGGAGACGGCAATCCGTACGTACGCATGAACAATGTCTTCACTTCTTAATATATATAAAAAAAGAAAAGTAAATAATAATTAACCTTTATAATAATTATTATATCATATAAATTTTATATATTCATCATATTAATCATCAGTATTATCCATTTTAATATAAATTAAAAAAATAACATCACTTCGTGGAGATGGTAATCCACACATACACATTAGCGGCGTTATTTTTTCCTAGTGAATTGGAACGTAATAAGATAGATATGAAATTATCATTAAATAGATATAATGATTTTATAATTATAAAATATAAAAATTAAAACAATCATAATACCCATCCATAAAATTTGGTGATGATAAATGAACAAAATATATATATGGAGATGGTAAGTCGTATGTACACATGAGTGATACTTTCACATCCCATTTGATGGGATAGATGGTGGGTAATCATGATTTAATTACTATAATAACATTTAATTATATTTAGGATAATTAATTTATTATTTTATGATAAATGGAAGATACTTAGAAGAGTTACAAGAAAAGAATAAATTTAAAGTGGTTGGGTAAGACAACTACCTCTTCTTTGTGATACCTTCTATAGATCCTTTCTTAAGGATCACAAGGTTGGTATTTTAAGGATATGAGTACCTATAAAACTTGTATAATTATGTTAATAATATTAATGGTAAGGTATTTTTTGTGGTATATTTTTTAAATATGTGTAAATAAGTGAAGGAATTTGTGTCATTTTATAATTGTGGATAGAGGCACTTTTGGACTTTCTTAAAAGATTTAACTATTATAAAGTAATTATTAATAAAAATGGATCCAAATGGATATTTATTTTAACCTAGGGTATTATATGGTTGAAATATAATTAAAATTGTTATTTTGGATTGGGTTTTTTTGTTTTTTATACCTTATTGTCTTGTTTAACACCTTTGTCGATCTATTTTAACATTAATCGTGGTAACATAATTTTCACTCTTAAAAGGTTATAATTTTACATATAAGTTAAATATTGACTCATAAATTGAAAATAGATGAATTTTTGGATAATATATTACCCTAATTTTAAATTTTAGTTTTTTTCTAATTTTTAAATATTTTAATAAAATATTATTTTTATAAAATATCATTAATGTTCATTTTCACACTATTCATTTCATTTGACATTAAATATATCAATAAAGTGGGGAAATATGAATTTAATTATTTAAAACAAAATTAAAATTTCATATATAACTAATAATTAATGTTAAAGATTAATTCATTCAAATTATATTTTTTTAGTATTTTTTAGATCATTTATTTTATTTTTCTATTAATTAAATAAATTTTGTGTTGATGTTGTTATTTCATATAAAGAGGTTATTTAATAACTAAAAAAATAATTAAATTAAAAAATTAAAAAATGTTAATTATTCTCAAAATATAAATTTACATTCGTTCAATGTGTATTTTAACTCGTATTTATTTGATAATACATATTTAATATGTTATTTTTCTTTTTCGGTCATGCACAAGAATTTCACAAGTATTTGGAAAATCTACCACTTATATAACTTTATAATGAATGTATTCACATAAAAATAATATTAAATAATTCATATATTATAAAAATCCATGAAAGTAATTTTTTTGTCTCAAATATTATCATTATGGTACCAAATTTAATTTTTTCAATACTGTTTATGCTCTACGTCAACAATAGAAATGATTTCCATATTTATCATTTAAATAAATCATAATTAATATTTTTTGAATTATTTATTATGATATATTTAATAATGTATCATAAATTTTTAATTTAAAATGTTCTATAAGTTTAAATTATCTTTATTCCATAGTGATATCATAAAAGATATTGTATTTCATAGAAACTATATTTTCATTCTATTAACCAAAAATTTCACTTGTTCAGAAAAATGTACAAAAATCTTCCATGGATAAATTTGAATTTCTGAACCCAAATAAAATTTCATTTCATAAAATTAAATTCCTATATTTGATATAAATTAATTTTTATATAAATGCATAGACTTCAATGAAAAATATATTTTAGGAACATAATTTTTCAAGTATAAAAATGTTTTTATAAACAATTCAGACAAAAAATTGATTCTAATAAACACAATTGAATTTTTAATAATATAATAGAATTAAATTATCTTTTAAATAATTTTAAAATAAAATTTAACTCTGTAAATTATTGAAAAAAATTTAGTTTTAAAAAAAAGTCAGTATTTTGCACTATTCATTAAAAAGATCATTCTTTTCAGAAAAATACAAAACAAATTACGCCATGATTTTTTTGATATAATTATTCCAAAAATAATATAATATATATAAAAATAAAATTTATATAAGGTACAAAAATTATTTCAATTGTTTTATCATAAGAAAGTAATAAAAATCATTTTTGATGAAAATATATTTCTGAAGTATAAAATAACATTATTGGAATCTAAATAATTATTTCATAATGATAAATCAATGAATATTTATTGAGTAGTTCCATCATATATATTTCATAATTTAATTTAAATTATTCATACAAATCTATTAAATAGAAATATTATAAGGGTCATCATTAAATAATAATATTTTTTGGTTCGTTTAGGCTCAGTGTTGCATGGCATGTACATTATAAAACCTAAAGTTTAATTTTTGGAAAGCTATGGGTATAACACATATCACCACCATACATGCATCTATATTTTAAGGAACCATAACCTATCATTTCAACCTGTGATGCTTTCATTATGGTCTAACTCGAATTAGTAGTAGTGAAATACTAGGTCATGTAAAAGTGTCACCCCTCTCTATGGGGACACATAAATTTACACCAATAGCCTTAACATAGTAGTCCATTGGAAAAAACATTAATGATCATACAGCCTAATCTCACATGATTTATAATTGATTTCAACTTAACAGTGTCATGGGTATCTACTATGGGATACCTCAATCTCATTAAAAAATAATGAGTGTAATCACTTGTACCACCTGGTATACCAGCCCGAATCATTCTCCCTTGAGTTGTATATAACCAAAAATAAGATATAGTGAAAATAAACATACCATGTTCCTTAAGAATTTTAGTCCCATTAATCCCAGAGTTCCCTTGGAACTCCTCTTCAATGTCATTCAATCCACTTATGCCAAGTTCAACCACACCATCCCCTTCCAAATTACATCATCCTCAAAACCAATAATGTCTAACCACACTAACCCTAAAACTATAAAGTACATAAAAATAAATGAACTATTTACTCGACCAGTATTATCCTAAACAGTACTTCTTTAATTCCAAAAAAAACTCTTAGTGCTTTATAACCCCATAGAAACCAATGAATGATATTTGTATGTGTCTTGAGCCTGTCTCTCCTAGACCAACATCCCCATGGTTTATCATTCACCAACATCCTCAACACAAGAATCTAATCATGATCCTAATCTCCCAAGTACTCTCAATATTGAGATAACATATCTCATGATTTACCTGCATGTAATAGCAACATGACACTGACTCATTGAAACACTAAGTTACATTCCAAACATCACTAGGTCCTCACACTTATCCCAAAATACCAAATCCCTAGGGTATATACCAAGAAAAAAACACAATTTAATAAATCATGGGAATCATCCATGTTCCTATTCCCAAATCCCATCGAAACTCATGTGAAAAACTACCCAATTAAGGGTCTCACAAACATATATATCGGGAATACCATGTGAATATCACTACCATAGCAAAGGAATCTCATCCTATATGAGCATATAGGTATCAGAATACTCCCTAGAGGATCATGTATTATAATTCAAGGACATATTAATATAATCATATAATGTAATAATCATATAAAATATGTTTTTAGTAACCAGTTCGACATAGTTCAGTTAAGTATAGAGTCATTCCAGCTATATAGGAAATCAACATAGATTCTACATAACCTATCATCAAAAGGAAATTCATATATAGGTCGGGATAGATAAGTATAATTCAACTATATACTTATATGTAAACATTTTTAATGATAAGTTCCTAACACTTTAAACATCTTAACCATTCATAAGGTATAAAAATATGACTAGAAGGGCCCTATATGTCATGAAAATCATTCGTACTAAGAAATAGCCATGTATAGACACCACTTATCTGTAAACTCAATGATATGAATCCAATAAATCATAAATCATAAATATGAAACCCCATAGTCATTATAAAAATTAAAAATCACAATGATTTAACACTTCGATTCAAAAACATCTGTCACGCTCCCACGGTAGCCTAGAATTACTATGGGAAAGTTTTTCATGACACACCAATTCATGCTCCATCACAACATATGACATATCATTTTGTATCTATTTTTCCAACTCCATAAATAGTCAAGTGAAATTAAAAACTATATTTAATAACACTTTTTAACATCTAGTGACCCCATTCCACTGAATTATGCAAGAACTGTTATTCACTTATTAACTTAGGTGCCTCTCTTCATACACCATAGTATACTTAATAGTAGAGGGCGTTTAAATATTTATCTTGTGGATACTATACCCCCAATATAATGGATTAAAATAATAATTAAATAACCAAATATCCACTATCAATATAAATCATCAATCAGAGTAGACATAAGTATCTAATTAAATAATAATAATCAATAATTAAATGATGTGAGAGAATACAGTTATATAGTAAGTCAGATATTCATCTTGGATAATAACATAGAAGGATAAATAAGAAAAAAATCAGCAAGGCTCTACTATTTATCTAACTCATAAATAATCCTGATCTCCAAATCCCATATAAGTTTCTCAAGACCAATCATACAATCTCAATCCTCAGCCCAACATGAACCTTTAGAAATAATAGAAAAGATATTGTACCCTTGTTTCATGGATTCTTGAGTAGGGTGTGAGTAAGAATCTATGTAGGGAACTACAAACAATGTCCCATACATAACCACCAATATAGTGATATGTTCATGTGGCATGTTCCACTGTAAATCATGAATAAAATTCCAAACAGTAAAAAAATAAATACCTACTTTATATTGATAATATAATGTATTTGATAACATACTTGTGGATCATTCTATCACCTGTACCATATCACTTAAGACCCTTAGTTTATTTTACCACGATTGACTTTACCTACTTAGACTTGTGTCGAGGTGACCTCATTATTTTCATGATGATCGTTACTCCATATAAAAAACATAGATATCCCTGGTATTCATATCAGGTAACATTGACCTCCCCTATGGGAGTTTTCCCATCCTGTTTATATCGTGTATGTATTAAAAACTAGGAGAATGCTCCTAGAATGCTTCATAAAAGTATGTTGGATCAACCACGAAAATATATCCATGAAATCCCCACCAATATTATCATAGACCTCCCTTTTGGTAGTTTTCCCATCCAAATTAATATCCCATGAGTATCAATAAAACACCCATATCAAAGTATTCTTATCAAGATAGAAACACATAAAATACAACCCCACAATAGGTGTTTTCCATGACAAAAATAAAACCTCCTATAGGGTATATTCAAAGTCCCAACATAAATAAAATTAAGAACTCCCAACTAGTAATATTCGTCCATACCAAGGTACACCCTCTCTCAAGGGTTAATACTTCATTGGGTCACCCAATATGGTCCCCTATATAACCACAATCTAGGGGAACCCACTTGGGCTCCTCCCACCAAATTTAGAATAACATAACCCGTTAATTTTTCCATGGTAGTAAAAGTCCATAGTATAGGAACAAACTCATAGTAAAACCAGTGTATACCTCATAGGATACCCAAATCATAATTAGAATAAAGTAATTTTCCAATTCTATGGTCGTTGAAGCTTGATCAATCTCCCATTCCATGCTTATTCTTGACCCACTATGGCCTCAAATATGAACTGAAATTCATCTTTATTTGGTTTCACCACACTTAAGGGTCTCAAAATTATAGTTTAGTCAGCGGTCGGAGGCCTCGACCATCAATGATCGAAGAATAAGTCCAATAAAAAGGAATAATGTTTCCATGACACATTATTATATCCAAGATAGATAAATTTATTTAACAAAAATATAACTATGCATTAAACAATTAAAATTAATAATTCCAATAGCCCCTAATAGTGTGATATCACATCCCATGCATCAAAAAATGGATGAATTTCAAAGGGATAGTACGGGGACCACCTACATCAATAATGACGATTTCAAATTTTTTATTCTAAGTCTGGTGGTTTTCGACTAAACCCACCAAGCCTAACCTATTCTAATTGAACCAAACAAATCCCATAATCATTCAAAAAATCAATAAATAATTAATTATAACCAAATATATTTAATTATACTATTTAATCAAATGTGGCAAGCCACCGAAAACTCATAGGATGTCTAACGATCATTGGTTCTTTAAGAAATGGGGTTTTGGGAACACTTTGAACACCATAAAACCCAAACCAAGACAAATACCCATGCCACATCACAAATTAAATGACTAAATAAATTTATTTTAAAAAACATCCAAAATACATGGATAGGTGTACCTTCGATTATTCAATAAACTGTGGAAATCAAGAATTTATCCATGGCCATCCTCTATATGGTCATAATGAAACCCTCATCATCAACATGTGATTATACAATGATCTGATAAAATTAGAATAAAAAACATTTTAGAGATATCAAATTTACTGATGATAGAAGGAGACAACTAGAGATCCCCGAAGGGAGGGGTTTACCTTGAATCATTGGGAAAATTATGTGAAACCCATCCAAGATCAATAGTGAAAGAAAGAGATGAGGGGATGGGGGATCCGGATCACACACCCCAAAATAGGGGAGAGGAGGGGCTTCCACACTTCTAAATTCTTTGGGGGATAGTGGTTTTTCCCCAAAATACCCACATCATGTAGTCGAGATAGTTCTACTAGCTAATGAATTGCTAACCCATGGTTAGATGGTGGGTTTAGGCTTTATCCACCCTATGCAACACATATTGCTTCCAAAACCCTCTGATCTATCCCTCAAGATCCATTCCACTTCCAAAATACCATCATTTAGTGTCCCTAACCTCTAAAATTCAATTCTCAATTCCTGTTCAAAAGTTATCCCCTCCACTAATAAAAATACTAAAATTATTCATGAAATTAATAACTCATCCATATGCTCAAACATTACATATATGTATGTGCATCTATGATTATTTGAATATGTATGTATGTGTATGTTTATGTAGTTTGTTTATTTTTATGTAGTCTGTCTATATATTTATATGCATATGTATGTATGTGTTTCTAATATTATTTATGAGTGTGTGTGTGCCTATGTCTGTGTCTGTGTTTGTGTCTGTGTATCAGTATGGTTCTATGTGTGTTTATGTGTATGAGTATGCGTATCTATCTGGGTATGCATATGTGTATGTGTGTACATATTCCTATATGTTTTCATATGAGTATAGGTATGTGTAGGTAGATGCGGTTGCAGATACGGATGCGAAAGCGCTTGTGCATGCCGATGTGAATGCAAATGCGAATGCGAAGGCATATGCAGATGAGAATGCGTATGCATTTGCAGATGCGATGTAGAGGCGAATGTGAATGCATATGGAGATTCAAATGTGGATGCGAATGCATAGGCGCATGCAGATGTGGATGTGGATGCTGATGCAGATGCGCAGGCGTAGGCGTAGGCGTAGGCACAAGCAGAAGCGTAAGCCTAAGCATAAGCGTAGGCGTAGGCATATGCAGATATGGATGCAGAGGCTTAGGTTTGTATGTATGCCTATGTGTGTACGTATGTGTACATGTGTATGTATGTAATATTTATGATTTTTTATACTTTTAATATTATTTATTTATTTTTAATACTTCTCCAATATTAAAATTTCTTATAATTTATTAATTTTTTATATGTATTCATTTTTTATATTTGTTAATTTAACATTTTTTTATAATATTCAAATTTGATAATTATTTATAAATTTTTAAATATTAATCTTCAATAATTTTAATATGTACGTAATTTATATAATCAATATTTATTCAATTATATTTTAATGTATTTTTATTTTAACCATTATAAAATTATAATTTATTCATTATTAATTAGTACTTAATTAAAAATAAATTGTTTTTTATTTAATTTTTTATATATTTTTATTTTAATTTATTTATTAATTTAATTAAATTTTATATATTATATATTATTAATTTATTTTTTAATATTTTAAAATTTTATTCATTTATAACTATTTATGTGTATTAATATTTAGTATTTTTTTCATTTATCTTTATCTATTCATTTTTAATATTTATTCTCTTCTAATATATTATAAATTTAGTCATTTAATATTTCAGAAATTTATTTACTTTTTATATTTATTTATACATTTTAATTTACTAATATTTAATATTTTTAATATGTTTGTAGTTTATATAATTAATATTTATTCTTTTTTAATTTAATATTTTTTACTTAAATCTTTGTACTGTTATTATCTATTCATTTCTAATTATGAATTTATTTTAAATAGTTTTAATTTAAATGATTCTTTTAGTATATATTTTTTTTTATTTTAATATTAATTCATTCATATTATCTTTGTAATATATATATTTTATATAATTTATTCTTTTTAAATATTTTTGTGTCTTACATAATTAATATTATTATTCTTTTATCATAATATTAATATATTTATAATAATGTTATCAAATTTGTTAATACATTTAATATAAACAATATTGTTTATTTATTTTAAATATATCTATAATTTAAATATTTACAACATTTAAATTTTTATTGTAAATTAATTAGTAATATTCATTTTTAATGTGATTTTTAATTTTCAATTTAAAATTTTATTTTCCCTTGGTGTTTATTGGTGAAATATAATGTTATGATAAAAGCTACGTTTATCATTGCTAGCAAAAAAGATTGATAAACTATGCATTTATCAGCAATTCCCATTCTAGCATTGATAAATGTGTGTTTTATCAATGCTTTTTACTAATGTTGATAAAACCTTTTCCCTCTTTCAAGAGAACCCAAACTAAGATAACTCTACTTGCACGTTTTAAGAATTCTCAAAATCTAATTTCTATAGTCTCCTCCTTCGAATAATTCAACCAAATCGAACCTCAAATCAAAGGTATGTTATTTCGTACTTTTTTTCAATTGATCTTTCATTATTTTCATGAATTTATTGTTTTTCTTGTTGGGTTCTTCTTATCTGTGTGATATTTTATAATTATTTTCCTGATTTTTGGTTCTTCTATTTTCTAATTCTATTATGAACGATGTTGTTCCACTTGATTATGGGTTTTTTGTTTTCTCATCTTCTTATTGATGCATGTCCATTTTTTCATTATTTTTAGCTCTTGTTTTTGTAATTTTTCTTCATTAAATTGAATTATTTTCAATATAATATAATAAATTTTTTTCTTTCTATGAGTTTTATGAAACTATTATCATCATTTTCCTATTATTAATGGTCTTTTTTCCTTTGAAATAAAATGTCTTATATTGGACTCTATGTATTGTGCGATCAAAATAAATTTGAAAATATAATTGTGTTCAATAGATTTGAATAAATTAATGAGAAAAAATGGGTATTAATTTTTATGTCTTAGGGAGATTAATCATTTTTTTATATTTCATATTAATTGGATTTCATATGTGCCTCTTATTTTTATTGATTTTTACTATTTGAGAATAAAAATTTAATTGGTTAAAGTAAAATATCATCTTTAGGTGGTAAATGGATTGTGGGTTGTTTTTAACCATAGAAACCATCCATCTACCTTTTCCTAGTAGATTTATTCTAGGATTATAAAATTGATACTAATTTCATACCATAAAGAATTTAGTTTGATATTATTTTTTGAAATAATAAAGGTTTTTAAGGATTAAAAAAGTGTCAATTTATAAAAACAAAATGTTTCATGGTTTTATATGTGATTTTAATGTTTATATATCCAATACATTAAAATATCCCTATAATGTATGAAATAAGATGGTTTATGTTTATAATTAAATATCACTTTTATTGTTAACACCTATAATATAAAAATGAAAAACACGTCCAATGTCCCCATAAATATACATTTTTACAATTATTTAATATTGAATCATTTGATATGTTTGAGTCTTTTTAATTTGAAAAAATAAATAAAATTCCATTTCAAAAAGTAAAATTGATATTTTGAGTTATTATCCCTCAAACATACCTGTGTGTGTGGATCAAGAAGTACAAAATAAGTAAGTGTTTTCTGCTACTTTGTTTCCTTGGTAAATATTTGTGTATATATATATATATATGTATAATGAAACACAAAAATTGGATCATCGTAATGATCCATAATATCCAGTAACTATATAAAAAAATAATCTGGTAAATGAAATTAAATTATTTCAACATATTTGGGGGATTGAATTCCTGAGTGAAGTCTTCACCAATAATTTAATGGTTTGTATTATTTTATCCTAAACTAGTCATTTTAAAATACCATAATATAATAGTGTGTTAAAAGA
The DNA here is from genome assembly GCA_963277665.1 of Viscum album. Classification (NCBI taxonomy): domain Eukaryota; kingdom Viridiplantae; phylum Streptophyta; class Magnoliopsida; order Santalales; family Viscaceae; genus Viscum; species Viscum album. Next base: position 1,624,780,199 of record OY728158.1, read on the forward strand.
AAAAAAATGTTAAAAATGTTTCATATAGTTAATATTTAATATTTAACTTCTTATATTAATTTTATAATATGATATACAAATAATATGAGAAATATATGTGAAATAATCCAAATTTTTAAGTATTTTTTCTTCATGGTGACCTCTAACAGCTTCTAATGACCTTGAAGAACTTTGACAGAGTGAACTGACTAGGGATGGAGATCTCAATTTTAAATGTTTACATTATTATATCCCTTGATGAATCCATTTAAAAATGAATAATTACTTATGATATTAAACATCTTGTAATAAAAAATAAGTTTTATAACACTGTAAATTAATATTATTCTTTAATCTTATATGTTTTTATGGGTTATTGATGCAATGATAATTTATGTCAAATATGATGACAATATGTTTGTTTATATAAAGAATATCCTTTTATTATTCTAGGAACAAACATTCTATGTATTTATTTATATACTTAAATATTAATATTACTAAATCAAATAGGGTGGATATGATTTGAAAATTGATGGGTGATAGTTGTATAACAAAAGTGTATGAGGTTGGGGTTAAAGAGTTCATAAAGTTATAAAAATATCAATCATATTATAATGCCTCGGCCCCAGTTACCCAGTTTCAGTGCGTTATTTTAATACATTAGTATGATTACAAGGAATGAAGTCCTCAAAGAACAATTAGATTAGCAGTCTTCGAAAATAGATTACAGACATGAATGTTACATTAAACATTAGAAAATAAAATAGAACATAAATTATCCTTTTATAACACCATTAATCCCCTAGCATAACCCTACCTATCAATCATAAAACACTTCTTGTAATCTTGGGAAAATAAGTCTTAATAAATCGGTGAGTTCAGATTCTTAGTAAGGGTAACAATATAGCAGAAACATTCATAAACAAGCTTAAAAATTTTATGAAATTTATAAGACTAAAAATGCCTTTTAAACTTGAAAATAAGAGTAATATGGAAAAGATAAAATCAAATATTTCCATTTACATATTCACATGGATATTCTACTAGTAGAATAATCACATTCAATATAAGTATCCACATTCATAACGATGGAATGAATAATGCTAGACTTCATAACCACATAGTCAAAGCCTTGTTCCAAGACTACAAATAAGATTTTTTCAAGGCCTTATTCCAAGACACTAGTTTGTATAATGATACCTACTGATGCATCGAGGAGCTATAGTGGGCTCCACCCATCACATAAAAAATCCAATGCTTTCTTTATATGAAAAAGTTTAAACGTAACATAAACTTTCATATTAAAACTAACATACAAAATGTCAATACTTTATCCATAAACAATGAACGGTATTAAAATAACACATCCATAGTCAAAAATATGAAAAACCCTTCAACACAATATGGAAGATTTGTATCATAATAAATCAACCTCGATCTATAATAGTATCCCATAAATGATGTTGACAAAGTTTAAAATGATCGGTAAAAATCATTGAGAGAAATATCCCTTTTTCATGAAATCATTTAAAAGTTACATAATTAATAAAGTAATTCAATTAAATGATAGTTTTTAATCAAAGTGTCTCATTCTAAAATGATGTATTAGTAAAAGTGTCCCTTAAATTAATATCATTGAAAACACTTTTATGAAAAATGGACATGGATAATAAATATGTCCCAATAGATACTCGCGTAAAAACAACCACAGATAATAAAGAGATCGTGAAATTAACCCTTACTTTGTACTTTCCATTAGTCGAGGGTACGTTTAAACTCCTGTATAAAGACCGTAGTATGTTATTAAATTATACCAGAACCATTTTTATATTTATGATATCATAAATAATTCATTTATGACTTTATACTACTCATTTAATAATAAATTCCACGTTAATTAACATTTTGGGTAATAGTCACTTTTTTTATCATACATGTTTTAACATGATACTCTTGATTGTATCACATAGATAATGATTAAAATACTTACATAATATAAAAAGGATTATATATCATATATATTTAGTATATAAAACTATATAATAGGCATATATGTGAAACGGAAAACACCGTTTATCCAGACGGTAGGCCGTATGTACCCATAAACGTTGTTTCCAATTTCCTATCGTTTTGAACAGAACTAAGTGAAAAAGATATATGTAAGTACATAAACATATATATATATATATCCAGTATAATTATTATTTCTTATATTAAATACTAATTAATTATATATATTTTTATAATTATCGTTGAATGGTGAATGTCGAAATAATTCTCATCGTGTTGTGGAGACGGTATTCCGTACGTACGCACCAGCGAAAATATCATTATATTGATGGTGAAATCATATGTAATTAGATGATATATCATATATGAAGAATCATTAACATGTTATGATTTTTATTTACATCAGTTGTACTCATTATTATACCCATCCAAATAATGAAGTGTTTGAATAACGAACTACACCACGACGTGGAGACAGTAAGTCGTACATACACACCTATGGTGACTTTGTCATCCATTTGATGGATAGAATAATAAATATGGTTGTACCATTTATATAATAACATCAAATTATTTAAAAGATACTGGATTTATTATTTTATAATGGAAACTACAAAGAAAGAGGAAGTTGACGAAGAAAAGAACTTGAAAGTGTTGATAAAATATTTACCCCTTCTTCGGGTTCTTCCTTTTGATTTTATGAAAGGTCTCCTTAGGTTTGTTTTATTACAAAAATAAGGCCTATAAGATGAAGGGAGGGAAGATGGGGGGATATTTGGGGTAGGTTTGTCTGATCCAAAAGTCTTTGGAGGTGTGAAATTAAGAGAAGGGGAAGTTCCCTTTTGTAAGAGAGGTGATGGTCACATTATGAAATGCCTGAAGTATTATTTTATAATAAAATAATTTTCGGTTTATAATGGCTCCAAAATAATTTTTATTAAGGATAAGGTGGGTATGGTTCGAAAATATCTCATCCAATAGGTTTAAAATAGGTTTAGGTCATCATATTAACCTTATCTTTTAGATTTACCTCTCAGTTAAATATTTTGACATTTACCGTGTCTCTTTGTATTTTTATATTATATAGTTAATAATATTCCTCTAACAAGCCCATAGAACCCCATGTGGTTCATTATTAATATATATAACGTTATATAATTCCTTTTACCGAACCATATATTTTTTTAAATATTATATTAATTAATAATATAATATTTGTATTAAACACTCAATTTTGTAAATTTTGACACTATTTAGTATTTGATTTTTTTAAGTAGTAAGAACTTTATCACATTGAATAAAATTTATTTAACCAATAATAAAATGTCATATTAATCGTGAAAATTATTATAATTCATCATAAGTCTCAAATTAAATTTATTTGGATATTTATAATATCAATTATTTTAATCATTCATTAATAAGGTAATTACTTCATCATCATTGTGTCTTACATAAATAAAACTATTTAATGTATAAAAATTATAAATAAAATAAAATTATTTAGAAAATTGTTCGAGCTTTCTAATGAATATTTCTATTCTAATTTATCTAATCTATAACTCTGTATTAAAAATGATTTAGTTATTAAATATTGAATTTAACTCTTTTAACTCTTATTTAATTAAAATTATAATAAATTTACTGATCTTATCCATGTGGACAAAAGCGGGTCATATTTTATTCCCAAAGTTATTTTTGGTAGAATTATAATTATCTAGTTGAATTAGGACATGTGTTAGGGTAATGATGATGTCATTTTTATCCATAATTACCTTATTCCCTTTTAACTATGGTAAATAAAAGTCAAAAGTTAACATTCACCAAAAAATATTTTCATGTTATTGAACCACATTTAAATTACTAATATTAACCGTGAATCTGGGATTTTTTAAATTCAACTAAAAAATTTGGTAAAATTATGTTTTATGAAGATCCACAAATGCTTCTAAGAGGTGGGTAACAGAGGGTAAAAAGTCTGATAAAATTATAGATATCTAAACTTTTTATAAAATGAATCTATTTAATTGCATTGAAAATATATAGGTATTATATATCTACTTTGACATAAAATAAATTGAAATAAAATAACTATTTATTTATATAAAAAGTCTATTTTATATAATTACGCAGTGTTTTTCTCTATTCATCAAAATTTGAATTTTTTCAGAATAATACAAAAAATTTACCCTAAGATAATTTTGATATTCTGAATTCAAAAATTATTAGAATTTTACCAAATTAAAAACATAGAAGTTTTATTTATTAATTTAAAATTAATTCCCCTAGTCAAAACAAAAAAAGCAGGTTTTTAAAAATTAATAACTATCAAAAGATTGACATGTGTTTTTGTCAAATTTAAATGTAAAATTACTTATAATGACCTACATTGTATTAAATGATAAAAATAGAATCTAATTATTCTTCAAACCCATTAAAATTCATAATTTTTCACTATAAATTATTTGGATTAAAAAAAATGTTTTCAGTTAAAATATAGTATTTTTCACTATTCATCAAAATATGAAAGTTATGATACAAGTACCAAAACATTATCCAAACTAGATTTTTATTTCATTATTCTATTGAAAAATTTAATTTCATTAAATTGATTATATAAAAGTGTGAAATATTGGTTTTAAAAATGGTTCACCATTAAAAGGCAGTAAAATGGCATTTTTTGAAAAATACTTATTTTATCCAAAAAATGAATTTTTCATTATATTATGTCTAAGAAACACATAATATGGATGTTAAAATTATATATAGTATATAAGATTCAAAATTAAAGTAATACTATTCATAACCACTTTTTGAACGGTTAGTTTAGTAAGATGTGGTGCGCTCGAACTCAGTGTTGCGTGTAGTGCAAGATATTAAATTACTTTAATGAGATAAAATACTATGAAATCTTGTTGTGATAAATTCTCCCATTCTTAAATATATTTCATCCTCACAATTTGAAATTGTTCGTCAAAAATAAATTTTCAAAAGTAGAAAAGTATTTTATGGGAAAACACGCATCAGAAATTGGGTTCATAAAATATAGTCTGAATAAGAGGGAAAGAGAAATGAACAAATCACCACCAAATATTGATCTCAATTAGGAGATAAATGGTGGAAATTAGAGACACATAATTATAGGGAAAATGTAAATATTTATAGGGAGTGATTGAGGTCATCATTCAGAAACAAGTGTACAATTGAAGGCCTCAAAGACATCGATCTGTGATGATTTAAAATATCATCAGTTCAAGAAAACATATGGTATTAAGATACCACATTTTTTGTTTTACGATACCTTACCTAAAGCTAAAGAATTAATTAATTCATAGAATAAGATGAAAAAAATATACTTGACAATTAGAGTTTCATCCTTTATCTAATTCCTACCACAACACATATTTCACTACAAAAGATAATATAATTCAAAAGTATTATATTTATCCTAATCATATAGGGTTCTTAAAATAATGAATTTAAAATTCATTTGTCAGAATATTCTGAAAAACTACATTATACAAGCTTGGACATCACGTAGACTAGTGGTAGGTGATGCACCCTTGTCAGCCTTCAGTTGCGGGTTCAAGTCTCACGGCCTTGATAGACGTGACGGGTTGTCGTCCAACCTCTAGGTTGTGTTTTTAAGAAAATACAAAAATAATCTCAATAAATGATTAGACAATAAAAATATTATCCATTGTCACACTTAATCGATTCCAACCTTAAAACTTATCCAAAATTATTCTGTCTAAACTCACAATCCAAAATCTATAAGGATGGAAAACACAATGAAGTTCTTTTTTTCCACGTAATAACATGTGAATACCTTCATCGTGTATTCTTTTAAAACACGGTCACACCATGAATTATCATATAATCGTATTGATTAAATTTATACTCCCTTATTCTTTATAGAATACTCGATATACTCCTTATATCCAAAAATGTTGTAAACTCCATCAATGATGGAATAAACAAACCATTCACCATTTCCATGGATGTTAATAATATCCAATATAATTTATCACAATAAATCATCTCTTATTATCAAATCAATACCTCAGTATTAGAATCATATTAAGTATTATCTTTCTCTCAACCATATATTTTCCAATAATTTAACCTGCCATTGAGTCACTTTTCATGGTTCCACAAAATCTCAATTCCTTAATGTAATAGTACTGCATTACAATCCTTATATAGTCTATTATTCTTATAACATGTATATCAATAATAAAATACTCAAATGACACAATTATTTAATAAAAACATAATAAATCTTAATCATTCCTCATCATCTTCGGTAGTATCATAACATGATTATTATCCAATAACATCATTTGGGGTATACTCTAATGATTTGGACATTGATTCACAGTGTCCCAAATCCTTATAGATGAAGCATTCTACATTTGAAACCTTTTACTTACCATTGAAAGCACATACTTGGTGTCCTTTTTCTCCACACTTATAACAAACTCCCATTCCCATCAAGAATTTACCATGGTGATTCTTTCCACAGTTATCACATATAGGAAAATCCTTCATTCCCCTCTTCCCTATATCCACCTTTCTCTCTTCCATCATTTTTTTCGCTTCCTTCCATTCAAAGTCATAGGACTCAGAGAATTATTTACTTATCTTATTAACACAATATATTATTTCTTCATATAATGAGAATACGTGGGATAATATTTCAATTTTAAATTTTGTATTAATACCATAAAAGCTTGGATCCTTCTTAATCTTTCGAACATGTGCATAATGGAATTCCCATTCCTTCTACTATGTGTCATTTCTAAACAATGGAATACACTAGGTTAGTTTATGAATCACAATTCATAATTACAAACTTGTAAAATACCTTACATAAATTGAATAGTTTATCTATATAATATATAATCAGAAAATGTATTCTTTGAGGAAGTATTTACTTCTAAATCATTCCTAATGGATTGTAATGGAAATGTGAATTATCCTAAGAATATCCCCTCGAAGTGTTGTAACTAAGAGTTCAGCAAGGACCATTTTCGTGCACCAGTTCCTGTTCGATTATATCTCGAAGCGATGTTTTCATGTTTTACCCCTAGGTACATCTGTTCTAGAGCTTCCTCTACCTTATCATATCTATAAATGGATCTATTTCTTGTAAAATTCATAAATTTTCTACGTTACTAAAATTCTAGGATGTTCATCTATACTAATCCTCAAAGTCTATCTTAGGTTAATGTTATCTAATTAGAGTTTTTCTAAATCTAGTTTCCAATGATATTGCTAAATTTCCTCTGATACTATCTATAATTCTCTAACCCCAATTACCTAGAGTTAATGAATTATTTTAATACATTGGCGTGATTAAAAGTAATCAAGTACCGAAAGACTGATCAATTTAGCAGTCTTGGAAAAATAGATTATATACATGGAAGTTACATTGTTCATTAGAAAATAAAACACAACATAAATGATCATTTGAACATGCTGTTAGTATCTTATCTTTACCATACTTTTCAATAATAAAACACTTGTTGGAATCATGGGAAAATAAAGCATAATAAAGGGGTGAGCTCAGATGCTTAGTAAGGATAACAATATAGTGAAAAAATTTATAAACAAGTATAAATATTTAAGGAAATGTATAATAAAAATAAAATCCTTTTAAAAATAAACATCATCATAATATGGAAAAGATAAAAACAAATAATTCCATTTATTGATTCCCATGGATATTCTACGAGTCGAATAATAACATGCAATATCAATACCCACTTTTATAATGACCGAATGCATAATTCCAAACTTCATAACCACATAGTCATGGCCTTGTTCCAAGAGTAAAAATAATATTTTTTCAAGGCCTTGTGCCAAGACAGTATCTGGTTTCATGAAACCTACTGATGCATCAAGGAGATGTCACGGGCTACACCCGTCACTTACTATGTCCAGTGCATTCGTCATATGAAAATGTTTAAACATAACATAAAAATTTGTATTAAAACTAGAATACAAAATGTAAATACTTTATCCATAAACCACGACCGGTATAAAAATAACACATCCACAGTCAAACATATCACAAAACCTTCAATAAAATATGTAATATTTATATCAAAATAAATCAACCTCGATCAAGAATAATATCTCATAAAGCATGTTGACAAAGTTGAAAATGATCATTAAAAATATTTGAGAGAAATATCCCTTTTTCTTCAAATCAATTAAAAGTAACATAATTTCTAGATGGAATAAATTTATAATATAGTTTTGAATCAATGTTTCTCATACCACTTTGAATCTTTTTAAAGGAATTAACATTTTAAAACATTCATGTCTATATAAATAAACCATTAAAATAATTTTGAAAATATGGACATTTATGTGAAAGGATTATAAGAATAAATCATTAAAACATTTAAAATTATGTTTTAGTAAGTACAACTTCGGATAATGAAGAGATTGTGAAATTAACCCTTAACTTGTACATTCCTTTAGTCAAAGGTATGTTTAACCACTTGTATAAAGACCATAGTTTGTTATTAAATTATACCATAACCATATTAATATTTATGATATAATATATGACTCATTTATGACTTTTAAATAACCATTTAATAAAAATTTCTAAGCTAAATTAACATTTGGGGTAATAATCGCTTTCTTAATCGTACATGTTTTAAGTTGTGACTCTTGATTGTATAACATAAATAATGATTTAAATACTGCAGAATATAAAACATGATTTATATATCATATATATTTTGAATATACATATTTATAATGGACATATATTTGAAATGGAAAACACCGTTTATGGAGACGGTAGGTCGAACGTACGCATAAATGTTGTTTTCATTTTCATATCATATTGAACGAAACTAAGTGAATAAAATATATGTAAGTACATATATACATATATATATATATCTCCACTAGAATTATTATGTCATATATTACATACTTATTAATGATATATATTTTTATAATCATCGTTGAATGGTAAACGTGGAAATGGATCTAATCGCAACATGGAGACGGTAATCCGTACGTATGCACGAGCTACAATATCATTATATTGGTGTTGAAATCATATGTAATTGGATATTATATCATATATAAAGAATAATTAACAAGTTATACTTATTATTTACATCAGTTATAATCTTTATTATACCCATAAAAATAATGAAGTGTTTGAATAACGAACAACACCACGACGTGCAGACGGCAAGCCATATGTACGCACGTAAGTTGACATTGTCACTCATATGTTGGATAGAATAATGAATATGGTTATACCATATTTATAATAATGTCATAGTATATTTAGTATAATGGAGTTATTATTTTTTAATTGAAACAACAAATAAAGAGGATGTGGAAGAAGAAAATAACTTTAAATAGGTGATGAAATATTTACCTCTTCTTCGGGCTATTCCTTTTGATTTGAGCAAAGGGCTCCTTAGGTTGGATTTATGACCAATGAATGTCCTCTATGATGAAGAGATTAATGATTGGAGGATATTTGGGTAGGTTTTGACAGATCCAAAAGGATATGGAGGTGTGAAATTAAGAGAAGAATAAGTTCCCCTTTATAAGAGAGGTGAGGGTCACTTTAGGAAAAGCTTGAAATATTATTTTATAATAAAAGAATATTTTAATTCTACTACTACCAATCAATTTTTTTTCATTTTCAAAAGCCGGTTTATGGGTTTCCGGTACCCCGATACATGATTCCTGTATAACCACATTCACAAAAATAAAAGAACACCAAAAACCACAAACCATGTTCAAGAAACCATGAACCAGGGCACAAGAAAATCAGAAAGGCTGGACAAACCCACCAAGGATTACCTTGAGCGTTCCCCAGCGCGACCATTGACACCGAACCAAATCCACCCATTGGAAAACTCTAGAGGAATTCACCCAGCGTTCAAGCGATGAAACAGACCTCCAATATCCACCCCCAAGGACGTCAAAGAAAACCAGAATGAAGATGGCCATATCCGGACGCCATTAACACCTTGGCCCGCAGACAACCCAAATGGCCCACCAAATCACTTTAAAAGAAACATGAGAAACAATCCCAATTAGTCTGGAAATGAAGCCTAATAAGAAAATAAAAAGTTTCCAAATCATAGCCTTATCCTATTAGTTCTTTTCTCCCTATACAAGTTCCAATTCATTAGTCATGCATTAGCATCAGGATCTTCCCCAATAACATCTTCAAATCAGTCCGCAATTTTGTCCCATGTTCAGATATATTATTCTTTTGATTATTTTTCGATCATTGAAACCTATCATTAGTATCAAAAACTATTTTTCAATCCACTTAGCATGCTCTCTATTGACCTCCACTTTGATAGGTCTTTCCATAATATCAGCCTCTTCCTGTAGGATGTAAACATACTGAAATTCCTCTACCATGTCCTCTTAGGAGAAAATGATAGGTCCTTTTATCTTTTTTTTATCTTCTCTTCCAATTTCATTTTTGTTCTCCTTGACCAAAAAATGAGTATCCTCTTGCATGACAACCTTGGTAGATGACATTTCTTTCTCACTTGGCTTAGATTTTTTACCTGACCGTGTTTCCATCATATTCAGTAAATATGATTAGTCCTTGAGTTCTCTCCCTTTACTCTTCTGAAGTAACTTCCCCTCTTCATTTTCCATGTCATCTCCCGAACCACCCTCAATCTGTCCCCCCTCATTCTCCCATTCTTTCCCTATGTATTTTTATATTATATGATTGATAAACTTACTATAACAAGCCAAGGAAACCCCATGAGGTTCATTATTAATATATATAACCTTATCTAAGTCCTTTGATAGAACATTAGATTTTTAAGAATATTACATCAATTAATAATATAATATTTATTTAAAAAACTCAATTATGTCAATTTTGACACTATTTAGTATTTGATTTTTTTGAATGCCATAAAAACATTATCACATTGAATAAAATTTATTTAAACAACCCTAACATGTCATATAAACCTATAAAATTATTTCAATTCATCATAAGTCTCTATGTAAAATTATTTGGATTTTTATAAAATCAATTATTTTAATCATTCATTAATAAGGTAATTACTGCATCATAATTGTGTCATAAATAAATTTCATTATTTAGTGTCTGAAATTTATAAATAAAATACAATTATGTGTGATATTTTTTTAACTTTCTAATTAATATTTGTAGTAAAATTTATCTTATGTATAACCCTATATTAAAAATTGGTTAGTTATTAAACAATGAATTTAACTCTTTTAACTCTTCGTTAAATAAAATAATAATAAATGTCATAATATTATCCTAGTGGACCAAAGAGGGTCATATTTTAATCTTAAGTTTGTTTTTGTTCTAATTAAACTTATCCATTATAATTAAGACATGTTTAAGGGTAATTATGATATCATTTTTACCCATTATTACCCTATTTACTTTAAACCGTGGTAAATAAAAGTCAAACGTTACTATTCACACAAAATTATTTTCATCTTATTAAACAAAATATTATTTACTGATATTAACTGCGTCTCTTGGAATTTTTAAATTTAACTCACAGAAGCGGTAAAATTATGTTTTATGCAGATTCGCAAAAGCTCCTATGAGGTGTGTAAAAGGCGGTAAAAATTTGAATTAAATTTTACATATCTAAACATATTATAAAATTCCTCCATTGAATTACATTGAACATATATACATATTATGTATCTATTTAGACATTAAATAAAATAAAATAAAATCACTTATTATTTAAATAAAAAGTTGGTTTTTTATTAATGTAGTGTTTTTCGCTATTCATCAAAAATTGAATGTTTTCAGAAAAATAACAAAAATTTACCCTGATTTAATTATGATTTTCCTAATTAAAAAATGAATTCTATTTTACCCAATTAAAAACATAGAAGATTCATTTATTAATTTAAAATTAATTCCCATTAACAAAACCAAAAAGCGGGTTTTTAAAAAGTAAAAACTATCAAAAAATTGACATGTGTTTATATCAAATTTAAATGTGAAATTACATATAATGACATACATTATAGTAAATGATAAAACTATAATATAATTATACTTCCAAACTATTCAAATTCATAATTTATCACTATAAATTATTTTGATTAAAAAAAGTTGTTTTTAATCAAAACATAGTATTTTTCACTATTCAACAAAATATGAATGTTTTTAGAAAAGGAACAAAATTTTATCTAAATTAAATTTTTATGCCCTGTTTAAAAAAAATTGATTTCATTAAATTGTATATATAAAATTTTCATACATTGGTTTTAAAAAGGGTTCTCCATTAAAAGGCAGTAAAATTACTTTTAAAAAAGTACTTATTTTATCTGAAAGAAATGAATTTGTTCTTATATTATTTCTAAGAAACACATAATATGGATGTTAAAATTATATATAGTATATAAGATTCAAAATTCAGTTAATATTATTCATAACCTCTTTTGGAATGGTTCGTGTTGTAAGTTGTGGTGCGCTCAAACTCGTTGTTGCGTGTAGAGCATGCTATTGAATTACTTTAATGGGATAACATACTATGAAATCTTGGGGTGTTACAACTATGACCTTTATGAAATAATTTTTTCTCTATTTATTTTTCTTATTAATGACTAATATGTATCGAGGAGTTGGAATAACACTTTATAGGTCATTGAACAAATTGAAGTTATAAATGCTTGACAATCCCCGAGCAAGAATGTAATTAAGCTAATGATTTTCATGACACCAAATTTTATGGATCATCATATATGAATATAAGTATGAAAAATGTTCAATACTGCTTGATGAGCATGATTACAATTTTAAATGATGAAAAATATCATACTGAGGAAACGAAAATATAGTTGAAGATGAATTTCAAGATTGTACAATGCTATTTCAAAATTTAAGGAGTTTTGTAAAGATGTCATTACATATTGGGTGTACTAAATATATAACATTTCCATCCATACTAAATATATGTAATTTAAATGATAAAAAGAAATGGTGTGACACTATGTTAACTAAATAATTTTCCCTCTTTAATGATACAATTCCAAATGATAATGATCTTCCATGCAAAACATATCCTTCCAAATGAATGTTATGTTCAATGAGTGTGATATATTAAAGAATACATGTGTGTGAAAACAATTTTATATTGTTTCAAAATGACAATGAATTCCTTAAAACATCCCATAGTGTGTTTTTCTCAACACAAGAATGATAAATAAAGTCCATTGAATGTTTTATATCACATTCTATTCATTCTAATGTCTAGGAACTTATATAAAAGTGAGCAGACTACAATGAAATTGGTGTGGCATGCGAATACAATAAATTAAGATAGTAAATTTTTTCACACATCATGCCACACCCCCGACATATGAAATTATGTATAGATCTTATTTATACTTTTGATTTTTAGTTCAAAGGGGATATAGGTCTTTAATGCGTCAAAAGATGTTTTTGGCATTAAGTTGAAAAATGACTATGACCACAACAATGGTGTACCTTGGGGCCTTCTATATAAAATAGCCAATTTCAAAATGGTCAGAAATTGGTTTAGTTCAGAGCCTGCACTATTGGTTGTCACCATGTGTTCCACATACAAAAATGATCACCATGGTCATGGTGGAGCACATCGCTTGCCATAGTGGCTTGACTTTTGGGGCCACGGCATGGCTGATTCCCTTGGTCAGTATCTAAGGTGATGACACCACACAGTAGTGCGCATAATTAAGGTGTGGTGGTGAGGGTTTCATATTTTTTTTTAAAACCTATTCACCATCATCTAATCTTATATGGGTGGTTAATCTATCTATGTGTGATCTTAATGGATGGATTTAAGTGGTATTTGGACTCAATTCCATTCTTTTAAACAATATGTTCACTACCATTTTTCTCAAATTCTTGATCAAGGGTATTCTATGAAGGGTTTTTGTTCATTACACTCTCATCTAACATTGGATTAGGATGAATAAATTTTTCTTTCTCTCACTCCTTATCAATATATTATCATGTGGACTGGATCAACTTGTTTCTCATCAATAGTTTCGATGGAAATAAGGTTTTATTTGTTCTTTAGGTATGTGTTTCTATCCTATAGTTTGTACCTTTCCATGCATTATGTTATTATAATTCCATTTGATTTTATATTATGAGATTGATGATTTTAAATTTATTAGAGGTGAATTTTATCTTTTTGGTATATAAAATTATTTTCAAAATTGATTCACTTTTAAAACTAATTATTTCTGTTAAATCTAGATTTAATGAAATGCCTCAAATACGATTTTGAAATGAAAAATTTTAAATCTTGGAAGTGGTGTGGTATAATTATAGAATTTTGTTAATTAAAATGGGAATGTATTGGATTTTCCTTGCAAAATATTATGAATTATGAATTGGGTTTCTTGAATAGAATGATATTATAATGGAAAATAAGAAAACCCTCGGGGTAAGGGGAGAAACAGGACATATGTGAACTATATTAGAGTTATTTATCACTAGGGTAGGTTCCAATTATTCATTGGTTTAAGTGGGTAGTATTTCTCAGGGATCGTTGTTCCCAAGATTTTGAATATAATTATTACACCTAGTGTTTCTTTTGGATATTAGTTTTCCACGCCCATATGTTATGATTATTCCATTGCCTCTTAAAGGATACATTATTTTTATTATAATTTGATATGTTAATTTTCTAGTTTGATAGGGAAATTGATTCTTGAACCCTATTTTACACATTTACTATTGTCTCATTGATAAATTTTATGACCTATATATTTATTCGTATAAATACAAAACATTTTTTAAAAGAAAACAAAAAGGATGGTTTAATAAAGATAATAAATGATTTCTATATTTTATAAATTATATTTATACAAATACTAACAGATTAATAAGGATAAATATTATATATATTCTTGGTAGAATCTGACTGAGATTTAGTTCCCACACCCTACTTTTTCGGTTGAGCATTTATAGCCTGGGTTTTTCAGGACATAGGTAAAGGGAATTACGTCTTGTAGAGGACCGATATCCTATCTTAAGATTCCATTCTAGTGGTTTTGGATGGTGATAAAATACGGTTAAATAGAGATAAACTTATGGTTTTATTTAGCTTCCACATCATTGGTCTTGAATCTTGTTTCTCTAGATGTTGTTATCCACCTTTTGGATGTTATATTTTTTTTGTTATTTTTTACATACTATTTATTTTTTATAACTCTTATGATAACCTATTGTCTTCTATCTTATCATATGTCTATTGAGGGATAAATTTTTCCCATTACTCTTGGTATAATACTCTAGTTATTTTAACGATCCCATAGTGATTAAGAATCCACTTTAGGCCTTGTTGCTGGCCAATTTAGTTGAAATTATGGCTTAACCTAGGTTGGCCTATTATAAATTAGTTTTAAAAGGTAAAGATATTATTAAATCCTATGATCATGATTTTATATCACCATATTTTTTCTAGGGGTTATTGATAGAATTGAGATAGGACTGTTGGGACATGAGAGGTAGTGTGGTATTGTGCCTGGATAACTCACATTCCTGACAAACGTTTAGTTACATGGGATGTTTGGGGTTTTATAACATCCTTTTTTATGTTAATACTTTTTGATTTAGTTATCAAAAATTTCTTTTTTTCATAAATGAATCAAATTATATTCTAATTGTTTTTTTCTTCATTGTTATATATAATATGGATCGTTAAACAAGAACATCTAAGAGAACTTTAGAGGAAGCTACATTACTAGCCCCACCAGAGAATCCATTGGTTAAATTATCCTTTATGGAAAATGTAGTCTAAATTGTCTAGTCTGTCATTTATGTAACCTATATTAAACAATAATAGTGGGTAGAAAATGCATTCGAATTTAAAAATAATAATCAACAAATATTTCATGGTGATAGGGGACCCCATTATTTAAAAAAATGGATCAAGTGGTGTGATATGATTTTCACCTTTCTAAAAACCCTGTATTATCTATGATTTATTTTTAAACTTATATTCTCAATGGTTCATGAAAAAAAAATTTGGAATCTATTTTACAATTCGAGTTTCACAAAAATCTCACCTAAATTATTTTTTAAACATTCTTCAATAAAAAATTCTTTTATGAGAAACTGAGACTGTCGATGTCTTATGAGTTTGTCAGTTTGGAGTAGGGGTCATTCTGTTTTTGATTATTCTACTTGATTTTTTGATTTGGTGCACCTGTCTTCGGAGTTATTTTATAATTCATATAATAAGGAGTGGATTTTTTAGATAGGTTTAGGGGATGACATTCATTCCAAGATGATACTTTTGTGCCAACCCACCTTCACAAAGGTTCGTGAAAATGTAGATGTGGATGATGCAAACAGAGTTAGAAAGATGGGTGTTTTTGAGAATTAGTGGTAGTGGTTGCTAGCTAGAGTTATTTTTCTCATTAGAACAAGAATCCAAGTTACCATCACTAAGATGGTGGTTGGATCATGGAAAAAAATTCAGGTCAGATTCATGTGGTCTTTTATCAGTGTAGGAATAAGGGACACCTCAGGCCTGATTGTAAGGTGTTACTAAGGGTATAATACAAATGTGGGAAATCTGTTCATCTCCATCATTTTTGAGAAATTGCATCATAGGGTAGTAGAGATCGATCCACCTAAAATGGGGGAGCTATGTTTATATATGATACATAAAAATTTTAGGGATAATAAAAACATTTTAATGGTGATGATCATGTTAAAAAGAAAGGTAATAACGAGGAAGAACATTTATATGTAGTGGAGTGTGCACAAAAAAAATTAGAAGAAGGTTTGAATACCATGATTAGTATGGTGTTTATTTAATCTTCTATGATTATGGACTTATTTGATACTAGTGATTTTTATTCCTTTATATCATCCAAAGACTATCAATGTGTTTGGATTTTATTCAAATAATATTCCTTTCTTGATGAATCATTCGACTCCTTTGAAAAATAATTCATAGGAGCGTTTTCTATTTATCGAATGATGGGTGATGGTCACTGATAAAAAAATATGGTTTTTTCTAGTTCTTAATTATGAAATCATTGAACTTATCATTGAAATGGATTAGATGATTGCCTATAAATCCCATAAAAATTTCTATCTTCCTCGGGCCAAGTTTATTTTTTTAGATGGATTCACCCATGTCTTTTAAGGTCAGTGAAAACACATATCATAGAGATCTATCATATTTTATCCTTTTTACTAACATGATACCATTCCAATAATCTTATATGTTTAGTGAATATATTTATGTAGGTTTTAATGACCCTCTTATTGTGGTGTTGTGTTAGTATCATGATGTTTTCCTAGATGATTTCTTTATGTTTTAGCCTCAGAGGGAAATTTACTTCACTATATAATTTCTTCTTGGGATGAGGCACGTCTCTTTAGCATCATACCATATTCTACGTATTTAATTAAAATAATTAATGGTTTGTCTTGATGATATTGGGGTTAAGGGAATTATTTTTCCTATCATTTCACTATGGCCATTGCTGGTTACCTTCTCAAATAATGTGAATTGGAATATTTGGAATTTTTTGTTTATGAGAAACTGAATTACATAATTATGAAGAAATATTTTTTACTAGGTTTAATGACCATTTTTACCTGCTTAAGGGAGCCCATTTTTTTTAAAAAATGTATTTGAGATCAAGTTACCATAAATTGAGGGTCTGAAGAGAATATGTTCCTAAGATATATTTTAGGAAAATATATGTGAATTATGAGAATTTGGAAATTTATTTTTTCCTTATTATTTCTCTTACAATGTTTCTGGATTTAATTAATTTAATAATCCATCAATTCTAGGATTGCTTCATGGTTTTTTCATTGATGATATCCTTTTTTATTATTGATCAAAATAGAATCATGTCAAGAATATTAATTTCATACATGGAATCTTGAAAGAATATAGTCTACATCTATACTAGTTTTAGTTCTATATTTAGGAGGATATATTTATTGGATATTTTATTTCCAAAAATGGAGTGTTTGTTTCTATTGAGAATACTTGGGTAGTAATGTCTTGGTAGAATCCCTGAAATGTTTTTTAAAATCATAGATTCTTGTGATTATCTAGTTATTACATGATATTTATTTGGGACTTATCTATGCTTGGGTATCCTATTACATTGATAAACGTTAAGAGTGTGATTTTTATTTGGAACAATCAGTGTAAGAGATATTTTGTGGCGTTTAAAGTAATATTGACTTCTTCTCCAATCCTGATCCTTCCTGAGATGGGTTTGGTATATGATGTCTACTATGATGCTTCATGCATGTGTTTGGGTTGTTTTATGATCTAGTGAGGATATATGGTAGCTTATGGATCTTCTTTAACAATTACCACATTAAAATATCTAACTCATTCATAATCTTGATGATCCATAAGTGATGCACTCTATTAAGATTTGGAATCACTACCTCTTTGTGGAGTGGTTTCTAGAGTATTCAGACCATAAGAGTTTGAATTATATATTCTCATAAATGGATTTGAACATGAGATAAATAATGTTTTTTGAGTACCATCAAACATTTTATTTTGATATTTATACAAAACCTGAAAAGGAAACATGGTCGCATGTTATTTGATAAAAACATTTACCACTCATGTTGTGAACGAATCAATTGAGGAGTGGTGATTGATGAGATTATTTACTAAGATTCACATGGATGATGGGACAGTTGATGGTTATGTATTCATAGCTTTTTATCAGGTTTAATTTTCTATGGAAGATTATATTTTACATGGACAGGCTGAGGATGTATACTGTCAATGAATACGGATAATTATTTATAGTGGAGAGACATCAGGTGAGTGGTATCGATCTCTCAATGGGATTTTGTACTTCTAAAGTAAAATGGGTTTTTATAGAGATGATATATGAATTGATGTATATGGTATATCTATATAGTTGGATGGTGCACCCTAAATATTAAAATATGTATCATGACTTTATAATTCATTACTATGGGCCAAGAATGAGGGAATCAATTGTAGATTTTATTTCCCAATGGATAAAATGTAAAATAATTAAGACAAAACATGAGAGGTATACTAGTTTGATACAATACATAACCATTATAGTATGAAAATGGGATAAAATAGCCATGGAATTCGTGATTGGGAAGAATTAGACTCTTAGTGGTAGGGATATGATATTGGTGTTTATTGACTGACTCATGAAATATGTGTCTTTCCTACCTATCAAGGTGTTGATGAAGATAGTGGATCATAGGAACTATCATGTGCTAGATATTATCAGTAATCATAGTTTTCCATTACCTATCAACTCATATAGGAGTTCAAAATTAAAATCCTAGTTTTAGAGTGGATTATAGGAAGTTATGGGTGGATAGATAGACTGAACAAGCCATCTAGATTCTTGAAGACATGATTTTGGAATGTGTTATTAACTTTATTGGATCAAGGGTAAAATATCTTAACTTAGTTTATTTTTTCATTAGAAATAGTTATCAATAATTGATCATGTTACAACCATTTGAGGAATTTTATGGGAGGCATCAAAGATTATATATTTATTTGGAAGTACACAGAGATTGGTCCTTGGTTGGATTGAGGATCATTCAAGAGAAGATGAATATAGTAAAATTGGTCAGGAAATGATTAGATATAGATTAGATTCATCTGAAATCTTATGTAAATAAGTGAAATCATCAATTGATGTTTAAGATAGGTGATCAGTTTTTCATTAATGTTTCACTATGTATGTGACACCGAAAATTGGGAAGGCCTGGTAAGTAGGCACCCCATTATTATGGTCTATTTGAGGATATAAGTAGAATAATTAAGGTAAATTATCAATTAAAATTACATGGTTGTTTTAATTTTATCCACAATGTGTACCATGTTTTCCAACTAAATACATACCATCGGAATCTATCACAAATGATCGTGTGGTAGGGTATGAATATTGAACCCAAAACCAAATTAGTTAAAAGTTCCATTCAGATAGTGGACTGATAGGAATGGTTTTTGTGTGAAAAATGATCACATAGGATTGTGTGATAATAATGTGTGGTAGGTATATCTATGATACATGGGATAATATGGTCATTGGGATTAAGTAATTGGATTATATTTTTTGGGTTCATGATCCTAAACCTTTTTGTATCTAAAATATTTTTCTAGAGGTGATAAATTACACACCCAAACAAATTTAATCAGGTACAGAGCTTCTATAAACTTTTCACATTTAGTTTTAAAAGGGTTTAATGTATTGGGTGGGTCAAAAGGTCTTTTTGGAATTTTTGGCAAAAGTGGTTACGACCATGGCAATGGTAGCGGCAATGTTGTTCCTTTGTTAATACTTTATAAAAAAACCAGTGTTAAAATTGATGAATATGGGAATGGTTTTATTATGGTAACCTTGTGCACAATACCATACTATCCTCTCTATAGGATTGGTGGAGCCTGTGGCAAAGGAAGAAAGTCCTAGGTTCTAGGGAAAGAGTGTGATCCGTGAATATGGTCTACCACAAAGGAAAGGCCAACATACAATGGTGGTAATCAATAGGGAATGGTGGTGGGGGTGACTTTTTTATCTTTTTCTATTCTAAAACTACTCATCATCGACTGATCTTTTAAAGGTGAATATAGGTTTTTGAATCATATTTTGACTCATCTTACTTCTGTGAAATCATTTTTCACTCTCAATTGGATAAGATTCCACATCAAGAACATTCTACGAAGGGTTTTGGTCATTATTATCTCTTCTAGAAGTAGTATAGGGTGAGTCCCTTGTCCGTTGGATTGCACCTTATAGATCATGGTTATTGTTGACTAGATCTACTCATTTACCATAAAAAGTTTTAAGGGAAATCATTTTCTATTTGTTCTCGATGTAGGTGTCCATATCCTACTGTATATCCTTTGTCGTGACTTATGTTTAATGATTTCCATGGAGTTTTTAATAAGTGATTGGTCATTTGAAATCCATGATAGAAAAATTTGATCGTTGTATGATATGAAGATATTTTCAAAAGGTATTTTCATTGAAAACTTATTTTTAATGTTAAATATAGATTTTATGAAATGCATCATTGATGATTTTGAAATGGAAATGTTTTTTGAAGCATGTAAATGGTTTGGTATCACTGTATAAGTTTTTTAGGAAAATTGGCATGTAAATGAAATTGAATGGATTTTCCATAGAAATTCTTTTATGAAAGATAAATTTGGTTTCTTGAATGGAAATATATTGTAAAATATCATCAATAAAACATTTTTATATGGTGGAAAACAAGACATAGGTGATCCCTAGTAGAGTTAGTCATCACTATGTGAGGTTACCATAGTTCCATAGATACTATTTTATAGCTTCATCAAGGGATCAATGTTCTTGGAAATTAGAGTTCACTTATGTATACTAGTTTTTCTTATGGTTCTTAGTTGTGTGTACCCTTTTGTTGTGACTATTCTATTTTTTCATTGAGGATACATTACATTCATGTTCATTTTATATGTTTATTTCCCCCCTTGATATGAATATTGATACTTAAAACCAATTTTAAATGTTTACAAATGCTTAAGGGATATATTTTAAGTAATATAGATTTCTTTATTTGAATATGGAATTATATTTAAATAAAAAAACAAAGGATGAACTTATATGGATAAGATATTATATAATTGTTTTAGAAATGTTTTTATTCTATGAATAATGGATGCATGTCGACATGCATTGTTTAGATTTTCTGTAGAATCCAACTGATCTTTATGTATCATACCCTAATTTTTCCATTAGGTTTTTTCATAGAGATAATATTTCCATAAATAGTCATATATTTTAAAAGGTTTCATCCCTTTAAATAAATAAATTTGATCTGATTTACAACATTTTAGTATTTTTTGGTGAATTTTGGGCTTAATTGTGGAAATTTATTAATTCTATAAATTTATATTTTTTATAAAGATTCTGTTTTTAAGAATAAATTTTATAATTTTGATATAATAAAAGTGATTACTCTTTTTTCTCCTTCCTTCTGTTCATGTTCTTTACCTTTTTCATATGTACCGAGAACATTTTCAAAACATACAGGTCCAAATAATTAATCAAGTAGAGAGAATGTTTCTGGGAAACAAAATAGACCCCACCTAAGTAATGAATAAATATCTCAGCCTATATAAATAAAAATAAGGTGATACAAGATAGAGGGGAATGGGTATTTCAAGACTACTTTTGAAATTAAATTTCATTGAGAATTTATTTCATTAAAGAATCCATTGAGTTTGATAATGTATAGGGAGTTGAGGAGTCTCCTTAGGTAAAAAGTTTATTATTCACTATTTCAAGAACAATGTTTTTGAAACATATCTAAATAAAAAAAATATTTTGTGATCACAGGGAAATGAGATATTGGAATAACAGTTATGAATAAATATTTAAGATATTTTTCTAGTTAATATGGGAAATAAACTCAATATTTTGGAAGATGGAATCTGGGGATAATATTATCCATCCTGCAACCATAAAAATATATGCTCTCTCTTCAATTTAATGGGTTGAAGAAAGAAAAGGAGGGGATATGCTAGTAGATTGTAACCTTGATTTTTAATGAATTTTAGTATTTCAATTTTCTTATTTTCACAAGGCTTGGTTATTCACCATTCAACTCTATTACCCTTTATATTGAAGGGTAAATCGTTATAGTGGTTGAGGAAGATGGAGTTTTCCCATTGTAATGACATAGTATTTTAGTTTAATTAAAACCCCTCTCTTTTTATATTGAATGAGAAATATTTTTAGTGGTTCCCAGTTTTCATAATGTGGTCATATTTTGTTTCTTTGTCATTAATTTTTTATAGCTTTGGATGAATATTTTTAAATTCCCTCCGCCAGGTGTAGTTTTTTTTACTAGAAGATTGTGTTTGGTGGTGAGTTTCTAGAAATCATTGGAACATGTCTGGAGAAACTGAATATTTTATACACTTCTGAAGAGAAAAAATTATCTATAGGTTCTTCTCTTAGTTATTTGGGAATTTGTTTTTAGTTTTCATGCACATGGGAGTTATTTTCATTACTTTCATCCACCAAGGGAGACTGGAAACTCAATCAAGGAGTCTTTAATTTATCAGTCAATCATAAGAGAGAGGGAATACTTTTTATGACAATGATGAACATGGAAAATGTGATCCTACCATGGACCATCAATCATTTCATCAATTTTTTCTACCATTATTTTAATTTCATTATTTATTTTCAAAAATAATCCATTTCAAAAACAATCTCACTTCTTTCACTTATTTCAACTGAAAAACATGATTGTGGAGTTATCCTCACTGGATACAACCATGTTTTACCACTATACTATATTATCACATAGTGAATATTTTTCTTTTTCAAATCACATGATAAAAACATATAAAAATTTGCATCGTTTTCGATGAGGTGAATCAAATAATTTTTTCAGCTTTATTTCTTTTATATTTAAAATTGCGTGACTAGAACATCAAACACCAAAATTTCCCCCTACACCGCAAAATTTAAAAAACATGTTGAACATACATAGAAAAATTAATTTTCAATTTTAATTTTATGAAATTTATCTTCAATACTTGAGTGAAGCTTCATGTGTTCACTCCAAACCATTTATCAGGGATTGAAATCATAACCATCCCCTAAAAGATCTCTATGAACCAGGATTCATTAATCAAAAAAATTAACATGTCCTTCCAATGAAACAAATAGGTTTTAATATTAAACGTAAGATGATATCATTGCTTAAAAAATTCATGCCTTGGAAGATTAAGACCCAAACAAACATATTAAATATTTCTCATATGTATGAACTACTTTCAGACCCCGAGGGGTAGTTGTGGATCATGTAAATTTGAATGCATCACCATTTTTAATTGAAGGAGTTGTTAAAGAATAAATATATAGACTAAAACCCAGATATGTTCATGATTATAATGACTTAGTTGGATGATTCATGTAATTATTCTTCCCCACCTCTAGAATCATAACAATCAGAATGGAAATATATTCCATTAGACAAATTTCTAGAATACACATTTACAGGTACTATGAAATGATGAAAAAATATATGTTCCAACATCCCAAATCTAGAAATTGAGGATCATTACATTATTGAATTATATTATAAATTCATACTACACAATGATATAAACCATTAGGATTCAACATCTATAGCTGCATTGATTGAAAAGTCAGCAAAAGCAGCTAAGGGCCTGATTGTGATGATTTCCCAAAACTCACAATAGTTTAGTAAAAGAGGTAATGGAAAAAAGATGAATTCATCAGTTAATAAATTCTTATCAATCAAAATTATAGGAAACTATGATTGATGAGATAACTAGTATAGTGAGATAGATATCCCTAAACATGGGGGTGACCAACAAGCACCAGCTAAGGTATGTGGTTTATGATCAACATATGATCATTTCACTGGCGAATATCTTGAAATACAGGGAATAGAAACTTTTATGGAAACCTTTCATCTGAGGTTTTTCCAAAAAAATCAGTGATGTAGGGATTCTAACCATATCTAAAATTTATTTGTAAATCCTCTTAATCAAGATAGACCTCATACCAAAACATGTTCCAAACCAACACCATTCTAGAAACAATTCCAATACCCACTGCCATTTCAAAAAAAAAATTTAACCTACCTTCATACAACCAACCACCCACTTTACAAATTCCCAATAAGAAACATCCACTAACACATTACCTTTTATGTAATACCTATAGTCCATGTTTGAGGGCCTATAGGATATGTGTGATAAGATAGGAAAACGGTGGGATGTCATGTTAAAATCATGTCCAAAAACCTAGGAAAACTCCCTTAAAAATATCCTCAAACCCAAATGATAATTTCCTCATTCTAACAAAAAGTAGTGGAAAATAACTCTCACAACTAGAATCCCATGAACCTGAAAAAGGACCACCTGATATGAGGGATAATGAAGTTGGGAATTATGAAAATTATTTGAAAATGATCCAAGAAAAACAATAGAATTAGGATCAAAAGAAAGATATGCTGAGGAGTAAGAGACAATAAACACCGTTGAAAATTAAATAGAGTAAGAAGAAATAATTAACCCCCCACCATTTCCATCATGGATGATTTAATCAAAGATATTTTAGGAATAATAACTTCAAAAAAATATTATACACCTTCTAGAAAGAGGAAATTAATATCCCCTACTTGAAGCACTCAAAAAAAAATCCAAAGTATATTATAATTTTTTATAATATTTTCACTAATAATAGGATTCATTAAGGGAAATAAAAGAAAAAAATTGGATAAAGTGTATCATCCATTATCAAACAATAGTTTACAATCAAATTTCAATATCTCAGGAAGTTTTCCATTCCATAAACATTTGGTTATTTAAATTTATATAATTATTTATGTGATTTAGTTTCTTTGATTAATTTATTAACTAACATAATATAAATATATTTACATATGTGATACTTGAATCCCAAAATAGTTGTGGTCCAGCATGCGAATAGATCTAGTAATTTCCCAGCATGATTTTTGGAGTATTTACTTATGAAATTCAATTATATATTATTCCTAGATGACTTTTATTTGATGAATATAGAAGAAGATATGAGCCAATAAAAAACACCCATATATTTGATGTCACATTAATTAAAGATATCAAAACCCATCATCAAAATCCATGAAGTTATACTCACCATATAGTTTCAAGATAGCATTATCCACTTAAATATTTTTGAATCCATGAGATACCCATGAGATGATCACTCACTATTTTCACTCTCTCATGATGTTAGTACAGATCTAATTGAATAATCAGTTATGTTCCATGCATTATTATCCTAATTAGAGATTTTTTCCATTGAAAAAATCACTAATAATGTGGATGCCCAAAAAACTAGGGATTCTAATGTCATGTGAGAAGAAAAGGAAAAATTTTATTTCCATGGTGATTTGATCAATGACGTGAAAGATGATACTATTTATTTTATAAAGGATGACCAACCTCTATAAATGTGGAATCATGGATTAAGTTCATCCCTTGATCGACCCCATTATATGGAATTAAAATCACTCCCCACTGATTTAAAGTATGTCTGCCTTATGGAGTGAGAGAAATTACCAGTTATAATTTCAAAATAACTATTCGAAACCTAAGAAAAATATTTTCATGAGATTTTGATAGATAATTTCAATGGAATAGGGTGGAGCATAAGAGATATCCTAGGAATCAAAATATGCTCACATGAAATCCTTATTGAGGGAGATTCCAAACCTATCATACATCCCCAAAGGCAGATTAATCCCACCCTAATAGAAGTTATGAAAAAGGATATTAGGAAGCTCTTATGAGCTGGGATCATCAATCCCATCTTAGATTCATAATGGGTTATCTAAATTCATATAGTTCCAAAAACTCCCTATCCAGTATAAGGAATTAAAATAATTAATTACATCCTATGATAATATAGAAATGTTTGAGAGTTTCCATTGATTTTAAGATGTTGAATCATTTTACTTAGAAATACCATTTCTACATCCCCTTAATTGTTCAGATGATATAGTAATTATCATGTATAACTCATTTTTTCTTTTTTTCATGGATTTATTGGTTATTTTTGCATACATATTTCTCTTGAGGATCAATGGAAGACAAAATATACTTATCTTGTCATCACTTATTATTATAAAATGATTCCATTTTGATTATGTAATGACCTAGGTAGATTTCAGAGGTGCATAGTAAGTATTTTTTCTAAACACATTAAATATTTAATGGAAGTTTTATATGATGACTTCAGAGTTTTTAGAAATTATTTTGACCATTGTTTGAAAAATATGGAAAATGCTTTTAATATATACATTTAAAATAATCATGTTTTCAATTTTGAATAGTGAATTTTCATGCTTGAGAGTGGAATGTTCCTTGGTCACTTCATTTAAAAAAATATTGGGGTGGAATAATAAAAAATTACAGTAATAAAATCATTTCCTTGTTCAACATTTGTTAAGGATATTATATCATTTTTAATACATGAGGGATTCTACATGATGTTTATCTAATATTTAGGTAATATATATCTCCATATTTATATATTTATTTTCAAATATTATGATTTTTATTTCAATGGTTTATTTATGGAATCCTTTGATAATATGAAGAGAAGATTGATTACACCTCCATTGATAAAATAATGAAATTAAGAAAAACCATTCAAGCTACTTTGTGATGCTTCCAACACAACACTTGGTGTATTCATTTATTAGTGCATTGAGGGGAATCCAAAAGAAATTCCATATGACATTAATCCCCTATTTGTGGATGAATTCAATTACACATCCATATAAAAATAATTTATCAAAGTTCTCATTTCTTTAGAAATTCTGTGATCATATATACATTGAACTAAATTCACTATGTTTTATGATCTTATAGATCTTAGGTACATTATGATGATGTATGAAGATATATTGAGGATTGTGAGATGTATGTTACTACTACTGGAGTACAACATAGAAATCAAGGATAAAAAGTGATATTTGAACCAAGTGGTTAATAATTTACGTAGACTACCCAATAATGCTAATAAAAAATTTCATGAAAAATAACCATCGTATGATCACCTTATAGGAGTGTAGTTTTACAATATTTTAGGATAATTTACTAGGTATGATGACATAGTCAACTATCTAGTAAAATATTCGGTCCATTCTCATTTTAATTACTAAAAAATTAAAAAACAGATATTTGTGACTGGATATTACATCTAGGATGATCCATTTATTTGGATTATTTACAATGACTAAGTGATAATAAGTGTAGTATCCATTCACTATTAATGGACATGGGATAATGAAATTCCATGGGACCATTCCATAAGATATAGTAGAGTAAATCACAATCCTTCAGCATGTTTATCAATAAAATCCATTAATTCATACCTCCCCTTTACACTTTCTTGATTACTATGATTCATTTAAAAATTTTCATACATGTAAAATCCATCTGAATTCATTACAGACATTGCATCCATTAAGTGTGAGGCATGCTACATTTTTATTTTATGTTTTTTAATATTTTGATTTTCTATTTCCCAAAATTAGTTTGCTTTTAAATTTTTTGTTAGTCTATTTATCAAATTTTTGTGTTTTCTTGACACTTTTGAGATCAAATTATAATATTTTAAATTTTTAAAAACCATTAAGATGATTGAAACAATTTATTCCATGAAACTGAGATTAAATGACTTCTGAAAATGAGTTTTTTTAAGTTCATATATTTAATAATTTAAAAAAATTACTCTTATATTTGAATTAGATTCCACATAACACATTCTTTATGTTTGAAATCACATTCCTAAAAGGTTTAGGAGCCATTTGTTTTTATTATATTATTTTACCTCTCTTCATGATATAACCTCAACTTTCTTGTTTTAACTAGAATTTGATTTATTCATGTCAAAACATAGGTTATCCACTTTACAAGCCAATTTTCCCTATCCAACCTACTCTTAATGTGAAATTACATGATCAAGTTGAACTTATGTGTGAGGGGGAAGATGTCTTGTGGTATGATACCTCATTTGGAGAAACATTGGGTGGAAAATAAAATTCTTAAGAGATATTTATTATGCTGAAAAAAGTCATTATGTTGAATTATATGCCTTTGTGGAGCTTTCATGATAAGAGAAGTTGTGCATTTTTGGGGCTTCCAATATATATTGAAATTTTTACCTATCAGGATCTTTTAAGTAAATATTTGTTTTGATAATATTGAATTTTTTTTGCTGAAATGATGAATAGTGAGAAATTTCCTTGACTTTTTATGATGATGGATGTGATTTTCAACTAATGGTAGTGAGGATGAGACCATACTTTATTGAAAATAAGAATCTTACAATTTTTATTCAAAAAGAGTCAAACCATCATCAATCTACCTAAACAATTTCCACATCTAAATCCTACCAAATTGAAGCCACAAAAGAACTTTTCAATGTCCTCATGATGAAAACATGTCCTTGACTCACATAGGGTTGAGATATATGAATCATTTTATCCTATGGTGACCCTTGTAAGAGTTTGGATGAGAAAAGACTAATTAAAGTTTGACATTTGTGAAATTAGAGAAATTTTATGTGAGGTATGTGTTTTATGTGCATAAGAGAATACATTATGTGTAAATATATTTAATTATCTAAATTTAGAACTTTACACAATTTTTTTATGAGGTATGATATCTTTTTCTTCATGGTATGGAATCGGTGGATCCCATGGGTATGTGTTTTGAACATTCATTGATTTGATTATGATGTTGAATTTTCCATGAGTCTAAGTGATAAGTATGTGGGAATTGATATAGATAGTATTTTCTTAATTATTCATTTTTTTCAGTGATTTAATCCCTTAAAATTAATAAATTTTAGATTATTTTAATTAATTTAGTATTTTTGGTGAAATATGAGCTTAATTTTAAAAGTTACTTATTTCTTTAAAATTTTCATTTGTCTAGATCTTCTTTTTTTTCGAGCATAAATTTTGAAAATTTAATCCAATTTAATTAGTTAATATTTGTTTATTACATTTTTCATGGTCTTTATGTTTGTATTCTAGACCAAGATCTAATTCTATCCAGACTAGACCAGGTAAGTCAATCAATTGGAGAAATTTCTCTGGCCAATCGAATGGACACCACCTAATTAATAAGTTAATATATCAGAATAGAAAAATCCAAATATGGTGAATCCAACTATTGGAGAAGTAATAATCTGAGAATAATTTACCTGCTAAATTTCATTTATAATTTCATTCGTTATGGAATCCATTTAACGTGACAAAGTGTATTGAGTTGACGAGTCTCCTCGGGTAAAAACAATGTTCTTTAGTAATTCAGGCATAGTGTTTTTGAAACATGTCCAAATAATATAATATTTTGTGATCTTATTAAAACAACATAGGTGAAATACTTTTATGAAGACATATTTATAATATTAGGTCATTTAATATGTAAAATAAACTCAATTTTTTAGAGGAATGGATATAGAGTGAAAATTTCCAACACATCAACCCTATAAATATGAGTATTCACATCCATTTAAAGTGTTGAATAAGGTGAAGGAAGTGTTACACTGGAGGATTTTATCCTTTATGTTCTACATATTTTCTCTTTTCACTTTTCTTAGTTTCATAATTCTCTCTTCTTACCCATTGAACACTATTACCCTAAACATGGATGGGTAACTCTTTCGAGTGATTGGAGAAGGGGGGTTTACTTTTGTAATATCATAGTATTTCACTTTAATTGAAAACTCTATATTTTTATGTTGAATTTTTATGCATTTTATTAGGTCCCATTATTTTGGTTTTTGGTATCATGCATTATTTATATATTTATTTTAGGATCATTCAACTCCTTCCACCTATTGTTGTCTATCTTGATCAAGAAGATTGTGTTACGACCATGATGATATTTCCAAAGTTGATCTTACCTTGACCCCATCACTCTCATCATAATTTATATTGAACTTTAATTTTTATTACATTATTTTTCTTCAAAAATAAAAAATTTCAAAAACTCTTTCAATTCATTAAATTATTTCATGTGACGAACATGATTATTGAATGATCCTATCTGGATAAAAACTAGGTTTACCATTATACTACATTTTACATTAGTAAATAATTTTTTTCACACCCCATGATAGAAACATGTCATTTCCATAGCCTTGGTTTCACAAGACATGGGTAAATGAATGTATATCATATTGAGAAAGGCTTTATTATCTTGTATTTCTTTTCTAGTGGGTTTGGATGGTGTTGGAATATGGTCACATAGAGATATGTGCAATGGGTTGCTTCAAGATACTTTTTTTGTCTTACATATTGTTCATCTAGACCATTTAATACATCTTTTTCAGTGTTATATTCTTAGTATAGTTATTTCTAACATAATATTTATTTTGGATAACACTGCGATACCATGGTTGATTCTATCTTGTCGTATATATATTAAGGGTGAAATTATTCTCACAATTATTTGGATGATACCTTGATTATTTTCACCAGCCTACGTAAATTAGGAATATTCTTTTGATATTGTGGCATGCCTATTTAGGTAACATTATGGGTTGACCTATGTTGGTTCTGTATACTGTATACTCTCCTTAGTGAAGGAAAAGTGATCTCATGTATCCTAAATTTAGAAAACATGTAAAGAATCCTTCATCTGGTGTTATCTACAAATTGATTAAATACTTTTGGTTTACAATGTAGCACTCATGGTACATGGATATTTATATTGGTAAATAATAAATTTCCACCGTGGTTATGAATAATTAAAAAATTCATTATGTTGTATCTACTTATATAAATACCAAAATAGATAGGTAATGAAATTGATATTTATTTGACTATATTTATCTAAGATCTGAAATAAAGTTTGGATATAGTTATTATGTTTGATGATTCTTATAAAGATAAATATTCCATTTTTATAGCCTTGTTGTATGGTATAATAAATTTCTTTCCTGGTTGAGGAAATTATTTTGGATATATGATTAATGGATGTCAAGGGTGTCCCATTTATTAACAAGGTACATACTTAGTTAGGTTGAAACATTCCTCAAAGATATTATTTCTAGGACATCACAAATATATATATCAACTACATAAATAATTATCTTGGATAGAAACATTCTATGGGATTCCAAAAGAAGTTAAAATATTTTATCCAATAATAGGTTGTCAACTTCAATATAAATTAAAATATATGGTCCACATTTTGCGTAAAACTTCATTGAAAAATCACAAAAAACCAGTTGGGAAAATATATGAATTTTTTTTGAAATACCATGTTTTAATTAGTTGTATCTCATAAATTTTATTTATATCATGCAAGTATAAAAATTTTATGTGATGGTATAATTGTAATGTTAATAAATGAACCTATAAGAAAATGGATGGAATTAATTCTAGGTTGTTAAGGATTAATATGGGGATATGGTGATATTTGGTGCTATTGATGGGTGAA
This sequence comes from Viscum album, assembly GCA_963277665.1. Taxonomy (NCBI): domain Eukaryota; kingdom Viridiplantae; phylum Streptophyta; class Magnoliopsida; order Santalales; family Viscaceae; genus Viscum; species Viscum album. Next base: position 1,624,812,244 of record OY728158.1, read on the forward strand.
AGATGGTTTGTTCCTCCACCACTGGATTAATCTCTTTCTAGACAAGAGAGATAATAGTTTTTAAGCTTGCTGAATAATGTAAACATTTTAGAGGGGTATTCATCAATTATCAATAATATAAGGTAAATTAATTATTTAAAATTAAAGGGAGTAAAATAAAATGACATTTATGTCTTTATGTAAGATCGAATTCTTATAGCTTTGTGATTCATTATTCCTAAAAAAATCCATACATTAACAATTTTTTGTGATTTTCAAATTGATATGCAGTAATGTTATAGGCCCTTCAATATTACCTACAATGAAAAATAAATTTTTTCCATATTATTTTAATTGGATATGTTCTTCCCATCACCATTCTTAGATATGATGGTTTAATTTATTGTTCCCTTTGTTAGAGAGATTTTACTATACGGTCCTATACATTATAGATAAATCTAATGTATTAAACAATATATAAGGATATTGAAATAGTATGTCAAATTTTGATGTTTTCCAGAAGGTTGTATTACATAGTGATATATTTTTAAGGAATTCATTGAATTATATACAAACTATCTCTTTAATGTGAAGAAAATTGATCTACCAAAATTCAATCAGAATGGGTAACATTTATGTGAATTAATTTCCAAAATACATATTGTTTCAAATATAATTATTGAGTGGGAGAAGTCTCACATTTACATTTTATATAATAGTTTAGTGGTTGCGTAATATGTCAAAACTGAAGAAGTAATTATTATTATTTTTAATCAATCTACCAATAAAATATAGATATCAAATACAAATAAATAATAGTTTATAGGTTGTTTTTTAGACCATAATTTTAAGGAGTAAACTATAAATCTAAATTAAATTTCAAAAAAACTTAAATGGAAGGCCAGATGAAAAGGTGTGAATGTATAACTTTATAATGCCGATGTATTAAATGGTTATATGTTTTATACAAAAGAACATGATAAATTTAGTACCATGAAAAATAGTAGATCTACTCTTATGAAAGAAGTGATACGTGTATCTGGCTCCAAGTGATGAAATCTGATTTATGTAAAGATATAAAAAATTGGTATCATTAAACAAATATGGAAGTTGTATTATAAAATATTCCAAGTTAATATTTTTCAATTCAAGTGGTTTAATAATAAATTGATGTTAAAATTGATGATTTATGGTTTTTGAAAGTGTATTTTAGTGATTAAGGTTATAAGGATGAATCGTTCATAATATAATCAAAATAAATAAATTCATTTTATATATTCAGTCCTATAATTAAAAAGTGGTAAATTATTCTATTATCGACCAAAACCACAGTAGGGTGAGTTGTCAATTCATCTAAGGATGTCCTGTTCATTTGGATGTTTCAATCATTTCCTAGTGGTATCAATATAGATGGGGTATTTTATGTTATAGGAGACCTCAATGATGGTATTTGGATAATCAATATAGGGTTGAAATAACATCATCCCTTGAAGGAAATATAGCGAGTTAAATATTTTGGTTATTTTTTAATATATATTTTATCACCTCATAAAATAATTTTTTCACTTAAACATTTGAATCATCTATATTTAATGTTAAACCACTTCTGTTGATATGGGCTTCTCCACATGTTGATGCTCCTAATCTTTAAGAATATTATGTTTATAAATAACATTATTCTCCTAGTATATAGGAACAACATGCTTCTCCGCATAATTATTATACCACTCCTAAGAAAATAACATATTGAAAATCTTGAAATTGAAGAAATGGTAGGAGGTGAAAAATATATGTCTGCAAAAAAAAATCAGATCTTTGAAGACTGATGACCTTAAAAAATTATTTAGGTGAGAATCATTTAAATACAATTATAGGTTGGATGGAATGTACATGGATATCATGTTAACCCCAAAAGTTTATTTTCATTAGTTACATTTGCGTCACCACCCATATTCTTGTTCAAATTGAAGTAGATATGTGTCATGGTGTTGTGTTGATGATAAAAGCACTAATTTGGGAAGACAATATGTTAACATTAGGATACACTTTCTCAATTTTACTAAAAAATAAAATAATATCATTTGTATAATTTTCATTGTGTAACATCCAAGGAAATTTTTTCTAAAATAATTTCCATATGTTCATTAATTATATATTTATATTCATTATGAGAATAATTGGTAGTTTTTTTAGTCAAAAAAAAATATTTATTTCTGAATAAATTGGCTTTTATGAGTTCTATTTAAAAATATTATTTGCAAATTATTAAATTTTAATTTGAAAAAAATAAATAAATGTTTTAATTCTTCATTTCAAAATTAGTTTTAGTATAATTTTTTGAAAATTTTTGGGAAACATTTTTCTTTCAATGAATAGTGAAAAATACTAATTTTTATTTTTCTTATAAATTATTTACAAAGTTTTATTATATTTTTTATTATTTTTAACGTTTAATTAGTTCCTTTGGATTAAAATATTTATTTATCATCTTAGTAATGAATTATATACCTAAATTTGGTATAAAAACATTTTTATACTTAAAATCCAATTTTTAAACATATATTTCAACACGTTTTGCGGGATTGATTTTAAATTAAATTATTCCACATATATGAATTGAATATTGAAAAAAAGAACATATTTTTAATAAATGTATCCAAATTTGAAAAATATATTCTTCTTGTCACTACAAATAGTTACAATAGTAAATATCCATCCCTGTAGGAAGAGTAAATTTGATAATTAAGGTTGAAAATAATATGATATGGACTAAACAATATGATACAAAAACATGATTTTATTTTATTATATTAATCTATTTTATCCATATGAATCCAAAATTCAAAAATATGACCCTTTTTTCATTTATCCTTGATTTTGACCATTATATTATTTAATTAAATGATAATGTCAAAAATATCACTCTATTGTGTTTAATATCTAGAATATTTTGTGGAAAGTATAAGAAAACTATTTTATATTATAATTGATTATTTGAAAGAAAAATAATTTTTATTTATCATGGCAATTAATTTATAAATTATAGAGATGAAATAATTACCTAAATGATTACTCGACACAAACACTGTATTTAATCAATTAATAAACAATAAAATGCTTTAAAAAAATATAAATGTAATATAATTTTAATTTATTATTTTTCCCTTGAAATTTTTAGAACTATACAATGTATTTGGTTTTTTTTAATGTGATTATATTCAAATTATTTCTATCATATGTTTTTCAAAGTAAAATTAAATGAATAATTCTAAAAATGACATTAATGATAATTTAAAATCAATAATTTTTATTAAATAATTTAGAATTATTAATAGTAATATATACAACCAATGTAATGGGTTATAATATATAATATCAAATATTGTATATTTATGGGTTCCTTTACCTTTTATAGTGACATTCTTGAACCCTTTAGTGTAAAGAACACTGATATCATGGTATGTGTCAAAAGGATTAACAAGGGGTTTAAACAAACAGATAAAAGTTCAAACGAAATATAAACTTGTAAAAAAACATATTTTATGTGTTCATTTCTACTCATAATCATACTATATTTTAATTATATCATTTTGTATCCATTTTACCGTGAATATTAATTTATATTAATTTTATATTTTATATACATCCAAGAGAATCCCTTCCCTCGCATATAAAAGGGAACCAACTATCCTTTTTTCTTTACACAGAAATATTCTTTTGATCATAACATACCTACCCAAATACCAATATTACTTCCCTATTCACATCATATGGGTCATGTTTTTATCATAATACCTTAATAAGAAATATTTTGGTGTAAACATAAAGTGTTTGTCCGAAGAAGAGGTAGGGTTATTAATCAATAATTTCTATATTATATCATATTCTAACTCATTAAAATATTATTTAAAAATAATTAAATTATAATAAAAATATATTACATATAATAAGTTTTTCTTTTATTTAACCTACATTCATCTTCTCTTCAATCAAATGGGAACTAAAATCATCATTCTTGCGTACGGTGGATTGCCGCATCACATGCTGATGTAATTCATTTTCCATCACCATATCTCATGGTTGTTCATGATGATAGATTGAATTTATATGTATAATATTAATCACAATTTTATCATTATATAAAATTAATATATAATATATTTTTTACATTGGAATTCATTGAAAAATGGTAATGTTGTTAATTTGTACATGTGGGTTACCGCCTCTACAAGGTGTTGTTATTCATTTTTCATTACAACATCACATGGATGTTATATATAAATAATATGGTATTTATGATATAATTATCACTTTTAAAAGACAATATAATACTTATATTTTTTTCATAGTGATCAATGAAAAATGGAACATTATTCATCCATACATATGGACTACTGTATCAATGATCATAACACGATTCATTTTTCATAAACAGATTTTTGGGTCTGTTTTAAAAGTATAATTGATGTAAAAATGATAATTATTTCATTATTATTATTCTAGAGGTGATTAAATAATTAATTCTTTGACAATATTCAACCTACTGAAGTCATTTTGGATATATTATTCAAATATTGTCAAAATTTATGACGTGAAGTTAATTTATTATGAAATAGATTATAGCAAGGAAATAAAAGTAATAATAAACTAGAAAATATTTCTTAAGAAATTAAATAATTAACATATTTCTATTATTTTTTACGATAGATAACTGACTTGAGGATTTGGACTCAGGGTTAGGGACACTATACCATAAAAACCTCATTTTAAATGTTTTAAAGGTTTAATTTTTAAATGTTTTTCTTGTATATACATATTACTAAAATTGTTTTATTGATATATTTATATGAATTATAAATGAAATTTTATTTCAATTTTGAATTTATTTCAAATTATTTCAAACTAAATATTTTTACATTTTTTATATGTAATATTATGAAAAAAGGGCTAAATAAAAGTTCTACTTTAACATATATGTATTCAAAGATTTTCCCTCTTTCATAACCGTTATTCTATGTTGGGATTATGTTATAATATTTCATGTTTTCTTCAAATAAATACATGTTTTTTGAATTATGATTATGATATGATTCATGGAAATTGTTAATAATGATGTGTCATTAGCTTATAAACAAGGTACGGTTGGTTCTATTATAGACTATGGATAGTTGGTTCCATTATAAACCATGTATGGGAGGGTATATGATATCTCCCTAATTATATGGGTAATAATTATGAAATAAGTTTATTTTATTGTTTATTCCACTTATAAGTATGATTTTTAGGGAGATTAAAAAATAATTTTCAAAATTACCTATGTGATTCATCTATGATTTCTATGGGTTTTTGAAAAAATATTATTATTTTACATGGTAATCAAATGATCTTATATTTAAATGATTTATATTCTACTTCATAAGGGGTATATGTATAATTTTTTTTTAAAAAAAATTCATATGTTTTTCATGATTGCAAAAAAAAATTATGAATTTATTTTTTCTTTAACATTTCTTATGAAATGTTTTATGAAAACATTTTTGAATAGATGTTGATTAATTGGGAATGAAAATGTTTTTCTAAGACCAATTTTTATTAAAAAAGGATTTTTTTATAAGAATTCATG